>OZ037770.1:7827472-8507472 GCA_964035545.1 Bugula neritina
TGCAATTGAGGAGGGGTTGGTGACGCTTCCTCTCATTCAGAATGTAAAATAAAACTAGCTCTTAAGGAGAAAATAGAAATTTCTAGTTAGCTGCTTTTCCAGAAGTTTGAATTTTCATAATTTTTTCTAACTGGATCAACTATGACTAGTAGCATTATGTGCGGATATATACAATTTTATTATAATGCAACTAATTATTGTTGAATTATACCTTTAACCTCTTTTAGAATTCGAATTGTTCTATAAGCAGCACCAAGTTAGGGGTGACTGAGTGCAGTGGTTGGAAGTTTTTGAGTTTGAAGCTGAGCCTTCCAAACTCGAGAACCCCCAAGCTACTGTACTCAGTCACCCCCAGCCTAGAGCTGCTTATAAAACAATTCTTATATTTCACTCATCAAGAAAATCGTTGAAATATCAATAATTTCAAACTTGTCAACATATGCCAATAAAGCTCTATTTTTGTAGCCAGCTCTGTGAATGTGGACCATAAAACTTGGTGATAAAAACATAGCTCATTACTTTTACTCCATTTTTGATTTAAGGATGGCAGAAGCAGCTCAACTGGACCAGTTTCTATGGGACATTGAGTCAGATGCTGTTCTTTTCAGTTCCCTTTGTAACTTTCACGCTGTATTTCCATCTAATGTTGACAAAAGTGTGTCTTCTGCATGCTACTTTGGTGGTTAGAGTACTGGCCTAACAAACACAGGGTCAGTGGTTTGATTTCAAACACCAATAGTAATGTTAGTCTTAATTATGTACTTCATATTAGAGCAGTTTTTAGCCCTTTCCCTCAGGGGTTCTCACAGAGATAGTGACTGCTAACTCCTGTGAGTTTCCCTTTGCCCACTAGGATTCAAGTGGATACAGTGAGAATATGGCCTCCAGCAATTTAAAAACCGATCCAATGAACTCGGGAGGTTATGGTTTAATGCTTGTTGAGTACTTTTTAAACTGACACTAGTAGCCGGTATTTGAGCAAATAACTATGTGTGCGTGTGCTCTGTAAACTTTATCACACTTTTCATAACTTTGTAGTGTTGTTTCCTTTACTTTTAACAATATAAAGGCTGCAGAACTGTGAGAAAGAATGCATATAATACTTGGATAGGATGGCACAAATGCACTACATTTCAGGAATTAGCTTCCACATCATGTAATTTAGCATGTAGTGAAATAAGTTAACTGCTATGGCTTCTTAATATTTGTTTTTCAAAGAGAAATTTAAATAGAGGGTAAACTTTCCATGGCTTCTGTTTAATATATTATGGTGTGAATTACTGCATGTAGGAACTAAAACAGCTTTATCATAGGTATATTGGCCGTTTTTCCACGATTTTGCAACTGTATTACCAAAGCCTTTAAATTTGAAATCTGCTTTGAATGGTTATAAAATATTATTCACAGTTCTCAAAGTATAGGTTCTTGCAGATATTGCAACCATACCAGGTCAAATAAAACTTTGCATATAGTCATGACCAGGTAAGTAAGGGTTCAAAAACTACTTCATTTGCATTTAAAATTGTCAAGAAATAATATTTATTCACACTGCAACTGTAAGTAGTTGATTATTGGAGTAGTGGCAATTTTAGTAACTAATTTCTATAGGAGCATATATTTACCAGAGCCTCTATCTCAGCTTTAAAGTCTTGTGAAACTGCTGCAATAAAATAAAATAAATGTGTTGTAACTAATAGAGACTTCGAACTAGTGATGTCAAAACATCAAAAACTTGCTTGTAGAATTATTTCTTTAAAAATAGCACGTGGCTTTACTTAAAGTTTTTTGGTGGGATGGTTAGAACTCTTCCCTGCTACTAGAAGCCTAAGTTAGCATCTCTACACCGTATAATGTTGCAATATTGGTTAATATTAGATGAATATATAGATTATAGAACATATAATAAATTCATCAATATGTAAATTTGTGTGCTTATCTAGCACATTATGCTCCTTATTATTTGTGCCATCTATAACAATGTCCACCAATGGCCAGACTGTTGATGTGACAGCTGAATGCGGGTTGTTGACAGGCTGTAGCATGCACTCTGGTTCAGCTGTTGATTTGTCGGTGAGAAAGGCTTTTATTGGTCTTGTCTTCAGATCACAAAGTAAATTTACTTTACCTCACATGCGGCTATCAGTGTTGAGTAACAGAGTAATTAAATATTTGCTTTTATGTGAACATAGTTATATCATAGCAAACCGGATTAAGTGTGTATCAGTTGATTGCTATAACTTTGAGAGTTCACACTTCTCCTTCGTGTAACCTTTGAGTAACTTCGTGCTGACAGAGAACCTTTGAGTAACAGATGATGGAAAGAACTAGCAGTCTGTCTAGTTCAGACAGCGACAGACCTTCACCTAGATACAGGAGAAAAAGGTCTACCTCAACCTCTAGTTTGTCCAAGTCAAGCAAGCGTAAGACCCGTGGAGATTGCATAAGAGTGGTAGTTGTAGGACATCAAGGTGTAGGAAAATCAGGTAGATAAAAACATGTTAATCTGAAATTGTTGCTCATATACTTAACGTATGACAGAGAAGTAGCATCATGTTGCTTCAAAGTTCAGTGTAGTGCAGCTAGATGGTTTTATTGGCAACATTGTTTTTAAAAGCTTTTTCTGTAGAAGGCGATGACAATATAATTAAACTTTTTTTTTTAAAAAAATTATACTTTACAAACAACAAAAAGCTTTTGAGAGATGAAAACGTGAAATGAGATGCTAACGTTCTATAAAAACTTTAAACTTAGAAATTAGAAACAAATAAGAAGCTTGCTGTTTGACCAAATAATTGGTCAGTCTAAGTGCAGCTAAATTATGTCTTGTAATGTATTTAGAATTATTTCCAAAGCCATCCGAAGTAGATTTGATGTTTATATTATATGTAGCCTTGTGTCAGGGACTTAGTCCTTGATATTTGGAAGTAGTCTAATACAAACATTAGCTTTTTAAAATATCATAGACTAGTGACATCTTTAGATTTGGTAACTATGAGTATATATATACGGCATAGTATGTGTATGTGTCAAATATACATCTTGCAACTGTATAAGAAATAAGTTCATATGAAACCTGAATGCTGTAATTACTGAATTAATATATAGTAAAAATGTATATAGTACATCCTATGATAATATATAGTATATATATATATATATATATATATATATATATATATATATATATATATATATATATATATATATATATATATATATATATATATATATATATATATATATAAATATATCTTTACGAGCTAGCAATTTGATTATAAATAGGTATACGAGAAACATTGTTATTTATTACTTTATTAGGTAAAGTAATAAATAACAATGTTTCCCGTATACCTATTTATATATATATATATAATATCCTATAATAATACTATATGTATGCTATATTTCTTTAGTAAAGGTTACTGATGCAGACTGTTTGTTTTGTTGATAAAGCTGGCTCAAAGTGCCCTTTCACCAGGGGGTCATGTCTCTCTTTATCTCTTATTCTGTTATATGTTGCAGCTTTGACTGTCAGACTCCTTACCAAAAGATTCATCGGCACTTATCAGAGTGACAAAGGTCAGTCCTACATCCTAACATATGCTTTTTTTCTCTATGTAAATTATGCATAGTGTCTATATTACACTTTCACAGGGTATACACATAGAGCTAGTTAGGATTGTAATCTTAGATATAATACAAATCTTACTGACCAGAAACATTGTAAACTTAATGTAGCACCAGCTAGTATACTGTGTTCTATCAGCATTATAGGAGGTGCATTAGTGCAGCTTTTCTTGCAACAGTTCACGTTTTGGCAGAACTCTGCAGCATGAGAACTTGTCGGAATAACACAATCACATTCCAAACTAAAATACTGGCAAGGAACTACAAACTTTGACTTAGCATAACCTACCTATCTACATTATCTAATGGCTATGGGTAAAAGTTAGCTGTAAATGTACTGTCCATTCTGTAGTTTCTGTTATAACCTACAGTAACCAGTACTTGGGTCACCTGTTCAGCAGAAATATTTTTGCACCCGCAAGCTTCAAAATGATACAATATATGCATATATAACAGCAACTCGCTCCAGGGTACAGAGCGAGGCTACACCTTAAATATCACACCGTACCATGACATTGCGCTTTCACTGCCAAGTATTGTGCATTCTGCTGTCGCCATTTCATATTACAATGAACAGAAGTTATGCATTTTGATGAGCAATATTTACGTGAATGTAGGTGTGCTTGAATATTAATTGTTATTCAAATATTATAATGCTTTAATGTTGCAACGTATATGCAGCAGGGTAAGAGAACTTTCAAGTGTAGTCCAACTCTCTCTCATTCACCTTCATAACAACATGTTACTGTGCCAACTGGATACAAGAACAGCTAGCTTGTCACAAACTACTATCTTTGTTACAAATAAGTAAACCTTTCTAAAAACTTGGTAGGGTAGAATTTGAATCGGTTGCTTTTGATTACTTATAAGTATCGCTGATTAGTTTCATTGTTTGCTGGCAATTCTTTTTAAAAGAAATCAATTGAGAAAGTGACTGCAAATATCAATGCAAAGTCAACTATCAGTTTTATTTTGTTTGAAAACATTTTGCTGAACTAAAACATTGACACCAACAAATATGAAGCTGTACAGCCATTTCTTTGAATGTCATTTCCTCTTGATATGACTGATTTATCTGGGTTTTCCAAACTTCTTAGTTACACCAAGTGGTCACATGATCGCTTGAACTTATCAGAAAAAAGCTCACTGAGCAGTAGCCTCAGAGCAGAGTATATTGGAGGTGCAGTACGGGCTACAGGCTACAGGCTATAGTTGATAAGAGTGTGTTATATGTACATGTATTAGAGATTTAGAGTAAATGTGGGGTAACAAGAAGCATTAGTTGCAGGTGCTCTGTAGGTACTTACTTGCAATACTGTCAGTACTATATGCAAGTACTTTTTGTAAAATGGAAATATTTTAAAGGCTTTCCTATGTGTTTTATTGAAGCAAATATGATAGCTGTCATTTGAACATAAATTAAGTAGCAATCACTGACCCAAAGATAATAAATTCAAAGTTAAACCAGAAAACTTTATTGCACCCATGTTAGGCTTGGAATAGCTTTTTGGCACGTTGCCAAAAATGTTGCATTAGCAAAAACAAGAACTGTGAATCAATTTGGTTTATACTATTCCGTCTATTGGAGCAGACACCAGGAGCTGTTCCTGTTGTCCAATGCTGTGACTACTCCTGCTTTTAACATCCTGTCCCTGTTCATTAACCAGCTGTAGTTTCCATCTCCCCAAATTACATGTAAAAGTAAACAATATAATCCTGGTAGGGGACTTGCCACACTGAAGATATAGAATGCTACACTCAGCCTCTGGTGTGGGCAATGTAAACACTTGACTAATCAATTTCTAATAATACAACTTATCTTAACTTTATCTCATTGTTGACAAATTTATACTAGAATAGGTTATCAGTATTTTTTATGTTTTAATAAGGAAATTTGGTAGTTGACTGTCAACAACTTTAATACAGGTGTAGGTCAAAAGGTATCTCATATAAATTACACGCATCTAAGGTAGACTGGTATGAATACGTCACTTTATGTATGATTCTACTACAATAACCATTATACATTGACAGCAGTTGCTATCACAAGTCCGCATATTACATTACAAAGTAAAGTCTACACTCTAAGCTACCCATTCATTAATCATTTCTTGTTGCTAATCGCCTGTTTGTATTTCTTATTGATATATACTGGTATATACGATATAACAATATAATGTGCAATGATATAAAACACAAAATATTGATGTCATAGTAATATAATATTAGTGACTATCACAGCTGTCAGCATTTTCAACAGATCTCATATCTATATATTCATATATTTCATTTTAGATATTGTTTACAAGAATAGTGACATTCTTTCAAGAAAAGAAGGAAAAGAAAAAACAACGAGATTGGAGATCTTGGATACAGCTGGGTCTTTTAATGTATGTACTTATAGTATGTATGTACATGTGTTTATACACTTAGTATGTATGTACATGTGTTTATATACTTCATACTTATGTACATGTGTTTATATACTTATAGTATGTATGTGCATATGTTTATACACTTAGTATGTATGTACATGTGTTTATACACTTAACTTGTGTGTACATATGTTTATACACTTAACTTGTATGTACATGTGTTTATATACTTATAGTATGTACATGTGTGTATATACTTATAGTATGTACATGTGTGTATATACTTATAGTATGTACATGTGTGTATATACTTATAATATAAGTATACATGTATACTTATTGAAACTCCAGAATTGTAAAGTTTCAATCCCAAAAACTAAATATAAATTGTATTTTACTTTCAGTATAAATACTTCTTACTAGGAAATTATAACTAAACAAGTTATAGTTTTATTTTTTAAGGTAAATTTATGACATATTTCACATATAACCACTACAATGTACACTAAAATAGTATAACGGCAATGCTGTAATTTCTTAGATATTTTAAACATTTTTACACTAAGCAAAGAATTGTTTTTATACATTTAGAATAATTTGGTAGATTACACAAAATATTTTATTAAATTAGCAAAATTGCTTTGACTGTAGGCTGGTGATGAAGAGGGGACAAACCCTACAACAGAGATATTATACTGGAGCAGTGCAACAGTACTGGTCTATGACATCACAAACCTACAATCATTTCTATATGTCACCGAAGTGTTGAGAGAGATAAAGAGAGAGAGACCAAACCACGTGTGTCTCCTCCTCGGTAACAAGACAGACTTGAGTCACATGAGAGAAGTGAGTTCTCATTCGGTAGATCAACTGATTGCTGACTATACAAACTGCATACACTCTGAAGTTAGCGCAGCCACCTGCGACTACCTGTCATTCAGTGACACTTTCCAACAACTCTTTACTTTAAGTAAAAATGAGAACTCAAAATCCGGTGTTAAAAGAAGACGATCTTTGGTGGACATGGCTAAGGCGTTTGGCACATTGTTACGGTCAGCATCTACTAAACACACAGGAAACAAATCTAGCTGATGCTGTTTAATGTGTAGCATATAGTCGTGGTGCCATTATTCAGATTTTAATTTGCTGTGCAATTTATTTGAATTACCTGACCCTGTTGTTCAGTTATAAACACCTTGAAGTAACCTGTTATTTGCCATTCAATCCATTCAATGGAAACGTAATACTTTTTTCTGAAATTTATAAAGATTGTCTTTTTCAGTTGGACAATGTATGAAGTTACTGCAAAAACAGTTTTAAAATTTTATCATGCAATCAAGTAAAAAGAGAACTTGGGAATTAATTATCAAGGCACTCTTCTATTATAGTCACTATAAAACAGTTGCCGTCATTTTTCACATGTACAGCTATATCTTAAGTTCTTAAACAAAAAGGCAATTCTCAAACTTTCAGATAGTGAATTTTTTTATTATAATAGTATATTATAGATATAATTAACAGGATGCTTGCAATAACACAACTATTTACATATACATAATTTTTGAAAATTGTTCATATTTTATGAATCCTATTTTGAGAACCATTAAAGTTAGTAATAAAATATTTTTTTGTTTATAAGAATTATAGCTGTAAAAATGTATATTTACTAAAATTTCATATTTCATGTTTCTTAATAATATGATTCTTGTTTGTGCAATATATTGCATTATTGCACAATTACAATTAATTAAACTTTATAACTAAACATAAAAATACATATTATATGCTATTTTTCTAATAAATTCCAGTTCTTCAAGACGTAGGCCTAAATCTGGTGCTTTTTGTTGGCATAAAATATCTTCAGCTTCTAATAGCCTCAATGTCATTCGCAAAAATTGTGTGCTTATTTTCAATTTGAATTTAGGCAAGAGTTTATAAAATTATTAAAAATTGTATTTGATATTGTCAATTCACTGTGCATCTCTATACTTTAAAGTTTACTGGCTTATTGGTAGGACAACTCCGCTTTACGAATAATCTAATGGTTATGTTTGACACATGTCTGCACTGTTTGCCAGCATTTTCTTAGAGTCTAATTAAAATGGGTTCTAATGAGAAGACACATGTAAATCATTCGTGATATGAATGGCCAGCATACTTGATGGCTTTAAAGGATAACATTGTACAATATAGCATAACATAGCACAATATAGCACAACATAGTACAATATAGCACAACATAGTACAATATAGCATAACATCATGTGACATAATAATGGTTGGCATATAACCAGGTAGCAGAACCTTCAATATAATGCAATGTCCTATATATTATAATGAGATATGTATAAAACAATATAATATAATATTGTAATGTAGAATATTATAGATGAGGCACTAAACAATTTTTAAAAGTTTTCAAATTGAATTATTAAAAGTTGGTGAACTGCAATTTGACGTAAAGCTTTGGGAAAATACAGCTGCAGTATTTGCATCTAATCTTGCAGCTGTACTTGGCATCAGGGAGTGTATTAATTGAGAGGTTACTTGCTAACTTCAGGGTAAATACTTTGCCTTATGCAGACAAGTTAGATCAGGTTACAGTTTCTCGCTATGTTGCCATCCCTAGAGCGCACACTTCAATCCACTACTGGAGAGAGTGGGCACAACAGATGGTGTCCTGATAGCAAGTGTCAACATACTATTTAACCATAGATTTACCTGCTGGTGGTCACTTTATATCTGGTTACTGGGTGAAGGAGTCCTGCTCACAGCTACAATGAAGTGTCTAGTGGTTGCCGTTGCTTTGCTGGCTTTTGCCTATGTAAGTTTTCTGATTCTCAAACAGTGTGTAGAATAGCGGGCATAGTTTACCAAAGAGTTTATAGTATAGCACCATAGTTTACCAAAGAGTGTATAGTATAGCAGGCATAGTTTACCAAAGAGTGTATAGTATAGCAGGTCATAGTTCATTTCTGCAATTAGCACGCCATTGTGTGCACTCATTTAAATTTATTACGCAATTTTAGAAAATATCATCCAATTTATTTAGTAAATCTGGTGAAACAAGTTGTTTAGGCTTTATGCTATATACAAGTCTGTTCACAGTTGAGCTATAAAAATTTATAAGATTTACCATTGAAACTGGTTGAAACGAAAATATTAAATATTGTTATTTTAGCATGCGTATTTTTGTGTTTGGAAAGAATGTGTATATCCAATGAGAACACAATTGCACTGATAATGAGTTTAGTAAATAAATTTGCTTTTTAACTCGTATTTACATAATATTTTCTGTACTGCTCAGCCAATTAAAGCGTGCTTGTATTAAAGTACTTTCTTGATTCAGAAATTATAGAATATGTGAAGCTTACACTATTTAGCACATTATTAGTTTTCTAAAAGAGGTGAGAGTAAAACTTGGTCGTGCTTAGTGCAGAAATTATCAAGAGCAGATAAACCCTTAGTCATAGTAATCACCATCTAGTATAACACTCTGCTGGTTCCCTGTACTAATACATGTGTAGAGGCTGTAATACCAAGTCTGAACCTGCCTGCTTTATTACATGCTACTTCATGTCACTACATTACACTAAATTACACTACATGACGCTACATTGCACTACATTAGACTACTTTGCAATACATTCTTATATGCTGCTGTAAATAGGCTGCCGACATCAAGGAATGCTCGCCAACAGCAGATGATCCCGGATGTTCAGATGACGAATGCTGCATCCCAGAACAAGAGTTCTTCAAAGTGAGCAAAAGAGATGACATACTGCCAATTGAGCAACTCAAACCAATCTTTCCATGGGGAAACAGAGAAGGTGATAAATTAATAAATATACCATTTTGATAACCAGTCTAATATCTCAGCTACTTTAATGATTACTTATCTAGCAAGCTGCATGAATAATGTTATCATTGGAAACAGCAATTGGCTTTGTACTTCATACTTTATTTAAAGGAAGCAAAATTGTTCCCTTTAAACTACAACTTTTTTTGTACAAATAGTATTAGTTTGGATGTCACAGCAGCATAATATGAGCAGCTGATATATTGTTATAGGAAGATGCGTACAATACAAGCAAGAGGGAGAGAACTGTTACTCAATGGCCAGCTGGCAAGAGTGTGGTTGTGCTGATGGTCTGAGATGCCACTACACTCCAGCACCATCTGAGTTGAAGAGCCCAGAACTCAAGAGAGCCATCCCTCCATGGCTGAGACCAAAGGGTGTGCATGCCTGCGTGGTTGACACTCCAGCCCAGTAAACTTGATGACGTGAGGAAATGCCAGTTGATGTAACACAACTTTTGATATACCAACTTTGATAATATAATGCTAAATAAAACACCACCCATTCTTTTTGTTTTTTCAAAGTTATATCTTTATTTGTGTGTGTGTGTGTGTTGTGTGTGTGTGTGCGTGTGCGTGTGCGTGTATGTGTGTGTGTGTGTGTGTGTGTATGTGTGTGTGTGTGCATGTGTGTGTATGAGTGTGCATGCAGCATGTCACATTGTGGTATAAGTAATGCAAGCATACATATTCACTACTGCACATAGGTAAATAAAGCAATATGTATCTTAAAATAGCTGATGAATGTTAAAGGTTTGGTAAGCAAGGAGCATATATAAATAATAGAACTGAATGCTGGTTATCAAAGGATGTGAGACAATCAGTATTTGTAGTACAAGCCTCTCTTCAGCTAAATATAATAAATTTGTGAGCTTTAACATAAGACCATTTCAAAAAACTTGATTTCTGAAAATTGTAAATTTTAGAATAGGCGACTTTTAGCAAATAACTAGTTCAAAACCGAATTGTTATTTATTAGTAATACAACAGTCAATTTACTGTGTGCAGAAATGAAGCAGGGTTATAATTTTAAGCAACATGTAAAGTATTATTCAAACAACCATTCTACTCATAGGTGACAAAGTAACAGCACATATCAGGCTAAATTTGTTGTCCTGTGAGTCACTAAATATACGAGATTGACTGTGATGAACTCTTGTGTGTGAGAGTGTTTTGTAGGACTACAGGCTATATTAGTATATGTATGTAGTATCCATAAGTATGGGGCAGCTGTGGTCTATGGGTTAGACTGTTGAAGCGTTCGCCTAGTAAGCATGAAGTCATGGGTTCGAACCACGACAAAGGCTATTGCTAGTACTAGGAAGAGCATCCAGTTATAATTGCTCCTGTGTCCCATCTGAACAAGTCCTTAGCCCGATCGAACAAAAACTCTTTTCATCAATGAGGGCAGTATCCATAGGTATTGAATGTATTAGCTTTTTGCTGGCGTATCCATGACAACATGACATTTTAACATAGCCTCCTATGACTCACAAGTAGGTTTTGAATCTCAGATCTGGTAGTCATATACAAACAGGCTACTCACTCAGTGACCATAAGGCTCAGCTTCTGTACATATAGAAAGCTTCATAGGAATTGTCTTTCCCAACCAAGCAGCCAACCAAATGATTTTGCTACACACCAACAATAAAGTATAGTATACATCAAGCAAAACAGTTTTATAACTTTATTTTGTACTTGACTGAAGTTTAAAATTTGCTAGCTTTAAGTAATTAAAGTTAAAAGTAGAGCGTGACTTATCTTTAGTGCTTGCATATCTTGATAGAGTTGCTCAGCATTTGATACTCCCAACACAACACACTGTATGTTCTCGTTCTTAATACACCAGGCTGTCGGTATAGTATAATTTGATGTGATATAATATAATATAAGTTAGTGGTATAATATAATGTAGTATAATGTAGTATAACGTAATATAATATAGTACAATATGATATAATGCAATATAATATGATGTAATATATTATGATACAATATAACATAATTTGATGTAAAATTATATAGTATAATGTAAAATGAAATGATATTTTTAAAAATTTTCAAGGTGAGTTACTTAAAGCTGGTGAACTAGAATCTGATGTATCAATCGAGAGGTTACTTGCTAACTTCAGGGTAAATACTTTGCCTTATGCAGACAAGTTAGATCAGTTTACAGTTTCTCGCGATGTTGCCCTCTCTAGAGCACACACTTCAATCCACCACTGGAGAGAGTGGGCACAACAGATGGTGTCCTGATAGCAAGTGTCAACATACTATTTAACCATAGATTTACCTGCTGGTGGTCACTTTATATCTGGTTACTGGGTGAAGGAGTCCTGCTCACAGCTACAATGAAGTGTCTAGTGGTTGCCGTTGCTTTGCTGGCTTTTGCCTATGTAAGTTTTCTGATTCTCAAATAGTATATAGTATAGCAAGCATAGTTTACCAAAGAGTTTATAGTATAGCAGGCATAGTTTACCAAAGAGTGTATACTATAGCAGGCATAGTTTACCAAAGAGTGTATACTATAGCAGGCATAGTTTACCAAAGAGTGTATAGTATAGCAGGCAAAGTTGACCAAAGAGTGTATACTATAGCAGCATAGTTTACCAAAGAGTGTATACTATAGCAGGCATAGTTTACCAAAGAGTGTATAGTATGGTAGTCATAGTTTACCAAAGAGTGTATAGTATAGCGGCATAGTTTACCAAGGAGTGTATAGTATAGCAGCATAGTTTACCAAAGAGTGTATAATATAGCAGGCATAGTTTACCAAAGAGTGTATAGTATAGCAGGCATAGTTTACCAAAGAGTGTATACTATAGCAGCATAGTTTACCAAAGAGTGTATACTATAGCAGCATAGTTTACCAAAGAGTGTATAATATAGCACCATAGTTTACCAAAGAGTGTATAATATAGCACCATAGTTTACCAAAGAGTGTATAGTATGGTGGGCATAGTTCATTTTCTGCAATCAGGACAACATTGTCTGCACTAATTTATGTAAGTTTAATACACAGTTTTAAAAAAATATTGCAAAATTTATTTGATAGGTCAGATGAAACAAATTATTAAAGCTTTATGCAAGTCTGTTCACAGTTGAGCTTTCAAAATCTGAACAATTTGCCATTAAAGCTGGTTGGAACGAAATGAAATCGGTAGAAAAACATATTAAAATATTAAATATTTTCAATTTTGTGTATCAAATGAGCATACAGTTGCACTGATAGTGAGTCTAGTAAATAAATGTGTTTTTTAACTTATATTTACATAATATTTTCTGTACTGCCCAGCCAATTAAAACAAGTGAGTATAAAAGCATTTTTATACAAAAATTATAGAATATGTGAGGCTTGCACCATCTAGCGCATTATTAGTTTTCTAAAAAGGGGGTGTACTTAGTATAGAAATTATCAAGAGCAGATAAACCCTTAGTCAGAGTAATCACCATCTAGTATAACACAGCTGCTGGTTCCCTGCACTAATACATGTGTAGAGGCTGTAATACCAAATCTGAACCTGCCTGCTTTATTACATGCTACTTCATGGCACTACATTGCACTACATTACAATGCATTACACTACATGACACTACATTAGACTACATGACACTACATTGCACTACATTAGACTAAATTACACTACTTGACACTACATGACACTACATTGCACTACATTGTACTACATGGCACTGCATTACAGTACACTCCATTACACTACATTGCATTACATGGCACTACATTACACTAAATGGGGCTACATGGCACTACATTACACTACATGGCATTACATGGCACTACATTACGCTACATTACACTACATTACACTACATTACACTACATTAGACTACTTTGCAATACCTTCTTTTATGCTGCTGTAAATAGGCTGCCGACATCAAGGAATGCTCGCCAACAGCAGATGATCCCGGATGTTCAGATGACGAATGCTGCATTCCAGAACCAAACTTCTTTCTTATCACTAAAAGAAATGACCTACAATCACTTGCGGATGGTCATTCAATAGTTCCATGGGGCGACAGAAAAGGTGGGAAGTCAAAATGGAGTTCTGAATAGTGGCTGAGTCTTAAATGAAATTGTTTATGGCTGCAATCATGACATCTAGAAAGAGCTCATGTTGGTTATGAGGGAAGGGAGATAAATCTGCTTCAACAGAGTAAAAGACACCGGCATCATATTGCATGAACAGGAGCCATGCAAGCATTAATTCAGCATTCAGAAAGTACCAAACCTATGCAATTGTATATTCCACTTGGCCTCAAAGCTATACTCAACCCACCTAATTATTATGACATAAATTGATAACCAAGTAATTACCATCTCGTGTTACTCCAATAATTACTAATCTAGTAAGCTGTGTGGTAAATTTTAACTTTGAGCAACAGCAATTTGTTTTGTAGCAGCTAGTATATTGCCATAGAACGATGTAAACCATACATATACATACAAGCAGCGGTGATATTGTACTATAGGAACATGCATGCAATATATATGAGCAGCTAGTATATTGTTATAGGAAGATGCATACAATACAAGTATGAGGGAGATGGCTGCCACTCGTGGGCCAGCTTTCAAGAGTGTGGCTGTGCTGATGGTCTGAGCTGTAAATTTGTTCCATCTGATTTGGAAAGCCCAGAACGGAAGAGAGCCATTCTTTCATGGCTTATACTAAATAGTGATTATGCCTGCGTGGTTGACACTCCAGCCCAGGAAACCTTATGACGTTAGAGAGCGCTAGTTGATGTATAACACATTTGTTAATATACTAGTACAACTTTGCTAATATAATGCCAAGTAAAACACCACTTATTCTTTTTTGAATTGTCACATTGTATTATAACTGCAAGCATGCATACTCACTATATAAGTAAATAAAACAATATATATCATAATTATTAATCAGCAAGCTGGAGTAGTTGGTAATAATTGAACATTATTAATTCTAGTTTTATGGCCTGCAATACACTATAACATTTGCTTGGTAATTTATCTAGTATAAACACTTTAATTTTTCTTACCTTTAATAACAGCTGATTAAAAGCACCTGATTATATTAGTTAATTATGCACTAGGCCAGGGCTGTCCAACAGGCAGCCCCGGGGTCGGGTGTGGCCTCCAGCCTTCATTTATGTGGCCCTCAAAGGCATAAAGCTAAAATTATTTTTCACCATATACATGAATTGGAGTGAAAAGCCACTTTTTAAATGCCTTATTTATGCAAACAACATAAAACATGCAGCCTGCAGTTACTATTGTGAGTTAATTGTGTAATGATTCATGAAGTTTTGAAATAGAGCAGTTTGAAAAATACTTATCCTGTGGCCCCCAGCACAAGCTGAAGCTTACAATGTGGCCCTCTCCATAAAATATTATATTTCTGTGGCCCTCGGTTTGAAAAGGTTGGACACCCCTGCACTAGGCTATAGCTCTTCTTATATATATATATATACATATATATATATATATATACATATATATATATATATATATATATATATATATATATATATATATATATATATATATATATATATATATATATATATGTATATATATATAGCAACATGTGTTTTATGCTTGTATTGTAAAAGGGCAAAGTTCAACAGTGGAGATTCTTTATTAAAAAATCGGTCAACGTTGCTTCAAATATGTAAATTATATTACAGGCCTGACTAAAACACAAAACACAAATATAGTCGAAAAATAAAATTTAATGAACCCTTATATTATTGTGTTGGGAAAATTATAGAAACTTTACGTTAATGTAACAACATCGAAAGCAGATGCTAGTAACATGTCTATCAGCAACCTCTTCGTCTAACTAATATAATGCCATGTACTAGGTTTTCTGTTTGTAAGCAGTGACTGTGCCTGGCTATATCTTTCTTACATATTACTAGTCACTGCATAAAAGGCATAAATCTGTGTATCAACATACTAGTGAAAAAATATCACAAACTTTGAAAATAAAAAGCATTTCTCTACAAATGAAACCTATGAAATGTACTGTACACTATAATGTATATCTTGGAGTTGTCTACACATGGAAGGTGCATTATATTCTAAACTGTAGAGTTGTCTTCTCTCTGAATGAAAAGTACTAAAGGCGTGCTGTTACTAAACACTGTCACCGTTCTATGCGAGTCCCGGTGTACGGCATGTTGCACAGTATTTTCTCTATCTGTATGTTCACTGAATGACTAATTCTATCCACAACCTGCAACCACAAGAGAACTACACTTCTGCACAGGTGGAGTAGTAACTTGTGTTAAAAGTATCTACGAACTTGCCACAGTTGGAGGAGTTGTGCCCTCTAAACAGTTTTTCATTTGGAAAATTTTTGGTGCCTTTCGTAAATTTATGATTTGAGTCTTGATACAAATCCTGTAAGCACTTTGAGGTGTTCAGGATTTGTCTCAAATTAAACTCAAATCATAAACTTTTGAAAGCAACATTTTTTTAGAATCATAATCATCGCCAAACTGTAAATAGGCTCAGCTGCATCCATTTCCAAGTGTATCCTTCCTTTCTTTAAACTGTCTTATATAAAATTATGTGAGTCATAAAATTGGTAATGTGTTACCAGAGAGGACAACTACATATTCAGCACTTAGAAAATCAGCCTAGTGTACAGCATGTTACTCAAGCTATGAACAGACAACCATATTGTAAGTAAAACTATATGTGCAGTCATCAAAGCCATGTGTACACTTTGAGCACTATCAATAACTTTACAACAGTATGTACAAGCACTGCATAGTACATACTGTTGAATAAACAGTGTCTGCAACTGTATATATGCATAACTGTGTGTGCATACTATGTAACTGTATACAGTAGTACACAAGCATCACTGTGTATATAGCTGTATATACAACTTTGCATGCTGCAGTTGTGCTTACAGGTGTATGTGTGTGTTGTGTGTTGTGTGTGTGTTGTAGTTGCCTATACTGTCAGGTATACACAGTTGTATACACAGTTGTATACACAGCTATATAGATATGAGTTTAGAATACAATATTCATAAACAATTATTGGATAACAATGTGCATACTACATGTACCTTTACAACAAAATGTGTTACAAAATACATACAACTACATGCACACTGGATGCCGTTATAATATAGCAGATATATGCATGCTTGTAAAAGCATTCAGCTAAGTGAATGAAACAACAATGCTGACAGGAATGCTAAGGTGCTTGTGTGTCACAGTTAGTTTCCTGTCAAGAACAGACAACTTCTCGTGCTAAAACATCTGCTAGACCATGACTACACTGAAATACAAGCCTGTATCTACCTGCAATGGCTGTCAGAATACAACAATGACTGCTAGTCGATATGAAAGTGAGGGTGGAGCATACAGACAGCCATGCTTATTACTGTCAGCTATGACAAGAGCAAAGGCTAGCTATTAGTACTTCAGTATACTGACACTATAAACAAACAGGTAGGGAGGACTATCAGTAGTCGGTGCTAACGGTAAGGCAGAAGCTTTTTCTTGTCCCCTGGACTTCTACCAGGATACTCTAAGTCGTAGCATAGCTGTGGGGAAGTGAGTGCACTACGCTGGTTCAGTATGCGTGTTATTTCATTCATTATCTGCTTGCTAAGACGTGGAACTAGCTAGAGGGTAAAGGCATACAATACTATATTAAATCATTACCAATTCAATTTAATCTTAGAAACGATAAGGTTGATACTACAAAGTATGGGAAATTGTGAATTGGTAAGCAAAACATAGTTAAAAGGTGCAAATAGCTGATGAATGTTAAAGGTTTGGTAAGCAAGGAGTAGATATAAATAATAGAGCTGAATGATGTTTGTCAAGGGATCTGAGGCAATCAGTATTTGTAGTACAAGCCTCTTCTTAGCTAAACATGATGAATTTGTGACCTTGTACATGTCAATATTTCAAAAAGATTCGTTGCTGAAAATTGCAATTTTAAGAATAAAGAACTTCTAGCAAGTGGTTTTTCTAAAACCGAATTGTTATTTATTAGTAATACAACAGTCAATTTGCTGTGTGCAGAAATGAAGCAGGGTTATAACTTTAAGCAATATTTAAAGTGTTATTCAAGCAACCATTCTACTTGTGGGTAAAAAAGTAACAGCGCATATCAGGTTAAATCTGCTGTCCTGTGAGTCACTAAATATACGAGATTGACTGTGATGAGGTCTTGTGTGAGAGAATGTTTTGTAGGACTACAGGCTATCACTCTGTTTCCAAGCTTTGCATTATGCAAAATAAATTTTTCATTCAATGTTTGGAAACAGTTACATAAAATGGAACCACAACCATAAGTTCATGTAAATCACAACCACAAATCCATCCCTTGAAGCAATGGAAACACATACGTATGTTGCATCCATTAAATGTATCAGCTTTATGCTGGCGTATCCATGACAACGTGACATTTCAACATGGCCGCCTATGACTCACGAGTAGGTTTGGAATCTCAGATCTGGTAGTCATATACAAACAGGCTACTCACTTAGTAACCATGAGCCTCAAATTTCGTCTCAAATAGAAGGTTTTCATAGGAAATGTTTTACCAACGAGGCAGCCAATAAAATGAGTTTGTTACAAACCAACAATAAAGTATATTCATCAAAACAGTTTTATAACACTTTCAACTTTATTTTATACTTGACTGAAGTTTAAAATTTGCTAGCTTTAAGTAATTAAAGTTAAAAGTAAAGCGTGACTTACCTTTAGTGCTTGCATATCTTGATAAAGTTGGTCAGCATTTGATACTCCCAACACAACACACTGTATGTTCTCGTTCTTAATGCACCAGGCTGTTAGTATAGTATAATATGATGTGATATAATATGATATAATATAATATAGTGTAATAGTATAATATTGATATAGTATAATGTAGTATAATATTATATAATATAATATAGTATAATATGATGTGATATAATACGATATACTATAATATAGTGTAGTATGATATAATATTATATAATATAATGATATAGTATAATGCAATATAATGTAATAATATAATACATTGTACTATAAAACAATATAATATACTATAATATTATTTGACTCATGATCATAGAAAGAAGACGATTCCAAGATTATTGTTACTTAGTTTCAATCTTCAGTCCTTGACAACTCTGTCACTGTTGTAATGGGAGCTTTTGCATAATAATTCTAAAATTTAATTGTTAAGGATTCACATGCACCATCTGTCACATGATAGTATCCTATGATACAGGATTTAAAAAACACATGCACACACCTGTCACATTATAGGAAGCTAGGATTTAAAGGGCATATGCACTCACCTATAGCCAGCTGTGCCAAAGAACATTTTAGTTTAGCAGCTATGGTAGCCAGCTCTCTCAGTTTCTGCTGCTGCCTCTTTCCATCTTCACTTAGTATTTTCTCTTTAAGCCACATGCAATGCTGCATGACATACAGTATATAGGATGTGTAAAATATCTAATAGCATTATATATGTGCAGTCAAGCTATAAGGATCTTAGTATGACTGAAGGTGAGCATGCATGTATGTTATATGTAGACACATATGTATTATATAAACACTTGTGTAGCATTTACATGTACGCAAGCATTATATGCATTTGCAAGTTAACAAATCACACATACACATAAATATTATTAACTTCAAAAATTATTTTAAATGAAAACTGTGGCAAAGTTTTTTCCAATTTTAGCAAATGCTACAATTAAATATAACAATTAGTTTAGCCTTTGATATTAAATAACAAACCCTTACCTTCAGGGCTGCTCTTGAATGTACTGGTATCCCATCTTCATACTTCCCAGTAAGTATTCCACATGCTAAGGGTGACCATGTCATAGTGCCCAGACCTAGATGTACAAGGAAAGCACTTTGTTAGCTCAGTTTATACTCCATTATCACAGCATTTAGTCTCAGTCAATGGGGTCTAGCTGTGCGTCTCCTCTCCAAATCAAATGTGTACACATAGAATTTAGACTCTTATTGTATACTCTATTACTTACCTATCTTATGGTATAACTCAGGTAGTTGACACTCAACTTTCTCCCGCTGGAAGAAGTTGTACTCCGCCTGCTCAACTATTGGTGGAATTAAGTTGAATTGTCTCGCTACTGAATATGCTTCCTGTGGGAAGAAAGATGCACCTTCATATTGCAACAGAATATTATACTAGTAATTGATAAAGTGGTTATTTATGCTTATAGTAAATAGAGTTATATTATTTTGTTAATCTAAATGTTACTAGAATATTACACTGTGTATCTATATAGCATCATATTACATTGTACATTTATACACCATTCTAATATTACACTGTATACTCATATATTAGTACAATATTACACAGTATACTCATATATTAGTACAATATTACACTGTATACTCATATATTAGTATAATATTACGCTGTATACTCATATATTAGTATAATATTACACTGTATACTCATATATCAATATAATATTACATTGTATACATTTATACTAATTTTATAGTAATATAATATCACACTGTATGCTGTATATTAATATACTATAATACTGTATATTTATATACATTATAATACTACATTGCATATTCATGTATACTAATAGTATTATAGCATTGCACTGTGTACTCATATATGTAGCTATAAAGACACATTACACACCCATGTACTACAATCCTGCCTTATATACTAGCTGCAGATATATTACTATAACATTACATTGTATTTCCATCATTTATTATTACACTATATACTCATATATAATACTATAATGTTTCGGTGTAAACTCATCAAGTATTAAACTACTATAATGTATACTCATATAATATACTATAATATTATAATACATTCTCATATAGTATTATCATATTACACTCTATTCTCATATAGTACCACTGTATGAGGACTTGTAACCACTAACCATAATCTCTGTGGCTGACCATCTAGAGGTTCCCCAGTACATAGCCCAACCCTGGTTTATCACGTACGTGAAAGCTCTTACTATCTCTACAATTGAATGAATGAAAAAATTAATAGTGTTGCATAAATCTTGACCGTATTTGTCTTTTTATTGCATCTTGTATATATTTTACACGAAACTTCAAAAACACCATCTTGATAAGTAGTAATTTGTAGGATATTTGCAACTATATGTATCAGTAAAATAAGTTTGATGATATAATGTATTACAAGCTGGGAGTTAAAATTTTCTGCAAATGTTAAAAACACATCCTTTTAAGCAGTTGCTAGGTCATAGAGTAGTATTCCAGTAGTATTATAACTAATGTTTTGGTCCTTGAGCTACCGAATAAAATTAGCTGGTTTTGTATCAAACATTTTGCTGCTACTTTTAAATAAATTAATTGATATAATTGTCTAAGAAACTGCGACCTAAGCAGTAGTTATAACAAGAAATCGTGCATTTTTCTTCAAACATCATTGTTAATGATATTGAATATATCGCATATACCCAGTAATGGCTGTTGATTACCATGTTGAGTTTCAAACAATCTAAAAATACTTCTAGTGGTAACATTTTCTATTTTTAGCACTTGAATTAGAATATTTATCTACACTACAGGAGTGGACAGGAAGATAAGTATAAAGACGAACATTTTAACATTCCTGGAATAACTGCATGTTAGCCAGTCATACAGGATCATGCATTCACAACAAATGTTATGGGTGATAAAAACTAAAAACTGCAGCGGGTAGCTTCACAGAACACCACAAAATTCTAAAGATCTGAAGGAAATAGCTTTGGTTATATTTGTAGAGTAGCTAAACCATTCTATGCATGTTTTTGGGAAAGGTTTTCAATCTGTAAATACTTGCACCACTCAACCTGTGGCATGCCAACACACTTGCATGACTAAACAATCCATTCAGAAGTTCACCAACAGTCTACATTTTATATCAGATCATGCATACAATTTTTCTCATGCTAGTCTCAACTGTTGAAGAAAATCTAATAACATTTAAAACTTATTTCGCCACTACAATTAAGCGTCATAGTTTTCTCATGTTTCTCAAAATGCAAAGTGATAGTTGTGTTCAAAAACAAGAGCTCAACCACAAGGCTGCATGGAACAGCTGGGAGTCATGCGGGGAAGGGAAGGGGAGGGGCATGCATTCACTTCCGGTTGAAGTTGAATCGTTACACTTGCTGTAGATAGAGCCAATAAACCGATGACTCATGTTCAACTAGAAATACAAACACGAGTCATATCAGATTAATAAGACAAATCCCGCTGTCCGAGTACTAAATAGTGGGTAAACAATTATGTGTGTCTAAAAACTCAAAACAACAATAAAAACAAATTTGTTAAAAAATTGTGAATCATAAATTATGTGAAAAATTAAAACAAGTTGACTACAGAGGTGTGACAAAAGGATGGGCAATTGAAATTAGCAATCGTATGAATAAAGTTATTTACTAGCCGCAGGTAAATATGAAAGAGGTTTCAGCAACTTTTTAAATTTATCTTTTTCGCAAACTATTGCTTCACTGTGTTTTTCTAAAATCAATTTTAAAAAACCCGCCTATTCGATTTATTTGAGTGGGAATTTTGAATATAGCAATTACTACAGTTTCTAGCTTTTTATAAGTTTTTTTAGTAGAGGCAAAGCAAATTCTTACCTTCAACCCGGAAGATTCTTCCAACTGGAATGGCATCAGGGGCCAGCGGATCGACACTACCTTCAGTTGAAGTTAGAGAGTCAGACTTGTTGGCAAAGACAATGTCGACATAAGACAGTTGCAATCTATCCAGACTAGCTCTTAGACCTGCAGTGTATATACACTATAAGACAGTTGCAATCTATCCAGACTAGCTCTTAGACCTGCAGTGTATATACACTATAAGACAGTTGCAATCTATCCAGACTAGCTCTTAGACCTGCAGTGTGTATACACTATAAGCATATACTCTAAATTCATACCTCATGCAAGCAATATCTTAGACTGTATATATAATACACATAATATAATAAATTATGTCATTAATCGATAAAATAAATTTAGAGAATTTGTTAAAGCATTAGTTTAGTTAACCGACCCTCCAAATTAGAAGCTTCAAAACATAATATAAAAGATCAAACACCCTGAAAACTGCCAAAGTTAGCGTGGGGCCACATCAGACAAAATTCCCGCATGTGGATTCAAATGCAGAAAACCCACTGTCGGATCACACACAATGTGTTGTCAGAATTGGAAGCAAAAATCTATTATTACTAAAGATAGTTGCGGGTAACTGGTTAGCTTCACTGCTTACCTACTAAGCAAATTGACTTTAGATATAAATATGTAAAGTAAAAAACTCAATTTCTGGAAAGAAAAATATATTAGCATGAAACTCGAAAAGTGTGCTGGATAAATGATGATCAACCAATTAGATCAAATCTGCATAAATTTTCACAATAATTGAAATCTGTTAAAAATCTTTGCATAGCAGCTCATCTTTGGCCATTTCATGTGACCTCATACTTATAGTAGCCAACTTATTGAAATATTCATGCGTCACGGAGCATTCAGAGTCGTCTCACCTTCTATGATATGCTTCCTGTTCAGCCCTTTCTCTGTTTCAGCCCTGAAACACACAACGGCAATTAAACTCTTATATTTTATAATAAATATAAATATTTTTTAACCCTTTACCCTTTTTACACTGCATTTTAATAACTTTTTATATAAAGTTGAATAATTCACTTACTTTCCACCCCAATAAATCTTTGTCGTAATGATGTAGCTGGAACGCCTACAATTAGAAGAATGGAAAATCAGCATAAAAGCACTCCGTAAAATGTGATAGCAGAGGGGGGGGGGGTTCATTTCAGCAAAGTATCCTATCACGTACAAAGACGCAAGTCTTGATTTAACTTATTTTCTATGTTGAGTTTAAGGCATGACCACCTAAATTCATAAATGGCAATATTTTGTGTAATCAAAAGTGTTTCAAGATTTCTGAGACATTTTTGAAAACTTTGCAAGTCTGTAATTTATCTGATGGTGAGGTGCAGATAAACAATAAAACCCATCTGCTTATCACAAAGTATAAAGGTTAGTACAACTGGTAAATATATTGTATAAATGTTTGCTGAACATTTTTTCTGAACAAAACATAAAGAAGAATTCATACATCAAACTTGTTTGATATTTTGTCAATTATACTAGTCAGCAACTATAGTAACTGGCATTAGCTTATCATCTTTTAGTCTTTGTAACTAATCAACTTCTTTCTCATCTAGATCTGATAGACAAACATACTTAACTTGATTTTAAAATCCCTTCCACCTGCATTACAAAATTAAACTGTGCTGCTAAAAAACTTTTTACTGCTACTTTATAGTATTTCAGACATGAACTACAAATAGTGTCAACTTGTAGTTATTAATATTGCTGTTATGATTTGTAGCAATAAGCAGTAGTCAATCAAAATTATGTTCAAAGTTTGTAAATTAAAACGCAGGCAGCATAACCAACTCAGGCTAATATTTATTACAAATATTTTCAGAGGCGATAACTCCTTTGCACTATTAACATGTTTTCCATTGCGCTTGTTGTGTGCTTTGGATGTGTTTTCAGCTGCAACTTGGCTGTCTGCACTAGGATAAACCTAGTTAATAGAGAGTCAACACACTTTCAGTTCAATGTTTACTAGTAGATATGTATTGGCACACATTCATATCTCTTATACCACCCAATAGACGAACTCACCGCCAAGCTTTTCTCTTCAATATCTTCCCAAGGACTATCTCTGCCCTGCAAACACACAGAAACACTGCATTCACCTACAGCTCTTTCAGGAAAATGTGTAGCTACAAAACTTTTCTCCCATTAGGATTCAAACCATAGACCTTCGGCTTGCAAGCAAGTGTGCTACAGTGGCCACTGGATAATCGCAACACTGCAGTAGCAGCGTAATATGGGAATCAATTAAAGTACATCTACAGCATTTGTTTATTGTTTTTCTTTTAATTTGTGAAAGACAAAAATCTAGTGATTGAGTACTGAGTTATACACAACTTGAATTTGGCTATTTGAACAGTGCAAGACTGAAGACGCACACGGAGAGATGGAATATTGTAACATCCACATGATAATGCACAGAATTACTATAGCATACAGCATAGTCTCAGAGCATAGCACAGTAGGTATTGTCATTACTTACTTCCCTGCTGCATAAACCTCTGCTGTGTCAAACACATTGATACCGGACTCGTACGCTAGCGTTAGTATCTCCTCCGCCATCTAAAAGTAGTTTTAATCAAATACAGTCAGATAACTCCTTAGCTGTGTGAACATAACTCCCAATGTGTGCACATTTAGCCTATATATTTAAAAAGTAATTTTGTAGCAACTATTGTAAAGTTAGACGTTGTATGAATTATAAGTATATAGTTGTAACTACCTAATTAGCAAAATAAATGTGGATAATTTATGCAAGACATGGCTGAGTATAAGCAAACACACACAGCACACATGCACACACGCACACACGCACACACGCACACACGCACACACGCACACACGCACACGCGCACACACGCACATACGCACACACACACATTATGTTGTGTAATATATTATGTATAGTTTAATTACTTGTAAAAGTAATATATTTTCTACAAAGCAATAAGTAGGATTTTCCTAAATTTAATTTATGCAATGTAAGTATAAATAGCCAGCATAGTTCACTTATGGTGCAAGTTTAACATGTCATGTTAACATATACTATATATAATATACACACTAATTAAAGTTATTTACGTACCTCATCAGTGATTTGACCACCAAATGTAATCCATGTTCCTACAAGATAACACAAAAAAATATTTACAGCCATAATTATGACATGAATCTGTCAGTTTACTCCTAACACTTCCAGTATGTCTCCAGGCTTTTCAGGTGAAACTGATAACCTCAGACCCCACGTACCACATGCTTAGACATACAACACTATGCTTCCACTTATAACCTTACATAAACTCACATTAGATATGATCTAAGGCAATAAAATACAATGCTATAAATCTAGATTTGTTGGTATAATTAATACTTTCTCTCTGTTTTCTAATTACCATTTGATCTTTCAACGAGCTGTTTAACTTATGAAATTGAAACGAGTTATAATTTATTTAATAACATTGTTTTTAAAGCAAATGAAAAGATGAAATCTTTGCATTACTTGCTAAAAATGTCAAACAAAAGCCAGTGCTGTCACGTAAGTTCCTCCAATCTACTCTGTTTCAGTGATAAAGGATCAAGAACTGTTCTGTTTAATGTACAAAACGGCGTTGGACAATTACTACCACTAAGATATTTGAAATCCTTTATTATACACTGTTAAAAGTTTTAATTTGGACTACTGGCTGTGTTAAAGCATACACATTGGTATTATGTACATAGTGATAACTCTGTGAATGATTTAACAAAAGCAATCATTAAATTTCCAAGCAGATTTACAAAGTACTTTTTCTTTACAGTATTGTATGCACAAATTAATTTTGTGTATCTTCTACTATACAGAGAGTAAAAGCAAATAGGTTTAGCTGTATTCATCTTAATGTGATGAAATCTATTTAGATGAAGCTCATCAGCGCCAATATTCCCTCTAGCTTCCCTATTTTACACATCTGATGAAGAGTACATAACTCTTACCTAGAGCAATGTTGGATACTCTTAATCCAGACTTGCCGAGATTTCTAAAACATCACATGAATGTTTTAGTAGAAACTAATACTTTGTTGCGTATAAAAATGATGCAAAATGATGCGCCAAGTTTATACTACAATAACAGCAAATCATTAAAGCAGCTAATAACCCTTGGGGTCTGAGATATTGAATTTTTTACTAGCATATTGGAGTGTATGACTACAGAGAGTCTTTTGTTACACACTGGTGAGCAGTGCACACCAACTCTACTGCATGTACATGTATGTAGGTCAGCTAAATGTAGGGCAGTTATGAACAAAACTTGTTAGTTAAATTTTCATGTCCATTTAAGTTCAGGTTTGACAATTTGAAAAGGTGTTTAGTATTCAACACCCAGCTGTGGGTCTTAAACTTGTCCTGTTCAAAGCAAGTGCTATGTCAAATCCAAATCAAATATAAGAACATAAAGTAACACGGCACAGTATTTATCCCTAATTCAAAGTTGAAAAATTCAAATCACAAAAACAGTAAAATTATTTTTTTACTGCATGTGCCTAATCTTTAAGCCAAGATGTTTGTTTTCAACTTGCACTTGCTTATAACTCAAAAATTGTAAGTCAACGGTTTCCAAATGTTAACATGTTCTTAGCTACAGGTATACCAACATATCTCTATATTCTTGGAGGTCAAGGTTAAACAAGTTAGTCACCATTTAATGTATTGAGCAATGCAGCCAATAGAGTTAGTACAAAAATATGAGGTGAAATGTTACTTTTCGGAAGCTAGTTCAACACTAACTGCACAGAAGAAGTAATTGAAGGGAATGTGAGAAAATAAACTCAACTAAGCTAATATCTTTGCAAATGTTTGCTAAGAACAACACAACCCTTCAGTTAGTATAATATAGCTGGTTAAACCAAACCTTTGGGAACATTTCTAGCTGCTATAGAATGCCAACAAACTTACTGATATTGTATAAGTGAAGACATCTTCTAACAGTCTCTCCGATGCAGTGTAAAGGCAGTCTGCCAAGGCTTCTATATAGTGACAGCTGAAACAGTAATCCGCAGGTATAGCTGATGATTTAGGTTCTTACAAACTGTGTCCAGATATAAGAAAGCTGAAAATATTGACATTGACAGCTCCTACTACAGACCTGACTGTTTAAAATAGGTTACTGCAAATTAATTGACGTACTCTTGTCAGAAAGAAGAATTTAACCTGCTAATTATTTACTCATGAATATAGAGTGATACATAATATTTGAATTCGAAACCTATTTTAAACGTTGGCCAATTAAGCTTTCCTAATTTTTGTCCAAATCTCCTTTATGAAAACCATGTTTTCACATATATATTGACTATCAATTTATCAATTTGCAAAATATTCACTACACATAGACTAATGTGAATAAAACATATTATGTATAATATGTATGCTATCACAAAATATTTCTAAAACCATCATATACTGTTATATTAAATGATGCACTAAAATAATTACCTTAAACTGTTCAATAGCTTCGCTGTACTGGAACTATTTTACTCAAGTTAGGCAGAAATAAGCAGGTGCTATATTGTAGAGCTGTCAGTATTATGCATGCAGTGACATGCATTGCCAAGTGTTAGTTACACCAACTAAAATGCATTCTGTTCATATATCATTGATTGAAAAATATAGCTTGCAGAGTTAATAGTTATTCAGCTTATTCTGCTATCAATTAGGGACGGCCTGCAGCGCCCACCTCGTTTCTCTTTAGAACAAGAGATAAGATCAATATGTTAATTATAACGAACTTGTGATGTATGAATGTTGTTTGTGAGGGTTAATCAATATAGTCCAATCCCGGTTCTCCTATGTGCTATATAACAAACTAAACTGATGGAGCAGTCATAACTAGTGACAGTGTATGACTCTACTACTCACTATATATAACTAGCCACAGTATATGACTACTACTACTATACTCACTATGTATAAACAGTCACAGTATATGACTACTACTACTACTACTATACTCACTATATATAACTAGTCACAGTGTATGACTATTACTACTATACTCACTATGTATAACTAGTCACAGTATATGACTACTACTACTATACTCACTATATATAACTAGTCACAGTGTATGACTATTACTACTATACTCACTATGTATAAACAGTCACAGTATATGACTACTACTACTACTACTATACTCACTATATATAACTAGTCACAGTATATGACTACTACTACTATACTCACTATATATAACTAGTCAAAGTGTATGACTACTACTATACTCACTATATATAACTCATCACATGATGCTACTTCAATAATCAACCACATCAGTTGGTCTGCAGTATTGCATAATGGTAGTAGACTTACAATGGTGCTAAAATCAAAACAATGCACGTCTTAAAAAATGTAGGTGTGTAGAAAGGTAAGTAACTTGTTTAGTCTACATTCTAGTTGAAACTTAAATCTATAATTATAATAATTACAGATTCAATCGGTTTGAGAAAATGTCCTTCTAGGGGCTTAATTAGTTGGCCATTACTGATGGGATAACATCAGTTTAAATCATGTTTCGAATGGAAAAGTTTTAGGGAGTTAAAATGCATTCAGACAAAAAATAATAATGCAAACGCTTTAGTGACATTTTGCTCTGCAAATTGTTGAGTGAATTGTGCTGACATTTGCTGTGAAAAACTAGCACTTAAATCATGTTTGGAGCAAATGCGTTTGTAGATGATGAAATAGCATAGCATTTCCGACAGTTCATGCGGTATTTACAACTTTTAGAGCACAGCTAATAAATAGCATAATTTTATTGGACAGAAATAAAAACTTGCTTTTTAAATAAAATTACTAGATTATATTAGTAAGTAAAGGGCTGCAGCTTTTTACTTACTATCCTCATTCAACACTGGTTTCTACAAGGTCTTCATGAACTTTGCTTTGACCTTTATATGAATACCATTACAATAGTAGTTTACAACTTACCTACATTAAACGCACATATAATATTATATTACACAGAAGCAGGCTATATGACTTGTTGAGAGAGAAGATAACTCTTTCTGTATGAGCAATTATGCCTGCAGCACTAGAGTTATTGAAATAAGCATAACAGAAAGAGAATTAGCCATAAAACTATCCTATTTAGGGCTGCATGGTAGGCTATGTTCTAGAAATAAAGATTAATTTTGCATTTTGTGAAAAAAACTGTTCGTTTTATTCAGTTTATTGTTATATACTAAAATAAACAGCCACTCTGTTATATTTAGACTTTCTGGAAGCTAGTGCAATCCTTAAAAGTTGAGGTAAATTTAGAAGGTGCCATTTACGTCTTGTGTTTTCACCCAAACCCGAACAAGACAGAGCGGGGATAGGTGAGGATTCAACTGTGTTTTCAGAGTTGGCTGAATTCCAACAATTACAATAATTGATCTAGGAAACATAAACCAAATACAAACACCATAGTTGCACCAACTGACACAGCTGAGTATGGTGCACACACAGTTACAGCTGCTGTAAAAAGGAACATCGCCAGGTGACTGCATGTTTTGGTATTTTTTATTTGTAAACAAACGTCTAAATTTAAATCATACACATTGCATTCTGAAAACAAAGAAAAAATCAACAAATTAATTAGATTTAAATAAAATTATAAATATTCATACTCAAGGACTGTCATTTGGATACCAACTCCGAGATTGGCACTGTGAATCTGGCATATACACTGACGTATGACCTTTAGCTTTGAATTATTTGATGGTCAAAACATTTACCGGTGAAATATTTTATAATTAAAAATTATTACTATGTAATACAACATATCTTTGCAAATATCAATAAATAGGCACTATGTGCGAAGTGCAGCTGTGTAAAAACGTATTTGTGTATCTCAACGTAATATTTAAATATCTATAAACACAAGATAAAATCAAACAGCCGCATGATATAAAAATAAATAAAAACAATAAACTAAGATCTACAGTGCTATATGCAATATAGTTGTGAGGTATACTTTATAAACATTATTTCTAGTTACAGAAGATTGGCTACAAACAGCATGGTGATATTGTAATGCCTGGTAATTCAACTGTGTAGCAGCATGTCTTGTGAATACATGAAAAACACTTAAGCAGCGCCAAATTGGTGATCACTGAGTGCACAGTGGTTGATGTTGTTGAATTTGAAGCTCAGACACCCATGTCTCTAAAAACACTCCACTTGGTGACCCCAATATTTGTGCTGCATCTAGTCACTCCCGAGATGCACGTATGAACTACCCTGGTGAATACATTTCACATGTCACATTCTAATGTAGATTTCAGAAATAGAGATTAGCTTCAGAGAGGCGCCATTTTTGTAGGTCAAATGCTTCCTGGTAAGTGCCATCAAATGCATATTGAGAATGAGTAGTCTAAAGGTACATCTAGATGGTGCCCAGGTTGCGGAACATGAATGCCTTTTGTGTAACATTACAATAAGTTGATTAGTGATAGTTTATACCAAATAGTCTATTTTAAAGAGTTTTTACAGTGGCTACAATTCAGTGAGAGTATACAATGCCCTGAATAATTTCACTCCATGCAGTCATGTGAATACTAGGCCTAGTAGCCATCTCCTAACAGATCATCTTGTCTCGGCCCACCGCTGCCACCCGCACCACTCACTGGGTCAGCTCGTCTTGAGTCACGACGTTCTTTCCTATTGGCCATCACTCTACACAGTTCATCTAATTTCTTTCCTAATTGGTTAACCTACAATATCATGATATTAAGCTTACTTCACTTGGTTGAACCATTCTTCTGTTTTCTAAAAGCACTTAACTTTGATGTGTTTTTGTAAACATTTTACAACAAATCAATACCTTTGTAGCATCAATTATTCTACTTTGTATATTACATCATGCTATCTATGTGAAGTCAATAAAAAACAGTGCTTATGTAACTAAGATTCTGATTAATGACGTTGACTTATACAGTGTTCTAGCAGTTTGTTTTGTTCATTTTTATTTGAACATTGGCGGTGGTTTACAACTAAAAATATCTCAAAACAAGAATACCTTTGAGAATAAAATGTAAAGTATTCAGATGCGCCATGGATGACTTTTATCTAGTGCTTAGTAAATTTGATGTATTGGGTAGGCAACCATTAAACATTGTGTTAATTTCATGCACACTATATAAAATTCACATTCACTTACCTGGGCTGCCATGTTGGATACATTTCTGTCAATATCTTCTTGACGGGTTATTATGTTTTCAACTGTTTCGGAAATAAAGCCTTGGTTTTTAAATACCTGTGAAATAATTGTAAATATATTATATATGGTTAGCTGTGTACCTTCAGTAAATGCTTTAGATAATTTATTTCTAATGTAGTGCCTGATTTGAAATGGTGAGTGATCAACTGAAAAGCTATAGCATTTTTTTAAAGTCATATGGTGTCACTTTCAGCAATAAACATGCTTATTTTGTGTTTGTTGTATGCTTTACTTTTACCTCTGCAACTTTTGTAAGAAATATGTCATTTTTATGGTAAAAATTATAATAGCCAAACCTCAAGAACGGTAACTTGGCTGTCCACCATTTTTCGTTGCTCTTGCTTAGTTTTTCGTATATCGTCAATAGCTTTAAGCAGCTTTCTCTGGTAACCTCGTCTAATACCTTCATTCTCATTCCTCAATCTAGATCTGTAAATCTGCATGATACATGTAGAAGTAAGTGTAAATGTAAGTATGAGTGTAAGTGTAAGTGTAAGTGTAAGTGTAAGTGTAAGTGTAAGTGTAAGTGTAAGTGTAAGTGTAAGTGTAAGTGTAAGTGTAAGTGTAAGTGTAAGTGTAAGTGTAAGTGTAAGTGTAAGTGTAAGTGTAAGTGTAAGTGTAAGTGTAAGTGTAAGTGTAAGTGTAAGTGTAAGTGTAAGTGTAAGTGTGAGTGTAAGTGTAAGTGTAAGTGTAAGTGTAAGTGTAAGTGTAGGTTTAGGCGTGGGTGTGTGTGTAAGTGTAAGTGTAAGTGTAAGTGTAAGTGTAAGTGTAAGTGTAAGTGTAAGTGTAAGTGTAAGTGTAACAGTAGGTTTAGGCGTGGGTGTGTGTGTGTAGGTGTGTATCAGTGTATGTATATAGTACTACTATTGCTGCTAAATATCCTTACCCTCCAGCCATAACCTAATATCCTAGCAGCTGAATCTTTTAGCTTTTTGTCTAACTCAACGTCAATCACAAAATTGTGTACATATTTCTCCGCCCGGGAAAGCTCTAACTTTTGTGCTGCAAGTCAAATGCATAAACATTATCATACATTACAAGAAATATATCGGGATATAGTAATAATGATATAATAATATAATATAATAATAATAACAGCTGAGAAGTAAATAGTAGAATTATTGAGATGTTAGATGACTCAACAAGCAGAGTTTGAGAGACAGACAGACAGATATTGAGGGGCAAACAGAAAGGCGGAGAGGCAAACAGACATAAAGACAGGCAGACTGACAGATAGACCTTGATTTAGGAGAAATGATTTACTCTACACTCAAGCCTATTTAACTCACCTAGTACAGCCACCACCAGAGCTGTGCAGCCAGATCCTAACATTCCAACAGAGACTGCGATGGCCCGCCCACAGGAAGTGTATGGCACGATGTCGCCGTATCCCACAGAGAGGAATGTGATGGCCACCAGCCACAGAGAGTTCCAGTAGCTTCGATTAAGCACCTGGTGATCTATCTCGCACACTCTGTACAACACAATCTATTATTAAACATGTTTTTACCAAATGCTTTTTGAATTTGAACTCCACCCATGATTGATAGAAAAACCATCGCAACATGATCAAACCGGGGTGGATGCATAGTTGTGAACTATTTAAACAGCACATGTTTTAGCAGATATTTCTAACATCTGTAATCAAAAAGTAATCATAGGGACTGGCATTCTAGTGTTTTGAAAAACACTGATGGAGACTATCTGTTAACACAAAGAACTTTCTAGAGTAGCCAGAACTGTATGTAACTCTAGTTGTACTGATAACTGACAGCTAGAACTGTACATAACTCTAGTTGTACTGATAACTGACAGCTAGAACTGCATGTAACTCTAGTTGTACTGATAACCGACCTGAGTGCCCAGCTTCCTATGATAAAGATAGAGGCAATGAGGACAACCATGACGTAGACAGGGTGGAGGTACATCAGAGATTTAAATATGAAGTAGAAGTTGAACTTTGTCTTGTTGAGAGCTCCAAGAGACTGAGATCTGGCGTCAGCAAACAACTTGCTGTGCAGCAGCATTGCCCTGTAATATATACATATACACCCTTACATACTATACAGTACTATAACACATTTACACATATACATATATACCCTTACATACTATACTATATACTACACTATAGTATACTATACTATAACACATATACATATATACCCTTATATATAGTGTACTGTACTAAAACTTTGTATACATATATACCCTTACACACCATACTATGCTATAACACATATACATATATACCCTTATATATAGTGTACTGTACTATAACTTTGTATACATATATACCCTTACACACCATACTATGCTATAACACATATACATATATACCCTTAAATATAGTGTACTGTACTATAACTTTGTATACATATATACCCTTACACACCATACTATGCTATAACACATATACATGTATATCCTTACATACTATACTATTACACCACATATTAAACAACTTTATTAGTTACATGTATACATATATAAATAGGTAGCGTGATATTAATCTCTTATAAACATTCAAAAGTAGAAGATACTTTAGCTCAGTTTATTGTCCTGCATATTTGGTTAATGAGGCAGCAATAAAAATGATCTAGTTTTTATTTTATATCCTAGTTATGGGTGACTTTATAGTCTATTATGCCTTATAAGTCTATGTAGTAGTAATAGTTCAGTTGTGCAACCATTATGTAATACTGCCTAAAGCATGCAGTGCCTGTGGGCAGCAATTGATGCATTCCATAAAATAGAGAAAATTCAGAAAACCTCTATGCCAAGCAGGTTTCTATTTTAATGATTATTTATTGCAACTTGATATTTCCATGCTCATCAAACAGGAAACAGTTACTATACTATAGTGTAATAACTCCTAACTTTTACTGCCAGCATTGTTATAGACACCAGAACTTCTCTAGTTCAGTTCAGAACTGCTGGGATGAGCATGTTTTGAAATCCTTATCTTTGTGCACCAATCAACTTTTCTAGTTTAATGACAGGGTCATAATATTATATAACAACTTGTGGTGATTGCTTAGTTATTTGAAGTTGTGCTACTTTCTTAGATTTCAAAAGTAGATAACTGGCATTATGCAAATTTTGCACAATCATGGATGAGTGAAAGATAAATGTATTGCTAATCGTTACAACTTTAATTCAGGTTACCTGCAGATTCAAATGATGCAATAAATTAAACTAATTATTTTTTGTTTTTTTTGTGTGCAAAGCTTGACTACTAAATTATTTTACAACTATAAATTATAAATAAAACCTCAAGCACTTCCGAAGAACAGAAAAACATGTGTGTAACTCTATATAAACGTTGGTCTATATAGCACAAGGTAACACTAGCCTGCATAGCAAGTAGAACCTTAGGAACATTGGTATAGATAACACAATGTCCAGTGGTACAAGCACTGCTTTCGTTGTTTCATTTTGAAAGTCATGTGACTTCCACTTGAGATTGATGTCTCCTGGTATGGGGTGAATGGCGCACACAATGAGCTCTATGGTGATGCCTAAAGCTGTCTTTGGGCTAACAGCCAGTAGCCAGTCCTGCATTCCATTATCTATCATGTACAGCTGTAAGCAGTGAACAAGATCAAATCAATCAACCTTATAATATACAAACATGCAATTTATATAATTGTTTTTAGGCATATACACCTTTTTCACATTAAAACTTTACAGATATACTTTGTAGAATAACTTAACTAGGTGTCAAATAGCATACACAGTTAGATATACATGATAAAGCAGAACCTGCAATATATGTATGAGTTTTACTTTGACCGAGAATTATCATAATATTTAAGGTGATGATAAAATTCAGCTTATTTTTATATTTTTGTATATTCAATGGAGAAAAAGTTGATGCAGTGCAGTTATTCAGTTTTGCTCAACATATCTGAGAACATCATTATTGTGGATATAAAACTATGAGTATATTACAGAGTTGAACCATTTAAATCATTTTTTAATATTTTGAAGATTGCTCAAGGAGTTAGTCAAAAAAGGAGTTTCGTTTCTTTAAATTTAATGGCTAATAAATGGGTATTCCATATTGCATGACATATAATGAGCAGTGGCCACTCTGTGCTAATTGTTTATAACTAATATAGCATTCCCACTTCAGCAGAGAGAAGATAACACCTTACACCTGCTATGTAAGTGCTATAAAATAGTTGATAATTTAAAAACTTTAGTGACAGCTATTGCCACCCGAACAAGTAAAGGTGTGTTTTATTACATATTCAAACTCCAATAATTATACCTGTTTACATTCCAATATTTCTAAAATGGTATAATGTTGTGACAGGCACAAACTTGCACTAATTATGTAAAATATGACATTGATCTTAATGAATCATAGCAGTATCTCCCTGTGGATTAAATAAGACAAAAGAAATATAAACTTATTTGAATGCAAATCTATATCTTCACACTTCAATAAAAAAAATAGTGAATGTTTACATAATTACATTGTATGACCTCAAGTTCACTGATTTATTGTGTAAAACATTACACTATTCTATCCTCACAATACTGCTACTAATACAAGTCTCCATCTCTGTGATAATCTTTGATAGGATAGGTTTTACAAAGGTTAAAAGCTGGGTCTCATACCACGCTAGTAGTATAGTTTCAGAACTTTTGTCCCTGCAGAAAAGCAACTGTGAGCAAATGCTTTTCCCATTCCGATATTATATAGAACATGTTACTGCATGTATGTGTGTATTGTAAGTTTCATACTAGGCAAGTGCATTAACTGCACTAGACTGCAGCTGCTCTTAAGTTTAATTAACACAATAGCGAATGTTTTTAGAAACCAGGCTTCTGCTTGCAACCTGGGCTTAACTTTTATATAGAAGCAAAATTCTCATTTTAGCTTTTTACCTACAGAGTATAATAAGATTTTATAGACAAGAATGTGAAATAATTAAATATGAAATATAACAGCATTACAATAACTAATATAATTTTGCAAAGATACAGATGGAATTTGTAACACAAAACTATTAGACCTAACATTGTTTTGCTTTCCATGTTATACAATAAATGCAACTACATGATGTTCAGCAAATGAGCTGCTCATTTTGTCACACTACATGCTGCAGAACCTTTGAAGTCATAAAGGTTTTTGTAACATAATGTTTCTATAATATAAAAATACCAGCAATTGCTTTTATGCAAACAAGTGAACAAAGATTTGTGTGCAACTAGTTGCCTCACACATCTATAAAAATAATTAGTAGCTCTTGAATCAGAAGATGCAAATTGATAAAGAGAACCAATTTAATTCAGAGTTAATTTAAGATTGATGGTGTTTTAAAAAACTGTTTTGCTTTTCATCCATTTATGCTCAATGTTTTTAGCAACTGGTTTTTTTGGTAAATATAAATGGAAGCCATCATTGCTCATGTTACTAATTTTAAACTTAATAATTTTTTTAAAGTTAATAATTTGTCAAATTTTACTAAAACTTTAAGCCCTTGTCCCTAATAATAGTCTTTGCAGAAAATTAACTTCATTATAGCACTTGTCTATAACATGAGAAGTAAAACAACAATTTACATATCAGTAATAATTAAACTTATCTATATATTGAGTCACAGCGTAATATTGACACAAATTGTATAATCTCATCTACTAGATCTCATGTCATGCATTAAATATTCATGGGTGTTGTTTGTTTAAGTAAGTTCAACTGTTTTACACTGGCCGAACATTGGAAAATGCAGACTAATTTTAAATTTCCATAATCAATATTAGGACTGATGAAAGGTAACTGAAATGCTGAGAAAGATATAATGATATGCAATGCATCACTTTAGCTGTGTGAGCAAACAACGTCCACTCTTAACCAATCATAGGACAGATCACAAACTTGAACATGTACATATATGCCTTTTTCCAAGCAAATTTGCAGTTTCAAAAGCAAAATGCCCTGCCCTCACCTTAAACCATGAAGAATAAATCTAAGAAATAATGCTATGCCAAAACTATTTGTAATAAAATATAAAGCTGTACTGATTTTTCGGTAGAAGTTGGTTTTAGTAAAACTGTAATTTATAAACACACTTGCAAAACATAAGAAGCCCAGTACTATTGGTTAAAATTATAACTTATTAGGACATTTGCCTTTGTGTACAATACTTCTGGTGCTTTCATGAAATATTTAAAAAGTTCTAGAATGATGAGACATTTTTACCACCCTGTTTTATCAACCAGCTATTGCTTATACTCAAATTGGCATTTTCAAAACAGATATAATGGTAGTAACTAAATTTGCCAATCAAATAAGTACGCTATTAGTTTTTATCATCTGGGCAGTTTTTGAAACTGTAAGCGCTTTATTTAATGCGGACTACTTTACTGCAACATGCGCATGCTTTGCTTTATACTGTATATCATCCAACTATTTCAGTAAAATTGCATCTTATTTGAGTCCAACTGTAATTTGATTCAGCAATCATTTTGGTTAATCATGTGCAAAATAGTCACCAGAAGGTTTGCATTGTTTTAAGTGATAGAATCGCATGCACTAGTGAGTTGGGCTTGAGTAAGTATAGTGTTACTTGATCTAATGTGCTACTCCAACATGAAATGCCTGATTTTGAAAAGCTTTTCGAGCTTCTCCAAGTTATTAAACTCACCGAATGTGCTTTGATGTCTATTACATGTAATAGCTGACTAAAGCAGGGGAGACAACTTACATTATGTATTGCATTCAAGGAGTTATCAATGGTTTATATAACCTAGGTATTTATATAATAACCCACAATGCTAAGGTACTAAGGTATACAGATAGCATTTAGCAAATTAATTAAAAGAAGTGGTTGAAGTTTAGAGAATTTATGTAATGAAGGAACCCTTACAGTTACCAAGTCAGGTTACAGGTAGTCAAGAAAATAGCTATTATCTTATATGCATATAATCATATAATACTTTATGAACTATTACTGTGTACTGCATATATAATCATATAATACTGTATGAACTATTATTGTGTACGGCATATATATAATCATATAATACTGTATGAACTATTATTCTGTACTGTATATATAATCATATAATACTGTATAAACTATTATTGTGTGCTGCATATATAATCATATAATACTGTATGAACTATTATTGTGTACTGCATATATAATCATATAAAACTGTATGAACTATCATTGTGTGCTGCATATATAATCATATAATACTGTATGAACTATTATTGTGTACTGCATATATAATCATATAATACTGTATAAACTATTATTGTGTACTGCATATATAATCATATAATACTGTATGAACTATTATTGTGTACTGCATATCAGCATCTGGCTTACCTTTATATCCATGAGATGGAACCAGACAACCATTCCAATGAGGATAACGGTGGAGAGAGTAATGAACACCTTCAAAACTATTGCTGCCGGTTTTGTATTGTCGTAAATAGATGCTGCCATGTTACCATCATCTTTATAGTGGTCTCTTAGCTCAGTGTGTATGATCATTAAAATAATTCCAACAAGCGCAGTGACAAAGGCGATGTCGTTGATGGTTCGTCGCTTTCGGAACAGCTCTTTTCTCAATGCTAACATTTCTCCAACATTTTCAAATTTTGTCTGTTTAAATCTACAAGGAAAAAACTGTTCATCACAGAAAAGTTTTAATGCCTGCAAATTAACCACAAAAGTAAAATAAAATTATGTTTTTATATATTTGGAGAACACACATACACGCGCACACACACACGCACACGTACACGCACACGCACACGCACACGCACACGCACACGCACACGCACACGCTCACACACACACATACACACACACACACACACACACACACACATACACACACACACACACACACATCATAGAGTATTTATAGATATATTCGATTTGCAAATTATATTATAAAACTGAGTAGATATTTTGCACTTACTTGGACCATTTTTTGTTCCGCTGCTTTTTCTTGCTCAAGCCAGGGCCTTTTTCCATGTCAGCATCGACAGCAGTGTAGTTTGGCTGACCGTTACTAGCGACCAATGGAGTGCCCGGGTTTTCCATGGTGGCTGACATGCTGTTTAGATTGCTGGAGTTTCCCTTCAGCTGCTCTGTAAAGATCATTAATTTGTGATGCATGAAAAGACTAAAATGTTCAACTTTGCTAATGACTAGAAGGTGATTTAAGTTATTCAAATTTCACTATAAAAGACAATGTATATTATTCACATTGACATTGAAAACATCAATTATATATTCGCTGAATAGAGCGTTATTAATAATATAAAGTTTAATTATGAGCTACTGACAAGTTTACCAACAGCTACTGTTATAGTGTTATACGATACTTCATTACCTTCATGAATTGCTGGAATTATAACTTTATATTGAAAGGGCATTTAAAGTTTAACATAATTGATTTTAGCTAAAACTCATCTACTAATACAAAATGCATAATTAAATTTCTATTCATGGATCCTTTTGCTAGTTACAGTGAACAAAACTAATATTTAAAAGCAACTACGTAGATAATAATTTATTCTTAGTGTAAGTATATAAGTAATGTAAGTACATGTAGGCATTAAAAGTTTGTAGGTGGTGTACATATGTATGTAGTATAAGTGTATGTAATATTTATATAAACTGTGGGTGTATCAGCAGTAGAAATACATTTATAACCCTGACCTGTAAATGATGTAACCTCATGAGCCATCTTTAACAGTTGTCTCTCGTTTCTTCCTCTCTATTCTTTTCTGATAAAAGAATAATAAAGCGTTGGTGTAAATGAGTAATGCAGTCATGTTGTAATGTAGTAATGCAGTAGTGTAGTGATGTTGTAATGTAGTAATGAGTAATGCAGTAATGTAGTAATGTTACAGTAATGATGTAATGTAGTAATAATACTGAAAAATTGTGTATCAAGAACTAAATTACTATCTAATGCCAAGCCTATTTCAATGTTCTCCTAATTCATGTTCTTGTTAAGCACATATACATAGACATACAGAAAGTAATGGATTCCAGTAGTATGTGTAAGTTGACAAGTGTGTAAGGTGAAGGAGGTGTAAAATGGCAGGAGTGTAGTAATCTGACAAGAGTGTAAAATGACCGGAAATGTGAGATGGTGGGGAAGTGTAAGGAGTGAAATATGGACCAGCTAGAGGCTTCTCTCTATACAGACAATAATTTATTAGGTAGAGTAGGTAACTTTGAAGCTAAGTTACAATCTAGCTCTTTTGCAGCTGCATACAGTTGCAAAGTTGTCTCTCTTACAACAATAAGTTTATAGAGCTTCAGAGTTATCTCCCTTACAATAGTGTCTATTATATAACTTCATGCAGGCTAAAGGGAGCTTAATGTAACATAGTTGTTCCTGATGCTCATACAAGTGTTAGGCTATACAATATCACAGGTGATTGCTGCAACTAGCTGATGATTACTTTACTCAACAGCAAACTAGCTATCTGGAATAGTAGCTTATAGTTGTATGCAGTTTACACAAATACACAAAATACAAATATTTTATAAAAAAAAGTTCTTATAAGATGCATAGATAATATTAAAATAACATTATAGTGTCATGCATACATAGGTATGCCTTTCACAGTCTTAGAGCCCCACAAATAAGTAAGAGTAGTGGTATTCTACGTGGTTTAAGCTACTGCGCTTACTACAATACTATATTCAATTCCAACACCTAATAGCTAATATTAATTAAAGTGTACATTTTAGAGAGCACTTTGAGACCCTTGCAGGTATCTGTTACCACCGTGAAACTACTCAACACCTAAAGTGTTCTTAGCTCACACAACTATCTCCTGCATGTCTAAATTACAGTCCAGCCTAATGTGCTAGAATGAAGATTTACTTAGCTAAGCTTCCTTTCACTAGAACCAGTCTAAATATATGTCTATATGTCTCACCAATGCTCAAGATTAGAGAGTATGTACTGTGGTTAATGGTGGTTTTAAATACTGTGCAATGTCTTACAACTCTCAAAGGAACAACACACTCCAATTCAAGAGAACTAAATGCCACTTCAATATAAGAAATAAAGCAAAATACTATAGTTGTAAACACATGCATACATCGAAGGTTAGTATGTACTATTATGTGCACAAATTTGTGCTTGTTTGAAATCTGAATCATTTTGAACAGATAACTTCCATAGCCACCCCAAAATATGGGAGTACTTCCAAGAGAAACAAAATAAAAATGGCTGCGAACCTGCAATATTTGTATTCTTCACCAATTTACCTCACATGCGCAATGAACTAAAATTCTAAGTCAAGTCCAGCTTTCTCAACAGTAGTGAAAATAGGGAAAATTTCAAGGAAAAGCAAATTATCACACCAACTAACTTTAACACTAATTTCTAGATTATTAACAGGAGAATGTCATTCAATAAAACTCAATTGAATATGTCAGAATTTTTGTTAAAATTTTAAATTGCATAATGAATTATTTATTGGTATAATATAAAGCACTAGAATACTTTACTTCAAGTAATTATAGCAACTCTTGTTTTATAAAAGTCTAAGATTGAAACTTCACATTTTATCATCACATGAATTATTTATCTAATGTAAACATTTGACCTAGTTTTTCTACAGAACAAGTCTAACCAGTTGAAGAACGCAATGCTACACGACATTCTTTATATTAACCATACTTACAGCACTAACTACAGCAGCAATTTCTATATAGGCTCAGTTTCATACTACAACCATGTTATATACATTATAACTTTGCCTCAGCTCAATACTACAATTGATAAAATTTGGAATATTGGAACCCAACTGAGGCTTCAATATTTCTATGTTGAAGAAAAAACTTGGATGGACAAAATGGTGACAATGGTTGTTGATATCTGATGAAGGTTTCAGCTTGCAGTTGTGTACAATACACGTCATACAGGTTTCAGCTTAGAGTTGTGTACAATACACGTCATACAGGTTTCAGCTTAGAGTTGTGTACAATACACGTCATACAGGTTTCAGCTTAGAGTTGTGTACAATACACGTCATACAGGTTTCAGCTTAGAGTTGTGTACAATACACGTCATACAGGTTGTGTGGAGTGGTCCATGGGAGTTGATAAATTTGCTAAAACAGCTGCCCTTATCTAACTTCATTATACAGTAACTCACTTTATGTATAACCTTTAACAATATTTGTCCTGTATGGGTGGCATGCAACTCAACTCCCAACTACCTTACTATATTATATTTTATTATATAGTTTCTTACTATATTATATCTTATTATGTGGTATCTTACTATAATATCCTACTGTGTGATATCTTACTATAATATGGTATTTTACTATATATGATTTCTTACTATGTAATATATTTTTATATATAATATATTATTATATAGTATCTTACTGTATAATATCTTACTATATAATATCTTGCTATATATAATATATTACTATATAGTATCTTACTGTATAATATATTACTATATAATATACTGCTATATAGTATCTTACCATATAATACCTTGCTATGTATAATATATTACTATATAATATATTACTATATAATATATTACTATATAATATCTTACTATGTATAATATATTACTATATAGTATCTTACTATATAATATCTTGCTATGTATAATATATTACTATATAATATCTTACTATATAATATCTTACTATGTATAATATATTACTATGTATAATATATTATTATATAGTATCTTACTATATAATATGTTGCTATGTATAATATATTATTATATAGTATCTTACTATATAATATGTTGCCAGAAACTACTTAGTTATATGCTATGGCACACTGCAGCTATGGCAGATTTGAGTACAAGATAAACCCATAAAGTAGCATTTAATAATCAATATGACAATATATTATTAAAACAAGTTGACTGCCTTTTTATGTTTAAATTAGTATAATAGAACAATTGGAAAAACATGCTGGCTACAGCCAATCAATGGTGTGAATGGCCGGTATTGTGAGGTGGGGGGAGGAATATTGACTAATGAACACAATGACGGTGATAATGAGACTGAGCAAATCTTGTCAGCTATAATTTAGTACAGCATGCAGCCTTAGCCCAATGTGCTCCTACTATGTATGTATATACAGTGCTCCTTCTATAGTTCACTACAGGTCCTGAAACATCAATTCGTGACCTACAGTAGTAGAATACCAGATTCATCCTATGAGTTTCTTAAATTTGGCCATTAATAAGCCACAAAGCAGGGTTTCAAGCCCTTCTACTAACCTATAGAGTTTCGTGAGAAATGTAACGGTTAGATATAGAGGGAGCACTGCATTGTGTGATTTTCCTTATTATATGAAGTAATGGAACATAAGACACCATTGTACCACTATATATGTAGTATTATATATAACTAATATATAACTAATATATAACTAATATATAACTAATATATAACTAATATATAACTAATATATAACTAATATATAACTAATATATAACTAATATAACTAATATAATATAACTAATATATAACTAATATAACTAATATATACAACTAACTTTTTACTCAGAATACAATATGATTAGCACTTTATCATCCCATCTTGCTGCATAGGAAATGCCCCAAAATCACAATCACCTAAAGATTAGAACCCAAAGACTATGCCAGCCTGTGGTGAGCTGTCTTGTCAGCAATATTAATCATCTATTTGATCTAATTGGCTGGTTGCCATTAGCGAGCTAACATTTTTCGTTTTCATACGCAGTTAAACTTCTGCTGAACTGAATTAAAACATTTTTCAAAAGTTTGCATTTTCCAGTTTTATGATATCTAGAGTCATCTTCTCGCTGCTGAGCGATTAAAGAAAAGGGCCTGTGGGCGAGCAGTAAAGTTAAACTTAAATATCATTAGCTAATAAACTTTCTCACCCACAGCCAATGCATTGTGGGTAGCAGGTCGTCTCACAACAGATTTTTACACATGTGGACTCGCACACTGAAAATCTGCGTCATGTAGCCCTAGCATTAGCTCAGCATGTTGACTGCATAAAATCTGTACTAAGCAGCCCTATGTTGTCGTTTGCCTGAAAACCCTAGTAATATGGCAGGATGTTAAACAGTAGGTAGAAGCTTTCACAGCATTGAGTTTTGAGTTTAGTTAGTGTAATATGCATGTATGATGGATTATGAAATACAGGCGCACGCACGCACGCACGCGTGCACGCACTTGCGGCGCAGGTTAACTGTCTCTCAAAAACTTTTGCAATAGAAAATTTCGAAGTGCTGATGCAATATAGCTACAATACTTTACGCCATTCGAGATGAAGTTGATTAAATTAATTGCTAAATAAATCGTACTATAAAGTGTGAAGTATGTGAACTAAGGAAATAATATCTTAATAAGTTTTATAAGTAGAAACACAAACAAATAAGCATCACTTTCCCATCTGAAAAACAAAAGTTTGCTTGTTTTAAAAAAGTGTGTATAATAAGTTTGGAGCACAAACCTGTTTCAGCAGCGAGCTTCTCTTTGGACCACTGATTGATAAATAATCGAGTGTGTATGTATAATGCATACAAATACGTATGGCGCAGACACACATAGATATAATGATGCCTCTATGCAAGATGTATTGATTGCTTCTTGAGGTACACACTTCTTTATTTATTCCATACAATGATAGACGAGAGATAGAAAATCCACTCTTCAACAGAGTCACTCAATAAACTGAGCGTATAGAATGCAAGACATTTAAAGTTGAATTTCCTGCGAAACTACAGTGGAGTTTGAAATATCAGCTAATCAATAGTGAATTGAGACCTATTTGGGCATTTATTTTATTATCAGCATAAGATTGATTTAAAGCTGCAGGTAATTATCGTGAAAAAGATACATCAATGTATCACCTCTATGAACATAGCTAATTTGACACACTTAATAACATAATTATGTTGTTTACCATAACTGTCCACCTGATGTATGCTAATTAAATATAATATAGTGTTTCCAACATTGTAATATATTCACATAGCGGCTGAATTTGAACAATTGAAATATTAGCTGCCAAATACCGACAGCTATACTATACCCAGACCTGTGTGCATTAGCCTTAGGTTGTCTAACAGGATAGTGCAAATGCTGGTTATATGTAGCTTCACTTTATAGAGCTAAGGCCATGATAAACATATTTGCAGCATATCAAGTCTGTCATATGACAAAAGTTTTACTATCAAAATGTCTACCAAGTGAGCACAACTCACACTCAACTTTCTGTAAAGTGCCAGGATGTAGATTTTACTAGCCTCTCTATTCATAGTAGATCTGTTATGTTTTGATGCTTGAAAATATTTCCTGCTCAATAATAATAATTTGGCTAAAGTTTCAGCTAAAGTTGCAGGGTTTTATGCAAACTTAAAAAGAATTCACAAATTTATTTCTGAATTTAATTTTTAAAATTTGTGCAAAATTAATGCTAACAAACAATGGACTCAAACCCCACAGAGTTACATTCTATGTTTATGTTAACCCACATCATTCACTCAGCACCTGATTAATTCTGTAGCTGACTTATCAAAGTGTTGCTGTGACATTAGAAGAGCCGATATCTCATTAGCTTGATGTATTTCAGTTTATCATCTGAACAGGAAATGATGAAAGATTATAGAATTATTGTCTGGGAATACCTTGACTTCCCTTAACTTAAACTAAACTCCGTTAATGTAAATAATTAAGGCTACAGCAACTCTTTGATTCTAACATAACAAGTTTAACCTTTGACCTTCAAGACACAAGATTTCAAAAACTGTACATCACAGGATAGGTGTTTGGGTGGAACGCTGGTGGCCACATTTTATTGGTTCATCTCTTGCAGTGGTAGGTTGCATGAATACATGAGTTATTAAACTGAGATTACCTTGTCAGAACCAATGCAGAATACATAACTAATACACTATGCAGCATGGTTGTCTCTAAACAACCTATTCCATTGATACATTTTAAAAAACATGAAAAAATATCGAGGAGTTAAAAGTAAGTGACAAGAAACTTTAGATTCAGCTTCAACTATTGATTGTTTCAATTAAATTCTTAAATGACTGTTAATCAAATTGACATGAAAAATTAGCCTAATCAATGGCAGAGTGTATTAAGACACTGAGTGTCAATAGAAGCTGCTATGTAAGCAGATAAAGCTTGTATAACTGCAGGAATTTACAAGAAACCAACATTATAAATGTTTTATGATGAGTGTAATTGTTGTGGTGGCCTGCAGTGTACTGTGTCAACAGTGGGTGTTGTGCGCACAGTTACTTGCTTAACCACCGATCAATGCTTCCTTTTAAAGATAGAAATTGTGTACAATAAATAATACCATTCACTCTGCATGGCTGTAAGAAAATCCAATAATCATCAAAGATTCCACTGCATATACATTTATACTAAGTTCTTAATCACAAAGAGTTGACAGAGCTTGGGCACAAAAGTTCACCTCTCAGATTCTCATGAAATGTTTCAGTAGGAATAGCAGCTAAAGCACAATTCCCACTAGTGCAAGTAGTAAGTATGAATTATATATTTTATTCTAATTTTGCTGTGAACACTGCCGAGGACATAATATAAGGAATTAACATGAAAGAAAAAGCAGAGAAGATAAAAGGGACGTTAGAAAGATGAGATATTGATGCTAATAGCCCATGACACATTTATGCATGCTGCATAGTGCATTATGACATGAGTACATATGTACAATTGTACTGCTATGGCAGCCCACAATAGTGGATAGAATATTATAGAAAGTTCCTTAAGATGATGCTGAAAACAAGCCGCTAACTATCATAAGACCAATAGACTCAAACTGCAGCCCTTGAAATGACTTGAATGTTTATTTAAATTGCACAAATTGTAAGAGTTTTATAGCTGAATAATGTTCTGGTGTTATTATTGTACTACTATACTATTATACACTTTGATATATAACATGCATCACTATATACATCGCTACATTGAGGCAAACATGTAATAATATATTATATGTATTTATGTACACTAAAAGATCCCCACACAATAAGATATGTAAGTATTTAAATATAAACTGTCAGTGCATCAGGCAGCCAATCATGGCTCGTATGCTGTGTAGTGATATTACAATACGCACCTTGCCAATATGCTCATCTTTTTCAACTATTGTATATGCACTTGTTCAGCTATTAAAGTAAATATAACAGAAAAAACACACATAAGCCCAGACATAAATCAGTATGTGTAATAAATATACATGAATAAATAAAATAGATGTAACTCTAACAGCATTTTGCATCTTACTCGACGCTTATCAATGTTTTCTTGTGAGTAAGCTTAAGGTTTTTACCAATAATACATTAAAAAGAAAAGGTTTGTTACAGATATCTAAGTGCAAGTAGCATATAGGGGCATCTGTAAACCCAACAAGTATATTATTATGCTCAAGAAAATACTGTATAAATCTATAATATATCATGATTTTAGGCTTCATATATACACATGGGACTTTTACTTAATGAAACAAGCTGTTTTCTCACTGTATAATTGCTCAATAGACTTCTATACTTTCACATTTAGTATAATATATATATATATATATATATATATATATATATATATATATATATATATATATATATATATATATATATATATATATATATATATATAATATATATATATATATATGAAACTATTAGTAGCGCAATAAAACATCTATATAATTAAATTGCTCTTTTCTTCAATAATATATATACACATATATATATTTTATATATATATAGCCAATTTCACAGAATTGACCACTTGTGTCATAGCTAGAACTAAGAAATATACAGTTTGTCCCCAAATAACCAACCCTCATGGTATTAAGATACTTAACGCATTCATAAATTCACAAAATTAGAAATAAAGATACCAAGTTCCAGTAGAACCTTGTAGAAGTTAAAATTTTGTTGGGGATTTGCCTTGGGCTATGAAATAATATGCTGTTTCTAGGGTTTAATTGGTTAGAGATTGTCAGTCCAGCTATTTTTTTCTATTGGGTAGACAATTTCTACACGACAAGAAAATGCAATGCACTACTCAACTTCAAACAACGTACAGAATAGCAGTTACCTAGCAACTGACAGTAGAGCTAGTCACTAAGAGTGCACCAAGACACAGTACACTCAAGTCACAGTATGCCCTGTCACTTACAGTACACGCAGTCACTGACAGTACACTCGATATCGTTAACTCATAATAAATTAATAGTGATTTAAGCCAGGTGAGATTTACCATAGAAACTTTGTCAATATATACATTTGCTTTTTTTAAATTACCACATTGTATTGTAGCAGGTGATTATTTAGAGTTGGTCAAAAACATGACGATAATCCATCTATGTATAGGATATTTATATTTTAAATACATGTTTGAAGTGCTAAAAATTAGCTATAAAAAGTTTTTAAAAGTCGATTATATACAAAATTATATTTTTGGTAACATCTCAGTTTCAATGGCCTGACAAGAAAATTATCACTTGCTAGGCAGTGGATAGGAGCTATACCAGAATATTATAACAAAACCATGTGTTTAAATAATAAACAACAATTCTATGTAAATATAAATTACAGTGTTTATGCGAAATAAAAATACAAAAATAATGAAAACAACACGATATGTGTAAAAATTGCCCAACGATAAATAAAAATAAATAGAAGTTGTGTAGTCTAGACTAGAGGTGAGAATAAGTTACTAGGTGCTCACATGATTAAATGAGAGTGAGTGAGAGAGTGAGAGCTACTTCAGGTCCATGACTTCGTATTATGTGAATGGATTTGTGGTTGCGGTTTGCATAAGCCTATGGTTGTGATTTCATTCAATGTAACTGTTTTCAAACACTGAATGGAAAACCTATTCGAATAATACAAAACTGGGAAAAGTAGTGAATGTGAAGAGTGAGCGTGGGAATGATTGTGAGTATGAATGTGTATGGGAGGAGAGGGGGAGGGGGTTGGGGTGCCGGTGAACAGAAGGACACTGAGTGAGCATGTATGTGTGTCTGTGAGTGAGTTTAAATGTGAATCAGTGGCAAGTAGTGTGAGAGAGTGTATACTCAAAGAAAACAAGTAAGATAGTGTGAGGGAGTGATGAAGTGAGAGTATGAATGTGTATAGCAGGGGGGGGGGGGGGTTAGAGGGAGCACTAGACAGTATGTAGCTCAGTCTCCTCGGGGTTACTAGCCGCCACATCAGACTCCCGCAGACCTTCACTGTGATGACCTTTACCAACCATCTCCAGGAGAGCCTTAGCTCCAGGATCACTGTCCAGTATGCTGGTGGTTCCCTGGCAATGCGAGTCATATATTACATGTAATAGTTACATATAATAGTTACATATAATAGTTACATATAATAGTTACATATAATAGTTACATATAATAGTTACATATAATAGATGCATATAATAGTAGCACCTGTAGAAAAGCAGCATCTGTAGACAGGAAGCACTTGTAGACAAGTAGCACCTGTAGGCAAGTAGCACCTGTAGGCAAGTAGCATCTGTAGACAGGAAGCATCTGTAGACAGGTGCCCCTATAAAACACCTACCTGCTCTGCCTTTTCAGCCTCCTCATCCAAATCCTCCTGGATATTGCTCACTCTCCACACCTCCAAGTCAGTGTAAGTGAACTCAGAGACGTGGGACAGAGTGGGGCTCTGGTAGGTGGTTGAGAGAGGTTTAGCCATGCTGTGCCCCTTGCCGTACTCACAGTCTAACCACAACCCAAAGTAGTCCAACTGACCTCCCATACCCTGCAAGCGATGCAAATATATATAGTAATATTGTGTAACAGATACAGTGTGTGCTGTAGTTAGCATAGTGTGTACTGTAGTTACCACAGTGTATACTGTAGTTAGCATAGTGTATACTGTAGTTAGCATAGTCTATACTGTAGTTAGCATAGTCTATACTGTAGTTAGCATAGTCTATACTGTAGTTAGCATAGTGTATACTGTAGTTAGCATAGTGTATACTGTAGTTAGCATAGTGTATACTGTAGTTAGCATAGTGTATACTGTAGTTAGCATAGTGTATAATGTAGTTAGCATAGTCTATACTGTAGTTAGCATAGCGCATACTGTAGTAAGCATAGTCTAGACTTTAGTTAGAATAGTCTATACTGTAGTTAGCATAGTGTATACTGTAGTTAGCATAGTGTATACTGTAGTTAGCATAGTGTATACTGTAGTTAGCATAGTGTATACTGTAGTTAGCATAGTGTATAATGTAGTTAGCATAGTCTATACTGTAGTTAGCATAGCGCATACTGTAGTAAGCATAGTCTAGACTTTAGTTAGAATAGTCTATACTGTAGTCATCAACAAATATTTTTACTTAACAATTACTGTTACATATTATGCTAATGATGGAAGTTAATACCCAATACATAAAATCAACTCTTTCCATCATGTTCAGGGGGTTGATGGTTGTACACCAACAACATAATGTATCTTTATATTGTTTACACATGAGTTTTGTACTCCTACTTGTGGAAGAGTGCATACATACTACTACAGTGTATATACTATATAGTATGCAGGTAACTCTATGATAGTCCGACAGGCTTATTAGCTTAGAGAGTAACGTAGCACACTAGCAAGTGGAGCGGGTCAGTATCCAGTCTATACTGTCTTCATCAAAGAGTAATAGATACGGTATATCTATACTGGCTATATGTAACAGATATGATGAGAGTCCATGTGCACAATGATATAGATTATTGAGGTGCAGAACCCACGTATTTATTCACAGCCAACTATTGAGTTAGAAGACTCATGTTATTACCTCTAAAACATCCAATCTCCCTAACACATGTTGTTGGCATGTAGTTCCAACAAATAGTCAGTTAAACGTATTTATTCACAGTCAACTATTGAATAAGAAGAATTGTGTCAGTAAATCAAACAGTTGCTCCTCAAAATTGCTGCAACAACATCCAATATCCATATCTGCATAATATACGTTGGCACAGAGTTCCAACGGATAGTCAGTTAAACCAATTTGTTGCTAGCTACATACTGATGGAAGAAAACTGAGTGACAGGTAGGATAAGAATGTTTTACTAGATTAGTTTTATATAGAACTTAGCATGCTGGAGGAGATAAATGGTAAATTGAAAGAGAAGATGAATGGGTTTGAGCTTTTGAATAATAAAGCTATACGATGATTAACATCAGTATAATATATAATTCTTAGTAGTCATTATTAAAACAAAAGTTTATTCATATGAGTTTTAGAGCATTTTCCCCATGTTCTAAACAGTATATATTCATATATTCTAAACAGTATATATTCATATATTCTAAACAGTATATATTCATATATTCTAAACAGTATATATTCATATATTCTAAACAGTATAAATTCATATATTCTAAACAGTGTATATTCATATATTCTAAACAGTATATATTCATATATTCTAAACAGTATATATTCATATATTCTAAACAGTGTATGTTCATATATTCTAAACAGTATATATTCATATATTCTAAACAGTATATATATTCATACCATTCCATTTGGCAGAGTTTCCTGACCAGTGTTTAAGTAGAAATAATTTGTGTTTATTCCGGAAGGCTTGTAAATGTCAAGGACAGGGTGAATACTGAATAGGAAATTGTCTATCGAGCCTGCAACACATTGACTGACATATTCAACTACAATACATTGACTGACACATTCTACTACAACACATTGACCGACATATTATACTACAATACATTGACTGACACATTCAACTACAATACATTGAGTGACACATTCAACTACAATACACTGAGTGACATATTCCACTCAGAAACATTGACTAAACGTTTTGATTTATAACGATACATCATAGCACACAGTGTGCATAAAATGTTGAGAGATTTCGATATGCTCCATTAATGCTTTCTATTGGATGTTGATAGCTGCTAGAGCTCATTAAAGCCTTCTAGAACTCATTGACTTTTGCTAGAGGTCACTGTAAAGACTTATCAATGCATACTAGAAATCAGTATAACCAGTTCACTGATCAACACTTGATTTAATCAGGAGCAGGTATTGTGAATCAATGTAACGTTTCCTGCATCCATAGGTGTAGTTTATATAACCTTCGGAACCAAAGGAAAATTAAATTCATTTAAAAGTACATGCCTTGAAATGCTGCATGATTTGACCAAACTGCAGTGCTGAATCCACCAAAAATATTTCCTTCAATATCTCTCACAACCAGCACCGTGTTTCTGTGTTTTCTTACATTACGTAGCAAGTTTGTGAAACTTTCTCCGTGTTTCCTGGTATAATACAAGTATATAAACATACAATGTTATGCAATAAAGTGAGGTGTGAACTACAAAAATAACATATAGATAGTATAGTATACTATATACATATCATATAGTATAGTATACTGTATACATGTAATATATTATACCGTATACATGTAATATAGTATAGTACACTGTATACATGTGATATAGTATACTGTATACATGTGATATAGTAAACTGTATACATGTGATATAGTATAGTATACTGTATACATGTGATATAGTATACTATATACATGTGATATAGTATAGTGTATACATGTGATATAGTATAGTATACTGTATACATGTAATATAGTATAGTACACTGTATACATGTAATATAGTATAGTATTAGTATACTGTATACATGTGATATATTATAGTATACTGTATACATGTAATATAGTATAGTATTAGTATACTGTATACATGTGATATAGTATAGTATACTGTATACATGTAATATAGTATAGTATACTGTATACATGTAATATAGTATAGTACACTGTATACATGTAATATAGTATAGTATACTATATACATATTATATAGTATACTATACTATATACATGTGATATAGTATACTGTATACATGTGGTATAGTATACTGTATACATGTGATATAGTATACTGCATACATGTAATATAGTGAAGAGGAAGTAGTATATTTTTACCTGCTATCAAATAGCAAAGTCCATTTCTCTCTAAGCTTCTGAGGTATAGACTGGTTTATAGTGATCACATCTCCAACTCTCAACAAGTTTGTGTGGTCTTCCATCCCTTTCTTACCAAAGAATATTGGGAGAAGAGATCTCTCAGGCTAAAAGGTGACACAACACAGCTTTAGTTAATAAAAGTTATTATTATAATTTGTTCATTTTTTTACATATAAGCTGAAGTTTGCTGCTAGAGAATAATATACTCATCGGCCAGGGTTGGGGTGATTGTAATTTGTAATTGTAATTGGTTGTAATTAATTACACTTTTTCAAGTAATTGAATGTAATTTGTAATTGATGTATAAAAATGTAATTGTAATTAATTACATACATAATGTAATTGAACTTTGCAATTACTTTATAATTACATGTCAATTACTTCAAATTTTGAAATCTTAAAAATTTTATACTTTTCCTACCATGCCTATTGTTGAATGACAAATTCAGATTAATTTAACGTAGTATAGTAGTTGGACCGCAGAAGTTAGAGTGTATAAATGGTATTCATCTCTTGTGAGCACAAAAGTAATTGTAATTAATTACATTACTTTTCAACTGTAATTATATTTGTAATTGTAATTGACAAATTTTTATGTAATTGTAATCAATTACATTCATATGTAATTGACCCCAACCCTGGTATCTGTGCCACTCCATGTAAATCTTTCATTACAGATTACATCAACAAAACATTTAAGGTAACTGTTAATTGTGCTTGTGGAAAAATCACCATGTATGAAAAAATCATCCGGGGAGGGGGGGAAGATGCATGATAAACTAGCAAGCTACACAATACCACAATTAGCTTCAACTCCTGTATATTGTTTCTCTCCCCTAACGAGTATAATAAACTCTCTGTGACTCTATTACAGTAAATTATAATTGTGTATTTCAATGAAATATTGGTTCAAGATTCCCACCTCATCGCATACAGGAAAGAGGGTTTGGAAGGTGGAAGTGAAACAGGCAGGGAAGAGAGAAGGTTGACCACACCATTTCAGTATATCCTCTTCAGAATACGCTGCATCTGGTATACTTTGTACGGTCTTGGAGCTTAAACCTAGTAAGAATAGACCATGTAAAACTCAGCCAATCAGCGAAGTGTACCAGGTCAATGTCTTACCATTGTAACTGATATAAAATTCTGCAAGTTCAATTGCAAAATGCATGCTTCTAAAAGCTAGTTGTGCAACTTTTTTTTCATGCATTATTTAATTTCATATCTTAAATTGATGACTCTTGAAATGATTTTTTAAAATGTCTAAATTAAGTGTTTATAAAACGCAAATAAAAATTGCGTGTCTAGAAAAATGACCTGGTACACTTTTGCAACTTAAGGCCAATTATTACATAACTGCCAGCTTAGTAGTTATTTGTTGTAGCAGCTTGAATGGGTTATTGTTTAGCATTGGAAGCTTGCAGTAAACATCTGTGAATTTGGTACATGACTTTGATTGGCTGGTTTTTGAATGGCCCTTTAGTATATGCATCTGGATGGCTGGGTAGTATGGACTCCGCTTACATCTAGCTAATGTACAGTAGCCAATCCACAGTAGTATTACAAAATTTCTGTTTAACAAATGAAATATTCTGGTCATTTGTTTTGTACTTTACAATAGTAAATATTCTATTCAACTAGAATTTTATTGTATGTAAGCCATGGGAACTACTAAGAGGTTAAATCAACCACCCATGCTGGTAATATTGTTGCTCGCAGTAATAGCAAGTCCACACCGTATAAATATACACATAAGCTATTATGTGCAGCTTATGAATGCTGAAATGACCCCATTTCTTACTTACAATTTGAAAAAAATTGTATTACATATTCTGCCACTTCTGCACCAGGAATTTGTTTTCCTTTTAAATTTTGAAAATAGTAGTCAGTTTCTGCAGCAGTCAACTGCATCCACAATAAACAACGTAAGCTTTCAAATAAACTATAAGTATATGAAATATTAAGTGTAGAAACAATGTAATTTAGTTCTTGCTATGATGAAAAATTACAAGAATATTATATTATAAAAGCTAGATATAGATTTCTATAAAATGGCACAGGTAAAAATAACACATTTTTACTTCAAATTCTAAATTTCATCAGTCACCAATGGTGGCTGTAGATTACAGAGAGCATAGCAGACTATCATAATCATAAGGATGGTCAGCCCACTGAGTAAAATCCAACTCCAACCTTTCATTTGGGTTACCAACGCACTAAAGCATATAATGTAAGACGCACAAAAAACGCAGTGGTTTTAATGAAACATGTGAAGGAAGCGAACAGAAAACGTTATCAACAGAGTCAGCTGATATAGAGCAACAGAACTCATCTGACAGCCATCCTCATAGTCAGACTTCATCAGATGTAACTGAGTTACCAGAATCATCAACTACTCAGAAAAAAAGATCTGCACATTCTATTGATAGACGAAAATTAAAAGTTGGAAGAAAAGGCTCAAAAAGATCCACGTTTAAACAAAAAGCAGCTATTGAAAACGTAAAAGTTTTTAAAACTTTCATCACTACAGATGAGCAAACTAAATTCTATACTATTTTTTAGCAAGGTGAAAATTATGATTTTTTTATTGCAAAGATAGACTATTGTTTATTACAAATAAACAATGCAAGTCTCACTATGCTAAAATTTCTACATTGATTAAATTTGATGTGTAGTAAAACTGTCATTTTAATTAAATTTGTTGCAGTGTGAGTACATCATTCATACATTTTTTATTAAAGATGTTGTTTTATGTAAGATATTCATAAATACCACAGTGGACATCTGTATGCTTTGACTTATTTAGTTTAGGGTTTTATTTAAACAAGCAGCAGTATTTTATTTGTGGACAAATTGACTCACTTTCTCTAGGAAAAGTAAATTGTTTTGACTTAAATTTTCCTTGGTTATTTTAAAGCTTATCAAAAGTGGCCTCCATATAATTTAATTTTTAGCTGAAACTAACTCAGTGGTTAAAACTAAAATAGTTTACACTTGTTACTAGTTTCACTTATTTACAAACATTATTAAATGCTATTCTAGAAATAATATGGGTATAGTATAATTATAAAATGAAGTAATAATTGTTTGTCCACAGTATTTGTTTAAACTCATAACTTCATTCAAAGCATGTATTCATACAACTAGCTTACCATGTACTGTTACAGTATTATGTAACACATGTTGACACACATTACATTCTGTTTGGATGGTGATATATTGGGTCAAGCCTTCAGCTAGCAGTTCTTGAACTTCATAGTTGTTGCAAAATATAACTGAAGCTACTTACCAGAGGGTAAAAACTGCTGAATGAATACAAACTAAGCACAAAATTTATTTAGCACATACATTATAATTTGAATCATAATTTAATTTTCATTTTTTATTTTCTATATTTAGATTTATATGTCCGAAGATGAAAGTTCTTATTTTCCAAAAAAAGTTAACAAAACAAGATGAACTTTTATTGGCTTTGATGAAGCTGCGTCAAGGTTTACAGTTTCAAATACTTGCTGGCCTTTTTTATATCTCTAGATTGCTAGCAAGCAAAACCTTCAAAAACACATTAGATATTTTAACAAGAGAACTGAACAATCTAATAGTTTTTCCAACAAGAGAGAAGCTGAACATCCCTCTGAGCTTTCAAAGCCAATATGCTACCATATATTTATAGTTTATTTGAAAGCTAACGTTGTGGATGTTGACTGCTATAGAAACTGACTACTATTTTCAAAATTTAAAAGGAAAACAAATTCCTGGTGCAGAAGTGGCAGAATATGTAATACAATTTTTTTTAAGTTGAAAGTAAGAAATGGGGTCATTTCAGCATTCATAAGCTGCACATACTAGCTTATGTGTATATTTATACGGTGTGGACTTGCTATTACTGCGAGCAACAATATTACCAGCATGGGTGGTTGATTTAACCTCTTAGTAGTTCCCATGGCTTACATACAATAAAATTCTAGTTGAATAGAATATTTACTATTGTAAAGTACAAAACAAATGACCAGAATATTTCATTTGTTAAATAGAAATTTTGTAATACTACTGTGGATTGGCTACTGTACATTAGCTAGATGTAGGCGGAGTCCACACTACCCAGCCATCCAGACGCATATACTAAAGGGCCATTCAAAAACCAGCCAATCAAAGTCATGTACCAAATTCACAGATGTTTACTGCAAGCTTCCAATGCTTAACAATAACCCATTCAAGCTGCAACAACAAATAACTACTAAGCTGGCAGTTATGTAATAATTGGCCTTAAGTTGCAAAAGTGTACCAGGTCATTTTTCTAGACACGCAATTTTTATTTGCGTTTTATAAACACTTAATTTAGACATTTTAAAAAACCATTTCAAGAGTCATCAATTTAAGATATGAAATTAAATAATGCATGAAAAAAAAGTTGCACAACTAGCTTTTAGAAGCATGCATTTTGCAATTGAACTTGCAGAATTTTATATCAGTTACAATGGTAAGACATTGACCTGGTACACTTCGCTGATTGGCTGAGTTTTACATGGTCTATTACCAGAACTGTGTTATACAATAATTATAGAAGGGCCGGTGCCTCATCCCTGACTACAATAATAATAAACTATGAGGCTATATTATTCCGAATGAGACGAATCATTAGCATGTGAATTAGTCTTTATAAAAGGTGAACTGATGTTATAAATGTTAGCAAAACTTCTAATATTATAAGAATTAACAGTCGTATAGTTTTAACTTGTATATTCGATTTGACAGCTACAGTAGATAAATAAATAAATGAGTGCCTGCGTACGTGCATGTTAGAACGTACGCACACTATATCTGATTCAATTAATTACTTTTAAGCTGAAAATGAGCACACACGCATATAAATCATAATATGACTTACGCGCCTTGCGGTCAGGATAAAATAGGTCATTTAATAAAAAGTAGGTCAGTAAATCTAGCTCCGAGTAGGAAACTCGTATCGGCAACGTCCACAATCGAGAATCTAACTTCTTATGTATGTTCAGCATGTCAAAGTAGCTAGATATCACGCTCTTCACAAACTACAAACATTAAACTGCCTGTTAGCCTGAGATCAGCATGATGTATTTTTCTGAGGAGAGGGTGCGCTTCTCACAATTCTATAAATAATAGTATCGGTAGATTTTAGGAGTTTATTCAAAGGCTGACATCTCTATCACGTGCTAGTGCTAAAGGAACATGGAGCATCTAATAGAGCAGATCAGGAAGTATATAAAAACACCAACATTAGCCATGCAGCGTAGTCTGGTACTGGCAGCTGCTGACAGAGAAAGAAAGCACATGATTGGTCAATTGAAACAGTAATTAACTAGTGATGGACAACTACTTAATAGTCTGAGACAAGCAAGTGTTTCTGTCCTAGGTGCATACTTTTAGGATTTTGAAATCACACTCGAAGCACATGTTACAACAATACACATCGAACCATCTGCACACACTCAAATGTCAAGGACCAAGGATGATCACTCACACTGAACAGTTCTTTAGCACTAAGTCCCGACTCTGGAGCACTTGATGCCAGAGTGTATATGATGTGAGCTCTTTTATCAGTGCGGCAGCTGACTAGGTGTGCTATTACAGTATAGAAAGAAGCTTCAGTGACGCGAGCCGATCCAGAGGGTCTAGTGTGAGTCATGCGATGGAATATTCTAGTAATAACATTTTCAGCAAGTCCGTTACCTAAATGTGCCTGAAATAAAAAAAATTAAATATCCTCATATCATGAATATATGCATCACTTATAGATAATAAAAAAACTCACCCCTGATGGAAAGGGTTTTTGTTAAAGCGGGCTAAAGACTTATTTAAATGGAGCATAGGAGCAACTATGACTGGATGCTCTTCCTGACATCACCAATGGCCTTTGTCGGGGCTCGAACCCATGACCTCCTGTTTACTAGGCAAACGCTTTAACCCCTAAACCACGGCTGCTCCATGATAGATAATACAATAAATATAAAAACATTAGTATTCCATAAGAAACAGCACACAATGTACAGAATTTTAGCAGCGAATCAGTTAGCATATTGATCACATGAAGAATGGATTTTTATAACTAATTAGAATCCAAGCTTTGCATGGATATCCACCCAACTATTTGACAACACTTAAACTATGTTATTGACTCTGTTGTACAATACAAGTGTTAATATTCCTTTGATTACCTTAAGCAAGTTGTTGGTAATTTCATCGTATCCATTCAAAAATTTTTCATAAAGATTTTCAAACTTTTGCTTTTCTTCAGATGAAAAGCCAATCAAGCTGGCTTGAGCTCTTTTTCTTTCACTTTCTCGACTATTTTCATTTCCCATTAGGATTTTCGGAGTAAGCAAACAGTTAAAGTCTGTGACTAAAAGAAAGTCAACTTTTAAAAACTAAAATTGATAATAGTGATTAATCAAAGTTTACTCATAGTATAAACTGCTCACTAGATATGTATTCTAAAGCAGTTTCTAGGATCTTAATGCTATAGAAGTTGTAGGTGTTGAAATTTTAATGACCACATAAGCATAACTATTAATTAAAGTGGAGTAAAACAGCATAATATAAAAACAATAGGAATTCACTGCTAAGAAGGTGGGCAATAGCAGGTCACTTTTCATATTAATATATAATTCAGTTAAATTATAAAAATGGTTTATTATACAGAAAAATTAGTTTAGCTTCAAAGTGTCTTTAAAAATGACTATCATTCTAGATTCACAGCACATAAAATACGTTCATGAACTATAATTAGTCTTCAATCAAAAGTTATTTAGCTTTTGCACTGTAATAATAATTTTAGTAAGTCAGTTTCATTATTACAAAACCAAATCTGAAACAGAGCAACTAAATTATGAAAATAAAGCATAAGCTTAGAAAAAATTAAAAACACAACATTAACTCAGTCATTTATAAATGGCAAGTTACAATTATGATAGCCATAAGCTATATTCACACTCATAGTCGCCATGGTCTGATCATGATGATTAGTAAAGCAATAAAAATATAAATCTACGATTAAATATGAATGTCAATGGCTACTTGTTTTGAAGTCAGTTATTTACTTTTCATAAAATTTATAATCAAAATTAAAATAATCATATAAATTATTATACAGCTCAAAAGTAAAAAGAACAAAAATAAAAGTTAACAATTTGATATTTAGAAAATCATAATATAAATTTGAGCTACATATAATAAGAATAGCCTTACTGCCAACTTGAAGTTACTTTAATCAGAATGACATAAATTAGTAATTTTAGGCAGAGTTACTTTTAAGTGAATCTAGGACATTTTAATGAAAGACATGTTTTTTCATTCACAGATTTAGAATCATTGGGTCACAAAATATGTGTAAGAGTAATAAGACTCGCACAAGTTTATAGTCGCCATTCCTGTGAGAAACCACTGATGAAAGGGTTTTTTGTTATATCGAGCTAAGGAATTATTCAGATGGGGCACAGGAGCAATTATGACTGGATGCTCTTCCGAACATCACCAATGGCCTCTGTCGGGGTTTGAACCCATAACTTCGTGTTTACTAGGCAAACGCTCTAACCCCTAGACAACGACTGCTTCCTTATATGTGAAACATTATTACCTCCTAATAAACCTGTGATACAAGATTCTATACAAGTTGAGGTTTAGTTTTCTTTGAAAGTCTATAAATTAGATATCCTTGAAATATCAGCCTTCTGTAAGTTCAAATCATCTCCCCCTATTCCTGCCTCATTTTAATAGCATATAACCAAACTATTCACAAGATATCCACACACTGAAGGTGGAGGATGCTTATATCTAGTACAAGAATGCATTACTACTTGCAATTACAAAAAATTGAAAAACTTATCAGCAAATAAACTATTCCGCAATTTTTAGGTTGAAGGTGTTTTGCCATGTGTGAAGGAATAAGTGTTGTCTTTACACGACTACCTCTGGGTGTTATCATCGTAAATACTAAGATGACAGACTCAACAAGCCAAAAGCAGAAACAGTAACAGATATCAAGAGAAAATAATTCTTGTGTTTCAACAATTTTAGTTTTAAAAATGCAAGCGGTACTGAGTTTATACATCACAAAATGAGTTCATATAATGTTAGTCCGTGCCATGACTGAGCTACTGTTGATTTTGAAGTTTACCATTTTATTATAGTTATACAACATTTACAATTCACTGCGTATTTATTTTCAAGTACCATTCCAGATAGACGCTTCCCAGTTAGACGCTAGGCTAAACTTCCCACTTAGACACTTCCCACATGGACGCTTCCCAGTTAGACGGTATATATTTATTTGGTACAATATATGTATTTTATGTGCAACTTATTTGAATATTATTGAAATATATGTATATATAAACTAATTTTTGATTATTAGAGTTCTTTTAATCTTGAAATATATTCCTTTGATCTGCATTAACTTACTAATTTTGCATTTTCTATACTCTTGTTGTTCGAAAAAATATTTCCTTAATAAGTATTCATTAAAGATAATGTCTATTATTAATGTATTACTGTTTTTTGTTCCACACAAATCCGTGAAAATTGGAATATTATTCCAGATAATTCATATTAACTATAAGCTCATGTGTGGCCATCAATACAACAGTTATATAGGTATATATCGGTAGATTGCTATATGTTTTGTACCAAAATAAAAAAATAGCATCTAACTGGGATCGTCTAACTGGGAAGCGTCTATCTGAGATGAAACTTTATTTTACATCTTGACTTTGATTTTCACTATTGTTCAATTTTTTGAGCAATTATTGTTTAGCCTGCCCGATTTTCAACTTCTGCCTAAGCCAATGATCAACTTCTTGTTTCTCTTTTGTTTGCCAAAAAAATTTGTTACCATATAGTAGGTTTTCGTTTATTAATTGGTAAAACCTCTCAATTAATTACTTTTGAGTTGATACAGACTGAGATTTAACTTGAAAACATATATTATTACATATAAAAATGCAAAAATTCCTTTATTTATAAAGTTTTACTATATTTAATATTATAGCATTAAACATAAAGTCCATAGATTGAAACTATAATAAAACGAAAATGCTATATTTTAACATAACCAATTACATTAATTGCAATATCAATATAAAAAATATTAAACATTACTACTAGTATAACTGACTATTAGTGCAACTTCAAGTTTAGGTTGAACTAGGAAATTGAAATTATTGTTCAAACAAATATTAAGTAGACTTCAACTAACACTAGCTTTAATTTTAAACAAGTAAGTTATTTAGATTAAAATTTAGCAAAACCAGCACAATTCACTCACTTATTGTCAATGTCATTAATATTGCCTTTGCACATACTAGAGTCGAGACTAACTATATTAATATAAGTATATTGCTAAAAGTAAAAGTAAAACCTGAACACTAAAACTTTCAGTAAAACTAAAACTAAAACTAAAAGGGAAATAAAAAATAAAATATATAATGATTATTTATTACCATCATATTTGGAATAATAATATCATTTAATATTTATATCATAAGAAAAATTAAAAACAATGAATACTTTAATTATTTATATAAATATAATAAATATAATTATAAATATAATTATATTAATTAAATATTAAAAAAAAATATTATATACTAGTATGTTCGCATAACTCTAAATGGCCTTGACCTTTGAAGAAACTTTAGGAATGGGCCAGTTAAAATTGGCCTATTACTGACAGACCGGATATCGCCTTTGAAAATGGCTGACGTTTAGATTTTTACAAAACTTGTGTTAGGATAGTTGTTAGTAAAGAATGTCCTAAAAGCTCTACAAAATGAATCAAAATTATTTTTCAGGTAATTATATTTAAATATTATGTCTTTCATATTTTTTCAACTTTACTGAACGTATGTGCTTATCGATAACGTGCTTATAAAAAATTTGTCCCCCTCTTTTATAATTTTTCTAAATCCGACCCTGACAGTGACTGTGAGTGTGACTACCGACTAGTAGCAATAATCATGTGCATTTCTGCTTCTGAATAGAACATTGCAGACGAATCAATTTGCAACATTCGTACCTTCAATATTAGGCGTGTGCTCTCGCTGAGTTGCACTGGCATTCAATTTCATTATCATAAAGTGATTATCGACCACGTCGTGATACTGATACTGATAGTCATAGTCATCAGTGTCAAGTCGGTACTAAAGTTAAAGTTAATCTTTATCTTTAGTGATTACATTTTGATTTAGTTTTACTATTTTTATAACTTAATTATTATTAATATTATCATTATGTCTGTTGGTATTATTAAATTGTGATAACTATCAGTATCTAGTTATACTTATTATTCTGTTAGTATTAGACTTAGTATAATACTATTACTAATCATCTGCTTCCTTTAAAGTTTATTGGGCTTGGCCTTGCTCATTATCATTATCATTATGGGATTCTGAATCCTCACCTGTTGGTTTTAATACACCGTGATTGATTCAAGCAGCAAATTTTTCCAGGCTTAGCTTTCCATTGAAAGCTAATGACTTTTTTACTGCTATCTTATGGTCTCAATATGTAACCAGGTGCTATTTTTAAGGATTGAATTTAGTGAACACATGATCAGTATCTAAATAAACTTGCTTATTCTCAAATTCCATTAGTTTGCCTAAAAAGAAAATTAAAAACTTGGTGAAAGGATGTAAATCTTGTTGCTCGTTGTTACTTGTAGCTTTTGCTAGAGTGGCTGATGGTGGAGATGGTAGTCCAAGCAGCCAGGCAACTCTGCCACAGACATATCACCAGCTGGCTGCGTTTAGCATGCCCCATATGAATGCCACTGCTTTTCCTTCATCCTCTGCTCCCTCTTCAAACAATCCTGCTCCTGCACACTCACACCTCGCATCCTCGTATGTATATAATATATAGTGTTGTGTATTATTCATTATTTTGTAATATACACTGTCAACTGTAGTGCAATTTTATAATAAAAAAGCTGTAAAAGTATTATTTAGTTCCTTTCAAGTGTGATTCAATGGTGTACAAGGTAAGATTTCATTACTCTGAAGTTGAGATATGTTTGTTTCAGAGGTCAGCAGGCAAGTATATGCCAAGTCTCACAGGCCCAGCAATGGGTAAGCTACGTGATTAGTTGTGTACTCCTTGTGATTGACTGAAATTTGCTTCTCTTTCTAACTTTATGAATTATAAGCGCATCAAACTTATTTGAGTGAATATTTCCTGAATTCATTCCTCAAGTTACTAATTGAACATTTGACCGATCAAATTATTATGAATTTGTTTCTCTGGTCTTAAATTATACAGTTTTCATAATGTTGCAAATTGATGTAATCATTTTACTGTGGAATATTTTGATCATATACAATTGTACATGACATCTTGCTGTAGGCTCATATGGTATTTTATGATCAGTTGCATATTATTATTATCTGTTTCATTCTCCGATATGTTCTGATATGTGTGTACAGGTACAAAACGTAACAACACAGAGGCCTATTAATGATAACCAGTCTCGCTCTCTCCCTCACATCCTACCTACAACTAATCTAGGTGTGCCTGGCACTCCGTTGTTAGAGTGGAATGGCAGAGAGTGGATTCCTCCACAGCAGAGTAGCATAGCTGCTGTTGCTGCCAGTCAACAAGGTGAGTAAACCATGGCGTAGTATGTAGTGATAATGTTAATAGTCTACAGAGTTAGTAGTCCACAGTATGATACACTAGTTTCCAAGGTTATTCGAATTGATTTTTCATTCGATGTTTAGAAACAGTTGCATCAAATGAAACCCCAACCACAAGTCCATCTGTTTGAGCATCCATTTGCTCAAATCAGTGGAAACCCAGTGATATAGTGATAGTGATCATTAGTCAACATAGTTAGTAGTTTACAGACAGTCAGACAGTAGTTTACAGACAGTCGAGGTAATATAGTAGCAGTTACTAAAATGTAATGAATGGTTTGTAAAACATTTTTTTTTTTATAATTATTCATTCATAATTTACCCAATTTATAACATTGAGTTCTATTGACAAATGTTTTAGTGAGTCTACAGAACGCTACAGTTCAGAATATCCCAGCTACTTACACTGCACTTGGTCAGTTGGGGGGTTGGAATACAAACCTCCCTCAGCAGCAGCTTCACGATAATCAGCAGGTGTGTGAGGCTTACTGTTATATACTTCCGGCAGTCAGTGCCTTGCCACTTGTTACAATAGCCACATAAATAAATTGATGCGGTAGAATTTTAATGTTTTTATATGGCAGAGTTACAGCTTTCTGTGTTGTCAGTTTTAGTGTAAATTATGACTTATTAAATGTTATCATTAAACACTAGAAGATGCTTTGTGTGATTTGGACCTGGTACTCATGACACTAGTTACCAAAAGTTCTGATAATTTAATGTTGGACTTAGTTATATTTGGCACGTAAATTGTTGATGTTTTAGCACTATCATCGTATGTTCCTTACCTTCCTTGTCTAAGTAGTTTTGCCTACTCCTGGTGGTTGCTATATATACTCACTCTGTGTTTACTAATGAAGATTTTAACTCTGTGATTTAGTTTTTAATTCAAGTAATGGTATACTCCACACTTGAGTAATGTAATATTTGTCAAGTGTAGGTCAAGTCATTTGAAGGTAATTGCTAAGTCATCAATGTAAGTTGACTGAAACACGTAAATGAAACTTATCACTTAAAATATTTGATACATTTATTCTCATAAGTTTTCTCATTGACCAAATTACTTCTGGATTTCTGTTGCAACCATTTCATTGTTTATGCCGAGAGTAAGTCTGCTGTTAGCCTTGAAGCCTGGGTTCAGCATCACCATTTCTACTTGGTGCTGGTTGCTTTCTGTAGGCCAATCACAATCATATCCAGCATTCTCAGCAAAGACAGCCTCCCTCAGCTAACTCATTTCAAGGTGCTTCAGAGACGGGTCAGTCTCCCCCCAACAAGCAACGCAAGAGATCCTCTAAGTCTAAGCCCCGTCAGATTCCTTCCTCTCAGCTACAGAATCAGCACACTCAGCCTACTCAACAGCTCTCATCCGTCCAGAATCTGTCTCTAGACAGAAGTAACAGCTCTGAGGACCTGCTGTCGGCTGAGCAGCTGGCTAGGTGAGTCATCTTACTGACAAGCTAACTGTACTCACTCACCCACTGTACTCACTCACTGTACTCACTCACTATACTCACTCACTATACTAACTCACTATACTGACTCACTATACTTACTCACCATACTAACTCACTATACACACTCACTATACTCACTATACTCACTCACTATACTCACTCACTATACTAACTCACTATATTGACTCTCTGAACTGACTGACTGCGTGGTGACAGTCAACTCTACAGTATCTGTTGTGTGTTAGGATGTACAGCTAATCACATTGTGACATTCTGTAGGGTGTCTAGAGTCGGGTCATCTGCCCACTCTAAGAATACGATACTTCAACTGGCTCCTCAGCAACCAATAGAGGTGTTACATGTACCACAGCAACTCATTCTGCAGCAGCAGCAGCCTCTTCCTGAGCACCAGCGGCAGCACCCCATCTCTGACAGGCAGCGACAGCAGCCCATCTCCGAGCAGCAGCGGCAGCAGGTAGACACACCGGCTGGCGAGCAGACTGTGCTGACGGAGCTTTTACCTGTAGTTGCCTCGAAACAGGATGAACCACCTAAACCAACTACACCTCCTAGACCAGTTAGGGTGAGTGCGGTGTGGTGAGTCACAATTATTCTTACACTAAGTAGAAAACATGATTGGTTTGTAAATTGTGTGCACTATATTCAACCAGTTCTAGATTGATGATGTACTGTACAACATAGGCGCTCTCTAGCTTTTAATAAATTTCATGGATTTTTCAAACTATCATATTCTTTTATTTGGCAAGTTTTGACATAACACAAGTTGATCTTGCATAAACTCTTGGACATATTGAACATATTGACAGTATTTGCAATTGTTTTATTCGTTAGCCTTTTGATGGAAGGTTTGCTGTGTGTCCCAACTGTGCGCTGATGAGTAAAGACTACAATAATTGTGAATTCTGCAAGAAAGTTTTACCAGATGATTGTAAGATGTTTGACCCGGTGAAAGCAAAGGATGAGGAGCGACAGAAGAAAAAAGAATTACAACTCAAAGTCCAGAAAGAGAAACTGCTAATTGCCAAGCTGGTATGCAAATCTCAAAGTGTGTGAGACACTCTGTTTACTTCCTGGGTAGACGCCAAGCTCGCTAAATATGCTACCTTTGTCTAATTGTTTGATTTTTTTAAATGCTTTGTTTTCTCATCACTCCCCCCTGAAAGATACAAGTGCACTAATAGCGTTTCTATTAAGACTTGTTAATATAATAATGCTTATAATAAAACTGAAACTAAAAGTAGAAGGTAATTTGTAGATTAAGGAGAATATTTGTGAATTTTGTCATTAGCTCTAATTGCAGTGTTATTGGATATCTATAAATGTGAGCAATCATCATTCATATAATTTAGATAAAGATATTAAAGCCGACAGTCATAACACACATGCTTCCTTGGGGTTATCTAGCAGTAAATATATCCTAATATTCACTGCGTTACTTGTCCGTTCAGTGATGGATATATGAAGTATTTCTACTCTTAGCTGAGCCAATCATAGTTCTTTCAGCGGGTTTAATATGTTATAGAAGCAGGAGCAAGATAAACAGCGAGAGGCGAGCAGATACACTCAACAAAACTCAAAGTCTGTTCGAACGGAAGCTGGAAAAGGTTGGTGTGGCATTCTGGTATATCACCTGCTATCACCTGTTTGTGTGTTTATGTAATGTAAAATTAGAAAATCTACTAGCAAAGTATACTAATTTAAACAGTGATTTAACCTTCAAATTTATATATTGGTCATGCTGTTGCTAGTATAAAACGGTTTGCTGAAACTGTATACCTTCCTCATTACTCATACTCGTATTACTCATATTACTCATACTCGTATTACTCATACACATATTACTCATACTCGTATTACTCATACTCGTATTACTCATACTCATATTACTCATACTTGTATTACTCATACTTGTATTACTCATACTTGTATTACTCATACTTGTATTACTCATACTTGTATTACTCATACTCGTATTACTCATACTTGTATTACTCATACTTGTATTACTCATACCCGTATTACTCATACTCATTACTTATACTCATATTACTCATACTCGTATTACTCATACTTATGCTACCCTATGCCTATATAAAGCTTGCTGATGCTATAACAGTGCATCAGTCTATGTGTTTCTATTTTGTGACTCATATAACAACTTGCTGGATGATACCACCAACTGTTGATTACACAACTATGTCTTCATTCTGTGATGAAAGGTCCAGCAGAGAAGCACCACACATCTAAAGCTGCCACACCCACGGTCAGGTCATTCTATGGCAGGAAGGTTACAGTGAAAGACTACTCAGACGATGACCCTGTGTGGACTCCATCTCGGGCTAGAAGTCGTGGCGGGGGCAAAGCACTTGGCCGTAGAGGTCGGAAAGCAGAAGCGGAGGTTTATGTCATATCCTCTTCTGATGACGACAGCGATGAAGTAAGTATTTAGTATTCAGTCAACCAAAGTTGTTCTTTTCAAATTTTATGATCTCACGCCCATCAAATGTTGTTTACTGAGTGGTAATTGGATATAATCATACAGAGAGTGGAGCTGTGTCAGACACACCTTACTGCCCATACATGCACATGTGAAGTATCTAGCTTGTCTTGATTGGCTCAGCCCACAATATCCCTTTCGCTGTAGTATATTCCTGCCCCGACCTCTCGAAGTACAACCAAGAGACAAGAACCTCTTCAACAGCCCACTGCCACACATTCTATGGGGAGGGGAAGAGGGAGAGTAGGGAATTCAGGGCATGTGCTGAAGCCGGACCTCACACACATTCCCGAGCTTTATATGAAGTGTACTAAAATCACAATGGGCTCTCTACAGGGCAAACCAAACGAGCCCTTGCACATTGCAATATCAGGAGTAGACATCAGTTTAGAGAGTGAGTAATCCAGAGGTTGTTGTATGATGTGAAACATCTATGCTTGAGAGCGTTGAAAAGAATGATATATTTGGTTTAAATTGCTTGACTTCAATTGAGATGGTGCTGAGATATTGTTTGTTTCGTTGTACAAAGCTTCGACTGTCTCACCTACAACTCAATTCTCTTAATTTATGTTTATAGCCTTCTTTTGTAACTGCATTTTAGCTGAAACACAAGCTGTGAAGATTCGTTTAGACAATCGAGATGTCCGGGAGTGTTTGGGTTGCACTCACCAAAACCTGCCGGTGCTTTTCTTCCGAGCCAACGAGTCCTTTGGGGTCAAGGTTAGGAATGCTCTGGGCATGTCGGATTCTAGTCAGAACCCCTATTACGACCCTGATTCTACTAGTAAGTGTTCTATTCAGGACCCCTACTACGCCCCTGATTCTACTAGTAAGTATTATATTCAGAACCCCTACTACACCCCTGACTCTACTAGTAAGTATTATATTCAGAACCCCTACTACACCCCTGACTCTACTAGTAAGTATTCTATTCAGAACCCCTACTACACCCCTGATTCTACTAGTAAGTGTTCTATTCAGGACCCCTACTACACCCCTGACTCTACTAGTAAGTATTCTATTCAGAACCCCTACTACACCCCTGATTCTACTAGTAAGTATTCTATTCAGAACCCCTACTACACCCCTGATTCTACTAGTAAGTATTCTATTCAGAACCCCTACTACACCCCTGGCATTCTCTTTCTTATGGTCACATTATTTTGCCGAGTCACATTTCCTTTCATCAGCAGACTGTAAGATGTACTGTTGGTGTTGCAGATGTGCAACACAAGTATATAGTGGGATATCTGGATGACAAGGCACAGATAACTAACTTTGGGTGGAGACTACAAGAAGTATTCAGAGCTATTAGGTAGGTTCTGGTGTAATCTTATGTATATATATATACTGTTGGTAGGCTGCTGTTGGTTGTAAATTCACTCCTATTAGTCTATCCAGCTGTGTTTCTGAAATATGCAGTCTAACTTGAGATATTTGGCTGCACATGTATTCACACCTGTCTGCCAACATAACAAAGTTATCGTAATACAACTATGTTAAGTAGTGTGTCATCTTATATATAAGTTAGCCGTTCTTGCATCAATGCTCGAGTGGTTTTCTTTTAAACTGAAAAAAATTAATCTTTTATATTACCTTATATAGTTTTTATAAAACACATACTTTAAACATATTTTTGCTTACAGTAAAAAGACACTATAGATTGAATCCATTTGCCAGTACATTGTTTCATATACTAATTGTTCTGTGCAGTTTACAGTACCAGACGGGTGGAGTACTTCTGAGATTCATAGAACTTCATGTAGCTGAGAATTTGTTAGCAAAAATTACTGGGAAGGAGGGGCACAGCTCTACGCTCTCCGCTTTGGACGAGGTGGGTTATGATCCTATTCTATAGTTTATATGAGGTGGGTTATGATCCTATTCTATAGTTTATATGAGGTGGGTTATACTTCTATTCTGTAGTTTATATGAGGTGGGTTATACTTCTATTCTATAGTCTATATGAGGTGGGTTATACTTCTATTCTATAGTTTATATGAGGTGGGTTATACTTCTATTCTATAGTTTATATGAGGTGGGTTATACTTCTATTCTATAGTTTATATGAGGTGGGTTATACTTCTATTCTATAGTTTAGATGAGGTGGGTTATACTTCTATTCTATAGTTTAGATGAGGTGGGTTATACTTCTATTCTATAGTTTATATGAGGTGGGTTATACTTCTATTCTATAGTTTAGATGAAGTGGGTTATACTTCTATTCTATATGCTCTAGCAGCAATTCATATCACATTGCTACCCTTTTTATATTATACTCTCGTAGTTAATATATTACTACACTATGCTGTACTTACTCTATTAAGTTGAGGTATTTTTTCATCAGTCCTGTGTGATTTTACTATACGATAGTGGGAACCTAGTTGACTCATGTTGCTGTAAATACTCTGTATTCTATAGTGTAGAGCTTCTCTTTCTATTTACTACAATTCAGATTTGCTGTACAAAGTAGCCTAAGCAGAATTTTGTTTTGCCTTTTTTAGCTGGCAATGTCTTATGATGATGACATTTCCCATGAATATAACCCAGATCTGGTGTTTGAAGGACCTGTGAGAAAGTAGGTTACTCTTATAGATGTATACTTATCCTATCTAAGGCAGACAACTCTTGAGTGTTTTTACACATAGTCAAAGTTTCAGCAAATTTGAAAATTATTATATAACTCGTGATATTACATGGAAGTTTACTGTGATTTCATGTATATTATAAAATATAAAAGAGTTTCTGTAATCATATCTCAGCCATTTTGAAGTTAAAGAACAAGTCATAGTAATAATAAACTTATCTCAATTTAGTGGAATTAAGTCAATGGTAGATAACACCAGCAAAAAGCTGGGATAAAGTCAATGACAATAATAATAGTAATAGTAACATATCACATCAAGCATTTCTGTATTTCAAAATACACCATAAATGGCAGGCTACATAACAGGCTTTGTTGTTCAGTTTTGCTTCATCAGTTATTCTTATAATGTAGTATTATATTGTTACACAAACTCCGTATTTTATAATTATGGTAGTAGCTCATTTAATGCATTAGTTTCGCCCCTTGATCTCAGCTGTGTTGTATTTATTATTTATATCTATACAGTATGTGTGATGTTAACTATATCAATGTGGTGTGATATTAACTTATTGATATAGTGTGAAATTACCTATATATGGATATAGTATGATATAATTTGTGGCATGTGTATGGTTGATGTTTTCTAGAATGTTCCAGTACCCGTTTCCTCCGAGTCTCGGCTCAGAGATCGTCACTAACGCCGACTACTTCTGTCTGCACGAAGGAGAGTTTCTCAATGATGTTATTATCCGTTTCTACCTGCGGTACCTCTCTGAGGAGGTATGTCTGCTCTACACACATCTGCTCTATCAACTGTTATAGGTGATTGTCTCCTGCAGGTGATTGCATGTGTCCTACAGGTAGTTGTGTCTGTCCTACAGGTGATTGTGTGTGTCCCGCAGGTGATTGTGTGTGTCATACAGGTGATTGTGTGTGTCATACAGGTGGTTGTGTGTGTCATATAGGTGGTTGTTGATAGAATTCTAGGTGGTTATGTTTTTCAATGATGATTGGATCACTGTTTGGTTACAGGTGTTGAGTGCTGCAGATAGAGAGAGAACTTATGTATTTAGCTCATTCTTTTATACCAAACTGGTTCGTCCATTGACAGTTCAAGCCTCTAGAGATACAAAGAAGTCGTGAGTAAACATTCCTCCTCTCTTTCTCTCTGAATACTGAATACTGGTGTATTGTTACGTTCTACCTAGTCTGGTATCCCTCCTCCCATTTAATCAGCAGCTTGATGTTGGTTGTGTACCGGTTATGGTCTCTCCTAATCTCCCAGTTCTATAGGTTCAGCCTGTATCAGGATTAGTTCTTATTTGTCATCAGGTTTTTATGATTATCTTCTTTCTCAACTGCTCATATATCATGTGCAGAGAGTACTCTTTACTGTATGCCATGTGATGTTACAGGCTGGCAGAGAAAAGACATGCCGGGGTCAAGACTTGGACAAAGAACGTAGACATCTTCTCCAAAGACTTTCTAATTATACCAATCAATGAGCAGTGAGTACCAGCTTCCACATTTACTACTAGCCTGGGGTTTCTCATGTGTCTGGTACACGGGCAAGAATTAAAGTCAATATCTATATATATAAATGCTATTGGCTTTTTTAAAAATGTGTTGGGACTTTATGTTTTTTCAGAATAAGTGAAATGAGATGTGTTTTTACTTGCGGTAGCATATATTTTTATCTTATTGTGTGTACTGCATGCAACATACTGTAACGGTAGTGCATACAGTGTATTGTAATGGTACTGCATATAGTAAACTGTAACAGTAGTATATACACTTGTCTTGCTTTCCCTGATGGTTTGTTCTTGAATTTCTCTTCCCATGCTGTGATGAAAGAGTTTAGTTATTCCAACATGTTGCTTAAAATTCACCAAGACCAAGTGCTAGTTCATGTGAAACAGCACTGTCTGCCCATAGGGACATCTTGATATCACGAGAAGCTGAAACTAGTTATAGGGTTCAGAGTTTTACTTGATGTCTTCTAGCACTTGTTATACTATAGTATGGAGAGTTTGGTTCTGTTCTGCAGCTCCCACTGGTACCTGGCTATCATATGTTTCCCCTATCTGGATGGTATTGTGTATGCACAGAGCAATAAACCCTCTGCTGAGGACAACCTCGTCAGTTCCACCACATCTGAAGACTCCCAGGTGCAGCAGGTCTCAGGATCAGGTATCTTGTAAACATATAACCTATTCTATGGGTATATTATACTAATAGGTTCTATACAGGGTAATGCATTCTACACTATATAATATATATTATTCTGTGTAGTGTATTCTATACTGTGTGGTATATTCTATATAATACAATATATCTCAACAAATTCTTAGCTAGTTTGCATATCACGTTGTCAACACTAAAAATAATACTTAGCTTAGCTTCATTTACTAATAGTTTCAATACATTTCAACCAGCAACAGCAGAGCTTTAGTGCAACTTTAGTTTTCCACTGTTAAACATCACCAACGGCCTTTACTGGGGATTAAGCCCATGACTTATGGTTTACTTATCCAACGTTTTAACTCCTAGACCACCGCTGCTGCATACTGTTTAATCCTAAACACAAACTATAATTAGGAAACTTGAATTTCCAGCATCCTTAATTAAGACTATTTTCTTTCAATGCTAAGTTGTATGCTACTGACTTAGGGAAGAATTATTCTGCTGGAATAATTTGAATACTGGCACAGGGTAGGGGGTACTGAGTATATTTAGAGCACTTCCTTGTATTCTAACCTACCTCCATTACTCTTTGCTCTGTGCAAATATTTTATAGTGTATTGTGGAGCTAACATCAGTGTTTGTGGGGAGTTTACTTCATAATGGAAGTTAGCTGAAAGTTTCTGTCATTTTATTTGTATGAAGGATTGAGAGCAATGATGGAGTTGTTAGTTCAAGGGTGTAGTTTTGACTACTGGTAGTTTATATGTTTCTAGAAAGTGGTGATAAGGTAGAGCCTCCATCCGATGTTGGTGATAAGCAGAAGAAAGTGGTACGTTAGTCCTTAAGTAATGTAATATCATTACAAGTGTGTTTTATGTGCTACACATTGTATACTACATATTGTATACTGCATGACATGTTATATGCTACACAACATAATATGTGACACTGTGTATAATATACAAAATAGTATACATCATGTGACACCATTTACAATACACGACATATTATCCGTTACCGCATGAAGCATTGTAAATTGTATTTAGATATATATCCATACAGGTTACAAATTCTTCCCCTACCAGTCCCTCCACTCAGCAAGCACCCTCCACCCCATCACAGTCCTCCGCCCCATCACAGTCCTCCGCCCCATCACAGTCCCCCACCACTCTGGCTACAGCCGGTGAGGCTACCAGCTCTCCCAACCTATTGTCTGCTACCAGCTTGGAGGTATGGGCTAGTGTTACTAGGTCACTTGCTAATGTGCTAACTGTTTCCTAAATACAATATCATATGCATGCAGCCTATTACCTCATATCTGTAGATCACTGCTATTTATAGACCAGCATGCTGCCTGCTGATTTATTTGGGTTTGAAGAGTCGGAGGATGATGAGCCTAAAACAGCTTCCAGTCACAAAATTATTGAGAAGAGGTGAGTTTACCTGACTATACAGTTGGTATTACCTGACTATACAGTTACTATTACCTGACTATACAGTAAGTATTACTTGACTATACAGTTAGTATTAAATACTATACAGTAAGTATTACCTGACTATACAGTTACTATTACCTGCCTATACAGTTAGTATTACCTGACTATACAGTTAGTATTACCTGACTATACAGTTAGTATTACCTGACTATACAGTAAGTATTACCTGACTATACAGTTACTATTACCTGACTATACAGTTACTATTACCTGACTATACAGTTAGTATTACTTGACTATACAGTTAGTATTACCTGACTATACAGTTAGTATTACATACTATACAGTTAGTATTACCTGACTATACAGTAAGTATTACCTGACTATACAGTAAGTATTACCGGACTATACAGTTAGTATTACCTGACTATACAGTAAGTATTACCTGACTATACAGTTAGTATTACTTGACTATACAGTTAGTATTACCTGACTATACAGTTAGTATTACCTGACTATACAGTAAGTATTACCTGACTATACAGTATTACCGGACTATACAGTTAGTATTACCTGACTATACAGTAAGTATTACCTGACTATACAGTTAGTATTACTTGACTATACAGTTAGTATTACCTGACTATACAGTTAGTATTACATACTATACAGTTACTATTACCTGACTATACAGTAAGTATTACCTGACTATACAGTAAGTATTACCGGACTATACAGTTAGTATTACCTGACTATACAGTATTACGTGACTATACAGTTACTATTACCTGACTATACAGTTACTATTACCTGACTATACAGTATTACGTGACTATACAGTTAGTATTACCTGACTATACAGTTACTATTACCTGACTATACAGTATTACGTGACTATACAGTTAGTATTACCTGACTATACAGTTACTATTACATGACTATACAGTTAGTATTACCTGACTATACAGTTAGTATTACCTACTATACAGTTAGTATTACCTACTATACAGTTAGTATTACCTGACTAAACAGTTAGTATTACCTGACTATACAGTTAGTATTACCTGACTATACAGTTAGTATTACCTACTATACAGTTAGTATTACATACTATACAGTTAGTATTACCTACTGCTCTGCTGTAGACCGTGTATACTGATATTTGACTCGCTGGCTGGACCTGGTCACAGCTCCGTAGTCAAAGCCCTGCGGGACTACTTGGCCGTAGAGTGGCAGGTTAGAAAGGGCACCACCAAGTCATTCAGTAGTCCGAGGGTCAAAGGCTCCAATGTCAAGTGCCCTCAGCAGAATAACTACAGTGACTGTGGTGTCTACCTTCTTCAGTATGTTGAGACCTTTTTCCAGGTTAGTTGTTCAAATATAGAGCCTGCTTCTCCATTGTTGATAATGTAGTTGTGCTTTGTTGAGTCGCTAAATATTGCCTTTCGGTGTCTATAATGTAACCAGTTTACGGTGTGTATATCAATAATAGCACTGTCAATTATATCGATTGCCTGTAGCTTCTTCGTCTTCTTATACATTAGAATTTGTCTGTTTTAGAAACCTATCACTGATTGGTCGATACCAATTAAAGCCACACGCAATTGGTTTGACTACTCCGTAATCAGACATAAAAGATCAGACATCAAAGCCCTGATCACCAAGTTGGAGAAAGGGTTTGCAGCCAGACCAACTCCTGCACGGGGTCGGCCCCGTACTCGCCCTCTGCCTGCCGCTGCTCAGTCTGAAACTACGGCTACTGGAGCAAACTTGTTAGTTCTGGAAGGTGGCGCCCCTTCACACAAAGTAGACGATTCCTCTGCTGGCGAAGCAGATAATGGGTTGGGGAAGCAGAAACCTAACACTACTGAGGAGAGGTGAATTGTAGCAGTAGTAGTACTGGTAGCAGTAGTAGTAGTAGTAGTACTGGTAGCAGTAGCAGTAGTAGTAGTACTAGTAGTAGTACTGGTAGCAGTAGTAGTAGTAGTACTGGTAGCAGTAGCAGTAGTAGTAGTAGTACTGGTAGCAGTAGTAGTAGCAGTAGTAGTAGTAGTAGTACTAGTAGTAGTACTGGTAGCAGTAGTAGTAGCAGTAGTAGTAGTAGCAGTAGTAGTACTGGTAGTAGTAGCAGTAGTAGTAGTACTGGTAGCAGTAGTTGCAGCAGTAGTTGCAGCAGTAGTAGTTGCAGCAGTACTAGTAGTAGTAGCAGCAGTAGTAGTAGTAGAAGTAGTAGTAGTAGTAGTACTAGTAGTAGTAGTAGAAGTAGTAGCAGTCACTGATTGGGGAACACACATGTTTATTTGTGGTGAAGTAGCAGTAGTAATGGTGGTTGGTGAACACGTGCATTTATTTTCTAGTGAAGATGATGTTTCAGCTGCTAAGAAAGCTAAACCAGAAGAGTCCAATACTGAGGCGGTGGGGTGTGATCCGGCCCTGTCTCCAGGTTAGACTCTATCAATGTCACTCACCATGATTCATATCCCTCTCGCACCCCTATCCCCCTCTCTGATTACGATGTTCATGTGTAACATGGCTGTACCAGTTTCATCTGGTATATACTGCACTGAAATTTTTGCTCAGCTCACTGAGTTGTCTACATTCTGTTACAGCTACTGGTACCAAGAAGTTAGTGGTTCAGCTATCCAAATATCTTGTCAGTGAAAGAAAGGCTGCTGAACAAGCTATTGCTAGTAATACTGATGAAGTAACTGATGGTGTTGAGACAGTGGTAGACGGTACTGAAACAGTGGTGGATGGTGCTGAGACAGTAGGGGGTGCTGAAACAGTGGTGGATGATGCTGAGACAGTAGGGGATGCTGAGACAATGGCGGGTAAAGTCGAAAAAGTGGCGGATGGAGATGCTAAAGTGAGGGTTGAAGTTGAACATATGGAGGTGTTGTGTCTATTACATTTCAACTGTCCAATAGCTAACATCTGATTTTCATATCTCGTTCAGAGTAACATAACGGTGCATGTGGTCATGTTTCGGTGAAGATGTTCTAGTGGTCGTTAGATGAGTTAATATCAGCCATTCTACGCTGAATAATCATGCTAATTTGGCAGTTATAATAGTTGAAGTTTCTTTGTTTTGTTTCAATGGTTGACAATATGATGTTTTGAACGGGTGATTTTTTTAGAAAAATTGTCAATAATTGCACTGTAGTATTTTTATTCTGCCATACTTGGTGTAACAGAGTATGAGTTTAGAAAAAAAGAAAGAAAGGCAATCTCCTCACAGTGTGCCTGTTTTGATATCATCATATTATTTACAGCTGCTTTGGTGTTGCTAAGTCAGTTTGGCAATTTATTTGTCAAGTTTTTTATTTTCTAGCTAAGAGTTTTTTTTAAAAAAGTCGAGATGTTTTTTTTTCTCACCATCACGGGGTACTGAGGTGTATAAATTATGCTATAGTTGCATAACAGCAAAGCATATACTTTCAGAATTCTGTATAATACCACTCAACTTACTGTATGATACCACTGAACTGACTGTATGATACCACTGAACTGACTGTATGATACCACTGAACTGACTGTATGATACTACTGAACTTACTGTATAATGCCACTGAACTCACCGTATAATACCACTGAACTCACTGTATAATGCCACTGAGCTTACTGTATAATACCACTGAACTGTTATATGCTCTGACTTTCTCTCAACTTCTCTGATTCAGGTGAAGGAAGACTCTTCGTCTTCTGAACTCTTGGATATCACCCGCCATTTCACTACCTCAACAGAGCCTCACTCTGGTACTGAGGCGATGGACCAGTCCAGTTTAGCACCTGCAGCGGAGGCTATGCAAACAGAGTCACCTGTGAAAGCTGTCACTGAGCAAGACGATGCAGACATGCAGACTGACGAACATGAGTAGTTGTCTTCTCCTTGGCTCGCTCGGCGTCTGAAGATAGTTGTTGGAGTTGTGTCCATTAATGTTGATGTAACGAAATGTTACATTGAACTGGAGACGTTGTTGAGATGGAGATTGGTTTGACACTGGTCAGCAAGTTGTTTAGCACCCGGTCTCCGCCCAAGTCCAACTTCTCACAACCAGTGTATGCAGCCAGATGTATTTTTATGTTTTGCTGTTGTAGAACATTTTTGCTTTTTGTTTAGAACATTAATTTTTTTACGTTTTATGACATGACTAGTCTCTGCTACTTCTTTGGTTTTCATTTCTTACTTTAAGGCATGTTCCATGGTAAATGACGACAATTTGTATAGAATGCATTATTACTTTTATAAAATTGTTTCTATAACCTTTTCATGGAGTAGCGGTCTAAGTAATGGAAGGTCAGCTTTCCTACCAAGTGGTTTTTTTCAAAACATTCGCTGCTATCTAGTACTTTGTGAGTTGGTGCTGCCGCTCACTAGCTTGTGTTCATAGCAACTTGAATTTTAACTTTTCTGTTTATTGATAATCTCGAGTACACAATAAAAGATGCTAAAAATATATCATTCTAATGCAAATATTTTGATTCCAGCTATAAAATGTTGTATAATTACAGGATGTAAAGGGTGTTCTATAGAATCACATACATGTTTTTACTTTAGTGGTAAAATAGAATATTGTGGCAAAGTAAAGGGAAACAATTGAAGTTAAATTGATCTATCATTTTGCTATTGTGCAGCCACGTAATTTTACAAAATTGTCTTCTTGCAACCTATGTTGAAATAACCACCGAACATTTACGACGCTGCTGCATTGCTTCACAACCTGTTTTACCACAAATAAGAAAATATTGCTTGATATTTCTTTATAAGAAAATTGATTGTCAATGTCCATCTGTCAGGCTTGGGTGGCACTGACTTGTCCTGATTTCGAGCTTTAGTTTTTGGGCTCGTAGTTTGTTCAACTACCAATGTTTTGCTGGTTGTGGTAGTGGAGTCTACCTTTAGATCAGTTGTGGTAGTGTTATCTAGGTCTAATAACTCAATCTTGCCTATGTCGTATTCTGACAAACCATTACAGGCATCTGTGTAACATTTACAGATCTTAGTCGTATCATTAACATCATTGCAGTCCGGTACGTCCCACACTGTGTTCTGGTATCCACAAATCCTCATCACTAAAACCAAGCAAATAACACATTTAGCTCCATAAAACATAGCAACTATGTGAGTTATCGCTTACATATGCGTGAGATACCATACATATTATATATACCCTATTACAATCTGTTTTATAGATTTTTGTGTCTAATTTAGTGACATAGTATATAACTTCTGCTAATTAGTGTTGATTTAAAGATGGACATAGAATATGTCTCTATAAGCGCAGCTAATTGCTGTCAAACTGCATGTGAAGTATGCAAAAAGTAAGTAGGCTCCATCAGCCTGGGCCAATGATTATTGGCCCAGGCTGATTGGCCAATAACTCTGCAAATGAAGAGATAAAAAGTATTAATCTGTTGATCCTTCCTTACTGTCCTGGCATACCTAGTTTTATAAGTGAAAAAAAATTTTCTGCACTATAATGATGTGTTACACTTTTACACATCCAGCTTTTCAAATTTAAATAGTTACCAGCAAAATATACTGACTCGGCAACAAAAAGACATTTAATGAAAATATTCAAAATGAGAAAATCTGCTGATTTTGTTTTATATGCGTACAACTGTCAGTAGAGAGACAGTCTAAAACTATAGTGCATTATAGTAGAACAGCTGAATAAATGACAACAAGCAGTAAGGGAGGCTCATAATCCCCCCCAGTAAAGCAACATGTAGTTGCTTGCTGTAATTAACGTTGCCATACCTTCACTTCGGAGATAATATTTCAGGCAGAAAGTGACATTTTCCCTGCACTCAGAAATACTCTCATTCCTGGTCAGCTCACTAGAGTAAAATGAGTCTCTGCATGGCTTCTTGTAGCAAATGTGACACTTGATATCGGCTTGAGTCTTCACAAGTATCCCAACTAAAATACAGTTATTGAATTACGTTACATCGTATGCTCTATATATTTGCATATAGGTTGAATGTAAGTATAGTATACCTATATACTATACAGATACTTGATTAATATATTTATCTGTTGTCTACATGTAAAAAATAATAAATTATAACATGCTTATAATAATATAATATTATGTTACACAGCTGTATAAAATGTTACATATCTTATTTATTATTATGTTAACGTATGTATAACATATTATATCACATCCTGCTGTAGGATATACACATACTATAGACTTTATTCATTTTAACATTAAGCGTTTAGAGTTATCATTTCTTTAAGGGTTATAGGAGAGAAACTTACCCAAGAAGACTAGCCAGAGTCTCATGATGCTTGTAGTATGAGCTCACTGAGACATATAACTGTAAATTGATACCTTTATTCTTATATACCTGCCTGGGTAGACACTTTAACCAATCATGATGCTAGAAGTATGTAAACCTGCGATTGACCAATCATGACGATGAAAGCAACCCTTCATGAATTTTTTCTAAAACATACACTGTCATTCGACCATAAAATCAAACAGCCTCTTAGTTCTTTTACTTAATAATTGGAGAAATCATGTTTATGAACGATCCGTTGTGATAGATAAAAACAAATGTTCACTTACAACATATTAGTAGAAAAACGATATGATTGGTTGAATGATACGATATCTATTTTTCTAGGAATTCAGATAATCAGAACAATGATGGTAAAAGCTTTCCGCATATATGTCAGGTGTTAGTATCCGTATCATATTTGATATAGCTGAAAACAATTGCGCCGTGTGTTTTGCTAGGTTTGTTTTAGACAATTGACAACGATTAGCTTTTGAGTATTACAAGAGAAAATTTCGCCTTTCCAAATTTCTATTTAATTAATGTTTGATTCAAACTCAAAGTAGCTAAAGATTGAGATACAAGAAATACAGATGTTCTTATAGAATTTTTTGTGTGTGGAATAACTAGCCCTACCAGCTCCACTCATCGAAAATTTTCCTAGAATTAATAAAGGTAAACCTACAGTTGCCATACTGATTAGATAACAAGCATGGAATACAACTTTACGATGCTTTGTTTGATTGTTATGGTTATTTTTGATACACCAATAAGACAGTGCAGAAAACTTAGATTGAAATAAAAAAATTGTTTTTGGTTTTACATATGTTTTAGCTATTAAAATTTTGGAATCATAAAGTAACCAATTTCCTTTCTATCATTTCTGGATAGATTTTTCTGCGATGCTATTTTCATTATAAGAATTAATTTAATTGATATACAATTCCTGAATAATGTTGGCTGGCAGTGTCAGCTAGCTGAATGGTCATCATATAATATGGTGTAGCAACTACTCTTGGAAAAATGCAACATGTGAAAGTAAATATAACCCTGAATTACATTTAATCTAAACTATTGGCTTTGAAGTATTTGGAAAGAGAGATCTTCACAGGTTTTTGTATATATAACAGACAGACACTGAGTAAACATAAAGTGTACCAGTGCGCGGTATTTATATAAACATTTAAACCTATTAAAAATATATAAATAAATGAGATCCTGGCATAATAATATATTACAATGCAATATATTTTATACTAATATATAATATATCCATACAAAAATAATAGAGACACAAAATACATCATCTATATTGAATAAAAAGTCTACAAAATAAAATGAGAACGAAAAGCTAATAATTTGGTCAAATAAAAGGAACAGTTCAGTGCAAAGTTGGAATAAAGGTGACATCACAAGTAGAGGCAAAGCTACACTATAGAAATTAATTAATTACACAAGAGATCGAAAATTAGGAGATTGTGCTAAATTTAAACAATAAAATGAAATGCAAACATGTCAAAACTATTTGGCAACTTGATAGTTTTTTGTGATGAATCAGCACATAATAAAAAATGCATAAAATAAATATCCTTTTAGACGTGTTTATTCAAGCTTGGCAACACGAAGCATACAAATATCAAAGGAAACAGCAAAATATATCATCTATTAGTTTTGGCAAGATATTTGGTTGGTTTTGAGCAAACAGTGTAAGTGTTGTTTTAAGAGCAGTGAAAGATGTAAACATGCAACAAGAATCTGTACAAAGTCTATTTTTTGTAAAGAAGAGGGAATAAACCAGCCGTAATTTCTGCAGTCTGGCATAGAACTATAGCTAACATTTTCCAAGTGAGTTGAGTTCATGATGCTGCAAATTTCAACAGTTGATTGCTTTTGTATGAAAGCAGCTGAAGTCGGCAATAACCTAATGAGAGAGAAGAAAACAGGATGTGTGCCAGAGTAGGCTATGAGACGGAGTGGGACTATTCATTTGGCACTCTTGTATCTGCCTTTAACGTGCAGAAATCTAAAATATAAGATATACACAAAATTACAGTGGTGTGCACAGTACAGAATAGGAGTATATATAATAAACAGTGTGTATTTAGTAATATAAGACCACGTGCACAGTAATATAAGCGTAGGACTACACAGCGCGAATTTTCTGCGTGCGGATCCAAATGCTTGAAATTCCGTTGCGGGAATGACCTGCCACACACAATGCGTTGGCTGTGGGTGCGGAAATTTATTAGCTAATGATATTAGCATTTACCTTTACTGCTTGCCTACAGGCATTTATTTTAATATCCATGTCATTGGCAAAGCGATTTAATATATACTATAAAATCAGAAATGCAAACTATTGAAAAACGTTTTAATTCGGTGCGCTATCAATCAAAAACGCAAATTGAAATTTAAAAAGTGGGCTCTCAATTGTGGAAACCAGCTATTTATATCAAACCGCACGAGTTTTCTACACTCTCCACTCAGCATGTTATCAGCATGAAAATCCGCACACAACAGCCCATGTTTGAGTTAGACAGATTTCCTGCATGAATCAACGTAGTGTGGCCCTATGCTAAGATTGGGTATTTAGTAATATAAAGTAGATATACAGTAGTATAAGATTATGTGCACAGTGCTATTAATAAAAGAAGTTACATGTAACAAAATAAACGAACACTGTATAATAAACACGGTATTTAATATGTAGGCCTGAATTAGAGCACTGGTTATCTAAAAATATAAACTGGATTTCAGAGTCTATTTGTCACTTTACATTTAATCTATAACGCGACACTGTGCACAAAGAGTGCATAAATCTCAATCATGAAACACAACAAACATTACTTCTCATCAGTGGCAGTTGTGCTTGGGTTGCTACGGTAACCATTCTCGATCACATGACCTCTAGCATCTTGCACATTGAGCATGTCAGCCTGAGCTCCGGCCTTCCTGAAGAGAGTCACTCTGCAAGGGTCATGGCAGGAGAGATAATTCTCTAGCGTATCCCAGCCACCACCAACCCGCACCATGATATGACGTCCTTTCAGTTTCTGAATGCACCAGAAATAGAGCGCAGTTTTATATATGATATACTTCTATATACAAAGTGTCAATATATATACTTCTATATGCAATATACAAAATGCGCTTTGATTGGTACATAAACTATCAAAAAAGTTGTGAATGTGATTCCACATTTACACAATGAAAAATAGAAAATTAGAAAATCAGTATCACACAAGTTAGTATGTATATATTAGTTTTTTCACAGTGGTGTTGATGAGATGACTCCTACTGTATGCAATAGTTATTTTATGAACCTGCTATGAAAACAATCAGCAAGGTTACTATTTGTTTATTCAAACCACAACATGGTATGTGTTTATTTTCACTAGTTATTTATTTGACACCTGTAGTTGAAATAACAAAGAGTGTCGCATGTTCAACAGGTTAAAGTTGTTGAAAATTTTAGTATTGCCTGGAATAAAATTTGCAGGGAGCTTCACAAACAGTCTTTTATAATTCAACCATAGAAAAACTTCTGTCAGTAAAACTGTTATTGCCATGGTAACCAAATAGCAGCATTCAACTGCCCTGCTGAGCAAAAATAATCAAACAGCAGATGGGGCCATATTTAGATGGGGGGGGAGGTTAAGCACTCACTGAAACAGCAGATGGGGTCATATTTAGAGGAGAGGGGAGGTTAAGCACTCACTGAAACAGCAGATGGGGTCATATTTAGAGGAGAGGGGAGGTTAAGCACTCACTGAAACAGCAGATGGGGTCATATTTAGAGGAGAGGGGAGGTTAAGCACTCACTGAAACAGCAACAGTTGATTAAGAACACCAACCCTGATGAGACATCTTTTATTCCCAAGAGCATATATCCCGTCTCTCAGCTTCTCCACATAGAACTCTGGTGAACAAATACATTGTGATGTCATCTCCTCCACCTGAAATATTCATCAGTACAAAATTAAAACAGGGGAATCTAAAGACAACTTTCAAACTGCACAGACACTAATTTGCTGCAGTTTCGGTAACCAATAAACTAGTAATTCACAATTAGTATTACAGGGTGTAGCTTTCACCAGCCAAACACACGGACTGCTGCAGGTTGTAGGAACTGACGCTATGTCTGCATATTCACCAACAACAAAACTCTCTGTATTAAATCATCTCCTAAGAAAATGAGATTTCAATTTAATTTTCCTCTGTCCTCTAGTATTTAATTTAGAATTGCCTTCTCTATAGCTGCTCCAATACCACAAGCTCCCTTTAACACTGATACTCACAGCTAAACTCGCAACCCTCAGGCTACAAGTCAATGACTTCCACCCCCTCCTCCCGCACATCCATTCCAGTGAATGACACAAATATGTATAATTCATTGGGAGCAGCCGTGGTATAGGGGTGAGAGCATTTGCCTAGTAAACACAAAGTCATGGGTTTGAACCCGAGTAAAGGCCATTGGTGATGTTAGGAAGAGCATCCAGTCAAGCCAGAATAGAAAACAAGTCCTTAGCCCGATTGATAAAACACCCTTTCCATGAGGGGTTCTCACAGGGATGGTGACTGCAAACTTGTGTGAGTTTTATTGGGAGTTATCTCACCTCTTTGTCAACATCAGCCAGGTGGCTGCTTCCTCTACCAGGTCTTTTCTGCACAGCACTTTTGGATATGTCTTTCCTACCAGTCAATCAGTATACAGTGTATACAGTGTGATATCCAGTACACGGGAAGCATATAGAAAAAGGCTGGAGAGTAAAGTTACTAGTAAATTGCAGCCCAGCCTCAACTGATACAGAAAGCTGATGCGGCAGTAGGTTTGGAATTCCAATGGCGCCTACTAATTGAGCAATAACATGGTGCCATATTCCATCTCACCAGACCAGACCAGCTTCCAGTAGCATTCTGTTATTTCGCAAAAGGTCGCTGTTCTATTCAAATACTTATGTTGGCTCAAAGAAAACTTGGCGAAAATTTTCCACAAATCTTCAAGTTTGAAAGTTGAAAGCAAAATAACCTTGACATTGAATGTGAAGGTCACTCAATGACAACACGAGTACGGAAACACCGCAATTATGGTGTGTGTATTACGTGTAATAATATAAAAATATTATGAATATTGTACAATAACTTTAAAACTCATTAAATTAGCTTATTTATTTATTTAACTATTTCAATAGTAAGCGAAAAATTCATGTAAATATTTGATGTTATTTGTATAACAAAACACCGCCAAACGCAACAACACGAAGAGAGAGAGAGAATGTTGCTGTAAAAACACGTGCACTAAGCAACTCCGTCAACAAGATTATGTTTCAAACTCCTTTTACCTGGAGATGAGTTTCTCATCTGATTCAATCTCTTTCTCCAGTTTGATTATAGCAGGAGGTTCAACCCCGTAACGTGCAGCAAACCGAGAGAGTTCCAGCAAACACAGAACCACTTCTCGTTTCTGTTTGTGATGAACTGAAACAGATGATTACAGAGTAACTATGAGCAAATATGAATATGTAAATACAATTATTAGTTGAATTATAACTGATTTATTAATAAGATGCACATTGTATATATACACAAGTATATTAGCCGATCTTTGGAGTTATCATTTCACAGCATATAAACCAACTTCATGATTAGTTATGAGTTGATTTCTAACAGAAAATGTATTTGATGTGATTACAACAATATTTAATCAATATTGATTGCGACCAAATCATTTCTAACAGAGAAAGTTAATTAAAGCAAAAAACTGTTTTGGTTCAGTATAATTATTTAGATATAAAACATTCACATGGGTCAATTTACTTTAGGTTAGTACACGCTGATCAACAAATGGTTCAGAATTCATGCAAACATAACATTTGGTGGCATATATTTTATATGATGATCTGAAATATGTATGAAAAAGGTTACAAGAGGGGGTCCTGCAATGACAAAGCATATTTCCAAAGTAAAATATGGCTGTGGAGAGTGACAAAATATTCTTGGAAGATATTTGACTTATATCATGACTACTAAATGATGTAGTTTGTATACATTTAAAAGGTTAAAAGCTTTACTACCTGTAGATTATAAAATAATCAATTCCTTCTATAAATAAATATGGCTCGCATAATGCAAACCATCAACACCAAAACCTACACTTTACTAAGAATGTCACAAAAAATCAAAAGAAATATTCAACTATTTGGCTTTATATTATTTTGTTTAAACTCACACTATTGTTTGGTAACAACAGATATACTACTAACTAGAATGTATTAAACTAGTAAAACATGAAGATATCAAGTGTGTACTAAGCAAAGCAAGTTAACCCACACCAATTTTTGTTTTTCATAGTCTAATATTGTATGATAGAGAGTATCTCAGCATGTAAAATTTACTGGTCATAGTTTGCAGTGGATTCATATCAATTTATCAGATTAATACTGATATGTGAATGAGTGCAGTACTGATACTATGTTTGTTTCATTTCAACAAAAGAAAACATATTAGTGAGAATTAAAAGAAAAATCAATGCCTACCCAGGCCATCAGATTCGAATAACACCTCCGATTTCACCCCAAAATGCTTGCACCACATGATGAATGTGGCAGCGTTATCCCGAGCATGCCAGCCTCCCTTTGCTGCTTTGCTGTTGTATTTCACTTTCTCCTAAAACAAAATCCAAAATCATGTTCTGATTATTGCTTAGACAGCAAGTTAAAATCATCTTAGAAATATAATTCAAAAGAAATTAGATGTGCAACTCAAACAGGGCGAAGTGCCAGAGCTACTATTTAATCATTTAATTAAAGCATAGAAAATTAATTTTTGTCATTGCATCATAAAATGTAAAACCTTTTCATTACCATCAACCATTTTATTTTTTACTTATTTCCAAAAACTACAAAACCTGTTTTATTCAAAGTATTTTATTTCAATTTCTTTTGTCAAGGCTCAATAAAACAAATCATTTCTCAAATGTAGTTGGCAAGTTTTTTAGCTGAACAGCATTAACTAAAAAACTGACAGAGTAGAAACTGCAGGTAGATACAACTGTAGGAAGATACAACTGAAGGTAGATACAACTGCAGGTAGATACAACACCTTGAGAGGGTTATTCTGTTTGGCCTGTATCACTTGAATGAGTTGGCAGAGGACAACTCCATCATCTAAGGAACTCATAAACTCTTCTGGGAGAATTGTCTTACCTAAAATTCAGCACAATTCTTAGCACCACAACTCTTACATACAACTCTTTATGTACACAACTTGAGTACTTTGACTTGTATCAACTGCCACTGATACAAGTACTACTCAATCTGCTATAGTATACTTGCCATAACTACAAATATGTATTCATGGCTATACTACATCTACTAATCAACATATATATCTAGTAATTTCTGTATTTATAAATGGTAATGCCTATTAATCGATTAAGAATAGATGAATTTTAGTACAAACATGAGAGTTACCTTCTCTCTATATATCATAATACAACTCTAGATTAAGTGAATAATACTGTGAGCAATCACTCTATATAATCTACTTGCAGTAATGCTAAAAACAGCGAAATAAAATATTCCAATTGTATAGCAAGCTATTTACAATATATCATCAAAAAGAGCTTTAAAATGCAAATAAACAGAATAGAAAAAGACTAAACTTGAATGCGTGGAAGATGATGGAGTCACTAGATACAAACTTTATCTAGAATATACAACAATTTGAACCTGTGAGTAGATTATATCCAGTTACATGATTATAATATAATCTCCATCTCATTAAGCAGCAAAATTATCACGCCTAACATAAGGCAGCCTTAAAAAAAACAAATTAGAATTAGAAAACAAAACCCCGCACCAGAGTAGGATTTGCCCTCTCTTGTAGAGAACTGCACTTTGTATATGGCATAGACTAGAATCCTCATATAGCTGAGTACGACATTTAATTCATTCCTCCACGACATATACATACACGGAGGCAAGAGTTTAACTTTGCCAAGTCAAGTTTTCACAACATTATTACGCCTGAAAAGTTTATATGATAAAGTAACCAGATTTAAATACATGTCACCATAAAACCTACCAACCAACCTAAACAGAGAATACACACACCTGAGGCAGCACTACAACACATTACACACCTACAAGCCTAGTCAGCCATTCCGATACATCTTCAACTAAAGGAATAAGTGCTCTCTCCTGGTATACTGTGGCTGCTTCTTTCACCTGGTCAGAGCCTGCTTCCTCTCCATCTGCTGCTGAGGCCATAAATACTGATGAGTTACCAATGAAGTGGAAGCATCCCTGCAAGTTATTACCAAGCACGTTATTGTGGCCTATGCATTAATATATCTAACGGACTGCATAGTTATTTCAATAAAGTAGTAACCAATATATAGTAATATGTTATGCAAGATATATCAACACATCAAACCAACCAATGCCAAAGTAAAATTGCTTCAAGTTGAAAATACTATCTTATAAAAAAGCTTAATTTATTCACAAAAGATGTAAATAAAGTTAATACAAAGCAATATTAAATCTAATGCAGTCTTAGTACTGACTAAGACTAGGGTAGCTACTACACTAAGAGCCACTCGAAATACACACCTCTCTATCAGGCCGTATTTTAGTTCTTAAAGTTTAATTTTAATCATTTGGCTAACATTTTTAATGTGAAAAATGAGACATCTTTCATAGTCCTACTCCTACTGGCAACGATTATGATAATTTATTTAGTATTTACTAATACTAGTTATATTTATAGTAATTTAGTATAATTTGTTATCTTATCATCTTCATTGCCATTACCTATTACTATCAGATTTAGTATTAGTATTACTATTAGTATCACATTTAGTTTTAACATAAGTCTAACTATTAGTATTAGCCAGTATTACTATAAATTTAGGTATAACTATTTTTTAGTTTACTGTTAATACCAACAGGCAACATTTAATCATTTACATTTACATATAGTAATATGCTACTAATAGTTATAGTAATAGTAGTACACTATAAATGTTACTATTAGTAATACTAACACTACTATTACTATTACAGTATTAGTAGTATTACTATTACTATTAGTATTAGTATTACTTATAGTTATTACTATAACTATAAGTATAATATATCATTATCAATATTGACTATTATTTTATATTTCAAATTAAAAGATTTGAATTATTATTTGTTTATTATAATAATATTAATTATAATTCAATATTCATGAATATCAATATAAATATTAAATTCAATAAATATAAACTATATAATACATAAAATTTATGATAAATGATAATATATAAATATTAATATTGATTTGATATAACTAAATTATTAATTACTCAGTTGACAATTGCATAGTGAAAATTTTCTTCAACTTATAGTAAGAAAGTGCCTCAGCAGCAAAAATTTATCTACAATTGCAATTAAAAAAAAAAGTTTTAACATAGAATAAATTATCCCCACAAACGTTCGAATTTCTCATTTTAAATCAATTAATTGATATGTCTCAAACTAACAGTGACATAGTTTGTGCCAGTGGTGATGGTTCGAATACAGAATCTGAGAAATGCTATTCCTGCAAGCAAGAGGATTGCTTTATAACTAATGCTAAAAACCGAAAACAGAAGATTGATTCGAAGTGGATTTTGTGTGACTTATGTCAGCACTGGTTTCATGCTCTCTGCCAAAATCTATCAAACTCCGAAATTGGTTACATCAACAAAGCAGCAAATGCGAAGGGTGTACTATGGTGCTGTGAAACCTGCCTGCCACAAACAAAGTCAATTAGTAAAACACCTAATAACACTGGCATGGAATCAGTCAGTGATCGGCTAAACAAAATTGAAGAGGTAATTGGTAAGCTCTCCACAAGCATTTTACAACAAGACAAATCACTTACTGACCAACTCCAAACTTTCGAAAAAACATATAGCAGTGTCCTCCAAACAAACCAGGAAAACATAAAAAAATCTATAGAGATAAACGCCTCTGCACAATCAGTGATTAAAAAGTCCCTTGCTCACTCAGAGAATGAGACCCGAAAACTAAATGCCATTTTATATGGTATGGCTGAAAACCGAGAAAAAGGTGCTATCGATCAGGTAAAAGAGCTAATGGATTCTGGAAACTTCCAGTATGTGACCTTTCCTTCCCAAGCTTTTCGGCTTGGGAGAGTAGGCACTAAGCCTCGCCCGGTTAAGGTAGTCTTTGATGAAGAAAAAGCCAAATGGGAATTTGTGAAGCGGGTGAACTCAACCTTGAAAGCTGAAGGTTTTTTCTGCAAGTTGGACACTAGTAAGGAAGTACGAGATGAAGAATACAACATGAGACAACAAGTTAAATTACTGAGATCTTCAAATAGCGATGCTGAGTATCGTATACGAGGAGGTAAAATACAAACAAAAACACAGAATTCGGGGGACTGGGTCAATATGAACCCAGCAATAGAGAGTCAACTCACCCCCTAAGACTACTACTACTGAATGCCAGGTCTGTCAAAGGCAAATCCCCAGAATTGACATCTCTTGCTATGAATTACGATATAGTGTGTGTCACTGAAACCCATGTTGATGAGAGTGTCACTGATAAACAAATCCTGGATCTCTCTCAGAAGACTGTCTTTCGATGTGATAGGAACCTTCACGGTGGTGGTGTAATGATTGCCATTGACAATACACTGAGTGTTAAACATGTAGAAGTCGGATCAGCAGACCTGGAAATAGTTGTCCTAAGACTAGATGATAATACTATTATTGGGTGTTTCTATAGACCCAACATTGCACACAGTCTCTCTCAATTTTGGCTTCTCCTCGAAGAAATTTCTAGCAAATATCCTACCGATCGAATAATCATAACTGGTGATTTCAATCTTCCCAATGTTGATTGGAAATATACCCAACTAAAAAAAAACTGCCAATATCAAGCCCTTCACCGAGAGTTTCTCAATTTAATTGCTGAAAATAACCTGACTCAACTCATTGACCAACCTACTCACATCCAGGGTAATACTTTAGATCTCATTCTCACAAATCAACCCAAAGACATTCAATCAATCAATATTGTTGAACCTGGCTTAAGTGACCATTTTCTTATTGAGGCTTCTATACAACATAGAGTGGCTACTACTAGTGTCACACCTCAATTGAAATACATTAAACTATACCGCCAAGCTAATATTGAGGGTTTCCGAGAACAAATGTCTCATGTACAACTTCAGCTGGAAGAAATGAGTGATGTCGATAGCATGTGGCCGCTGTTTGTCTCCCAACTTAGAAACTCAATCTCTAACCACGTCCCTATAAGAATATGCAAACCAAAAGGTGATCAACCTGCATGGTTCAATCTTAGAGCGAAGAAACTAGTCCAGAAACAACGTGAAACGTATAACAAATTTAAACAAACAAATGACCCTTTTTTTCTGACAAAATACAAACAACAAAGACGTGACACTAAACGCACTCTGAGAGAACTAAGGAACAACTATACCACTGAAGTGGTATGCGGACCATTGGAAGCTGGAAACAGCAAACCCTTCTTTAAATATCTGAAGAATATTCAGAACAAAACAAAACCCATGCTGACACTTACTCACCCTAATGGTACTTCCACAACTGATCCTCGAGAAAATGCTGAGATACTCAATAATTTTTTTCAGCAACAGTTCTGCCAGCAAGATTTCTTCACCGACGACCTCCCTTATCACTCTGATGATGATGATCTGAATGTGACTCCCGATGGGGTGGAAAAGCTTCTGAACGATCTCAAAACTGGTAAGGCACCTGGTCCGGACGGACTTAACAAAGAGGATCTCTGCATCGATACTAGATTGATAGCCAACTGCCTAACACTAATCTTTAACGCATCCTTGCGCAGTGCCAAACTTCCTGCGGGATGGAAGCTAGCCAACATCATCCCTGTCCACAAGAAAGGCCAGCTAGATATGCCAAACAACTATCGACCAATATCATTAACCAGTATACCTTGCAAGTTACTGGAACACATTGTGCTACACTATCTCAATAAACTGTTAGATCCCATCCTCCATAATCGTCAACATGGTTTCCGTCGTGGCTTGTCCTGCGAAACACAGCTTTGTGGAACCCTCCATGAAATTGCCAGGTCAATGAACAACTCTCACACCACTCATGCTCTTGTCCTCGACTTCCAGAAGGCCTTCGACAAAGTCCCCCACAAGCTACTCATACATAAGTTAAGCGTCGTTGATGGAATTAATCCTCACATACTCCGATGGCTCCAGAATTTTTTGACAAAGCGAGAGCAGCAAGTAATCATAGATGGCCACTCTTCTGGTAGATTACCAGTCTTTTCTGGCGTTCCACAGGGCTCTGTCCTGGGGCCCACCCTATTCCTTCTTTACATCAATGATCTCCCTGATCTACTAAGTTGCAGTGTCAGTTTATTTGCTGATGACACACTGATTTTTCAAGAGGTGGACTCCCTAGATGATGTCCGAAAATTCCAAAAGAATATTGAACAGATTGAGAATTGGTCTCTGAAGTGGAAGATGCCGTTCAACTCCTCAAAATGCCGAATCATGTCATTTGGCAAAGATCCCCAAATTCTACCATCATATCGACTAGGGGGAGAAACATTGCCTTACGTAGATGAGATTACCTACCTTGGAGTTACACTACAATCTAACCTCAAGTTTCACAGCCACATAACTAAGAAAATAAACAAAGCATACAAGGTTCTTGGCATGCTAAAGCTATCCCTCTATGGAGCTCCCAAGAAAGCAAAGCTGCTGGCATATATGACTCTCTGCAGACCTATACTAGAATACGCTGCAACCACTTGGGATCCTGTAACAAAGCAACTTGTGAAAGAAATTGAGTTAGTCCAGAACCGAGCTATTAGATTCATCTGCTGTCTCAAAGGCCGGGAGGCTAGCATCAGTGATGCAAGAGAACAACTCAACATATCATCACTGGAAGATCGTCGCAAAAGCCTACGAATAACCCTCCTTTTGAAGATCCTGTCCAAAGAAGAATGTCATCAGGCATTATCTTCCAGCTACACTGAACTGACAAGGGACAAATCAACCGCTACCGTTACCACGAGGGCTGCCTCTAACGGAATACCAACTGCGATATCTGCCATGTGCACAGCATATCATAACAGCTTCCTACCGCGCACTATTAGAGACCTAAGAATTGGAACTCCCCAAATACTTGATAAATGATAACCTGAAAGGTACTACAATTGCCAAATTTAAAATGCATAATGTATGCAAATACAGTTATAATTCTATGTCAAATGTATTGTAACAAGCTGCTGAGGCACGCCTCTTGCGCCTTATGGTGATCTAGCGTGTGCTAAAGTCGAAGTATCGAAGTATCGAAGTAAGTAAGTATTGGTATTAAAACCTAAAGTTGATACAAAGTGCAATACAGATTTATCGAGGTTTTTGCAGTTTTTAAAAAAAACAACTTTTTCATCACGATATGATATAAAATTAAATGACCAAAATAGATATTGCTTGCAATGCTAATAACTGACAAGTAATAATACTAGACCTAGTACTTAGAGTTCGTAGCAACAGTCGCAGAAATTTGCTTATACTTTCAAGCTGAAAATAAGATTTTAGTGAGTCAGTTTTAGCTATTTACTTGCATTATTTACTGTATGGCTATTGGGTGACGTTTTAAGTTTAACAAATTGGAACGCGAGTATTTTGAAAAGGATTTTAACACGTATTTATTTAGTTTACGGACCCGCCCGTTCTAAAATGGGTGCAAAGGCAATGAATGAACAGTTGTAATTTCTCTGTGACTGAATCCGGAGGTTTTTAAACTTCAACTTGACTCCAGCACATCACCAGCATGGCTAGTGTCCGAAAAAACAAACGCTCAAAGCACCAGGTAAGGTTCCATTATTGTGATTATACGATAATTACAACGTTTTGTTTTATGACAAACATTTAATTTTATAGTTGTACTTTAATAATCATAATGATATAAATTAAAATATACTAATAGTAATAGTAATAGTAATACTTATACTTAGTCTTACAGTAACAGTTACAGTTATACTCAGTAAATTACTATTACTATTACTGTATTACTATTAGTATTAGTATCACTATTAGTATTACTATTACTCAGTAATAGTAGTACTACTAGTAATAGTAACTGTAAGACTCATAACTCCTAAGTCATAGTCATACTCATACTGACAGTGACACTGTCACAGCCCAACAGTCACAGCCCAACAGCCACAGGCACAGCCTACAGGCAACAGCTACAGCTACTGCAAGTTTCGTCTAAAATTATTTTGTTTCTACTAATTAATCATTTACTTTTACTTTTAGTAACTTGATAAGTTCAAGTTTTACTAAATCTAATACTAATACTAATAGTAATATTAATAGTAGCAGCAATAGTAAACACTTACAGTAAAATTAAATGTAATACTAAGTCTAATAGTAATACTAATAGTAATACTCATAGTAATACTCATAGTAATAGTAATAATAATACTATGTCTAATGGTAAATGGTAATGTAATTACTAAACAATAATTATACTCGCTGAATGATGTATAATAATATTAATATAATACTTTTTTTTTAATCATTAGGAATTAGAGTTTAGACTTAGTGATTAGATTAGTCTTATCAATTAATAAGTTCTGTTACATAATGATAATTAAAATAAAAATATTGGATCTAATATAAAATATAAATCATTAATTGATTAAAATGATTTAAATAATAAAATATTTATGTTGTTATAAAATAGTTGATATAAATATAAAATAATAAATGTAATTATATTTATATAAATATGGAAATAAAGTAACATCCACAATAGTTTTAATGATTAAAGTTAAATAATTAAATTTATTAATTAAATGTAATAATAATAGTAAAAAGTAATAATATTATTCCTTATGACTATGCTCATTTGTTACTGCTCTACTATTTCCCTATTGTCAATTTGTAGTTCCCAGTAGAAAATTGTTGATCTTGAGCTGCTACCAATAGTTATGTTGTTTCATTTTTAACCATCCAAATTCTAACCAGTTCTATGAGTATGTTATTTTTCTTCTCTTCTAATTTACTAATTTAAATTTCTAGTGCTACTGCTGTTTTTTCCTTTAGACAGTTATTCAATACTGTGTCTACACTCATACATGTTCTCTTTGTGTAATATGCCATGCTGCATTCTGTAATCCTTACACGTTCTTCAATACGCTCACTTTTTTCTATCTTTTCTTGCTCTTGGGTAAAGTGCATATTAACTGTCATTATCTTTCTAATTAGTGTTGTATTGTGAGTAGTTGTAAAATAGGCTCCAAGTGGTGACTCATGTAACTTCTCTTTCAATTAACTCGTTTCGCACTAAACTCTGATTCTAATGACCAACATCTAATTACTAGTCTAGTTTCCTGCCATTAGACAGAACACGTCTGCTAGTTTCATGACTCTGCCGTTTGCTTGGTCGAAATGTCTTTCGTAAGCTTACTTTGCACTTCTATCTCAGCCGCTGAGTAAAGTAGTTGTTGACTTCAAAATACTGAAAGAATGTATCTTTTCACTGCATATAAGAGTTTTATATAACTTTTTAGAATAATATTTTAGTTCAAATCCTATGCTAGACATATCTATTCAAAAATGAATACAGGCTTGAAGTCATGTTCATTTCTTGCTCCTTTGTATTTATATTCCACCCTTCTCGAAATGATTTCAATTTAGTACAGATATTGATGCCCTGCTTAGTACATCAGTATGAGTTTTATTTGTCCACTTTCCATTAACTGCTTAGAAAGTGGAAGATTTATACAGCAATTTGATACTATACTAATGATTTTTGCATTGCCACTAAAGTATTAAGTCAGCAAGGTCTTGGAATTGCCCAATGTACTGCAAAAAATACTCAAAAGCTAAAAGCATAGTGCAACTTATTTAATGTTTGAGTTATCTTCTTTGTAATAAGGGTAAACAACTCCAAGTTTAATTCCTAAAATATACTAATTTTAATGCATTTACATTATATAAGAGAAATAAGATTATATTATAAAATAATATAATGTAGGGTTAATCAACCAGATAATTGTACAGTAGCTATGACCCTATTATAACGTAACAGTTTTTATACAAAAAATTATTTTTATTATATTGATGATGATAAGTGATAATTATACTTGCATTAGTGATATTCCTAAGTAGTAAATGTTAGATTTAGTAGTGTTTAAACATTTTGATACATGAACTAGTCTAAACTGTAAAGAAAAGATCTTTCAGCTGCAACCCTAACTCATTATACCTACAAGTTTATATGTACTACTAGTTGTGTCTGATACCTACTACACTAGGTAGAGAATACCTCACAATATAGCACTCTAAAGTAATCAAATTAGTAAAAATATTTCTATTCTGGCTTGTGTCTTCTTTTAGGAAATCTTTCTAATCAGTTTTTACAAAATATTTGTTTATATCTTATAATATCTCACAATAATGCTGTCTCCTTAATGTTTTTCAACATACAATACTTGCCATAGCTTTGCTTGTGTGTTGACATAATTTTCAGACTACAAATAATAATGGTCAAAATTTGTGGTGACCAAAGTTTATAAACTTTATGTACAACATTTGTAGCCCTATATTACAAAACCTCTAATTAAATAGTTAGAGCTCTAAACTATACTACTATAACTATAATACTATAAACTACAATTTGATATTTAAAATAATTTGAAAGGAACTATGTTACTTGTGTTCTACGTTATACTTACATGGTAAGCAACTTAACCATATTATTCCAACTTAAGTTGTGAGATTTCTATACCATCTGTTGTAACGTACAGTAGGCGAAGGTATATTATATGATCACTCACTTGGTGTGATGTGAACCGTATCCAGACACTGCATGGTTAAGCCACGTGTATCAAACTATTACTATGCAACTTATTGGTGGTTATTAGCGAGCTCCTTCAACCACTGCGTGCAGTACTTAGCATACTACCACTAGGATACAGTACTTGGTGTTTAGTACACAACTACTGCCACAGTAGCAATAGACTATATTCTATAAAGCTGTACAGAAACGAAATATAGTCAACTACTTTGACAATGTCTTGCTGCGATTCTCATAGTAATCATAATAATCATCATATGTTATATGTAAGTAACTCATACTACTGAATCTGTTGAGAGTAATCCTTATTTTGTATTAGATAGTACCTACGTTCTGTATGCTATAATATAATAGTAATTTATATTATATAATATTTTATATGTATCATAGCATAGTGTTGTAAAACTCACTCAATGAGATGACCATTTGACAGACTCTAACTCTTATTATTTGGAAGTGTTAAAATAGACATTTTTGTTAAAATGCTGTTTCTCAAATATATTCAAGTTTTTCTTACTACTAAAATATACAAGTCCTAAAGTAATGAAGTCCTAAAGTACTTGGTGTCCAAGTCTTCAAGTGACATAGTTCTGAAACACTCAAGTTTACAATTCTTGGGGGTCTTTTGCCACACAATATTTCTTATATTTCCAAAAGCGTGTGGTTTTCAAGTTATCAAAAAATTGACAAAAAAACTAAAATATAAAGTTTTGTAATACAAAGTATGACTGTATCACATGAGTACACTTTAATATACTCTACACTCTGCTACAGGATGATGATGTTGATGAACTGAAACCCGACAAGAGAGACTATGCTGTGGCCCAATACTTACATAATAAACTGCCTCCACGGGTAGGCGACTTGCATGGCATGGAAGTGAGCTGCTTCTTTGGTGAGTGCAGACACCTCTTGATTGTCAGTCATGTTTGAGTGATCGTAATCCAAGACAGTTTAGTGTCTGCTTGGAATACTTTTAGCAATAATATGTGTATAATGCATGGATTAAGCTGTAATAACTCATTGTAAACAATTGCTTTATATAATATGTCACGTGTAATATTATGTAAAAAAATATATTACATATAGTTATATATAATTTATAAAATTATATATAATATTATGTACATTATATATAATATATTATTTGTATAATAATATTATGTATGTACTATATTATGTATGTACTATATTATGTATATACTATATTATTCACGTCACAGCTGAGGATGCAGTAAACTGCCTACTCGACTCCCCCTGGGCTAGTGGTGATGAATGCATATTTACCGACCGACGTTCCGTCATGGAGTTCTGTAACCTTCTGATTGCGAAAGAGCTCTTCCATAGAGCTGTTTTGGCAAAGCGAAGGCAGAAACCTAAGGCTATAGATGGCAATGATACGCCAGGAGAGAGCGGGACGGAGGTACGTATTTCTGTCTCTACTCTCAATTATTCTCCGGTGATGTGGCACAGAATATGAGTCTAGCTTGTGTTGGTGACAGCTCATTTATCATGTGCATTCTGTCCTGTACCAACAGGAAACGTGAGAATTGTTACGGAGATGGTTATTTTCCTATTAGCATGTATTGATTGTGCACAAGTATCATCACATTGTATGGAAGTAGTTATATGGCTTTGTTCAGCTGAATGTATAATAAACTGTCTGTAATGTAACTGCTAGAGTGTGCTGCGATGAGAGACACCTGTTACATGGTGTCAATACTGCACGTGTCAGGAAATACTTGTGCAATGGCCACCCAAGATGTTAGCAGCAGGCCACCCAGGAGTGGCTTTAAAGCTGTAGGTCTAGAAGGCCGGTTGTATTAGTTTCTCATTGAAGTAATAGGATCTGATAGAATGAATTTTGACCAGCAAAGAGCAGCTCTGCATTTGTTCTTCGTCCAAATATCCAGACACTAGAAGATGGTATGTGGACATGGAAGTGAACTGCTTTAGAATGTATTTGACAAGTTCTAGAAGATTCCAGAGTGTCAGTTGTGTTGGTCTCTTCCCAGTGTTCATGTTTAGACGTATAGTACAGCAGACGTATAGTACAGCAGACGTATGGTACGGCAGACGTATAGTACAGCAGACGTATAGTACGGCAGACGTATAGTACAGCAGACGTATAGTACAGCAGACGTATAGTACGGCAGACGTATAGTACGACAGACGTATAGTACGGCAGACGTATAGTACGGCAGACGTATAGTACGGCAGACGTATAGTACAGCAGTCACTTACTCATAACCTTCTCATTGCAGGGCAAGAAGAAGAAAAAATCCAAACGAAAAGAAGGTGAAGATTCAAAATCAGAAGAGAAGAGCAAAAAAAGTGAAGTCAAAAAAGTGAAAAAGCTGAAGCTAGAAATGAGTGAAGACCAGACATTCGTCGATGGCCGAGAGGTGAGTGCCTGTAACTTAGCCTGGGGTAGCCTGGCCTGGGGTGACCTGGCCTGTGGTAGAGTAGCCTGACCTGGGGTGGAGCCTAGCATCTAGTAGAATAGCCTGGGTGTAAGCTATGCATGTTATGGTAACTGCATATGGTTTGTAAATCTCAGTGTTTTTGTCCAACACAATGGTTGTTCTCTTGTAATACTCATTTTATTCTAGTGTAATACTCATTTTATTCTAGTATAATACTCAGTTTATTCTAGTATAATACTCAGTTTATTCTAGTATAATACTCAGTTTATTCTAGTATAATACTCAGTTTATTCTAGTATAATACTCAGTGTATTCTAGTATAATACTCAGTTTATTCTAGTATAATACTCAGTTTATTCTAGTATAATACTCAGTTTATTCTAGTATAATACTCAGTTTATTCTAGTGTAATACTCAGTTTATTCTAGTATAATACTCAGTTTATTCTAGTATAATACTCAGTTTATTCTAGTATAATACTCAGTTTATTCTAGTATAGTACTCAGTTTATTCTAGTATAGTACTCAGTTTATTCTAGTATAATACTCAGTTTATTCTAGTGTAATACTCAGTTTATTCTAGTATAATACTCAGTTTATTCTAGTGTAATACTCAGTTTATTCTAGTATAGTACTCAGTTTATTCTAGTATAGTACTCAGTTTATTCTAGTATAGTACTCAGTTTATTCTAGTATAGTACTCATTGTGATCTGTTGTAGCCATTTGTGTGGATATATGAACCGGTGTCTTGGACAAAGTGGCTCATAGGTTTCGGTATATGTAAGTATCTTGTTTATATGATTAGCTATTAGGTAAAGGTTGACTTTACTGCATTACATTACAATATATTATGGTCTATTTAGCTATATATTTTATACTAATGAAACTGTAGCCATTGCACTATATTATTCAGTATATAATATGTACTATAACCATTATATTACTCAGTATTTAATATGTACTATAACCATTATATTACTAAGTAGTAAATACATAATAAATACCCTTTGTATTCTATTACTAAGTAATATAGTGTATTAAAACTGTAGTATTTGGTGCTGTGGCTCTGTGTTGCTATCCACTGTGGCCTGACTGGATGAGAATGGCAGTTTACTATCTCAGTTTATGTGGAGCTGGTTTCCTTGGAGTTATTCTCTCTCTTGCCATATGTAAGTATGACACCCGAGTACTGTGTTATAGCATAGATGTAGTTTACTGTATACTTCAGTGCACTATACTGTATATTTCAGTACACTATACTGTATACTTCAGTACATTATACTGTATACTTCGGTACACTATACTGTATACTTCAGGCCATTATACTATATACTTCGGGCTATTATACTGTATACTTCGGTAAATTATACTATATACTTCAGTACATTATACTGTATACTTCAGTACATTATACTGTATACTTCAGTACATTATACTGTATACTTCAGTACATTATATTATATACTTCAGTACATTATACTATATACTTCTGTACTGTGTGTTTTCTATGATCTATTGCTTGTTTTAGTGCGTTACGTCGTATGGGGAATTGTCTACGCACTCTCTATGGGTAAACACAGCTTCTTCCTTTTCCCCAACCTAACAGAAGACTGTGGCTTCTTTGAATCCTTTGTTCCTGTATATGAGTACAATAAAGTTGGCGAAGAAAAAGAAAAAAAGTCAAAGAAAAATAAAGGTGAGCTTTCTGCACAGTTTCTGGTCCAAGTTACTCTTTTGAATTAATTGTTGTCACGACTCAGTAGTCACTGATGGTAATTCTAGAGTCCTGAATTGATACTCTGATTGGATATTGTAAAGAAGGTGTAATGGGAAGATAACTTTAACTTCTTCATTTATTACCGTCGACATGTAGTGTTGGAAGGCAAATCTGCATGATTTTTACTTCTAGTTGCATTCTAGCCTCTACAGTTAGCTTCGTCTTTGTTTATAGTGTTTGATAGTTTTGTATCTGCCAGTTTATTTGGTGACTAGTTGCACGTTTTTGTGGGTAGAACGTGTACAAACAGAGAGTTAGTGAGTCATGAATAAGTGGGCAGAATATAAATATAATGCAGAGAGTGAGTGGATAGGATGAGAATAGACGGGGAGAGAGTGGGTAAGGAGAGGGTGCATAAGTAGAGAGAGGGGGGGGAGGGAGGGAGGGGAGAGAGAGAGTGGGTGGATAGGGAGTGAGTGGAATAGGGAGGGAGAGTGGGTGGATAGGGAGAGAGTGGGTGGATAGGGAGAGAGTGGGTGGATAGGGAGAGAGTGGGTGGATAGGGAGAGAGTGGCTAGGGAGAGAGAGGGAGAGGGGAGAGAGAATGGGTGGATAGGGAGAGAGTGGCTAGGGAGAGAGAGGGAGAGGGGAGAGAGAGTGGGTGGATAGGGAGAGAGTGGATAGGGAGAGAGAAAGAGGATAGTGGATAGGAAGAGAATAGGTGACTGCGTTGATCACAAATCAGTTGCTTAAAGCTTGAAATAAACTGATTGAACTTTTTACTTTGTCTGTTGGATCTACCCTGACAGTTACTCAGCACAGTTGGTTGAGTTTACCTTCTTCTGTGTAGCAACAAGCTGTTTTCTCTGCTCACGTGCTTCATCTCTTCTCTTGTTTTACAGCTAAAGAGGCTGAAGAGGAGACTACTTCCACAGAGCTTGCTTCAGGTGACAGTGCTGTTGACCCACCTATTGATGATGCGGGTGCTGGCGGTAAAGATGGAGATACTGGTAGTGAGAACAGTCAGCCTTCTGATTTTGAAGTAATTCAAGATTCAGAGATTACCTCCTAAAGTAGAGTTGGTAGCTCTTCGTCTTAATGCATCCGTCGTTATTTTTAATTTATAAAATATAATAAGCAATACTATATCGGCAATGTCTTTTAAATTTTATTTTATCTTTTGTTGTTTTGTTAACTCTCTTATCTTACTGGAAACAGAATAAAATTAACTAATCAAATTGGTTTCTATATTCATGGACTTATCAATCAGAAATGTGATTTGATTTGCTTAGCACCATATTGGCATAATTACTGTTTGTGTAGCAGCATTTCTTTTTTAAATCGGCAATTTTTCTACTATGTCAATAGGCATCATCTGCCACATTACAGCCCTCATGCACTCAGTAAACTATTGCTATGAAAGATGTATTGCCCCTTCCCCCCCAAACATTAACACCATTAATAACACCAGCTATTCTGTGCCACTGGAGAAGTAAATTATATTTGATAAATCTACAGACTTCTAGTTTGTCTTGTACCAAGTTTATGTAATAATATATAAAGTACATAATATAACATGATAGGCACTGGCTATCTAATGCTTGATAAGATGTATTTCTAAAACTGCATGTAATAGAGGGAAATTGTTTCAAAATTTATATCAATATAATAATATAAGCACATATTTGTACAAGTAAAATACATCTATACAAACATAGTATATGCTGTAACCTTTAACCAATTAACATAGAGATAGCATGTGCGAAAAGCTTACAAAATGACAGATGCAAAGAATTGCCCACCATGACAGAGTTAGCTGTCCAGCATGGTTATTCATAAGATTGTCTGTAAATTCAACCTCTAAAGTCTAAACAAACGAGTGGAGGGTTTAGCAAGCGCTATCTTTTAAGATGGAAGGTTTATGTACATAACACTGCTGTATATATCCTAGTGTTAGTTATGAGTATAAAGCTTTTGGTGAGAGTTTACTTCTCCCATCATCCTTATACTTCTCATGTTCTCATGTAATTGAACTCTCACAGACATGTAAAACATACAACACGACAGCCATCCTGGTCTAGGTTAAAAGTTCCTATCTAGACAAATCATTTAGAGAGAAATTTGTCAATCCGCTTCTTGTAAGCACCATTCTGTTTTTGCAAGCGTTTGAGTATTTTTTGATCCAGTTTGGCTGTCTTCTTTTGATTGAGAATTTGAGCCATTCTTGCTTTGGCCACAGATACTGGCTTTTCTATGCCGAGAGTCACTCCAGTTCTGGCTATGATGTATTGCAGGTCCGTATCACACACTTTATCTAGCACATCAATGTATGGGCCAAAGTCCTTCCGCTCAGATTTGCTAATAAAAAATATCAGAAAGACAAATTAAAAGTAGAAAAGAGAGTTAACGTACAGTAAATAAATACAAGACAGTGTTGTATTTTAAACCAATTTCAAGAGATTTGTGCTAGAGATAAGAGAGATCGTTTTAGATAATGTAAAACATCACGGCAGCTTATGCAAGATGGCAGATTGAAGTAAATCATAAGTTTTGTTAAAGCAAGTAAATGTAAATATTTCATACAATGTTGCATTTTAAATATGTTCCAAGAAATTGTGCTAAAAATAAGAGATATTGTACAATGTCATGGTAACAAGAAGCAGAAACTGCAGGACATGTTCTAAAACTTTTGACCCCACTGAGAGTCGAAGCCGAGACCTCCGGCTTGCAAGCAGCGGCACACTAACCATTGTACCACAGGGACTACTGGGTAAATACAACACTACACGTGTCTCTGTAATGTGCCATCAGCCACCACAGAGTCTATAAGAATAGTGCTATAGTGTGGGTCCCAATAGCTCAAGTACCTACCTCTTTTTGCTAGATTTGTGAGGCTTTGCATAGACTATCAACGAATCCCCTGTTTTTTCCTTTTTCGCTTCAGCTTTTAGTTTACCTAGAGACGGCCATGAAGGCTATAAAGTAAGAAATAAAGTTACTTTAGTAAGAGTTATTATTTTGCTATATTGATATTGTTGGACATACTAAACTGGCAGTGCTTTTGAGAAACTGCATAAAATACTACTCAGTTTAAGCTTAAGTCAATTCTAAAATATATTTTACATTTAACTCTCTAAGCAATTTGTAACAATTTAGGCTATAATACATGTTTCATGAATCTAAAATGTGCCTTGTATAATATAATATCTACACGATATAAACAGTTATCATTTAAAACAGCTTTGGTTACAATATGGCTTGCTCACTTTGCTATTGATACCAAATTGATAGAACAGATATTGCACTTACTAGTTTTCTTTAATTACCAAAAATGATGCATTTCTAAGCATCTACAAGCGTCTCCCAGCACCACTCACCTTAGACTCAGAGTCCTTGCTCCTGCTGTTACTCGGGATCTCTGGCAAAACTTTGTACGGAGACAAGTTGCGCTTTTCTGAAGCAGCCAGCTGGTCTTGTCTCGACTTTCTTTCTTCTGGTTCTGTTTTTTCCATAACAGGCGGAGCAACTGGTGCTGGCACCACTACTGGCAAATCTAAACAAAACCAAACCGCCTGTACGCCTTCTACCAAGCAACACTATTTTGACAAAAAATGTTGCTTAATTTTACTTTATTTCTGCCACATTGGTACAACTTTCAAGGTTAATAGTTAGCATTTTTATGTGAATACTGTTGCAACTATTTCAACAGCTTTAGGTATATCAGTCAGTGTCTGGTGAAAATGGCACTGGTAATAATGGCACAAGTGGCAAAGCACGTAAAAATGGCACATTTTCAATATTAGGGTTTTGGGGGTTTGGAATGGGAGGCTTGAGTTTGGGGTTTTGGAAAATATAACATCAGTTTGCCATTCTTACCTACCTTCCATTTGTGCCATTATTACCGTGTCATTATTATCTGTGTCATTATTACCTGTGCCATTTTTACTTGTGTCATCTTTACCTGTGCCATTTTTAATTTAAAATTATATCAGTCTAATCTCATATTTACAAAGTAAATAAATGAGTTGATACCTTTTGGCTCATCTATGGCATGCAGCTGTTCTTTCAATTCATTTTCACTCACAGACTGTGACGGCTGTAACTGAGCCTCAGCCTCTCTTTGAGATTTTCGAGAGTCAAGAGAAAGAGTAGACGGGTAGAATGGGCCGGCAAGAGCTGGCTTCTCGTTGACATGACTTACTTGGCTAGAGGTATCACTCTGAAGTGGGTATAGTGAGAGAATAGTATAATGATATACATGTAGATTGTAGACGATAGTGAATAGAATGTAATATAATTGAAACATAGCATGTAAAAATAGTTCGTAAACATAGAGAGCAGCAGTGGTTTAAGGGTTAGAACGTTTGACAATTGGTAAACAATAATTCATGGCTTCAAATCCCAGTAAAGGCCATTGGAAAGAGCATTCAGTCATAATTGCTCCTGTGCCCCATCTGAATAAGCCCTTAGCCAGATTAAAAAAAAATCTTTTCATCAGGGGTTCTCACAGGACTATATGGGCTTGTGAGAGTTTTATAACGTGTAGGGTAATGCCTAACATGTAATGTAATGTGTAATGTGTATGATTTGTATAAATGTAAATGTGGGAATTTATACTTCATCTTGCTAAAGCAACTGTGAATATTATATGAACAATTGTCAGTTTTCTTAGTGAATAACACAAAAGAAGCCATACTATTCACAATAACATTTTCGTTCTAGTTTATTAATCGATTCTATATAAAGCTTCACGTTATTTTACTGAATAGTACATATTAATTGAGAACTAGCAAATCATTAAAGACTTAAAGTTAACAGAGTGCAACAACATATCTGTATAAACTTGTTTGATTTTATTGCTTATAGTTAGTGTAACGAATTAGTTCATTGTATATGTACTAACAATCGCCACTAAATGACAGTGAAAGTGTTATATGGAGGTCGCTACAGATAGCTACATGTCTTTAAAATTCTTCTATGTATAACCTGAACAACTTATAACTAACATTCTCTCAATTTATCTAAAATCAATTAGGTGTTCTTAAACTAGTAAGATATTGTGGTTAGTTAAAGACTTCAAGACACTTTTCACTTATGTAGTATTGAAATATTTTTGTGTGTGTGTGTGTGTGTGCGTGTGTGCGTGTGTGCGTGTGTGCGTGTGTGCGTGTGTGCGTGTGTGCGTGTGTTAGCTTTCATTCACATGCTGTTTTCAGGTTGTATGCTCAAACAATTTATTTGTTTTTTAACAAATTTTGCACACATAATTATGCTGAATTGATTTGGGATTTCTGATCGCTTGCTGGTGACATTTTCGGTTGGTTTTGGCTTTACCGCTGCTATAGAACTTATACTAATTTAGCTAACTTTCATTGTGTTCCATTCTTAGCTACTGCAATACATAGCTTAATAACAAGTTGGTTTGAAAGTTCAAAGTTTAAACTTTCAAGCCAGCTTGCAATTAAGCTATACGTATGTTACAGCAGCTAAGAATAAAACGCCATGAAAGTTAGCTATAACTATTATTAGTTTTATAGCAGTGGTTAAGTCAAAGCCGACCAGAAATGTCACTGGCAAGCGATCAGAAGTCCCAAATCAATCCAGCACATTTACCATAAAACAAATCCATATGAGCATGCAACCCATAAACAATATGTGGATGAAAGCTAACATATATAAGAATATTTTACTACTGCATAAGTGAAGTGTGTCAGGGATTCTTTAAGCTCTAAAGCTATTTTGTTAAGAGATATTTGTTTTTCTCCACTGCTGTTTACAGTTACACCACAGCACAGAGTTTGCAAATGTGAATGATGCAACCAAGCAGGCTTTCTCTTGTAATTTAAAAAGAAGTTTCCCTATTTGATAGACGACACGAGAAGTCTAGATTTTATAAAATATCATTCAGTTTTGACTATATAGAGTAATAGAGTACATAGTGTAGAGTAATCTCATCATTTGGCTACAATCAATACTGCAATACATACAGTTCCTTCGTCTTTTAACGAGGGTGATGACGGTACAGCTACATGTTTCTCTCCATCTTCCTCTTTGGTTTGAGGTACGGCAGCTGTGAGTGGTTGTGGCTCTTTTTCCTCTTCCACTTCGGCGGATTTAGCATCTACAATATTACAACTCACAAAAATAAACTTGAAAAAACAAAATGTTGATTAATAGACAAACTTGAACATCAGCCTTGTCATGGCCATTCTTGAATACTTTCTGTTAGTTCAATTGACCTCCATATGTATAAGTATATAAAAAGCCCAGGTATTACCATGACAAATTCATTTTTAGTTTCCTGGAAATTTAAAGTTATCAAAAGGTTATATATAAAAATGGCTCTGAAGTTTATGAATAAAGGATTTTATATCTTGAGACATATATATACAAGTTAAATTATACTGCTATGTGTAGTACCCCATTGTTTAACAAGTTAAAGCACGCACCAACTTTTGTATTTGCATTGCCTTCTTCTTTCACGCTTTCAAGAGCAGATTTCTTTTTGGATTTTTTCTTATCTTTTTTTGATTTCCGGGTTGTTGGTTTTGGGCTGGTTACATTAGAGTTCCATGTTACGGTTTTGTCTTTCTTAGTCTCAGAGTTTATGTCGCCTTCAGTAGTTACTCCTGAACTATTGTTAGCAGCTGTAACTGCTGCCACTGCAGTCACATTCTCGCTAGCCACTTTGGTGGCAGCTTTAACTGTTTCTGTTTTCTCTGTCCTACTTACTTCTTTCCTACTAGCTGTCTTAGTGTCAACTTCTGACTCATCACTTTCATCATCTGTCTCTTCTTTTTTGTTATCTTCTTTTTTACTGGCTGGTTTTGCACCATCGGATGACTCACCACTTTCTTCATCCAGGTCCTCCTTCCTACTGACTTCTTTCTTAACAGCTGTCTTCTCGTCTTCAGATGACTCACCACTTTCTTCATCCAGGTCCTCCTTCCTACTGACTTCTTTCTTAACAGCTGTCTTCTCGTCTTCAGATGACTCACCACTTTCCTCATCTATCTCCTCTTTTGGCTTACTCACAGGCGTGGCTGGCTTTGATTTTGGCTTCTCGGCTTCTTCCTCTTCAGACTCACTGCTTGAGAAGTCATCAAACCCGTTGTGTGATTTCTTTTTATTACTAATTTTTTTCTTCTTTGCTTTTGTTGTTGACTGCGGTTTAGTTAGTTTGGCGTAATATGCGGCATGGTTTGGTACCTTATTGGTTGTTTCTGGTTTGGGTTGTTTATCTGGTATTGTTTCTTTCTTGTTATAATAGTCATAAAGGTGTTTCTGTGATGTTGGCTTCGAGCTTGATTGAGTAACGTCTTTCTTGCTTTCATACTTCTAGAATTGACATAAATAGTAAGTGAATCGTATACTAGACACTAGAGCATTCATACAAAGTGTAGTATATAATCCTTATATACATCATTACATGGCAAGTTGGTAACTTAGCTTCAAGTTATAACTTATAGATAACTTACACTAAGTTGTTTGAAGGACATACTATTAAATAAGATCTTGAAGCTGCGTAACTGCTGACTGCAGTTCTCTTAAATATAGTTTTAAGTTTAATAGGACTCTGTAGTATTAGAAGTCGCCTATTCACTATATTTCAATTCATAATAGAAAATCAGATCAATCACGAATCTGAGCTATAAGCAAGGAAATCATTTAAAAAACCAATTAATATAAAATTTTGTTGCTGCTACGAACTAGTAAACTACACCGTTTGCTGCAAGCTAACAAAATATACTATTTGCTACGGACTATGGCAGAGTGTTAGTCAAGAAGATATATTAGCACCAGTATTACCTTAACACTAGACTCTTTCTTTCTCTTTGAGCTCTCTTCCTCAATAGACTCGTCATCAGACACTGCAACTAAACACCAGTTTAATTTACACTAAATAAATGCTGGGCAAAAACTATACACAACCGTGTGTGTCTAATATATTAGAAGATACTTCTACACATGCATTGCATAAATCGTTATGTAAAACTATAACTTTGTTGCTAACAATTAGGTTGAAAGTGAGTTGGTTTGAGGGTCTTTTCTAAATAGTCTTTATATCAAAAGCCTATTTGTTAATCTAGTGGCTGTTCACCAAGACATGCAACAGCTGGCTGTTAGAGTGTTGGTGTGTTGCTGTATATCTTGCGGTGACATGCTGGTTTTGAGTATCTAAATAGGTCTTTTCTTGCTGGTAGACTGTGCAACTCCTTCATGACGTAGGATATTAGTCTGCTCTCAATCATGTTGGTTAAACAATTTGGAGAAGGTGTAGCTTTTTAGAAAGATCAAAAAATTGGACTGATTGTAAACAGGTTGACAATAAGTGAATGCTGTTTTAAATGACAATGATTGGGTGCAGCGGAGGTTTAGTAAGCACAAAATCATTTGTGGTATCAAAAAAGACACATTGTCAATATTTCTCCTTTTCGACAGGGAAAACCAGTCCTAAGCTGCTGAAAACCCTTAATTGCAGGAGTTTCACTAGAGATAGCAACATGAAATAGATGTGGATATTTATTTTAAAATAGCATTTATATGAGAATTCAAAAATAAGAAGTACGATACTACCCGGATACATTTATACGCACATCACATATACAACAACAAATAGATGGTACAATTATAACCAACCTTCAGTCTTCGTAGACTTCTTTTGTGATGGAGGTGAAGCCGGCTTACTAGGTTTTGATAGAGGAGGTTTCTCCTTTACTGGTTCAGGGGAAACTGGTTTCTTGAAGAGAGATGATGAGTGAGGTGTCTGTTTATCTGGCTGTAGAGGTTTTATAGGTCGTGGGTCTGGAGTCTGTTTTACCTGCTGTGTGTCGTTACCTAGCAACAAGAATACATCTCTCATACAGCAGTGCTTTTCATGTTAAATTTCACTACATTTCAGTCCCATTTCATGTAAAGATATGAATCAAATAAAAAATTCTGCAGTATGTGTGTATATCAAGACGGCATCTAAGTATGCATCAATAATATTAGCTTCATGTGCAGTGCAAAACTGATGATGTTTTATCTAAATAAACCTACAGTATGATGAAACTGCTAAATATGGAGAACTGAAATCAATTATAACATTTTATTATAGTTGTTGCCAACCCTGCACCGATAGCACAGTATATTTAATAATAAAATCTAATAGTTATATAATGGCTTAAATGTAGTGTTTACTTTTCAGCTGATGTAAAGGAAGGCGGCTGTTGTGAAAACTATTTGCAGATAAATATAATTAAAATCAATTTTATTTAAATATATGCTGTACCAAACAAAGTTTCTCAAATACAATATAGTAGCAGCTGTAATAATGTAAGTCATTAACTAGGTACATCTATAAGACTATGCTTTATGTCAAGTATTGTAAACATGCAAGTATTACAATAGCATATTAAGCATCACTTATTTGCAGTCATTTTTTCTAATCAGTTACATATGAGTGGAAACTGTAATGTGATGGAAGAGCTAGTGAGATCAGTTGTCAATAAACAATAAACCCCAGGTTAGGTTCTACCACTATGTATGCAGGAAGTCCTTAAATATACAGCTTTTAATTAAACAAAGCAGAAACACAAAGTTGTTGGCTCAAGTGTGTTGTTAGATAGCCTATGCTATAAACTAACCATAAAGTAGTATTTATGAAGCTTTGAACATTTTTGTTACTTATGACCAAAAAGGCCATGACTTACAGCCAGGCCCTGGAGTTAATATTCAATTGGTAGTTAGTCATAAAAAATGAAATTCGGCCCTAAAAGCAATGTTATCAACAAGTAAGAAAACTAAACTATCCATGTAAGCATATAGCATTGACCAATCACTATAACGTTAGAGAACAATGACAAGCTATCTCCTTCACATACAGGTTTGTAAACATTACAGGCTGACAAAAAACAAGAAATTAACTTGCTTACGAGAGATTACTGGTTCCCTTGAAGCTGGTGGTTTTCTTTCTGGTTTCTGAAAAGATATAACATATAAATCTGTAGTACATCAACACCAAACAACCATGTGTAGCATACATACACCAAACAATAAACATTATATTGTGGTTCCTAGAACTGTGTGTGGCACAGACAATAGTTGAAATCTTTATTTGTGTTTTGCCTCACTACATTATCTTCCCAGTAATATTAGCATGTAAAACTACTAGATATACTAGTTAACCTGTGGTATATCTAGTAGTTAACCTGTGGTATACCTAGTAGTTAACCTGTGGTATATCTAGTAGTTGACCTGTGGTATATCTAGTAGTTAACCTGTGGTATATCTAATAGTTAACCTGTGGTATATCTACTAGTTGACCTGTGGTATATCTACTAGTTGACCTGTGGTATATCTAATAGTTAACCTGTATATCTAGTAGTTAGCCTGTATATAATAGTTAACCTGTGTGCATATGGTGTATACTATAATAGCTTGAGTACCTTCACTCCAGTCTCCTTGCGTTTGCGGGCCAGCAGCACTTTGTCCATAAGAGTTTCTTTTCCTTTAGACTCCCTCAGATATGCCGACAACAACTTTTCTGCCTCAGCTTTGTTCCCACAACTCCTGAGTAGAATCTTCAGATCCACTGAAATAACGCACACCATACAGCCACCAGCTTGTATGTGTCACATCAGTGACAAACTACACCATGTATCACAGTATTACTTCTCTGTAACCTCCATGTTGTCTTCGATTTCAGATAGTTAACAATTAGTTTGCATATGGTATTTCTAGTAGATAAAGAGTACCAAAACAAAGTTCTATGTTGAGGTGATAACTCAAGAGCACATGATTAACTTTTCCTTTGTAAGCAAGTATATTGTTTACTTTATAGTCGTTCAACCAATATGAAAAGTTGTTGAAAATCTTAATTAATTTGATTGATTTTCATTCTGCTGGCACCTACCTGCTATTTTAAACAATTTCAAGAGTATACCATGATCATTTAACCTGGTATTGTTAATAAAATTAATAAAGATACTTCTAAACATGAGCCATGCAATATTGGGTGGGGGGCGGGGCGAGAGGGGTTCATTTTGTTCTACAGCACTGTCTGTAGCCGCCTGTACAGCAACAAACGAAATATGCTTTCTGTTGAGAGGTTTCAACAAATTAGGATAAGTTTATAATGCGTCGTATTGCCAGCGGCTACAATGAATTGTGTTATATCCTAACAAAACAAAAACTATAAGCCATATAATATAGATAAAATATATTTCAGATGAGTTACAGAGTTATTTTAACTGCATGTTCAAGGCCAAATTTTATTGAAAGTTGTTACAATTTTAATAAAAGGACTGAAAGTAATTGCTATAGCCAGTGATCAATAGGCAAATGCCTGAGCCTACAGCACTCATGAAAATAATAACCATCAGCAGTTGATTTCTTGCAGTCAAACTTGGAATGTTTTATATATCTGTTATGCCATGCATGTGTGTTATACATAAAGTACTCGAATGTGTGCTTGAAATATGTTTGGAATGTAAAGTCTGTGTAAACACTTTGTGTGTGCAGACGAGAAATTATTTTCATACAAATGCCTGTTGAATTTCGATTAAACCAGTCTTAATGCAGTGAAATATACATTTTTGAACAAGGTAATAATGGAGTGCAAGAGGTTTGGTTGTACCATGTTGGTAAACTAGTTCCGCTATACTCTGAATTTACTTACTTTTCAAGTGTTTATCCGGCTAGCTTTCGGAATAATATGTTTAACCACCAAATAAGTCCAAATATTGTCTTCGGCTGCAACGTGTTTTTGACTACATAAAAGCTAAAATAATTTAACCAGCTTTTGATTAGGTTGGTTTGGAGAAGTCAAGATTGGATACTCAGTGTGTAACAGCTGCATATAATATATTCCTAGCTGCAATGTTTAGAATCTGAAGTTGACCTAAGCTACCAACTCACTAGAGAAGATCAATATTTTCATCACTCACGTACTGAACAATCCATCAGCATTGATTGCTCACTATTTACTGCTATTGTGTTGCTGTGAATTCATTATTCAGTTGTCAAATCATAGATTATTTCAGCTCAGTAAGAAATAAACAAAAGGTGTACCATTACGTCACCTGTCTGGTGTCAGTGTAAAAAGCTAGTTTATTTTAGCCCTGTAAAGATTGGGGCCTATAACTAGCAACAGAATATGAAATTACCAGGAGTTATTACCACTATGAAGGCATCTCACTAAGAAAACAGGATAACTTCGACATGCTGTTTTGGTTCAATTTTGAGATATACATTACCAGTGTTGCCATTAAGAACAGCAACTCACATAACTATATCAATGGCCACATCTTCTGCCATGCAAAAGCTTTCATAAACCGATTCCTTTCTACTATTTGTAATATAAAATAATACCGTAACTACAATACTAGACATTCAATGGGAATAAAATACTTTATTTGTAACTGCAAATAGTATGTACAGAAAAAGAACTGATGCTAGAAACATAATTAAAGTAGGAGAGTTGTAGTTATGTACAGAAAGCCTAGTGTACACGAGTAGGAGTGTGACTTGTACTACAGGTAGGAGATGGTGCCTGTGTGAAGTGAGAGATGGAAAGAGTTATGCAGAGCCAATGACAGTCACATCATCACCACTGAGCGGTGGTCCCGTAGGAGGCGTAACCAGTACCAGGGTAGCTGGCATAGGGGTCGGCATACTCTGCGTATCCACCACCATAGTTGGGATCTGTGTACCCATAGCCATCATATGGTCCGTAGCCAGCACCTGCAGTGGCAACAACCCAGTACAAGTTACAGCAGAGAGAAGAGCAGTAGATAATACAGACTCAGCATATCATCACACTAGGAGAGAACACCAACTCACCGTATCCAGTGTCATAGGCTGAAGGGGCAGAGCTGTAGGCACCTCGCCCACGACCCCTAACACCCCCTCTCATTCCACCCCCGCGGACACCTCTGAATCCCCCTCCTCTGGGACCACCTCCGCGGACACCTCTGAAACCTCCGCCACGTACTCCTCGGAAACCACTACCTCTGGCACCTCCTCGGCCACCAGAAGGGTTTTGGCCCTGGAATCACACAGCATAAAATATGTGAAGGGAAGCAACTCTCACACTGAAGAGAGAGGAGGCAACTTCACACAAAACAGCTTTTAATAGTAACTGTGTACTTGGTAGTCACCTGAACCTCTCCTGGTAGAGTTTGAGGGAACGGGTAACAGTACACAAAGTATATAGTACACGGGATAAACAGCACAGAGAGTATACAGAGTATACAGAGTATACAGAGTATACAGAGTATACAGAGTATACAGAGTATACAGAGTATACAGAGTATACAGAGTATACAGAGTATACAGAGTATACAGAGTATACAGAGTATACAGAGTATACAGAGTATACAGAGTATACAGAGTATACAGAGTATACAGAGTATACAGAATATACAGCACAGAGAGTATACAGCACACAGAGAAGACAGAGTATACAGAGTATACAGAGAAGACGTAGGTTGGAGCTCACCTTTGGAGACTTGAATCTGATCTGCAAGCTGTTGCCGTTGAATTCTGTTCCATTGAGAGCCGCCACTGCAGCCTCTGCCTCCTGTGCATTCGGCATGGTAACAAAGCCAAACCCCTTGCCCTGACCAGTGGCAAAGTCTTGTATGACGTTAACCTACAATATTTAGCCAAACAATAATCTCCCAGACATCTATTCTATCCACAATCACCTCAGCCACAAAACCACCTCATCTACACACCCACCTCAGCCACAGGACCACCTTATCTACACACCCACCTTGGCTACAGTTCCGTAGGGAGTAAACAGTCCTTGCAGCTGAGTCTCGTCAGTCTGGTAGCCAATGTTGTATGCGAATATGATGAAACCCAACTCATTCTTCTCAGCAGTGGCAGCAGACACAGGCCCGCTGTCTCCTGCACCTTGTTTGCCTCTTCCTATCGGGTTGTACCTGGCACCTCCCGCACTGGCACCTCGTCTCATTGGTCCACCGCCATTGCTCTGTCCAGTTGTGGGGATACTAAAACCCTGCAAGTACATTTTTCAAAATTATATGGGATTGTCTGGTGTGTTCTTGGGTAGTAAACAGAAACATTGGCAGTGAGTGTGATTGAGTGAGTGATACTGCGAGTGGGTGATACTGCAAGAGGGCCACACAACGCGAGCAAGATGTGGGAACCTGTCCAGCCCAAGAATGGGGCGTAGTGTGCGGCTTTTCATGCAGATAACATGCTGAGCGGGAAATGCAGAAAGCTCGTGCAGGTTTGATTTAATTGGCTGATTACCATTTAGCGAGCACATTTTTTAATTTCAATTCCCGCTTTAGTTTTTAGCGAACTGAATTAAAACAGCTTCATATAGTTTGCATTTCCGCTTTTATAATATCTAAAGTCACTTTGCCGATGACATAGATTTAAAACGTCTGTAGGTGAGCAGTCAAGTTAAACTCTAAAATCATTAACTAATAAATTTCCGCACCCACAACACACGCATTGCGTGTGGTAGGTCACTCCTGGGACGGGGTTTTAAAAATTTGAACCCGCGAGGGGTAACCCACGCCGTGTGGCCCTATGCATACTGAGAGTGACACCGAGAGTGACACCGAGAGTGACACCGAGAGTGATACCGAGAGTGATACCGAGAGTGATACCGAGAGTGATACTGAGAGTGATACCGAGAGTGATACTGAGAGTGATACTGAGAGTGATACTGAGAGTGATACCGAGAGTGATAGAGTATGGTATATCAACAATACATACCTGTTGCTCAGTTGATGCAGCTTCTCCACCTTCATACCAGCCATTATTAGATGCTGCAAACATAAACATATTTATTAGTACTTTCTATAAACACATTTTATAGTACTTTCTATAAACATATTTAATAGTACTTTCTATAAATATATTAATAGTACTTCCTATAAGCATATTTAATAGTACTTCCTATAAGCATATTTAATAGTACTTCCTATAAGCATATTTAATAGTAATTTCTATAAACATATTTAATAGTACTTCCTATAAGCATATTTAATAGTAATTTCTATAAACATATTTAATAGTACTTTCTATAAACATATTTAATAGTAATTTCTATAAACATATTTAATAGTACTTTCTATAAACATATTTAATAGTACTTTCTATAAACATATTTAATAGTACTTTCAATAAACATATTTAATAGTACTTTCTATAAACATATTTAATAGTACTTTCAATAAACATATTTAATAGTACTTTCTATAAACATATTTATCAGACATCAGATTATTAACCAACAAAATATACTAGATTCTAGAGAACAAATGGTTGAGCCACATTTTCAGCAGCCTATTATAGGAAAGTGAAGAGAAAACAAAAATAAGTGGACCTGTACACTTGCTGATACAACTGCAACATGTAACATATTTGTGTGAACAAAAAAGAGCAGTTGTGTATAAAGGAAAGGGTAAATTACTGGATCCATCTTGGTCAGCCAAATTAGCAACCAATCAGCGAAAGATATATTAATTTTTTCATAACCAAACAGTGACTTTAGGGGAGGGGTTGGGGATGTCCTGTCTGAGATGTCGAACAGAGCGTTTACCAAGATGAATGGTATAGAAAAACTCACCCTCTACAGCATAGCCTTCTGTACCCGGAGCTGCAAAAGTTTCCATGAGTAACTCGGATTATTCTTCTAAAAATAACCCATTGAAAAAAACTTTGCAGGACGGTGGAAAACACAAAACAACATTGGCAAAGACTAGCAGGGAGAGCTTTGATACATTATACAAGCCGTAAAATAATGTCGCAGAAGTGCACTTGTAAAAACAACTTAAAAATAATAGTGAAAAATAAAAGCCATGGTGGCCTTGCTACCTTTATCAGCTAAAAATGTGTCTCCTTGTAGAGGAAAAATTCTTGTGAAGTGAGTAAAAATGGATCTTGAGTAGTGAATCAGGAAAAGTCTTCAAAAAATATCTAGTAATAGCTCTGCTAAATGCCACCGCTTAAAAAAAGATGAAAAGAGAAAAATATTAGCATCAAAATATTAATATATTGAAAGGAGTAGTGGCCTAGAGGTCAATAGTTGCAGGTTATATACCCGGAGAGCATGGCGAGGTAAGAGGCAGTTACTAGTTGGTGGATCAGTTGACTGCACTGACTCACTGGTGCCAGGTTCAACTTGCTATCTGCAATGAGACACCAATCAACACTTTACTGACGGAATAGCTACTTAATGCACAGTTTTTAACCTTTCTGCTCTTACTCTGAACACTGACAAACCTGGTGAAGTTGCCTGTATATCTACAAGTCTCTGAAATAAAAACTTCCTTTACCATTAACTTTAAGGATAACGGTGATGGTAAAATTGGCTAAATAAATGAGCTACTTTCATGGTTGTAGCGTTGGTGTAATACATTTGCCAATACTTTATTACTACTATCTCTGTTACTTTTAACAATCAACTTCGAGCAGGCCTACTTGTGATAGTCACTGCTATGTGGACAGCTATTACTATTGGCTTCAAATTAACAAAATTAGGCCTGAAGCTATTGAGCAAATGGTCCGGTAACAAATCAATGTTGCTACTTGCTAAAAGCAATAATATAAGTGAAATATTCAGTAGGTTCAAGCTGTGTGCTGCCTTTAGTACTAGTGAATGTAATCTAATTATAGTCTGTAGTAGCTTACTTGTAAATATAGTGTAATTGCTTGCTATCCTCACCCTAGTCAAGCCAATTTTTAGTGAAGTGAAGTGATTATAAAGTGTTACAGTCAGGCTTTCAGTCTACTATGATTCTCTCTTCTAGAGATTAATGACATGTGTGTCAGCCACCAGCACTACAGATATCTAGACCTAGTAGACCTGGTATTAGTACCTACAGCTATAAGTCCACGTCACATTGGCTACATGGTGGCTGGATTTTGAGTACATAATTTTTTGACATTAGCTGACTTGGCAAAATTACCTTGAATAGGTTTACAGCTGGTGACATCTTTTGTAATTAAGTATAAATTTGCAAAAATTATGTTGAATAGTTTACTAAAAATTTGGAGTATAATTGTTCAAGTAACATTTATTTTTGACCAAGCCATTTGCTCAATAGCCTCAGGCCCAATCTTGTTAACTTCAAGCTAATAATAATAAGACATTTCCAGAACAGTCACCATCACAATTGGGTGTGTTTGAAGTCAGTTATTAAAGTAACAGTGATGGTAGTAATAAAGTATTGGCAAATGTATTACACCAACAGTACAAGCATAAAAGCAGTTCTTTTATTTAGCCAATTTTACCATCACTGCTATCCTAGAGTAAACTATCAACTCATAAAAATACTACATGATAAATAATGAAGGCTCATTAAAACAAATACTTATAGTTGTTTGCAAGTTACTAATATTTCACAGTTGCCAACCTAATATCTAGCTGATGCCCATCAACAAGCCTAAGGAATTGTACTACCAAGTTCAAAATTAATTGCTTGCTGCAATATGCAATTCCTCGACGCTCTAACGGACAATTGCTAATCTTTTAAAGTTTGTAAGGAGGCTATAAAAATTATATTAATTGTTACCTAATGCTGTATATATTAATAGAGTTGGACGAAATCTTAATCTAATAGTAATACTTTAACTAGTTCATTATTAGAAACTGTGAGTGACCATTACTATAACTGTATTAGACTAGACAATAGCAACCAAATTATGAACACACCTGTATAATTACTACGACTATCACTATCAGAGTTATATTTAATATAAATAATAATTAGTAAATTCTATGACTATAAGTATAAGTTTAAGTATAATAGTTTAATTTTAGTTTTGCAGTGCTATTAGTATTATATTTAGTAATATATTTATCTTACTCCTGCTATCCAAACAGGACAAAGCGGAGATGGGTGAGAATTATATTTATCTTATTACTATTACTATTAGTATTAGTCACTACCAGTTCGTACGACGTACGTATCGGTATCCGTAGGCGTATGGTATTGGCCATTGCCCATGGCCATTGGAGTAGCTAAGTTACTAAGCTAAGGCAAATTTATAAGTTCAAGTAATAGTTATGGTATTACTATTACGATTAGTATTAGTATTACTAATAGTAATACTTATACTATCAGTATCATCAATTTTAAATCATGATGATTAACAATAGTCAATAACTATAAGTCAATAAGTATAGCTAACATTTTGATCATCAAATGATCAAATGATCATAATTATCATAATCAATATCATATTCATAATGATATTGATAATGTTCAACTTGAACTACAGCTTGAAAATCATAAATAAGATATCACAAAATTGAAAAATATTGTAATCAGACAGGACCCTTGTGGATTAAACCAATAAATCTTACTACAACATACGTACAGCAATGAAATAATTCAATAATAAATCATATAACAAAAATTACCATTTAAACGTCTAACAATATGGCGACAAAGAAAACTAGAGCGCGCCACCTTGCGAGAGTTTTTAACCAATAAGCTTCCATTCAGACTATATTTCACCTAAAGTTAAAGCGTACCGAGGTTGTCTGCTGTAAAGAGTTGCTTTTCACTGTTCTACACTATATTATTACTGTCCATGACGTCACTTGTCAGCTACATTAGCTGACAGTGGACAGAAAGCAGTGCTGCAATGAGTGTTTATAGTATTTATAAAAAAAAATTATTTCTAGTATCTAATGAAATATTCTTTGCATTATTGTGTGTTGACACTTATTTTGAAGTTGCTTTATAAGTTGCCATTTACAACATCTGTTGTAGTTTTGTGCACTCCTCTTGCGGGTTTTATTGTGTGCTCAAATGATTACTGCATATCCACTGTGAGGTTATGTAAAGAACCGAACCAGTTGATTCCTTAACCAGAGAACTGTATTATAAACTGTATATGAGAAAAATCATAAGAGAATTACAAAAGAGAGAAATAATACATTAGTAGTTGTTACTTAAGTTAACCTGTCTGCTTAATAACTATCATCTAGACTGCTGTGGGCACCAGAAGGCATTGTTTACAGATGAGGGGTTTATCCTGATTGGTTAAAATAAGGTTCCGTCAATGTCACCGTAGAGAGCGATGCAGTGCCGTGCAGGACTACGGCATGACTAGCGGAGTTGTCGTCCTTAGAACATTAGTTACACCATAATATGCTGTGAGGGTTCAGCATGGGGTACTGAGGGGTATATTTCTCACATAAACTACACATCTTACAATGCTACAACCCCTTTCCCCAATAGTATGACTTTAAATAGTAGAAAAGAATAAAAAAAAACATGGATGTGTTTCCATGTGCAAGCATTAATTATATATAAGCCTTGCATTTAAATTTTTAGTTATAGTCTGTAAAAATATAATTATTTGAAGATAAAAATCTATCTAAAAGCACTTATATTTTGCAAATTGTAAAAAGCAGCGCTAGGTAAACACTAATTTAAACAGCAACTATATGTCCAATAGAAAATTGGAAAACAAAACTGCAGTTGCTGCAGCTATTGAGTAGTTAAATGCCTTTAGCAATAATGCTAAACTTATATAATATCTTAAGGGCGTATATGAATGATATAGCATAAGTTACCTACAGGAACTTAACAAACTGTTGGTCACATAAGCTTGATCAGTACAACTCAATATGATGTCATGATGTTTATCAATTTCAGTAGTATAATAAGTGCCTCTAGGGCTATGGAAGTAAGCATCTCGCATCAGCCAACTTGTCAACTGTAGACTCTATGGCTATGTAAATTAGCATCTCGTTAACTATGTGAGCATTGTATTTGTTAATGATGAATTAGCATTGTAAGCCGTAAATTTGACAGGTGGTAGCTATTAAATTTAGCTTACAGTGAACAAATTACACCTTTTAACTAACTACGTAGTCAGAATCTCACGTACTGAAAAATTGATCTATGATTAGTTAGCCTCGTTATATCACTGTTGTCACTTTGGTAAATTCTACACTCTTTATAATATTCAATAACCAGAGAGAGATTTTTTTCACCATGCGTTTATTTTCTTGAAAAAAAATGTCATAATAGAATATTGTAGTAATTCGTGCAATTACTGTGCGTGGGTTCCTAGCTTGTGATTATAGTCTATTTATCCACATCAATAAAGTATTTAAGTAAGATTCCACAAGGTTTATTTACTACTAAGTATATTGAAAGATACAAAAAGTACGCAGATTAGAAACACTACATCTTTACTTGTTTAGTACGCTCTCTCTACTACTACTACTACCACTCGCCGAGGGTTATCACATGACGCACTCTGATTGGCTGAAGGGGCTTGGGGGACGCGCGTATTACGTCCTCACTACACCGCCCCCCCAGCAGAAAGCCCTACTTTCTGATAACACAGATACAGTTAATACTAAGACATAAAACGTTACAAAAACTATAAAACTGAGAGAGCGTATGCCACATAAAAGAAAGAACATGACTATGTACAGTAATAAAAAAAGTCTATATAAAAAATATATAACATTAAAACGCACGATGACACTGACGGGAGGCACTTGTAAGTGAATAGTCCATAGGGTTAGAGATGCATACTTGTAGGTTACTATAAGATTGTCACACTGAGGAATTGTTTGTTAGCACCGGGCATGAGAGGGGTTCGAGATGGGGCACCACCTGCGGTACCATCACGGGTAGGGAGTTTGGGGATGTCGTCTTCAAGCGCTTCCTTTCATTCGGGCTACAGAGGCAGAGAGGGCCCGGAGTTCAGATGCGGCGGCAGAGATTCTCGGTGTCAGTCTTTGCACTTCTTTCTCTAGTTCTCGTATCCGCTCTTCTGCTTCTCCTAGGTTCCGGGCGGGGGCAGAGTGCCGGTTAGGAGACGAAGATGGCCAACGCCGTTTGCGAGAAGGCCTTGGGGAGACGGGGGGAGAGGGACGCCATCGCTGTGGTACTTCGATGCGTCGTAGCACGACTCTGGGTATGGAGTCGGGGCGGGGCACTGTGCGTGCGGGGGGTGATGGACGGGGTACGTGTGGTCTCCTATATCCGGGTGGTTTAGGGCAGGGTCCTTGCGTGATGGTCCTGGGTGCGGGGAACTCCTGACGCAGCCGTTCGTAGCGAGCTGGGTCTGATATGAATGGTCGGATGAGATCAAGGAATTGTGGAAAGGAGGGTTCGTCGACTTCGAAAAGGTGTCCAACGTGGCATCCCATAGTTCGCTGGTGACGGAGGATGTAGTCCCTGTGGTAACTATATTCACCACAGGGACAAAAGGTGGTGAAATAATGTTGGGGAACGTGAACTCGAAGTCTTCGTGGGGTGGTGAAATGAAGCTGGCATAAACGGCAGGTGGTGCATTGGTCGTCTCCCTTGTGTTCTCGTATAAGTGCTTCTGTGTCTGGGGTAACCCAGCATGACTGGTGTAAGAGTGCCTCCGGAAGTGTAGTGGGAACGGGTTCCTCGTTCCAAGCCATTTCCAATGATGGCATGTTACAAGGCAGAGGAGAGAGAGCGGTATCTAAAAGAGCAGAATTACTGTTAGATCGAGTGTGATCTTTACACCATAATTCTGATGACAACCGACTGTTACTAGTCTGGGAGTCATACATCTTTTTAGATAGCACTCGAGGGACTGAGTCGTGTCCTGTAGACTGACAGAGAGACATAGTGTCAAGCTCCAGATCTAGTAGATCGTCGGCCATCGTTATGTTCTCGTCGCCTTTCACGTAGGACTCAGTCCCCAGTAGTTGTGATTCAATCAAGGCGATTAAATCAGAACTGACTGATGGTAGACTCGTTTCCATGAGTGGAAATGTTAGCTCAGAGCAAGCTTACCTGAGAACCCGGTATTTGTAATCATACTCAGCGTTCAAGCTTGGATGTCCGTGGATTGAGTTTGAATGCGTCTGCCCTTGACAACGTCAGCGTACGAAAAGGCTGGGCAGCGTGATTGTTGCGCACGGCTGGAACTATTTGCCCCGGGCGTAGTAGTTTTGTTTACTACTCCGCCTTCGCAAAAGTTGAGATTTCCGTGGTGTTCACAACTCCCACGCTTTGTTGCCAGTCCTTCCGTACGGCACCCAGCTGGACTTTCGTAACTGCCGTTTGTAACACGGTCACATACGAAGTCCTTCAGGTATGCTGGGGGTTGTCTAGTACGCTGTCCCCGTTCCAGCGGTGACGTATCAGCTGGAGAGGGAGTTGTAGTTGTTGGTTGGGGCGGTGTGCTCACTGGTGAGCTATTTTGCTCTACCTGTGGCGTTTCTAGCCCGTCGTTGATGATGGTGTTTCCCTCTCCGCTGTTGTCTCCGGATGGAGCCCCTCCCACAGGGGGGTTTTGCACTTCCGGACGCGGACGCGGATCCGGAAGTGGTGGGGGTAGACTTGGTACTGGGGGCGGTGGGCGCACTTCCGCTGGTGGGAGTGGCGTTTCCTGCCTCACCAAGTCCTCCTCCCGCGGCACAACCACTTCGTATTCTGGTCCATGCCGTTGCCGCCCGCGCGTTGCTGTCTGCCTCCTGGGCTCCAACAACGGGGGGCTGCTCCTGCTGCTCCTGGGCTAGCCCAATACGGTTTCAAGCGGGCTTCATTCTGGACAGAGACCTGTCCAGATCGCTCCAACTTGTACGTATGATTGGGCATTGCCTCAACTACAACGTAGGGTCCCACAAACTTAGGCTGGAGCTTAGCCGCTTGTCCTCGACGCCTACGGTAGTTGATCATCCACACCCAGTCCCCAGTTTGATAGAGGGGTGGTTCCTGAGAGTCCTCCTGCCGTACCTGCCACTGCTTTGCTCGCAGTATTTCGTGTGCGGCCCTCAGGTCCTTTATCAATTTACTGGCATACTCGTGGATAGTATAGTCCTGCTCTGGGATGTGGTATGTGAGGTGGTCAGGCACTCGCGTCTCTCGACCGAGCATCAGGAGGTTAGGGGTTCCCCCCGTACTGGTGTGTGGTGTACTACGGTAGGCCCGCATGACTTGCGGTAGTACCGTATCCCATTCCTCTTGACCCCGGCCGAGGAGCAGACTGCGCAGTGCATCGCCCAACATGCGGTTGTTGCGTTCCACCACCCCGTTGCCCTGAGGATGGTATGGAAGGTCCTGCTTTGGTTTACTCCCCAGAGGCGGCAGAGGTCGCTCAATAGTTGGGACTGGAATTGAGCCCCCTGATCCGAATGTATCTGTTCGGGTAGTCCGAGATAGCAGAATACATTTTGGTCCAGCACCCTGGCCACCGTGGGGGCGGACGCATCTGGGATAGCCAGGGCGTCCGCCCACCGTGTAAAGTGGTCGGTTAATACTAGGATCCAACTGTTTCCTCTGGGGGTGACAGGCATGGGTCCGACTAGGTCGATAGCTACCACCTGCCATGGCCTCCCAGCATATAGCCTACGCCGTCCCGCTTCGCCAGGGAGACGGCCATGCTTGCTGGCCTGGCAGATTTCGCATTGTTTGACTCTACGCCGTACCTCACGCTCTATGCCGGGCCAGTACCACCGGAGCTGTAACTTGGAGAGCACCTTGCTTACCCCGGCGTGGGCCTGTTTGTGGGTGTCCCATACTAACTCCCGGCGTATGGCGGCTGGGCAGATCACCCTCTTTCTTCCGTACTGGCTGTTGTGAGCGGCCACTGTGATGGTCAGCAGACCATCTGGCCCGATCCGCAGGGAGTCCCAACGTTGACAGTACACCCGTAACTCGGTGCATCCCTGCCGCAGTTGTTCTTCACTGGGTCGTCGCCCCTCCTTTTTGGCGCGATATACGTCGGCTACTACTCCGGGGAGGTCCTCCTGGAGTCTTCGTAGCTCCCTGACGTTATCGGCCAAGACAGGATTGGCACGGAGGCGTTGGATAGCCTCCGGGGGCGTAGTGGCCTTCTGTAGGAGTTGACCCTGGTCCCAGTCATACTCCGTTTCAGAGTGGTTCAATGCTCTCAACTCGGATTTTGGGGGACCTCCATCCCTCTTCTCGATGTTGAGGCACTGCTTGCACCCCTCATCCGGTCGCCGGCTCAGTCCATCAGCATTGCCGTGTTTCTTACCGGGCCGATGCTCGATCCGGTAAGAGAACTCGGCCAGGACCTCGAGCCATCGGGCGACTTGGCTGGACGGTTCTGCTCTCTTGCATAACCAAATCAAGGAGGCGTGGTCGGTCCGCAAGCGGAACTTCCTGCCGTATAGATAAGGTTTGAAATGCTTCACCGACTTGATTACTGCCAGCAGTTCCTTTCGGGTAGTGCAGTAATTTCGTTCAGTGGGTGAGAGAGACTTACTGTAATAGGCCACGACCACTTCGCGGCCCTCCTGCACCTGGGACAGCACAGCGCCGACATTTTGGTCACTGGCGTCAGTATCGAGGATGTACTCCAGGGCAGGATCTGGATAGGCTAGGATAGGGGCCTCCAGCAGGCGGCCCTTGAGGCAGTCAAACGCTCTCTGTTCGACGGGAGTCCACTGCCAGGTCACCCCCTTTGTGGTGAGCCGGTTTAATGGCTGCGCTACCCCCGCAAAGTCTGGTATGTATTGCCTGTAATACCCTACCAGCCCCAGGAAAGCCCGTAGTCCGGTCAAATCCTGAGGGGTTACCCAATCTTCTATAGCTCGTACCTTTTCAGGATCCGTCGCCACACCGTGACGGCCGACGACGTGCCCCAGGTACTTCACCTCTGGCTGCAAGAGAGCGCACTTGGAGGGTTTGAGCTTCAGATTGGCACCTCGGAGTCGATCGAAGACCTCCCGCAGACGGCTGACGTGTGTTTGAAAGTCTGGGGAGATCACGATGACGTCGTCGAGGTATACCAGCAGTGTCTTCCAGTGGAGTCCACTGAGGACCTGTTCCATGAGCCGCTGGAACGTGGCGAGGGCAGAAGTCAGTCCAAAGGGGAGGACTTTCCACTTCCATAAGCTGTCGCGCGTGATGAACGCCGCCTTCTCCTGGGCGTCCGGGCTGAGGGGGACCTGCCAATAGCCGCTCAACAAGTCTAGCGTACTGAAGTACTTGCTGCCGGCTAAGGCGTCTAGATATTCGTCGATCCTGGGTAAGGGATAGGCGTCCTGTATGGTCACGCTATTGAGCTTGCGATAATCCACACAGAACCGCCAACTGCCGTCTTTCTTTCGGACCAGGACGACCGGCGAGCTCCACGCACTATGTGCTGGCTCGATGAGGCCGCGGTCCAAAAGATCCCGGACTTGTTGGCTGACTTCCTTTTCCTTCTCGGGTCCCAGCCTCCTAGTGGGCTGTCGAATAGGGGTAGTTCCTGCAGCTAGCGGTATCTCATGACGGACGGCCGTGGTTAGGCCGACGTCATGGTCCCCGCTGCTGAACACGTCGCTATAATCACGTAACAACTGAGCCATGACCTGACGTTCCACATTGCTCGTGCAGCCGTCACACGCTGCCTGGTATAACTCTTTGACGTGTGGTGGGACGGTCCCCCGCCTAACTGACGGGCTCTGTTGGGGACCTTCCGTCGCAGCTCCCAGCGACGGCCCTATATCCTCCTCCTGAACGGAGCTGAAGCGACCCAGCATGGATCCTGACGGCAATTGTACCGCTTCGGAGAAGGGGTTGACACACTGCACCAAGATCTCTCCTCGGTCAGTCAGCCGGTTAAGACTGCTGGCGAGTTGGGTTCTTGTGTGCGCACCTTCGACAACCCCTAACCCCGAGAGTTGGCTATTGTTCACTCTGCAGTGAACGGTAGCCCGGGAGCGGCCGGGTATAGTACAGTTCCGTACTACCTGCACACCTCCCGCTAGGGGACGACCGAACTTGTCGACACAGGCGAGCTCCCTGCCGCCCATTAGCATGGCTGACTTGCTAAAGTCAATATGGCACCCGTGTCTCTTCAAGAACGGCATCCCCAGTATGGCATCTTCTTCAAGTTGGTTGATGACGAAGGTTTCCTGAATGACCTGGTCGCGGACGCGCCCAGTCAGTTCTATGATACCGTAGAAAGGAATCCGTGACCCGTCAGCTAGGGTGCCCGGTTCCCCGGTATAGGGAGCTAAGGCTCCCCTCTCCCTAGGGGGGAGGGTGTCAAAGACCCGACGGCTGAGGAGATTAGTGGTACACCCGGAGTCTAACAGAAAGGTGACAGCTTTGCCAGCCACCTTTCCTGGCAAGAAGTAGCTGCCTCCGTGAGGTTGTACCCGTACTCCCCCAGCGTGCTCGGTCTCGGCCGAACGGGGCTGTGCCTGTTTGTTCCGCGGTTTGCGGGGCCTGTGAGAGTTTCCTTGCGGGGGGGGTGTTTTGATCCCCCCCCGATGCCCTGAGGGGCCTCGGTGGTCTGCTCCATTTCTGGTAGCGGACCGAAGCGGTTGGTGAGAGGCAGAGAGAAGGGGTCTCGTGGTCGACCCGGTTGGCTGGTTCGGCGGGGTGTTTGCCACTGATGGGGGGCGTGCCGCTGGGCCCGTACGGGCTCCTGGTGACATCCATCCCGTTTTCCTCTCGGTTTGGGTCTGCGGAGCTCTGGAGGTCTCCGGGGAGGTTGGGGTTTCTGCTGCCGTTTGAATCGTGGGCTGCTGGAGCGGCGGTGTCCCTGGATGCCGCATTCCCAGCGTTGCATAGTGGGTCTGGGGGGTTTTGTGGCTGGTCTCTTATTTTTCCTGGAGTGGTTGTATGTTATGGTCGCCACCAATTGTCCCAGTTTAGTCATCAAGCGGTCCATCTCCATCTCTATAGGGGGGTTAGTGGTAGCGGCAGCTATGCGGACCGGGTGGTCTGGCTCCCTAGAGGTCCGTGGAGTAGTCTCCTCCGTCTTGTAGAGTTGCTCGGCCCCAGCGTAGGCCTTGTTTTCTTGGATTGCGGCCTCGATCGTGGTTACTCCCTTGGCTTGTAACTGGTGGTGGAAGTCCAAAGAGTTGAGGGACTGTACAAAAGCTTCGAATGTATAGTGCCGTCTGTGTGTTTCTGGCAGATCGCTATACGCGGTCCGTGCCAGTCTCTGCACCAGAGTGGCGTGATCAGGAAGCGGTGTACATGTTTTGCGGAGCAGTCCCTGCAGCCTAGACTTGGCGACGGCAACGGGTATGCCAAAACGGGCCCGTAGTGTAGCAATGATCCCGTTTACGCTAGACTTCCACCTGTACGGCTTGGCTTCTTCCGTCAGTGCCATTCGCAGTTTCGCAAGAGTTACTCTTGGCGGCCATCTTGTAATGGCTGCAACTTCACGGAACTCTTGAATGAACTGTTCAACATCTTCAAGGCCCGTGAATACGGGAACCTCTAATGTATTCCTATATGCCTCCTCTCCAGCTCTGAGAGGGCCTATGATAATGTTTCGCTCACCTTCTTCCATTGAAGTTACACTTTCGTCCATGATGTTCTAATACTTTCTCATTGTTTTTATATAGTAGCTAGTGATCCCACCGCTGCCACCACTGTAGTAATTCGTGCAATTACTGTCCGTGGGTTCCTAGCTTGTGATTATAGTCTATTTATCCACATCAATAAAGTATTTAAGTAAGATTCCACAAGGTTTATTTACTACTAAGTATATTGAAAAATACAAAAAGTACGCAGATTAGAAACACTACACCTTTACTTGTTTAGTACGCTCTCTCTACTACTACTACTACCACTCGCCGAGGGTTATCACATGACGCACTCTGATTGGCTGAAGGGGCTTGGGGGACGCGCGTATTACGTCCTCACTACAATATTACAGCTTTAAATTTTAACAGGATAAGAAGCTTGCTCAAAAATAAAAGGTAAGTCTACAATTTCCAGTTTTTTATTTAAAAAATTACTATATTTTTGATTGATGTAATTAAATATTGTAATGGGATTACGTAGTATAATAATGGGGTCGTCTCCTCTTGTATGGGAATACTTATAACTATTGTAATGGGATTACGTAGCATAATAATGCATTTGTCTCCTCCTGTTTGGGAATACTTATAACTATGTTTTACTATCCAATCAGAAGGACCGGAAGACAAGGTTCCGGTCAAGTGACTGTTCGCGGGTTAGCTAGCAGAAACCATGTGTGTTGAGAGCAGGGGCTCGTAGTAGTAAGACGTGTTATAATTGATTGATGTATTGTGGTTTTGACATACTGTTATAATTATGTTTATCGAGTTAAATAAAGGTTATCAAACGCAAGCTCTGTTAGTAGTTGCTAGTTAAATTGAAACTAAATACGCAGGCACCCGAGCGTCCCACCTGCCCGCAGCTCTAACTAGCTGACACGGAGAGGAAAGACCTCGGTGCCATGCCTCCACTCCCCCTCGGAGACGGTGAACCTACCACCCACCTCTCCACCGAGCTGTACTCCTTCTGTTCAAGAAGGTAACAGCAGGCCATCGCGGGGAACCGCGATGGGAAGTCCTCTAGAGAGCCCGTCTCTAGGGCGGAGGACTGCCTCACTCCACGCCCCACACAGCCCGGGGACTCACGGGGGAGAATCAGACGGTTGTGTAGATAACGAGAAGCGCCAAGAGACGGCCACGTTACTACACAAAACCGAGGCTGCACCTCACTTTGGGGACCCTGACATGCCCCCAGAGGTGGCACAGGACCCCCACGCCGAACCCATCTCATCCGATGGCGTCAAGGAGCTACAACACCTTCAGGAACATCTTCCGGGGGTGGTAGCCGACGTCTATCGAATAAAACGGGAAGGGCGACGACCCAGTGACAAACAACCGAAGCAGGGCTGCGCTGAATGGCAGCTGTACTGCTGACGTTGAAACGCACTGCGGATAGGGCCGGATGGTTTATTGACCATATTTTTGACCGCTAACCACAACCAGCCAGACCAGGAGAGGACCCTCTGTCCTGTCGCCATCCGCCGGGAGTTGATAGAAGAGGTACACCAACAGGCTCACGGGGGAGCCCAACAGGTGCTCACCGAACTACAACTCTGGTGGTATTGGCCTAACATGGAGCGTGAAGTACGGCGCAGAGTTAGGCAGTGTGGAGTCTGCCGGGCCAGTAAGCACGGCCGCCCTCCTGACAAGGTGGGGCGGTGAAGGTAAAGTGCAAAAGGGCCCGGGCAGACGGAGACTGCTGACCTGGTCGACAAACCGCCCAGGAGGCGACCCAAAGCAGTGGCGAGGCAGGAAAAGCCACACCCGTTCAGGGAAGTGCGCTCACCGCCTTCAGCGTGCAAGCTGCCACCACCACTTCCTAGGTCAGAAACCGACCTGAAAGTGCAAAACCCCCCCCCCCCACAAGAGGGGCTCCGTACGGAGATGCTGGGGAAGCTCCATTTGTCACAGACTGGCTGGAGGCACCACCCGTGAGACGTGACTGTCCACGGGTGAGTAAACCGCCTTGGTTGATGACGACACCTCAAAAACGGTGTTCTAGGCAAACCCCCGCGTACCTCAAAGACTTACCACGTGCCGTTCAGAGCGCGGTCAAATGTCCCACGAGGTATCGTACGGGGAAGATGGCAAAATGTGGGAGTTGTGAACACCACGGGAATACCAACTTTTGCCTCGGCGGAATCTCAAATAAGATTCATACGCCGGAGGTAATAAGTCATAGTCACGTTTCACAGCCATGCTGCTCGCTCTTTTATCACATTGATACAGCTTTGAGTAGACGTACGTAGGAATCATAAACATACCACTCTCGTTACAATGGCTTGCCAAGAATCGAGAGGTGAGTTAGTTATGTTTTGGTACGAGAACTAAACTGTATTAATCAGCTTAACAGTAACAGAATAAGCTGGAGACTCGATAATGATTTTTAGTGGTGAGAACTCACATTGACTTTAAGACTGAACAGTCTGTCATAGCGGTGTGTGTTTTCGATCAACTATTCATTAACTGAGTCTCACGAGTGTCAAATAGAGTTAAGTACTCGCCAGGCTGTATACGCCGGCCGTACTCAGTGTACCCTCTTTACACTGTTATACTCTAGCAGATCACACTCGATCGACCAACTCCGGGTCACAAGGTCTGCTCTCCCTCTCTTCCTTAGATAACGGACTGGAAATGGACAACGGACTGCCCGTGGTGCTGCGTCGAAGACACAGATGGGTGTCACGACAGACGGAGCGGCAAATTGAAGAAGCCTGGGGACCAAGTAGGTCACAACGAACCTGCCACGTGTGCTATGAGGAGCTCCCCTAACACCAAGGACTACGGCTGCACGTGAATGCACACTTCCTCTTACGCTTCTGTCCGTGTGGATTTCACGACGTCTATCCATACCCTGTTTTGGCGCATATGATGGACTGTTTCACAGGCAAAGGCTATGTAGTGGACGCGGACAACTACGACCAGTACTTGGAAGCCATTAGACCTCCGGGTTTTATACCCTGCTAACAACCGCCCGCCAGAAGTCCCCCATGGTAAAGACTGTCGCTGCAATCATACCCCAGCCAGACAACACCCCCATGGAAGCATCAGATTCCCCAGAAGAAGCGACGCCAGCTCCGACCAGGCCTAACCGACTAGCGACCGTCGAGGAAAGACTCCTACGACTGCAGGATGAATTTACCCAATTGGCCCTCGACTTACTCAGCACTACAATGGGCCTTAGTGAACTGAAGGGCTCAGTAGGACGCCTTAAGCGTAGACTACGTGCACGGCAGGCACGGCACCGGGTCCAGTTCCTACAAAATTAGGAGCTGGAGGTTGACAATTCCAACCCGCACATTCTTGGGGTACTACATTGTGGTCATGCAAATGCTTGATCTGCTAACGACCTACGATCCAGGTCTCTCTCTCTGTAGCTGGCCAGCTGTGTGTTGGCCGTCTGTTTATCTTACTTATATATGTGTCATACGTTTGATGTTCTCTTCTTTTTCTTTGTGGATTTTCCTTACTTATGTCATTTTTGCATTATTATACTATTTTGTTTTATCAGAAAGTGGGGCTTTCTGCTGGTGGGGGCGGTGTAATGGGATTACGTAGTATAATAATTGGGTTGTCTCCTCTTGTATGGGAATACTTAGAACTATGTTCTACTACCCAATCAGAAGGACCGAAAGGCAAGATTCCGGTCAAGTGACTGTTCGCGGGTTAGCCAGCAGAAACCATGTGTTGTTGAGAGCAAGGACTCGTAGTAGTAACATGTGTTTATAATTGATTAGTGTTGTGTAGTAGTTTGATGTGATATTATAATTATGTTTATCGAATTAAATAAAGGTTATCGTACGCAAGCCGGACTAGTGATTGTTAGTTAAATTGACACTAAATACGCATATAATCCACGCTTGATAATTGTGCTAAAACTCACAACAATATAAAAGCATCATTTGCGTATATATTGCAAACCTACTTGGTCCACAGTCCACTACTGTAAGATATGGTTTACCAGAAACAAATGCAACGTCAACTGCGACTCTCTGCCAGTTTTTCTCCACATCTAAGCTTCCATGTTTCCACGCTATTGGTGCAGGATCTATTTGTTTGCACATTTGGCAAGATTTCACAATTTCTGATACAACTTTTCTATCCACTGGTATCTTCATCCTACTTACAACATGCATTGTTCGATCCACACCTAAGTGATGCCTGTTGTGAAGCTCAATAACTTTTCTACCATGATTTGTCATCCCTAGCGCAACAACTTTTGAATCAGGCTTATTCTTTTGAACTATCTGGAGCCACCTTTTGGGAACACAAGTTAGAAAATCAGACAGGTTTTTCTCTGATGGAACCAGCTTGATAGACAGCATAAGTCTATATTCGTCAATTAGTTGACTAACAATCTCCAATCTTCTTTTAACAACCATCTCACTCAACCCACTGACCTTGGGTCTTTTTGTGTTCTCTAAAATAGAACGAAGCCAACTATAAACAGTTGCAGAGTCTGCGACCAACACTAACTTCTTGATTTTCTACCTCGGGGCAAGATTTAGTCTTTTAATAGTTGCTTCCAGCTCTGCTACATTGATATGAGCAGCATCCTTTCTAAGCCATGCACAATCTTCCACCACACGATCATCTATCTGCAAACAACATCCCATTGACAAGCTACTTGCATCACACCACATTATGCCAGGCTTGTCTTTATCAACTTCCCAAATGCCTCTCACTGGGTCTTCTTTAGTGACTTTTTCCATTATTTCTTCAATGATGTCTTGTGAATAGCTCGGAATGCGTTCTTCCCAGGCAACATCATTGGCGCTTCTTTTGACAAAACCACATGACGTTCTCAACCACCAAGCCACAGGTTAATGTCCAACCAACTTGCCACAGAGTGAGAACAGTTCTCTTTTGGTCATGTTCTCCTGCAGCATAGGAAGTTTGGCATCTCTACACCATGTAAAGTTTCCATTGCCTACCTCTCTCACGCTCAATCCCAACACTCGAGCATCATTAAGGGGTTCTGGCTCCTTAGTCACTAACCCATATCTAAGCAGCAGCTGTCTCATTTTATCTACTCCAACCAAACTCTTGTTTACCCAGATATCATCTATGTAATGGTCAGTTCCTTGCTTGACCTCATTATCTTGTGCCAGTACTGTGCTACTTATCCTTGACATTATTTTTGGAGCAACACTTAATCCAAATCCCATTCGTGTCATTACATACAATTTACCCTTATACTTTACAGTTTGAAATTTCTGCAAGCTCCTACTCACATGAATTTGCAGATATGCCTTTTTTAAGTCCAACAGACAGGCTTCAGTCCCTTGCTTTCTCCACTCACGCACCTTTTCTTGGCAAATTGCAGTGTCCTGTCCAGGTATACTCTCAACATGGCTATTGAGCTCCCGATAATCCATAACAGGTCAAACCTTTTTGGGTTTGTTTGGCTGACTTGCAGCCATTAATGGAATCACACCATCAACTTTGCCATGTTTCAAAACATCATACGGCTCCAACCACCCATCTGCTACCCACTGATCTAATTCTGTTTCATACTCTTCTATATGCTCTGGTGGCACTGCATACTGTGCACACTGGTTGCTTAGCTGTAGCTCTCCTGTCTGCCACTTCCACTCAACAGTCCACCTCTGCCCATCAAAAACAGCTATAAAATCTATGTCCTCAATTCTTAATTTTGAAGCCGTTGGTAATATAGGTGCAACTAACGCACACATCTTAGAGTGCCAAGAAACTTTACCATCTTTGTCAAATGTTACTCCCCCCAACCTCTTAATAATGTCAAACCCTAAAATTACGTCTGCACCACACACCAGACTTGGTGCAACTAAACAGCGGTTTCTTACCACTACCCCGTCAACCACTAACTCTACTACCACCTCGCCACCACACACCGTTGTCTCTCCATTCAGCATTGTCACTACATGTTGAAGCCCACGCAGCCACCCTCTGATTTCTTTACACAACTTCTCACTGATCATTGTTTGCTGACAGCCTGAATCCACTAATGTTTTTATGCGGCGAGTACATCCTGAATTATTTGTGTATACATATATGAAGGGTAGCACCTCATTAGCTACTGCTGCCTTGGGGAAACACCCGGTGCTGATGGTTCCCCTTGCCCGTTTCCCAGCTTTTCTGGGCAGTTTCTTGCTATATGTGATCACAAATAAAACATCTCCTGACATATCTCGGTTGATAATTTCTGCGGGTTGATTTGGGACATTCACAAGCCATATGTGAGGTTGAGCCACAACTGAAGCAAGTTCCTTTTGCTTTTTGGTAGCCAGCTGCACACGCCATTTCACTTTCTCTTGTACTCAGCATTATTCTTGCTCTAGCTACTAGTTCTGGCAAACTCAATTTCTCTACAGAAGCCATGGACTTCAACTGCAAGGATACATCACCTGGCAACCCTGCCATGAAAGCGCATTTTGAAATTGGCTCTGCATCTTTCTGTCCAATATGTGCCACTAACCTTCTTATGTCCGCTAAGTAGACATCAACCGGCTCTCCATCACGAAGCACACGCTTCTGTAGCTCATCATATGCAGTATAGCAGTTTATTCCAAAAGCTGTTAGTAATGCAGTTTTGAGCTTCCCATAATCCTCCTTGTCACTTTCTGGTAGCTGCTTATATACTGCAAAGGCTGAGCCAGCTAGAAGCAAAGGTAAAAATGATTCTAGATCAGTTATTTTCTGCAGTTTTGCCACCAGCTCTAATTTATCAAGCCACTTACTGAATTCTCCACTGTTGCTATCCTCATATTTACTTATTATGTCCGAGAGCTTGACTGATGCCATTGTAATATTGTAATATGCCGAAATAGCTTGTTGTGTTGTATAGGTAATTACTGCAATAAATTACCACCAACTTTCTCACTGTCACTACACTTTATTCTATCAAATCTCAAAGCTAACTGACTCGCATGATAAACAAACAGTATGTCACAACAGTTACATAGCACTTTGAAAACCACAACATAATTACTTTGACAGCATAATTGTATCGCTATAACATTTCATAATATAAGGCTACTAGCAGGTATAAGTTATGGGATAATATAAACATAGCTTTAGTAAACAGATACAAACATTACACTCTGGCTAAATGCGTTAACACAAAAATACAATATTGACCGCAAACTGCAGAAAATATAGATTGTAGCTAAGTGCTACTAAATTGCCAAGAGTCCACTGAATCAAATATAGTCGCAACCTCTGGCATGTTGTAAAGACCACTTCCAAAAGAGTCAAAATAAACTCCTGTGTTATTTTCTGTCTTTAGAAAAATCACCCAGTGCTCTCCCGGATGATTGTGAGGTTTAGTGTTTACAACTCCACAGCAAGGATAATCCGTCAAACTACTACTAGGTATTCTATCGATTGGAAATACACCGATGAAGTTCATCTTTTTCACCCACTCGTCGTTCTCAAGAATAGAATATATTTCTTTAGAATTCATCACGCGTAGAAATTTGTAAGTACGGCTCTATTCTTATCAATTTTTATACCAGAGTCAAAATCGGAGTAGACAATCACATTAACGGGTGTGTCAAGTGCCTGAGAAAACTTTAGCTCTAATCTTATTGTTCCTCGCTTTATCAAATGAAAGCAAGTGCTCAAATCTAGGTCAGGAGTTAAATCAAAGACCATTAGACTGTAACCTTTCTCATATTCCTCTCTATCTATATCTATTCTGCCATTGTTGAAGACCTTTCCCGTTGATTCCAAGAGCGTAAAATAGTTTCTTAGAGTATTATTATTTGTGTAGTCTGAAACCAATGCCTTTTGAGGTACTTGTTTCCCGTCAACGACTAGGTTTGTATATTTTAAATGTTTGTGCTGAAAGTTGAAAGGATTCAAATTGTAAGCGCCTTTGAATGCACCAGCATTTACAATACCTATAACTATCCTCTTAGGCAGAATACCTTGAAATAAATTTTCTTCGTTCCAAGACAATGAACCCAATGCGATATTGAATGACTTCATATCAACTCTTCTGATAGGATAAACGGCGGGCATTAGTTTCTTGTCTAAATTTTCAATGTGCTTTAATTGTATTCTGCTATTGATTTTAACTTTTCGAAGGAAAAAAGATGTGTTTAGGATTTTTAGTTTGCAAGTAGAGTTTTCACCAGCCATTAGCACTAAGCTGTTGTGATTCCTCACAAACTTTAATTTCATGTCTACTCCGTTTAAAATGAATCGCCTTTGAAAGAATATGTCAGCGTGTGGTCTAACAATTAACTGCACAGTTTTACTCTGCCCCGTAATTCGTCTTCTAGCGTCCAAGCCTTCATTATCACCATCAATATGATCCATTTTTCTGAGTGTATCCTTTGAGTAGAGTGACATTGATAGTTGTGACTTTTTAGCTTCATCGGAGTAACTTAGTAAAGTTTCTATATAAGAGCTCTGTAGTGGTAGAGATTAGAAGCGTTGGAAATAACTGCATATTCATTTAGCATAATTTCTACTTGTTGAAATAATGTGTGACCCAAAAGGTTTATAGGAGCCGCATCATCTTGAGCATCGAGATCGGTACCGTCAGCTTTTGTTATTTTCACCTCTAATAATAGATAGCTTGAACTGAGGTCAAGGTAGTTGTTCGAATCACCAGAGATTGAGAACTTTATAGGTCCCTCATCATTCAATGAGGTTGTGAGCATATGTTCTATGTGATATCCTTCTTCGATTGATGCTTGAGTAGGTAGTGTAGAAAAAAAATCTAATTCGGGTTTGCCAGCAAGGCAGCTATGTTCCATTATGAAACTCATAGTATAGTATTCTATGAAAAGATATCGCGCTTAGTAACCCTACGTCTTTTCACCTTTGAAAACTTGGAAGAAGTAACTCTGTTAGTCTGACGCTTCCTTTTTTTATTTCGATTTCTGTTGGTGACGTATGTAATACCTTTAGTAATAACCTCTCCAGCCGCGCTGTTGACGTTATCTTTGATTGACTCTCTGAATGGTTTACCGGATAAACTATCTCTGGCAATGTTTAGACCAGTATTTATTGCTGTCTTTCCTAAACTTTTTACACCTTGTTTTACAACAGGCAATGCTGCTTTGAGTATGTTACCAAATATGCTCCCTAAACCGTATCCTGTTTGATATTTTTCTCCTGAAAATATTGGAATCATTCCATTTCCTGATTGTTCATATAACTGTCTATAGCTATTTGATGCGGCATCACAATCGAATGGAATTATTCTCATATTAGGTTTATAGGTTTAACTTTTCGAATATCTACCGTTACCACTGTACGTCCATGCGTGAATGGTACTCTTTCACCGTAATCCGTGTATATATAAATTGATATACTCGAAACATGCGTTTTATTTATTTTGCAGTACTGTACATTGTTAAAGTTAGTGGACTGCAACCTCCAATGACCATCCTCGACTCCTACAACTCTTAGTAGTTGAGCCTGAGTATCTCCAACAATACTAGATTCTGCTACATCTGTATACACCATCAGGTTAAATATTGTATGTAATCTTATTGGAGTATTGTACTTGACCAAAATTGTGCCATCGGTCATTGATTTTATCTCCATTTTTTCTTCCTGTACATTAAGTATTTTCTCAAGAGATGGTGAGTATGTGATGTCTATAGAGCAACCTCTAACATTTTCAGCAATGACATAAAAATTCTTATTGACATCGTTGTAATAGAAATTAAATTTTACTTTCAGATTTAAACACTGGTCATTTATTGCTTGATTGATAGATTGTATTAGCTTTCTATCTGATTTGTAGTAACCATCATCTAGATGCGCTGTTTCTTCAGCTTCATTTACTTTTAAGGTTATGCTGCACTGTTTCACATTAAACCATGATTTATAAAATTGTATCTCACTCAATCCGATCTCGTAAGAGCCATCCGTAAAATCTAAACTTTGAGGCAATTGAACTGTGTATACTGAAAGACTATTTTTCGGAAAATGCTTAAACGAAGCATTACTAGTTAAAACAACGCGCATCTTTGTGAGAGTGACAACATATAAGTTTATTATCTAATTCTTATAGTTTAAAATTACATCTCTTTTATCAACATACGAGTCAAAACTTGGCGGATATCCAGCCCACCTTACAAGAAATTGTTTTTTACCATTTACAGTACGCTGACCAACAATTGACTCTATTTTATAGGTATTGCTCTTGGTGTTTACTTTCTGTAATTCCGGTTCATACCATGTTCCTTCTAGCTGATCACCGCTGTCATCCGCGAGAGAATACACTGGAGGATTAGTAGTGTGGATTTTCGCTACGGTAAAGATTTCTTCTCTCCAAGAAGGAAGGTATCCTTTTTAAATACTGTACTATATTTCGATATTCTAACGAGATCTCCAACATTGTATTTTAGTTTGTTAGTTTGACCACTCTGACTATCTGTGTATAGTCTACGCCAAATTTCTTCTTGATTGTTAACTGTCACATCGTTCGGTGTTGAGTTATGAGCCGAGTGTTTTGAGTTATTGTACGATGATATTGAATCATTGAGAATGTCAAGATATCTGTGACTGTTTTGATGAGTAAAATATTTAAACAATTTAGCCTTTAGTGTTCTTTGCAGTCTTTCAACCATGGATGCTTTAATTTCTTGATTGTTGGATGAAAAGTGGTTTATGTTATATTCTTTCATTAATGCTTTAAATTGAGGGTTAAAGAATTCTTTGCCTCTATCTGATAAAATCATTTCTGGTGGAGCGTTGTTGTTTTCGTTTTCTATAATCTCCCTCATAGCTCTACTCACTTCTAAACCAGATTTAGTTTTGAGTGGTACACCGTAGGCTTTACGACTGAATGTGTCAATGCTTAATAGTATATAGTTGAACCCATTTTTTTCAGATGAAAACTGTTGGAGATCTGTTAAATCAATTTGCCACATGGCATTAATGCCTGATACAATATACTTTCGCCTGGGAAAGTTTTTTCGCAAAGGTTTATGTAGGTTATAGTTGTCAGTTTTTTCAAGCCATCTATCAATTGCACCTTTGCTTACTTTGCCTTTTAATGATTTGTATAATTTTGCTTTACTACCAAATCCGGCTGGTTTAGAAATATTGAAATAGGTGTCTCGAATTAGTTTATCAGTATAGCTGAAGTCTGGATTTTACTTTTTTCGTTTTCGCCTTGCCATCGTATGGATCCCACTCGCCTAATGACAATTTACTAGACTCTCTTCTACTTTTAGATTTCTCTTCGATGATGTTTTGAGTAATGAGTAGTTTGGGTACATTGTAATCAATTAATACTTGTCTGAATTCTTTCCACCCTTCCAATGTTTTACTTTTCAGTTGACTATTAACCGCAAGATTTAATAGATCAGATAAATTGCTTCCGCGTAGTTGGTTGCCGTTAATAGTTACCTGTCCCGCATCATTTACAGAAACTTTACCATCTTTTTTCAGTATATCCCAAAGTTGACTCGCCTTTGTTTTAAATCTTTGAGGGATAGCTAGTAGTGGGATATAAGATGTAAGACTTTCTGTTTCTTTTAGTTGTGGTTCACTATTCTTTGATAAAGTAGGCAGCCTTGTGCTAGATATTTTCTTATAAGTAGTAGTTTTCAACTCTTGATAATTAGTCAACGCGTTGTTATAAGCAGTTACTTTTTCATTTTCTGATAGCGTGTTGTCATTTAAGATTTCACTCATTAGCTTATCTACGGCAAATAGTTCTTTAGTATTCAAAGGTTTGTTTCTCTCGACTTGTTGATAATCATTATTTTTGCTGAAATCAGCATTTACAAATGAGTTGTGTTTTAGATTTGCGGCATCCACTAATAAGAATTTTCTAGCGCTTTGCGAATTCATCTTTTTCTAAAACCGCTGAATATTCCTTTTGCTAGTGGTGCTAAAACACTTCCTATTAGTGGTCCTAAAAGAGCCGAGAGAAACCCTCCTTTCTGTATCAGTGTTTTTTTAGTTTTCAGTGTACTCTTTTTATCAGCAATCTTTCTTAAAATATTTTTGTATTTACGTAAGTTGTTTTCTTCAGTAGGTGACAATGACACCTTGCCTTTTAATACGTTGTAGCAAATATCCGAGAAACAGTTCAACAGTTCACTACCCGCTGCGTTGATGATTGTTTTACAGTTGTGTTTGTCACATTCAGCTAAATAACTTAGAGTCTTGGCGTGTTTTTTAATTCTAGCATTCGTGATTTATGTTAGCTTCAAGCTGCATTTCTTTGTAATGAAGTAGCGTTTCTGTTTGACAAATAGATATAGGTTTTCTCACCCGGAAATACACCTGTTCTAATGCGCAAATAGTCTTCTGTCTCTTGCCTGTAGTCTATAACCAAGTACCCAAAGGGGACAGAAGTTGCGCCTCGAAACGCTTCAACAACAAAATTACTCTGGTTTTTAGGAAACCTTTGTCTTGCCAAATAGGATATCTGGTTTACGTCTCTAGGGTTTTTAAATACAACAACATACGAAGCACTTCGAGACATTGTTCTCATGTGAGAGTTGTCTTGAAACAGATTCTGTGTTATAAATATTACGCTTATGTTGCGATGGTGATTGTGCTTAGTAAATATGTTTTCAATATTCTGATTTATTTCACTCATTAAATCATCAAATATTATCAAGTTCTTTATATTTTTGTTTAATTCTTGTATATCGATAACACCTTGATGAAACTCAACGTTGTTGTATGAGCTAAACAGTGGCTGCCACTCACTATAACAATATATTATTTTTTCAGGTGGAGGTGATATCATTGTATGACTGTTGGTAATCAATTTCTTTACCCACTGAGTTTTACCAGCCCTTGAAGGACCAGCTACAATCGCTGAAAATGTATGGTAGAAAGGTAAGCTCATGATGTTAACTGTATATTCCAAGAGTTTATTCTCAAATAATTGTATCAAGTGATGTACAAAAATATTAATAGGCATAAAAAAGTATAAATAGATTTAGGCAAGTTCAGGCATGTTTAGGCAAGTTCAGGCATGTTTAGGCAAGTTTAGGCATGTTTAGGCAAGTTTAGGCAAATATACACAATTATATACAAAATAAACTATTGTACATTGTTTTGTTTCTCGAGAGCTATTCCCAAGTTCCATTGGATCTGTTGAATAAAATATTTCACTGCAAAGTGCTCTCCAGCCTCGATATACATTTTGCAAAGTTGCACGCACAAGAAAAATATTGTTTCTAAGCGAATAGCTGAGATATTTGGATCCGTCGAATCTTTTGCCACTTTACAAAACTGAACGTAACCATTAGTCTCGTACATATCCTCGGCTAGTTCGACCAATTCATTTATTTCTTCCTCACTCCAATTTTGATGTTTATTGTACATGTCCAAAACGGTTTGCGTTATACAATAGTTAACGTAATGTTGTATACTCATTTTCGAAAGCTTGTACCATATATAATTATAAGCGTTTTTCTGTAATAGATATAAATTTTCCATCGTAGAATATTGATTGTTGCGACCTATCAACCGAACAGTGAAATACCAATTAACTGAATGCGCTAACTGAATACAGTTTTTTTACAGTAAAGTAGGTTTGGTTGTCACGTGATCTTGTGATACAATTCTCTTTCCGTAAAAATAATTTAAAGCTTTTCGATTTTGAACTTACGTCAATATTTCTTCACCTTTTACTAGAAAAACCTTGTTCGTACCGTAAGCAATTTTCTGATTTATCAATACATCGGAGTAATCTTTTTCGGTATAGTTCTTGTGCAATTTACTGACACCTTTTGAACTGTATTTAGGTTCTTCCCCGAAACAATAGTAACGTTTGGAGCAAAGCGCTACAAAACCTTGGGAGACATTTTCGCAGTGAAACAACCCCAAAGATCTTTTGTGGAACTTGGCACTAGCTTTACAACAGTCTAATGGATTCCAGGTTTGCCCGTTAAACATACATTGAAAATACTGTGACTTGTGTTCATCGCAATATTCTCTACACATCCAACTAGTGTGTTCTTGTTCAAATTCATTTCTCATATCACTTTTAACCGCTAGGTACAAAGTTTTTTCACTTAGAGCTAAATACATTGAGTCAGTGTCCATTTGAATCAAAGCAAAACTGTCTAGAGATAGAAACTTTAACAAAAAATCGTAATAGAATTTCAACATGGCTAGCTTTGCATACTCTAATACTTGAAAGCCAATTTGTACTGGTACATTGAGTCTAATCTTAGCTTTTCGTGATTCAATTTCAACTAGTTGAGAATCAATTTCTTGTAAGCTGTTAAATCTTGGATTGTTTACCAGTTTTGAGATGTTTGTCTCTTCAGCATCACAATATATGATATCAGTGTGACTCTCCAGGTTGACTAGTGTTCGGCCATACGCGGAGTTTCCTGAAATATAGCGAAGTGGATTATTTTGAAATATATTGAGTAATTAATCAATGCAAAAGTTATCGCTCTTGCTAGATGCTTAAGTGATTTGCATATTAATAACCATTGAATAAGTGCTATGTTTAAACATTTCAATATTTACTAAATACCTATTAGTTTGCATGAATCCGATATAATCTGCTTTGAGGAATCGAGGTCACCAGCTCTCCTAGCCTCCATTACCTTTTCACCAAACAGCTTGAAGCATTTGATGGCTTGTATTGAATTACTTGATATACTTTTGTAACCACTAAGCCGTGTTGTAGGTACCATTGCAGTAGCGGGGTGGACAAAAGGATTTTGTTCCCGAAATAGCTACTGATTAAAGTACGTGATGGCTTTTTTAGTAAACTATTTCTTTTGCAAATTGTTTCATGTGCGGGCCTATGTCATCCTTTGATATCAGTACATTTTTTGTATAGGTTGATATTCAGCAAATATTGTTTTCAAGTCTTCAGGTGTTTCTATATCAACTTCAGCCATTCCAAACATTGAACCATTTTTGATTTCTTCCAGTATTTTGCTTTCTGATATTACGTATCTTGAATCAACAATGAAGTCCAGATTTGAGCAGAACTCACTGACATCACTGTTTTCCTTTTTCAAATTATCAAATTCACACTCCCAAGTATGGTAGACTCTGTAACCCAAATCTTGGAAATATTTCAGCGTATTGTATGTGTCTATTTGATTTTGTAAATCTTTTTCTTTGTTATTAAACTTCCCATTTGGACAATAGTCGCATAGATGTCTGTGAAACCAGCATCCTGAGTAGTTGAACACTAGTTCACTACCATCACTCGCCAGGGCGTATCCATCGACTGGTATGTTTCGTCCACCTATTTGACGTTCGGTGCTGTTAAACTTGTGTTGAATTTTGACTCCGAGCAGCTTTGACATGCATTTTAGCCATACTGTAGCTTTTTCACCCGAATAGTAGCTTTTTTCTATTCTAAAGCTATTTTCTCTCCGCCTTCTTACAAAGGCTCCTGTGGGCATATCTTTCACTAGGCAACTCAAATATAAACTTGTCGCATCATATCCTACACATGTTTGCGTAGTTTTGGCTTGATCACCAAAGTATTCAGGTTTAATCTTTGTTGCGCCAGCTTCTTGATACCTTGAGAACACAATTGATAAACCACCTCTAATGTTTGATTTGATAAGTTGGTGAATGTCTTTAAACTTATCACCAAACAGAAAGATTGGTGCTTCTGGGTCTTTTAATTGAAATAAATATTAAATCGCTAGTCCTGGTATAGATATAGCTGACTTGAAATCAAGATTGCATGATTTGTAAAATTCATTTTGCTTTTCTAATGCTGGTATAAAGTGTCTGACATCTTCGTTATTGTAGTACTCTAGTAAGTCTTTTAATGTTTTCATTCCTTTCTGTACCCATATTTCTTTGCATTTTTCATACTCCTGAACGGATATGTTTTTACCTTTCAGTTTACTGTAAAACTCTTCATGAGCGGGGAACTCTGTTCTGTCTAGCACTTCCATAGATGTGAATATGTCATAAGGCCAGAAGAATTTTTCCCCTTCAAATCCCATAGCTTTTAGATAATCAGAGTACGAAAACCCTGGAGCAAGAAAATTGAGCACGTCTAGAAATCTTAATTTTTCCGTTTGAATACACATGTATTTGTTTCCTTTTTTAGCTGTAAACAAAACTTTTTGGTTTTGTCCTAATAGATACCGTAGCATATGTTGTCGAATCAATGGAATGTCATAGACAGCGCTGTTGAAAGACAAGACCATCAAGTCTTTCAAATAACAGTGGAGTTGACTTTCTAGTGTTCAAACTTTTTTTTGACATTGTTCACTGCTTTGTTATTACGACTAGCTTCAATTTCTTTCTTGATGCACTCGTCAGCTTTTTCACGTAATTGTTTAAACACATCATTGTATCTAACAAGCAATCTCTGGTAGCATACTTCAGACAGCTTTGTAAGGAAATCCATCATTTTCACAACCAGCTCGTATTCATTTCCAGAATTCATGAAATTCACTGGTTGTGTATAACCAGATACGTTTGAGCATAAACTTATACAAGCCAACTAGTGTTTGTTTTTATAGTGTATTGTATTTGTGTTTGCAGGTAAATCAATCGAAGACATCATCGTTTCGCAATCAAACACAGCAAAGTACGGATAATGTCGTCTATTTTCATCAACTGTGATGTGAACATTTTCAAGCTTTTCGAAAATAGATCGAGACGGAGTATACACCCCGTAGAGATACACAAGGTTTGTTTCACCAGCTGTACACACTGTGTTATGACTATTCAATGCTTTGACTGATTTCATTAGCTTGTTACAAAATGTACATTTGTATGACTTTGTGTAAAGAGAGATGTTTTTTATCCAACTGAAATGTGATTCCTCTAGATGTAGGTTTAGTTTGTGTTTGTAATTGGTAGTGGCTCTGTACATAAGCTTTGCATTAGCTTCTTTCCCTGTATTGTATTTCAAGGTGTACACATTAATAGAACAGTTCAGTATTCTCTCGGCAAATCTGAGGTCTGATAAAGGCACTCCTTTAAAATCTTGATTCAGTTTGTTCATACCATTCAAGTACATTTCATAATAATGTTTCGTAGACTGTGTTAAAGTACTCTGCTGCCCTTTTGAGTAAGCTAGAGCTCTAAATAGACATAAGTTGTCTTCATACAGTCTTCCAGTTGTATCAGTGCTAACTGTTATAATTGCTTTGTTTTGTTTTGTTCTCTCAGACGGAGATATAGGGCATCCGATATTGTGGTCTGGTATAGGAAATACATACAATGTAATATTTGTTATTTTGTGAACACTCCACGAAGTGTTTGGCCTGTTCTGAGTTGCTTTCTCTACGAAATCTTTTTCTGTCATTTCTTTCACAAGTTGATTAAAATCTTGTAAATTCTTTATTAGCTTTGGCGAGGCAAAAAGTTTATCAACACCCATGCTAGCATGAAAGTATCTCAACTTTTCCTCATTTTGATTCAAAAGGATAAAACCAATTGAAGCATTGCATTTGAATTTCAATGTTTGTTCATGAAATATTAATTTCACTTCTTTATTGTTTAAAGTAGAAATAATGTTATTGTCTTTTATCAATCGATTGTACACACTACAATATTTCCCTTTTCTGTTGTACGTTCTTATAGCTGACCAGTTTTTTTTCAATAGAGCGTTTGTTTCCTCTTCGTAAATGCCTTTGTACTGATAGCATTCAATATCATCACTGAATGTGGTTTGAGGTTTTTTGTTTGACCTTCTCTCTGCTCCGTTTGAGTTTGTATTCTAAAATTTATCAAGATTATCATTGATTAGTTAGCTTTGATTTTGTTCTGATAGTATATGTAGTAGGATCATATTCATATCGTATCGTATCACTCACTAGATAAATTACCGTGTTATGACATTGGTGATTCGTTTTCCACGGTGCATACAACCGTTTACATTGATCACATCTTTTTTTGTGAATACTTTGGTGTCTACTCAAACTTTGCTTGTGGTTATAACTTTTTCCACATATGTGACACTTGAATTTCTCTAAAACATTGAAGTATAAATTATTCTTTTAACCACCTTGATAGAGATGCAAGGATCAAAGAAAATTACTTCAAATAGAGATATTGTTTATTAATATGTAAATAGATACATTCATAAATGTATATACTTGACATATAGTGGCATTATCAGTTAGAATTGTCAGGTTTACTACACTCTTCATCAGAGCCAGAAGAACAGTGTTTTAAACTTTTTTACCGAGTGTATATTAAGATATATTGAAATAGATTGAAATAGATTAAAGTATATAGATGTTGTATATTAACAACTCGCTTTTATACATTCTGTGTTCAATAGTAGCGGTGCTAGAACTGAATTTCTTTTCATCGAGTATATATTGAGATAGATTGAAGTATATAGATGTTGTATATTAACAACTCGCTTTTATACATTTTGTGTTTAATGGTGGCAGAGATAGTATTGAATTTCTTTTCATTGAGTATATATTGAGATAGATTAAAGTATATAGATGTTGTATATTAACAACTCGTTTTTATACATTCTGTGTTTAATAGTGGCAGAGATAGTATTGAATTTCTTTTTATCAAGTATATATTGAGATAGATTGAAGTATATAGATGTTGTATATTAACAACTCGCTTTTATACATTTTGTGTTTAATAGTGGCAGAGATAGTATTGAATTTCTTTTCACCGAGTATATATTGAGATATATTGTAACAATATTTTAAACAATAAATTGCATAAAAGTATTTCATTCACCAACATAAAATATTTCCCCATCACCAAAAAATACAACATATTCATATTGTTATAAAGTCAGTGTCAGTCCGTCAGCCTAAAAATTTTATGATTGGTTCAGCTCGCTTAAAATAACTATATTAATCTGGTGATATGTCATCTACTTTAATTTCGGTCACATTTGTGACCAAAATAAGTCCTCGTTTACTTTTTTTATCACACCGCTTCTCAGAACGCATGTTAATTTTCCCACTTTTCCATAAAGTTGTTGTACATTTAATAACACAGGTTGTCCATTGACTACAGCGTTTACGCAAATCTCATCTTTCATGTTTCTGACCACGTCAACATAACAAACGAGCAGTGTTGCGTTTTCACTTTTACCGTAAAATTTAACTTTTTTTTCAAAAATTTTAGCTAGCTTTGTTTTAAAAAGTTCTAGGTGTTTGGATTTTTTTACATATAAACATGGCCCACTGTTGGGAATTTTCGATTCGTAAATTTTTAATTCACCGATAAATTCATCGGACTTGAAAAAAAATTTACGCGAATGGTTAAATGTAGGTATTATCTTGTCATTGTCGGTGTAGTAAGATAATTGTGATTGATCATAATTAAGAGGGACTAGATAGCAGCCTTCTTCATTTGCAGGTGTTTTGCTCTGATCGACAGCGGTAGCAGCAGTGGCAGCATCATCACTTGTAGTAACAGTTGTACCAGCAGAGGAACTAGCGGATGGAATAAACGACGTCATAGAGGAAGGAGTGGTAGTAACGCTAAAAAGAGGGATCTATTACTATGTTTTATAATATGTGACTTATTCTACGTAATATAATTTATTACACGACAAACGTCTGTCTATTTGTTTATAGTTTGTCAAGTGAATACAATTAATTGTGAGTCTTACAGATGATTGATGATTTCTGATATTCTACTAACCTCACGCTGGTAGATACAGATGGCTCGCTAGTCAACTCATCCACCTTTGGAATTGATGCAGGTTTCTTACGCTTTGATTCACCAGACTTAGATTCACTAAAATAATATTATTGTAATGAATAAGATGCTGCTTTTAGCTGATAAAAAAGGTTAGCTTAGTTATAGAAAGCTAACACTATAGTCAACTAAAATCATTCTCGTGTTAATAATATTCTAACAGGTTAGTGGTTAGCATAGTTATAGAAAACTAACACTATAGTCAACTAAAATCATTCTCGTGTTAATAATATTCTAACAGGTTAGTGGTTAGCATAGTTATAGAAAACTAACACTATAGTCAACTAAAATCATTCTCGTGTTAATAATATTCTAACAGGTTAGTGGTGAGATAGCCAAAAGAAATATATTATTACTTACTTTTTTCTTTTAGAAGGCTTTAAGGCTTTGAGTGGTTCAACTGTACTGGAACTAGTACTCGTTTCTCCCACTTTTTTTCTGAGTTGTAGTAGTTCAGCTTCTAACTTCTTTACTAAATCTCCCATGGTGTTTGCTGGTGTTCTATGAAACATAAAAGTTTTTCGAGGCTTTTATATACTGAGATTTTGTAATTTATTCCTACGTAAATGGAATTTATCTTAACTAAAAGTTTTCCTCTTTTTTATTATAGGGAGTTGGGTGGTAACATTCTAATTATAATCTGCCGGTTTAAAGTTTACTCACGTAAGCAATATTATATCAGTTTACGTAGGTGATACGTGTTTTGACAGTTGCATATGTATTTAAATTTCAACTAGGACACTTCCCATCCGTAAATTAGAAATTGCCAAACAAGTACTTCAGAAGGCATTGGTTTCAGACTACACAAATCATAATACTCTAAGAAACTATTTTACGCTCTTGGAATCAACGGGAAAGGTCTTCAACAATGGCGGAATAGATATAGATAGAGAGGAATACGAGAAAGGTTACAGTCTAATGGCCTTTGATTTAACTCCTGACCTAGATTTGAGCACTTGCTTTCATTTGATAAAGCGAGGAACAATAAGATTAGAGCTAAAGTTTTCTCAGGCACTTGACACACCCGTTAATGTGATTGTCTACTCCGAATTTGACTCTGGTATAAAAATTGATAAGAATAGAGCCGTACTTACAAATTTCTACGCGTGATGAATTCTAAAGAAATATATTCCATTCTTGAGAACGACGAGTGGGTGAAAAAGATGAACTTCATCGGTGTATTTCCAATCGATAGAATACCTAGTAGTAGTTTGACGGATTATCCTTGCTGTGGAGTTGTAAACACTAAACCTCACAATCATCCGGGAGAGCACTGGGTGATTTTTCTAAAGACAGAAAATAACACAGGAGTTTATTTTGACTCTTTTGGAAGTGGTCTTTACAACATGCCAGAGGTTTCGACTATATTTGATTCAGTGGACTCTTGGCAATTTAGTAGCACTCAGCTACAATCTATATTTTCTACAGTTTGCGGTCAATATTGTATTTTTGTGTTAACGCATTTAGCCAGAGGTTTCTCACTAGAACACATTATATCTTTAATAAATGATTGTTGTGATACATACACAAATGATGCTTTTATATTTAATTACATTAATCAAAAATATAGTAATTTTTTAAATAAAAAACTGGAAATTGTAGACTTACCTTTTATTTTTGAGCAAGCTTCTTACCCTGTTAAAATTTAAAGCTGTAATATTCTATTATGACATTTTTTTTCAAGAAAATAAACGCATGGTGAAAAAAATCTCTTTCTGGTTATTGAATATTATAAGGAGTGTAGAATTTACCAAAGTGACAACAGTGATATAACGAGGCTAACTAATCATAGATCAATTTTTTAGTATGTGAGATTCTGACTACGTAGTTAGTTAAAAGGTGTAATTTGTTCACTGTAAGCTAAATTTGATAGCTACCACCTGTCAACTTTACAGCTTACAATGCTAATTCATCATTAACAAATACAATGCTCACATAGTTAACGAGATGCTAATTTACATAGCCATAGAGTGTACAGTTGACAAGTTGGCTGATGCTAGATGCTTACTTCCATAGCCGTAGAGGCGCTTATTATACTACTAATTTCAAATGCCTATCATAATTAACTCATTTTACAATCTATTATGATCATCAATAAAACTTTATATTGTCTAACAATGCACATTGCTTTTCATGACAGGTTAAACTAGTTGAAATATACTAGCAACAAATATTTGCAAATATCGGTATAAAATATAATTTTAATCTTACCATAGGAATCACAAATACTTGAAATTTACAATAAAAATATAAAACAGTGATACCATTTACAGCAAAACTATACTTTAATATGCATTAAAACCAGTGTTAAGCAACACATAGAGGAGAGTGGAGCTAGTCGAACTGTGGGGTTAGTTGAATCATGGTGTAGTGTTATGTTTACTCAGTAGTTCCCGTGGTGTAATGATTAGCACACTTGCTTGCAAGCCAGAGGACTCAGGTTCGATTCCCAGTAGGGGCAAAGTTATATTACACATGGGGTTAGTTGAACCACGTGCTCTAAATTTTCCCCTATAAACCATTGCACTTTTTTACTTTAAAGCGTTTTATAGGTAAACGTACCAGACATATAAAAATATGTAAAATCAAAGTAGAAATTTTCAGGTCGGGTAAGCAAGTATTTTTCACATTTTTGCATAAAAAGTGAGCAAACTAAAAACTCAATTTTTCATAAAAAGTTGCATAGCATAGCATCTCAAATTTTAAGAGCCCAATCAAATAGATTCAGACATATATTTTCACCATGATCTCAAAGCTGGGCAATAACCTAAAGTTGGAGAGACATTCCACTCACTACAGATATTGACAATAGTTTATAGCGTGACAGCTAGCATGTGGCTAGTTGAATAACATAGGAAGTAGGGACAAGTTGAACCAGGTACCACTTCATATACGTGTAACTTGTTTAAAGATGAATTACAAAAAAAAAACATCATTTGAAGGCTTTCTTACCAGTTTTTTTACAAATGCTTTGGTTTTAAAGTGTCTTCTGCGTCACCTGTCTTTAAGATGTTTAATTGTTACAATGACAATTTAGAGTTTCTGTTATTTGTTTATGGCAACTTATTCTGATTTTTGTTAATTATTTTTATTGTTAACTTTTGACAAATTGTTCTAAAACTTGCAAAATAGGTAAATTAACAGTGTATAGGTGTAATAGAATAAATGGCACTGGTTCAACTTTCACACAAGGTGGTTCAACCTGCCCCCTACAGGGCGAGTTTTGCCAAAAAACTTGCAGTCAGAAAATTGATTCTATCTTAGTGTGTAAAATTTTTATATAGAAAAGGACAGCAACATATGATCGACTTTTATGGTGCTAGCCGGGTTAGCAAACATTTTCTTCAGAGCATAATATGCATGCTCAAAAACGCAATTTTTGGTTCAACTAGCACCACCCTTCCCTACTAGCTCATAAAATATGATTTCTGATCTACTATACTAATCTGATGAGACTGGATCAAGTGGATACATACTAAACTATAAAAAAACATCAACTAAATAACACTGCTAGTGCCAAGTGGACAGAGAAATATCTCATTAGTAGTTTAATAAGTTATGTCAAATATTACCATGTCATGTATATAATGGTAATATTATTTGCAGCTCTACTATATAAACTGGTTATTACAAATATTGAATAGCAAACGCATAAATAATTTCACATATGATGAGTTTAAATATACTTTGTATTTAAAATAGCCTGCTGTTTCAGTGTATATTATGCTTGGGAAGAATGAAATAGTTTTCCTATTTTATGTTAATCAACTGCAGTTTATGAACATTTGGTTGGTTAAGATAGCAGAACCACATACACACTTTTGATAGTTTATTTGATTATTAGTGGTCAATACTACAACATTGGTATTTCTATTAACCAAATGCAGGCCTACAGTACAAAGAGAGAGAGAGAGAGAGAGAGAGAGAGAGAGAGAGAGAGAGAGAGAGAGAGAGAGAGAGAGAGAGAGAGAGAGAGAGAGAGAGAGAGAGAGAGAGAGAGAGAGAGAGAGAGAGAGAGAGAGAGAGAGAGAGAGAGAGAGAGAGAGAGAGAGAGAGAGAGAGAGAGTAGGGGGAGGGAAAGGGAGTACTCACTCACATTAAGCAAAGCAGCAATTACCACATCACAGCCTTATCACAGGACTTGAAGTTTATTGTTTATGTTACAAGTGTGTTATGTAAATACCTGTGATCTTGTTCACACTTGTTATCTATTATAATCATGCACCTTTACAACTATAGGGTAATAAATGTTTAGTAGTTATAAGCTAATACAAATTACACTGATAGGGAATGCTGCGTGTACAGCTCAGACTACATGCAGTGGGTGGAGGCTGTTGCTGTGTTAATGGTGGATGGTTAGAGTTAGTATGATGGTGCCAAGTAGCAAGGGGTCAGGTTCTGGAGGTAAGAGTGGTGCTATTCTTGTTTTGCTATCTTGATTACTCTATAGCCTATATGATATATTATAATATGCCTTATATTATAGTTCCAATCAAACGTGTATAATATATACTGTACCATACTAATACTATATTTATACTATATCTATATACTACATTTTTAGTTATTCTTCATTTCAAGTTTTATCTAAATCTGACACCATATTATGTTAGCTATGCTTTAATCAATATAATATGTTCAAATCTATAAACATTATGTTTAATTATAATAATTGTATACATCTTCTTTTTTTTCTTTGCATGATAGATGAATGCAGAAAAGTTGCAGTTCTGTATGTAATATTGTTTTTCTAGAATTTACACAGCAGCTGTATATATCTTATGCATGGCGTATGTATAATATACATATACATATTAAGATTTTACTATCTTCTTAATATGCTATATATATATATATATATATATAGCATGAATACATTCATGCTACATTTACATGTTGGAATTAACTTTGATTCATAACTTTAGATTATGTATTTGGGATTTTCAATCTCCATTTCACAAAGCAAAAACTATGCATGTTACAAATATCTCGTATAGAAAAAACTGTAAATTTACATCTCAATATTTATTTAACTATTATAATTGTACCTGTGTATCTCAAATTAAATTCATATCTATATTCATATAATATTCATTTTATGGTGTACTTACACTTAGTTTTCTTTCCATATAATATAGTATATAATATTCATGCATGCTCAAATCATGCATGTTTGATTCCGCTGCCATATAAATCAGAGTTTGCTTTTCCAACGTGACTAATTGTTGATTTCTCTATAATTTCTAATTGTTGGTTTTTGAAGCTGGGTTGTCACCCTCTTGCTCTCCTTCCACCCACTTCTAGGTCTTCAGTCAACCATTTTGGATGGTCTATGTACTATCTGTCATTCAATAGACATGTTCAGTCCACCTGGTATTTATTCTTCACCATTATGTAACATGGCCTTCACTTTGTGCAACTGCAGGGCTACTACACTTGTCTAAATTGTTCCTTTCCTAAGTAGCCCAAAATCTAAAAAGTATACACACAATACTATGGGGGTATATAATATGCCAGATTGCCTCAAATAAGTTTCTACTTATATCATGAAAATATATCCTAATATTAAAGTGTATTGCTTCACAGATAACACAATGTTTCTGTATATTGGCTATATAGTTATTGTGAAACACTCTCAAAATATATATTCTATTATCTTTTAAGTTATGATAATTCTTATTTTCTATTACATTTTGAATAATAATACAAATTTAAATGATACAATACTTGATGTGTGATACTGCCATTCCACTCATCTGCATTCAAGTCTCTACCTTTGTCATGCACATACATAATACACACGCACGCACGCACGCACGCACGCACGCACACACACACACACGTATATATATATATATATATATAGTAATAGCTAGTATTAATAATATTATAATGTTATTAAAGTTGATGACAACTCATACTCCAGTATACAACCATGTCTTCAGAAGTTGATACAACAAGTAGAAAAGGAAGAGCGACTCCATAAGAAAGCAAGAGACATTGTCTTTGTATCTTTACTTGGGTGAGCACTAAAATTGTTCCTTTGTAAGTAAGTGATGCTACATGTGTTATATGTATTGATAGATCAAACATATACAAGCAATGTCTAATAAAGTTAAAGTTTCTGAGTTTGGCTAAAACAGCAACTCAAAGTAATGGTTTACACTTTACATGATCTAGCTTACATGGATTATGTGCGGTGTCCGTGTGTACACGCATGTCTGTGTCACGGTACTTATTATCATGTACATTATGTACACCTGCCTTTATAATGTAGGGTAACAAAAGAGTTGCAAGACGATGAAGAACACCTGCTACACACCACACTGTACAAGATCCAGCGTTCACCAACTGCCCAACTCCGTGCCCTGTCTCTCATAAGAGAAGCCCTACACAAACTTACCCTACCCACTCCTCCAACTAAAGCTAATCAGCACTGCCACCATCCTAATACACGCAAAGCTGTAAGATATGCCTTGTGAAGTTATCTTCTCGATTGTTGAAAATTACCTCTCAAATCGAGAAAAGCATTTCTTTTTCAAGTAGAATGTAGAAAAATCTGAACTATTGGTTTAATTTGATTTAGACCTTTAAATTTTGGTTGCTAGCCATGTATGTTGCAGTCAAGTAGCATAATGCATAATTATCATTAGTATACTAAGTTCTATTACAATAGCAAATATTATGCTAACGTTGCTATGTAACAAAGACAAAGCTAGAAGTATTTCAAACTGTTTTATTTTGCATTAAGTTTATCGATGCATTGCAAAATTTATTGAGCATACAACTCCCAATGTGCATTTATTTACCCTAATAAATTATAGTAGCAAATATTTTCCAGCATTTAAATTTATTTGTGGGGCTTACCAAGCCAGTTGTACTATAGGCGTCCACTGCATTTAGAGAATCTATATCTATTTAGGCAACTATATTTTTAATTCTTTGCTATAGTTTTTTGCATTTTTATTTAATAAACTGTAAAAATGTAGAAATAATATCACTATGTCTGACACTTTTAACTTAGAGGTATCTTTCACAGCCTAAAGCAGTCTTCCATGTAGGAGCTCAAGCTAAATTCTGCTTGTCTAAAAAGATTGCATGGTTGTAAGATTCATGTAGCTGGCTTGATTTTTATTACCATTTGTGTTCCTAAAATAGTTAACAAAGTTAACTAATATTGAATACAATAGAAATACAGTTGTGAAATCAATAATAATCTCTCATCAATGCATATATATTTTACATATAATTATCTCAACTGTAAAATACTGGTATAGCAATACTAAACACTGTACAGTTATGTATACAATTTGTATTATATATACAAGTCATTAGATCATCTATTTTTGCATTATAGACTTAGTGTATAACAATAATCCTCCCTTTCAGCCTAAAGACTTGATATCGTCTACTATAACTCATATGTAAATGATGTGTAACCAAAGTTGAGACACGCATCCACCTTGTGTCCTGCGCCAGCCACTGTTAGCATCTGCAACACAATGTATAATATAGTGATGTAGAACAACTCCAACACAATGTATAACAAAGAGTGATGTAGAACAACTCCAATACAATGTATAACATAGAGAGGTGTAGAACAACTCCAACACAATGTATAACATAGAGCGGTGTAGAACAACTCCAACACAATGTATAACATAGAGCGGTGTAGAACAACTCCAACACAATGTATAACATAGAGCAGTGTAGAACAACTCCAACACAATGTATAACATAGAGCAGTGTAGAACAACTCCAACATAACATAGAGTAAAGGCCTGGCCTCAAGCTTGTGAGAATCCCACAAAACTCGTGTGACGATTTTCGTGAGTTACCCTCTCGTTATGACTAGCTACAAACTCGTCGGACGAAACACATAATAGATAGTCTGTGAATAAGTCTTGCACGAGATACAAACAGCAGAAAATTGCTAAAAGTTGCTAAAATTCTATTGACCAATCAAATGGTGCTTATCGTAAGTTGCTTATCGCTTGTTGCTTATCGTTAGTTGCGATTTTTCATCTATCGTCTTCGTTGGGTATACCTAACAAAGACGATTTCATTTGAATTCCCTCAAATTATATCGTACGTTTGTGTTTTCATGTCAAATAGACGATTTCGTGTGATTCCCACAAGTTTGTGACCAGGCCTTAATATCACAAGAGCGTTAAGGTAACTGCATGTAGCTAAACACCATGTGTCACATATACTCGTACTATAGTCTACCGGAGATCATTTTGCAAGTTATTTTTTAATATAACTGACATTGAAAAATTAATATACATCAACTATAGCTTAAAATGCACTAAAAATGTAGACGGATGAAGCAATACACATTAGCCTGAAAGTTGCTGACCAGAAATAACAAAATTTAGTGATCTCAAAAATCTTAGCAGTTACATCACAGAATACGATATTTATAGAAACTTCTTACTAACTACTCTTAAACAATACTCAACAAAACTTTGCTGTCTAAAGTCAACATTGTAACACATTGTACGTTTGTACATATTCTTTAAGAGTCTGTCTTGAACTGGAGTTGATGTAGAAATAAAGGCATATACTATATACTGCTAATACTCAGCACTGTAACAAGCTAGGGTCATTTAAGTCTGGATAGTTTTATTCTATCTACATAGTGTTGAAACATGAGCTGGTGTATAAAAACCACTGGGCAAAGAAATACTTACCTTTTTAGAGGGGTTGCCGTGGTTGACAGATATGCTGTAGACAGTAGAAGCACTGACAGGCACCTGGGTCTTGCACTCACCATTAATATTCCATTGGTAGATTAGTTTGCCACAACCACCTGTGATAAGCTGTCAAAATAGATATAATACTCATGACACATCTAAGTGTTTGAGAAGATACCCTCTAAATAAGAAGCTGCATGCAGTAGATTGTATCTGAATAGTATTAGTGGTATATGATGTTATATAATAATACACTACCATGCCATCTGGATAGTATTAGCGGTATATGATGTTATATAATAATACACTACCATGTCATCTGGATAGTATTAGTGGTATATGATGTTATATATTAATACACTACCATGTCATGTGAGTAGTATTAGTGGTATATGATGTTATATATCGATACACTACCATGTCATCTGGATAGTATTAGTGGTATATGATGTTATATAATAATACACTACCATGTCATCTGAATAGTATTAGTGGTAGATGATGTTATATAATAATACACTACCATGTCATCTGGATAGTATTAGTGATATATGATGTTATATAATAATACACTACCATGTCATCTGAATAGTATTAGTGGTAGATGATGTTATATAATAATACACTACCATGTCATCTGAATAGTATTAGTGATATATGATGTTATATAATAATACACTACCATGTCATCTGGATAGTATTAGTGCTATATGATGTTATATAATAATACACTACCATGTCATCCGAGAACAATCCTGCATGCTGAGAATCTAGCCCGGTATCCATAGAGGTCAAAGGCCGGAGAGTTCTTTGGGACCAGAGGCTAAGATGTGGAGCTCCACCACATGCCTTTGAAAGAAACAAAACTATGGTCATCTTGGTTGTAGTTATTAAAATAGTGTAGAATAAACTGCATAGTAAATATTATAGTGTAGAATGTAGTGTAGTAGAGTATAAGTATAGCATACTATAGCATAGCATAGTATATTATAGCATAGTATATTGTAGTATGGTATAGTATAGTGTAGTAGAGTGTAAGTATATCGTAGCATAGCATGAGTATAACATAGTAAAGTTTAGCATACTATAGCATAAGGATATTATAGTATAGTACATTACTGTATAAGTATATTATAGTATAGCATAGCACATTCTAGTATAAGTATAGTATAATGCCTATTCCTAATTTCAGCATATGCTATAGTAAAGCTACTATAATATATAATACATATTATAGTAGTTATTACAGCTGTATCATTTGCTATAATAGCTACAAGGTTTAGAGTTACTAACACAACTACATTTATTGCCATAACATGATAAACCAGAAAACTGACTATCAGATCATCTTGAGCTACAACCAGGGCCAACCATTTGCCAACATCTGGTCTATTTATAGCCGGCTCTTTACTGGGAGTTATCATACCCTGATGCTCTTTACCACTTTGTCTGCTGTCTGGAAAACACACACACATCATCATCATACACAATAGAGGAATGCATATTGAAGGTTTCAACAAACAGGTATTAATAAATGCAGATATATGGAAGAAAGAGGATTAGATAGATTAAAACTCAATAAAGAATAAATCTATATCCAGAAATAAGTTGAATACAGATTAGTTGGCTCTACGATATCTTAGTAAACAGGAAAGATATAGACTAGATGAATAAAATGTATAGATTAAAACTACCAAATAGAATTCTAGTTTATATATTATGTATTAATGAAACTTCTATTGCAAATTGACTGTTTGAAATATTTGTTACTGCCACCATACATTATGGTATATCATAGAAGGATGTTGGCTAGGAATAATTTTAGATATTATATAATAGTATAGCTTATACCCCAGATGCGAACAGTTCCATCTTCTGACGCCGAGAGCAGAGTGTTACTTCCTGTGAGTTGAATATCCTGAATAACATCAGTGTGACCACAGAACGAGCCCTGGTAATATGTACATAATATAATATAATATATACACAAATTGATATATACATAATATAATATGTACGTGATATAATATATACGTAATAAAATATACACAATATAATATATACGCGATATAATATAAACATAATATAATATATACATAATATAATATACATATAACATAATATAAACACAAAATAATATATACATAACATATAATATATACACGAAATAATATATACGCGATATGATATATGCATAATATAATATATACCAAGGTTGGGGTAATTGTAATTATTTGTAATTAATTCCATTTTCTCAAGTAATTGATTGTAATTTGTAATTGATGTAAAAAATGTAATTGTAATTAATTACATAGCTAATGTAATTGATTTTTACAATAGTTGGACTCTAAAAGTGAGATTATATAACTTTTATTTGTCTCTTGTGAGAACAAAAGAAATTGCAACTGTAATTAATTACATTACCATGTAATTGTAATTAATTACATTAATTTTAAATGTCATTATAATTGTAATTGACAAATTTTCATGCAATTGTAATTAATTACATTCATGTGTAATTGACCACAACCCTGATACATACATAGTATAATATATACATATTCAATATAATATGCATAATATAATATATACATAACATAATATGCATATAATATAGAAATATATACATAGTATAGTGTATACATATTATATAATATATACATATTATACAATATATACATACTCAACATTGAAGACTTTGGAAATTACTATTAATCATGGACAGCATATTGGCAGCAGTCTTAGTATGCTGTCTCATATCTGGGCCAACTACTTTATTACTCTATCGAGTGTTTTATTGCATTAAACTTAAACACCTCATTACAAAGAACTTTAAGTAAATTGTGTATAAGTAAACGCCTGTAGTATTACTGGATATTAGAAATCAGATATAAGTATTGCATAATTTATACTGTTGACTTTCACATAAGTATTGTATAACTTGAACTAGAAGTAACAATAAACTACCCTCCATTTCATCAAAAGTATTTTAGGTACAACTACTTGCGCCAAACACCAGAAGTAATTGCATGCAGAAGTTAAAAGAAATATTTCTATCAAGTTTTCAGTATAAAGAATAACTGAACAGACAGGATTAACGTACAGAGAGGACACCAGAGTCAAGTTTCCAAGTGTATGTTTTACCATCTCCACAACCAGCATATAATACATCATTCTGAAATATGTATTATATCATAGCACTATATGTAGCATAGTTTACAGAATATTACACTGATTATACTACATCTATACTATACACAATGCTGTAACATTGTGTACATATTGTAAGTAATTATAATACAGTTATAATATACATACAACACTTTATTTGTGATATTATTCGTTCAGTAAACATGTGATACAAACAACATTCGCTGGCAAATCTGTCAAAAATGTTAACAAATTGCTTGCTTTATTATATCTGAACTTGCAGTGAAGTGAACACTGAATTACATCTAAATATTTTAACATATGCACATAGGTACAATACAAAGTGCAGCCTACTTACCTCCTTACACACCTCTAAACTGTTGGCTTCTGTCAGATCAGATCCACTGCAATAGAACATATTATGTAATACCCAGGAGGTCCACACCTGCCCACAGAGCAACTCATTCATTATTTCATATGGTAACAAACTAAAGCTACTGTAGGCTATAGAATACTGGCAGTGTATTGGACCACAGGCTCACAGACACGATACACAGCATTTCTAAAAAATGTTCTATAAACAGCTTCGAGTCAGGGGTGAAAGAGAGAAGTAGGTTGGGGGGGGGTCAAGATTAGAGTTAGGTCCCCAGCTCCAAACTCGAGAACTCCTCAAACTTAGAGCTGCTTATAAAACAATTCAATTTTCACGGCATATATTAAATGTTTGAGTGTAGGACATACGAGTGTAGTGAGAAGTATACAGAACAAACTGCTGTTAAAACAGCCAAAACAATAAACTATTTTTTACTTAACACTGAACACTTCACCTAAACGCCGTTAAAGTCTAATGCAATTCACTACCAAGTCTATAATCACAAGTCTTCCCGAATTAGTTATTTAGCAATGCATATGAGTAGCGGGTGTAACAATGTGGATTTCGTGTAAAGGGAGAGTAAAAGTTTATTCTGCACTGCTTGCACTCGCTATAACAACTGACTGCTTTACAATCAAGCACTAATAATATTGCACTCAAAACCATGACTAATAAAATAAGTACATTAACCTTTCACACATAATTGGTAAAACAGATGTGGACACTTAGCCAGGATACAACAACCCTTTCTTTCTTGAAAAAGCTTTAATACTAGCATAATAAAAATTTATAACAATTTAGCAAACTTCAGGTAAACCAAAAACATAATACCATAAAATTAATACTGAAATAAACTAAGTAAAGCCAAATTACAGTGAACCTTGAAAAGCTATAGTTTACATAAAATGCATAATATCAAACTAAAGTAACTAAACTAAGTACAGTGAGCAGTGTGGAATGAGCTGAGGGCAAACCTGCAATGAAGGACACACAGAGCCACCACCGAATCCCACAGCCACAACACACAGCCCCAGCAAGACACGCCAACCAACTACTAGCAAGTATCAGACTGGTCCAGATTACACAAGTCTCGAACCAACACAAACACTAAGTAAACCAGTCAAGTCACCCTGTAAATTGCAATATGAACTCTACAAACTAATGAGACTAACAACTAATAAACTAATCTACCAAGCAATAAAGAATTTAATGAGTCACTGTGACCCCATATCTATCAGGAGGTTTCCTGTTTCTCAAAGGCCTATCAGTAACAGCAATAGCCTGACTCGAAGTTGGAGTCAGTGGCTTGACATCTGACACATTTCTGCGTTTCTCAACACCTTCTTTAGACTGGACTACGACCTCTGACCCTTGTTTGCTAACAACCTGTTGAGACTCCGGATCATATGTTGCACTGAGCTTGTCAGTTTTATTCTGACGAATCAAGACTTCATCTCCTACACTGACATCGGGCATATGAGCCTGATTACTTAAGTAGCTCTTACTCTTCTCCTGTGCAACTGCTTGGCGGTCTCGTACCTCTTCATCTAGTCTGTTTGACTTCTCTAAGCAAGGAAGCTTCGTTTGGAGTTTTCTCCCCAACATGAGTTCTGCAGGAGAAACACCAGTAACAGAGTGTGGTGTTGAACGATAACTTAGCAGAAATTTTCTCAACTCAGCTTTATGGTCTTTGCCTGAAATGTGAGCTATCTTGAGTGCTTTCAATAGGCTCCTATTTTGTCTCTCCACTTCACCATTGGCAGCCGGCCACATTGGTGTGGTGGACATCCAGAATACCCCATATTCATTTAGAAATTCCTGAAATGATTGACTAACAAACTGTGGTCCATTGTCAGTTCTAATACTTGATGGAACTCCCCATCTACAGAACATAGCTTCAATAGCTTCAACTATTTTTGTAGCAACTGTTGACCTCAGAAATGCTACCTCAAAATAACGACTGTAATAGTCAACCACTACGAGAATACTCTCTCCATTGGGTAATGGACCCAGTAAATCACAAGCAATGTGTTCCCATGGCTTGTCTGGCATTTTTGTACTGGACATGGGTGGTGGTCTGCTCGGTGCACTGACAAGCTGGCACTCATAGCAACCTTTACAAAACCTCTCTACGTCCTGATCCATGCCTGGCCACCACAATTTTGTACGCAACAACTGTTTTGTCTTACTTGTACCCTGGTGACCCTCATGAGCCAACTCCACTGCTACTGACCTTAATGACACAGGCATTACAATCCTATTGCCCCTCATGACTACTCCTTCAACTTCAGCTAGTTCAGTCATGACAGCTTTGTATGCAGGAAGGCAGTTTGACCATAGGCCACTGATTAGTGACTTTCTAACCTGGTCCATCTCCAAACATTTAGCAGCAGCCTTTTTAATTTCATTAAAACTCATTGCCTTGGGCACTGACAGTTTAGCTATCATCATTACATACTCATCAGCAACATTATTCACATTATAAGGGGTATGCTCATCAACTGACAAACGAGACAGTGGGTCAGCTATGTTCATTGACCCCGGCTTGTAGACCACCTCATAGTCAAATGCTTGTAGCCTAAGCACCCAGCGTTCAATCCTAGCTGATGGTTTTGAGTTTACACGATTGAAAATAAATTCCAACGGTTTATGATCAGTCACTAACCTAAACTTAGTTCCAATCAAGTATATGGCAAAGTGTTCACAGCCCCATACTATAGCTAAAGCTTCCCTCTCAGTCTGAGAGTATCTGCGCTCCACGGCTGACAAACTGCGATGCCCATATGCAACAACTCTCTCACAACTACCAACACGTTGACTTAGAACAGCACCTAAACCATACGGACTAGCATCAACTGTAACAGTTGTCTCAGCATTTGGGTTGAAATAAGCTAGTGTTTTGCTCTGAGCCATCATAGATTTGATTTTATCAAAGGCAGCTTGCTGCTCACTAGACCACTGAAACTTACTTGCTTTCTTTACTAACCTCAGCAGAGGCTCAGCATGTGTAGATAAATTAGGAATGAATTTACCCACAAAGTTCACAAGACCTAGGAAACTACGCAGCTCTGTAACATCCTTTGGGACCCTAGCTTGTACAATTGCTTTGACTTTCTTGTCACTTACTGATATACCTTTGTCCGAAATATCATAGCCTACATAAGTGATCTTGCTACAGCCAAATTTGCACTTTTCAGCATTTAATGTCAACCCTAGTTTACTCATGCGCTTGAGAAATGCTCCAAGCCTAGCATCGTGCTCTTGTTTGTTACTGCCATATATAACAATATCATCAGCATAATTTTGGCAACCCTCCAAATCTGCTATAGATCTCTGTATGTGATACTGATAAACTTCACTAGCAGATGCTACCCCAAAATTAAGCTTCTTATATCTGAATACCCCAAATGGTGTGGCAAATGTTGTAATAGCCCTAGAGGCTTCATCAAGTTCTAACTGATGGTAACCAAGTTTTAAATCTGCTTTGCTAAAAACTTTAGCACCATTGAGATTGTACATCAGCTCTTTGACTGTAGGAATTGGATGCCTTTCCCTAATTATTGCTTTATTAGCTTGTCTCATGTCTACACATAAACGTATATCATTACCATCCTTAGGCACAGTGACAATAGGACTAACCCAAGGTGTAGGACCCTCAACTCGCTCAATAATATCGGCAGCAAGCAATTCATCAATTTTAGCCTTAGCTTTATTCCTATGACCAAATGGCATGCGTCTTACTGGTTGAGCAACTGGCTTGACATTAGGATCTATGTGTAAAGAGACCTGCAAATCCTTCAACAAACCAACACCCGCAAAGCACTCAGGAAACATATCCAACCACGACTGCCCATCACCGCTAGCAAGATCCGATGAAGCAAAGTGAACCCCCTCACCTACAGGACCAACCCTCAGCACACCCAACTGCTCAGATGTACTTTTACATAACAATGTAGTAGCAGTACCATTAAATATGTAAAACTTAGCATGCACACATTTACCAGTAGAAGGCACAAAAACATTTACATCAGTTTCACCTATCAAGTCTAAGCATGCAGATTTGTTACCATAAGCAAATAATTGTTTGGTTGTTGGTTTTACTACACAACCTACTAATTTAGCAGTATTTCTATCTAATAAATTGCTAGAAGCTCCTGAGTCAATTAGTACAGATAAATTGGTATTGTTCACCTGAACTGAGAGCTTAGCTGACCTTGCTGCATTGATGTTGAACATCTCACCTCCAGTATTGTCACTAACAGTAAACAAGGCTTCAATATCATCCTCAGTATCAGCAGTATACTTCTTAGCACTATTATCCATAGAGTTTATCTGTCCCTTAGCTCCTCTGCAAAACTTGGCCCCGGCAAAATGTCCTTTCTTGCCACATGATCTACACATCTTTGTGCGAGCTGGGCATTCCTCTGAAGAGGCTACATGCCTTGTAGATTTGCACCTGAAACAGCTCTTTTCCTTTGACGTATAATGTGTGTCTTTCTTGTGTGGTTTACTTCTGCCATTCCTTACATTATTTACAGCAGCTCCAGAGCTATGAATGTCCGCACTTTGCATACTGACAGCTTCCTCCGTTTGAGAAATAGAAATTACATGGGCCAGTGTCAACTCTGAGCCTCTCTCTAGTAATTTCCTACGTAGATGACTAGACTTACATTTTTCAATTACCTGATCTCTAATTACATTGTCCACATCGTCATATTCGCAGGTAATAGCAAGCTGTCGTAGTCTTGTGATGTAGTTTGTGATTGTCTCCCCACTCGTCAGCTCTGTTCTACGAAAAACTGACCTTTCATAGGGAATGTTCGTCTTGGGTGTAAAGTGAGTATCTAGTGCTGCCATAGCCCTGGCATATTCATTAGCACCCTCTCCAGCTGGCAGTACTTCAAATATGTCTTGCACTTCTTCGCCAGCCATGTTTAATAGCAGTGCCTTTTTCTGAGCAGCATTTGTAACCCCTCTCCCTACAACAAAGTACTCAAACGCCCTCTTCCACTTCTTCCACCTCGATCCAACAGTCAGGGGATCTGTAGACACAGAAAAAGTCCTCACGTTGCTTGTACTAGTGTCCAGAGAGACAGCCATGGTTAGAAATTGCCCAGAGTAGTAATATTCCAGTTGTAAGTAATATAGTTTATATTCTCGTCGCCATTGTAACAATGTGGATTTCGTGTAAAGGGAGAGTAAAAGTTTATTCTGCACTGCTTGCACTCGCTATAACAACTGACTGCTTTACAATCAAGCACTAATAATATTGCACTCAAAACCATGACTAATAAAATAAGTACATTAACCTTTCACACATAATTGGTAAAACAGATGTGGACACTTAGCCAGGATACAACAGCGGGGGTGGGGCATTGTCTATAGAAATGCAACCACTGTTATAATGTGTTCAGTCTGCATTATAAATCCTCAACCCTGTACAACTGGCATGGTCTCACAACATACTGTTGTGGGGTGGGGGGTAGGGGGGGGCAACATAAACAGTGTAACGGTAAAACTTTGAAAGAGTACCTTGAAGGAATCTTTAAGGACCAGGAAATCTTTGCAGACTACAAAATAAAATAAAATGAAATAAAATAAGAGTTTGGAAAGAGAATACTGTTAGACAATAGACACTCATTAATTTATAGGACGACTGAGTTACTATATGATGATTAGATTAGTCTATGGGTCATAAATTTTAATTTATATTTTAGTACACATCAGCAAGTTAAAACCAAAACTTAGAGTTTCCTCAAAAGTCAAGAAAATTTACTATAAGATGGTGATGAAGGTTTTTTCATCAGGGTCAGCAAATTCCGCAAATTAGGAATTTAAAACATAAGATATTAAGCAAAATTAAAAAGAAAATTGATTATTTAATTGTATTTGTCAATATTTTATTAGTTTAGGGCAATCATCTATATGCAGTAGAAGCGAAATCGTGAAAAATAGCTAAGAACTAGAGATATAGAACGTATACTAATTAGGTAAGATGACCAATATGATGATTGAGTTAATCTATGGTGACTGAGGTACTATATGATGATTAGGTTAATATTTTCAGCTGATGATAATGCACAGGTAAGGAAAGGTGGTACCTTGCTAATTATGTCTGACCATAACCATCCAGATATCATATTTTCACCTCCGCAAATGAGAAAGTCATCATGTGTCATAATGCTGTATATGCTGTAGTCACTGGCTAAAATATTGTATTCCAATGCTGTATTTACTGTGGTGAATATCAAAAATATTGTGCTATAACGCTGTAGAAAAAGTATATAACACCTACCTAGACCAGCTAACAAAATTCCAAGTTAAGCTATTGAAACATGTAAGTTGATAAACAAATACGGACACAACAGTAATAAATTATAACTTATGAGTAACAATGCAAAATATAGGAGATCAAATAATGTACCATTCAAATTAATAGTCAATGTGCTATTAACTGTTGTGACCTCAGCATAGCAGATAAGATGAAATATTGTATACCTTTGAAAAAGTAATGTGGATGTAAGTTGATCTTCTTTGAATTAGAACTCAGTGCATCAGACAGCCTGTAACAATTTGGCAAACGGTCACTCGACAACTCAAAGAACTATTGCAATGTAAAACAGGAGATGTGAATTATACATTCGTATATATCATTACCACCTACCTGTAGACAGTGACATAGCCCAGGTTGTCACAAACAGCTAAAAAGTTACCACATCTAGAAAAAGACTGACCAAACACTGTGGTGTGCACTCTTTCCAGAGGTGTTCGGCTTTGTCTCATTTCTAGGCCACTTTTGTCAGTTGGTGGCATATTTGAACTAAAAAGATATTTGGAAATTTGTAAAACAACAGATTAATACAGTTAACCAAATTTGTGGGCCTATAGTTGTAAAGCTAGCCACACTAAACTGTAGAAGTTCAATTTCAATAACCGATGACTTTACCATAAAATAAAATTTGTAATGTCACAATACAACAATTACAAAAATTATACAATTATCACCATTTATTTATGTTAATTACAATTATTTTAGGAGTATGAAATCACTAAAATACATTATTAAACAAATATGCACATGTGACATAAAATATAAATTTACTGAATGGCAACCAGAACAATAAATTAACAGGAAAAGTTTAACTAAACAGAATAATTATAGTAACATTATAACTGTAAAGCTGCATGCAACTTTAATTGTAGTAAAACAAAGTACCCAATAATTACTTAAGAACTATTTAGGTCTAATAATTGAAAAATGCATTCTAATAATGCGAATGATGGAAACGCAGAGAATAGAAGAAGCTGTGGATAAATCAGTTAATCTCAACTTTAGCAAACATGCCATCATGAATTGATCAATCAGTAGAGAAACAGAGTTTGACGACAATAAGCTTCGGATAGTATCATAAGCCGAGCATTTAGACTTAGGATATATGTGTCATCAAAACAATGTTGCTTCTAGAAAAATCTTTGTGACTTCCCACAGTCTTGATTTTTGAAATACATCGCATTGCCTTTGTATAGAAGAAAACTACATGTTTTGCCCAGAAACCATTGGTTCAGTTTTGCTATATTTTGCATTATTGTAGTAACTAGGCTGAGATAGATAGGAGCTATCTCAAAATATGATTTCATCCTAGTTGGACTCTCTGTTAAATCGATGTGTCTCTTTACTCAGTTATTTAAACAGTGCCACCCAATCTATAGTTTTGTATCCAGATTGAATAGTTTCAAAGACTATGGGTATGACTTATTAGGAAATCTTTTAAAGTCAGTTAGGCTGTAGTGCAAGATCCTGATAAATTGCTAATTTCTCTGAGTTTTTCTTTTTGACTCAGCAGTCAACAGCTATATCAATAATCTTTGCATCAGCATTATGCCCCATTCAGACTACAGTTATTACGCTATTGACTACCAACTTATCAGGTCTCCTTACTTCAACGACTCTTTCTGTGTCTATGCTAAACCATTATTATTACTATAACTATTACAATTATTATACATATATTGATCCCTATAAACTTTAAACTTAAAAAAAGATCCAGTAACGCAATTATAATTATTACTAAAAGCAAATAATAATATTTTTATTATTAAATATTACTATTACTACCGGTGTTGGTAGTTCCTGTATAAGTAACTATAGAGATTAAACTAAATTTAAATACAATAAATATAACTATTGCTCATTTGCTGTCACTACTAGAGTACTACTCTTAGTATTACTAACAGTAATACTAATACTAAGTCTAATAGTAATACTCAATTAAAATTTGATTATCATAATAATAATGATATAATTTATAATTATATTCATATTGATAATTATAATGATAATATTAATCACAGATATTGATAATCAATTCATTATAATATTATTATTAATCATAATAATAATGATTCTTTTAGACTTAGTTACAGTTAGACTCATAGTATTTCAGTTAGTATTATTAATTTAGTATTACATTAGGTCATTAGTCATTGTGCTTCTCGCAATCTCGAGCGTGCAAAGGATACAGAGGTAATTATTATAATTATTAATATATATTAGTTATATAATTATTAATATCAATATTTATTTTAATTTACTTATACTAACTTATAGTTACACGAGTTGTTAATTGGAAACAAATAACAATTATGACAATTTACTGTGATTGCATAAAATCATATTTATATTAGACAACGAAATAATGAGGTGTCTGGAATAATCATCAATTTGTATCGAGCAAGAATTAGAATGAATGAATAAAATCATAAATGAACAGCGAACAAAACGAAAGTGAAACTTTCTAAAGGTGTAACCCATAGAAATATAGTTATAAAGTTTTTTTTCAGTGAATAAGGATTATCCCCCCTTGAAACTGCAAATCATAAATACTTGACCATAATTTAATTATTAAAAAATACATATTTTTAATTTTTTTATAAAAAAAAACATAAAAAATACTTTTTAAATTACATTTTTTAGATAAAAGTGTAATCAGCAACTTTTCGTAAAATTGCACATTCGCTGCAGTCCTAAATTACAGTTCCCACTCCCACCGCAATGATAATTATATTACTATTATATTTATAATTATTTACCATTATTGATTATTTTGCCCTTTAATTTTAACTCTTTGACTTCCACTAACCCCAAAGTCTATTTAAGTTTACCTAGCTTGATTTTGTTGCTCTCACTTTGATATTGATTCTAATGAATAATGATAAACCAGCTGTACAACCTGTCGGACCCATCGAGTGATCCATTACTATTACTAATACAATTAGTATTACTATTAGTATTAGTGTATTATTAAAATAAAAGTAAATATTAAGATAGAATTATGATAAAATTGATTATATGACTGCTCATACAATTACATGCGCCTTTTTGCTGATGACACCCTTGTCTACCAGGAGATAGCCTCATTTTGATTTATAATTGTTGTCATTTAATGACTGCAGCAGGTTCCAACGAAATCTAAATTATCTTGGTGCGTGGTCAGACAGGTGAGGTATGTCATTCAACATTGCTAAGAGCAAAATAATAAGTTTCAACTCTGTAGGAGATACTCCCAATTACACATTGAATGGGTCAGTCCTAGATCATGTAGACTCTACAAAATACTTCGGTGTTACGCTGCAATCAGATTGCAGGTTCAACAATCATATATCAAATGAAATACTAAAAGCTAGAAGACAATTAGGTATGATTGGCAGAGCTCTCTACTGGGCCCCCAAACGAACTTGGTTGATTGCATACAAAGCCTTTCGTCTACCAAACCTAGAGTATGCTAGCACAGCTTGGGAGCCAACCTCCAAGAAGGATATTTCTGGCTTAGAAAAGATGCAAGTGGATGCAGTGCGATTCATAGCCAATGTTAAAGGTCGTGAAGATGTCAAAAGCACCATGAAGAAATTCTGCCTACAACCCCTTAAACAAAACAGGAGAAACAGACGTATTAATATCCTTATGAAAATTCCAGCAAAAGAGTAACATCTAACTCTCAGCTCTGCCTATGATAAACTGCTGAACAAACCAACAAACAGCACCATACAGACTCGCTCCCAAGTGAGGGGACAGCCCCGATCAGTGGGTGCTAACAGTATCCAGTACCTGAACATTTTTTTCCCAAGGACTATCCGGGACCTGAAAATTAGTCACAACCAAAGCAATAATTCAGAGATCTCTACATAGACACGATTAATTTCCTGTTCAGTGAATACAACTCAAACAGTACTAGCTGTGTGACTATTGACCAATGACTGTCCAACACATTACCCATATGCGGCACATCCCTTCCTCCCCCTAGGGCGGTCCAGTGTGATGAACACTTTGAGTAAGAGTAAGTTTGAGTAACATTATCATTATGATTAAGTCTAACTTACAACTTGAAAGCTTTTTGATTTTCTATTAGTATTACTCTTTGCGTCGCCATTAGTATTAGTATTATATTATTAGTATTAGTTTTGCTCTTAATATTATAATTATAAACTGCCTCACACACCAGCAGTGTTCATGTTGGCAAACTTGACAAGTACAGCGTCAACCAAACTGACTGTCAGTCTCAGTGTCAGTGTGACATTGACTGCCTCAGCCTGCACCAGCACTGATAGCGACAGCTGTCATTTGTTTTTATTAGTAAAGTCTCCCAAATGTTACTGGTTTACTTTTAGTTTTGGTGTTGAAGATTACACGTGTATTTAAGGTTCAAGTTAGTTTTATTTTTTATATTCAGTTTCTTGATAAGTGATGGGTGGTAAGACTAAAAGTAAGAGTAAGACTAAGTAAGATATTAAGTCTAATAGTGATACTAATAGCTAAACGTTTTGAATTTCAATTTGAAAGAAGCTCAAACTGAAAGTGATTGCATTGCTGTTTCCCATTTGACATTTTTATATTATATAATATCTCCTATTGAGTATCGATATCATTCCAGGTAGACGACCTCCAGTTAGACAACCCCCACTTAGGCGACCCCAAATATTTCAGGAGTTATTAGTTTAAATGCTGCAGTTAGACGACCTCAAATATTGCTATCAAATACATGTGCAGATATTTAAATATATTTGACTACCTTAAACTTTGAAATTCTTACTTGTAACAAGAAATGTTTTTTAAAAACAATTTATTTCAGTAGTTATTAGGTGAGAAATTTGTTGAAATGCTATCAAATATGTGCACTGTTTTATCAACGATATGATATTTAAACGTTGGATTATTTTAAACTTTAAATTATGACTACGAAAGATGGTATGACTGCTGAAATGTGAAATGCAGTTTCTCTATTGAGAAAAGATTTTATGGCTCTATAACTTATAAAACCAAAATAAATGCAACAAATATAAAGTTTCATTAATTTTTGTAATTCTTGATATTGTATAAATAAAGTTGTCCAAGTGAAAGTCATTCAGTTGGGGGCCATTTAGGTGGAATATGGTCGTCTATCTGGAACTAAACCTGAGTACTTGCTATCAGAATTTCACATAATCTCAATATCAATATGTTTTGATGTAACAACTCTTTGAGTTTATTGTTTGTTGTAGACTTTTTTGTAACTTTTTTGCATTTTTAATAATAACTATACGTATATCTAAAATAAATTTGTTATTATTACAATTATACTGATAATTTGCTGAACAAAAAGATCATCACGTCAATTATTATTTTGACACACATCCGTTATATACCAATCATGTTTATCCTAGTTTATCAATCAATTGAAAGTAATTCCAAGAACATTTATACTAGCTATTGCAGTTGTTTTCCTTTTCTGTAAGGATAAAAATATTCTTTTAGCTTAGTTTACAACACAATTATCATAATTAAACTGCTTTATTTCACAACTTAATACTGGAAGGGAGTTGTCTTTTGCACATTTTTGTTTGGATTATTCATAATTTCGGTTTAAATTAGAGTTTGCTGAGGACCTCCACAATTGCTTGAATGATGGACTTGTCTCTTTCCACGCCAACATCAAGTACCAGTCATAGTAATTTTGAGGAACAGAATGTTTCACATATGAAAACAAATCAGGAAAAGATTGCTGAAGGTGTTATGATGCTAGTGAAACCTTCGATTGAACATTTAGATGACCGAGTGCACAAGGTTAGGTAAGACTTTTTCGTGAAGCATAGTAAAAACTTCTTAGTAATGTTTTCTCTAGTGTATGGGTTCATGGCACATTGAGTTTAATTCCTTCATGTTTTTCTTTTAATTTAGGATAAGTCAAGCTGAGTTGAGTGCCAGTATTGATACAGTCGGAAATGGTATGTACAGATAACTGCTATGAGTATTCCACTTCATAACTTGTCTACGCTTATATGATGTTGATACCTTTACTAAGAAGGGAAGACTCCATTGCAGAAAAGCAATTTTTATGATATCTACCATTATGTTACAAACACACCAACTAAATTTTGTGCTCATAAAAATTTTTAGTGGCACTTTTATAACCAATAAGTTTTCACTTACCACATTTGTATTAATTTGAAAATTTTAGATTGATTTGATTTTAGTGTTATGTGCTTTGTAACATATGTTCTGAAGTCGAAGAACCCCACAAATGCTTACATCTATCATATATCTTTGAACTGCAATACTGCTCGCCAGTAGCCAACAATATAAATGCACAGTTTTTAATTTAAGCTGATTGGATTAATAGTGATTGGGAAGACAATCTGTACATTTTAGCTGCTAGGATTGTCCCTGCTCAATAAGATGTTGAGCAGGGACATGGATTAGCCTATTCTTTTCACAGTAAACCAAATCACCGAGGCTCTTCCTCTGGGTTATGACATGCTTATGAATTATATATCGAATAACAGTGAATAAATATTTTCTGTGTTTAATGTTAAGCAATCAGCAAAACAGTTTTTAAAATTGTATCCCTTTTTACTTTCTTGCATAATAAGCTAGACAAAATTGTAGCATAGAATATGAGTATTGATAGAATATTAGTTAGTGCAATGCAATCATAGCTCATTTGAAATTTATTTCTCCATATTTCTTATGCTATGTAAGTAAGTCTCTTCTTCTAACCATAAAAAAATTCTAGTTAGTGGTAGGCCACACCAACTAGGACTTTGACAGTAACATATGTTATATAATGTAGTTTACAATAGTGTACTGCTAGTGACAACACGGTATGTGGTAGATCACATGGACAACTATAAAGTCTTAACTAAATCTGTCAACAGAGCTTTCTGTTGATTGAATGATGTAATCTGAACTTTTTCTCTCTGCTCTAGCATGATGTTTCAATTTCAGAATTGAAGCAGATTGCGGATAACATGCCGAATCCTCAGCGGTTGGATCCACATATAAAGAGGCTGGGCAATGCCCGTCGTAAAGTGAACATAGTGAACAGCATACTACATAACTGTCAGGTGTGTGTCTGCTACACTGTCTCTAGTTACTATGGCTTCAGTTCGTCTCCACATCCTAGGTTATATGGGTCATTTTATTTAATTTAGTGCACACTGGAAATCTCCAGTTTTTAGCTATTTTTTACAATTTAGCTGCTAATTAACATGGGTTTTTGCCCAAAACTAGTAAAATATGAATGAACACACCTAAATAATCAAAATTCCTCTTAATTTTGCTTGATTTCCCATGCTTTTTCCTAATTATTCAGCTACTTTTGATTTTGGAGAGTTATGGTTTTTTCATAACACTCTGCAATCAAAAATTGCTGAATAATTAGGAAAAAGCATGGGAAATCAAGCAAAATTAAGAGGAACCTTAATTATTTAGGTGTGTTCATTCATATTTTACTAGTTTTGGGCAAAAACCCATGTTAATTAGCAGCTAAATTGTAAAAAATAGCTAAAATCTGGAGATTTCCAGTGTGTTCTAAATTAAGTAAAATGACCCATATATATTGTAGTGTATTATGTACCGTATTGTATATTTTGTTGCTATATTAGTCCTGAATTTAAGTGTGTTAGGTAAACAGTAGGCTCAGGTAATATGTAAAATAAGGAGACTGAATAGTTTAACTAGGGAAACGTTCAGCATCGCATCTCAGTTGCCCACACGGCGAAGGAAAGCTAAATTATAACGTAGAGCTTTGTAAGATATTTGACTGCAGGAGTAAACAAGTAATGTAACTTGATACTTCATCTCTGAATACAGTATGACATTCTGACTTGTAGTTCTTCAGTTGTTTTGTCAATTGTATGTCTGTTTGTCCCAGGAGCGTCTGAGGAAGCTGCACACACAGATTGGGAAGGAAACTCATAGACGAGAGCAGCAGCTAGGTAGATCAGCTCAGCTCAGCAGCACATCTAGACAGTCATATCCTGCGGGTAGAGTGAAGGAGGAGGCGGGGCAGCAACAACAGCTTTTACAGGGGAACACTCCAGACCTTCCAGATGTTTCCATATTGAGTGATACACAACATGTTGCAAAATGCCATGAAGAAACAACCAACCAAGGAAACTTAGCTAATGAGCTCCCTCTCACACAACCTGCTCCTGATGTATCACCTCTCACACAACCTGCACCTGATGTATCACCTCCCACACAACCTGCTCCTGATGTATCACCTCTCACACAACCTGCACCTAATGTGTCGCCTCCCACACAAACTGCACCTGATGTATCACCTCTCACACAACCTGCTCCTGATGTATCACCTCCCACACAACCTGCACCTGATGTATCACCTCCCACACAACCTGCACCTAATGTGTCATCATCCACTGAGAGTACTCAGTCAACTGACACCAACACAACATGATGCTTGTGTAGAACTATTACTATTTATAATGAAACAGGGGCTGCAGATGCAATGGTTATGCTCAACTTGGCTCGTTTTCATATTGTATTTTATTCAACTTTTCAGATAAGCGTAATGATGTTAAGAATAAAATGCTATGCATTCCTAATTTATTACCTTTCATACATGCATATAATTCAAAAATTGTTAGCAGTTCTTCGCATAGAAATAAAATATATTTATTTAGAATTCAACTGCCCATTCAATTGAGCAAACGTTAATCTAGTCAAAGAAAATCATTGAAAATAAAACTAGGGCTGCTGACATAAGCTTGAGAATGCATTTGTCTGCTTAATTGTGTCCTAAAGGTGACAATTCCTTTAATTCATATATGAAACTCGTAAGTTTATAGTCACTCATGTAGGTTTATAGCCCAAGCTAGCAAAACCCACTAATAGAAGAGGGCTTTCCTAACTCGGGCTAAGAACTTATTTAGATGGGGCACAGAAGCAATCATGCCGATGCTCTTCCTATCGTCACCAAAGGCCTTTATCAGTCCCTGATAACCGAATTTAATTAGACGTGTTCACAAAAAGATAACACAATATTATTATTGCTCATATACGTAGATTAACACTGACGGCAACATTTTCATTACAACGGGAAAAATTAAAAAGCGGAAGCAAGTATAATATCGATCCGCACCAAATAATTCGTCCATGCTTTGAAAACACAAAATGAAAAATAAAGCTTCGAGTCAAATTGATTATTAAACACAGTGACTGGTACTAGTAATTCTGCTGGACCGAGACTATGTAAACAGGTACTATTAGTACTATTACTACTAATAGTATTACTACTATTTATGTTTAAATTTCTTTTTCACAAATTTTTCATCATCATCATGAGACTCAGACTCAGACTGGGTCATAAAATATAAATATTAAAATAGACATGCTGATAGTGATACTCATAGTGATAGTAGTACTAGTAATACACATAGTGATATACTAGTAAAAAATAGTAATACTACTACTACTGCTGAGTAGTAATAGTAGTACTAGTAGTAGTACTACCGATAACTACGTCTACTGGCAGTAGACGTAGTACTACTAGACTTGTACTTGTAGTACTAGTACTCAGTAGTAGTAGTACTGCTACTACTAGTACTCTGTACTGTACTAGTACTATTAGTAGTATTAGTAATAGTAGTCGACTGGTCCGGTTATAAAATGCCATTGTCATTGTGATTGGCATTACATCAATGATTATGATTACATCATACATGATATGCCGTGATAATTGCTGAAAACATAAACTCACATAGACACCAATAGAAACTGTAAGTATGTTATATCGTGATTTATAAACATGTGTAGTTATCTTCTCTTGTTATTAAGTGTGTGTAGAGTGTACAACTCTAAGATATTAGATATAGCGTGGGTGTGGCTTGTGTGAGCATTGTAGCTATATAACCTAGTGTAAATGGTAGAATGGGGAGACTTTAGATTGGTTGAAGAACGATTGAGGATATTTATGTAGAATGTATGCGACCCAATTAGAATGTGTTAGAGTACGTTTGTGAGTGCTAGCCCAAGACCATAGACTGAGGAGCACCACCAGCCAACTACTCTAACCCAGAGTCTCAACTTCACCCCTACCGGACGGACAGGAGCTGGAGTTACCTCACAGCCAAGCCATTAACCCGAAACTGTACACCGACCTCAAGTTCATCTCAAGGCTACGATATATATATATTATTCGATGAGTTTACGATACTCAAAATTAGTAAAACCCACCAGCCTGATCCCTATATAGAGATATACTCGCCCTAGTAAATACAACAAATACACATTATCTACGTGGTCCTCTAAGTCCTAATTACATATATATTGATATACGCTGGTCCCACGATACTTCAATTTTGGTCGCAGCCTTTTCCCAAGCCATATGACGTGCTTGATATGCCTTTAATTGCCATTAGTGTAGAATACAAGCTGATAAATGTAGGTACTCACAGCAGATTCAAGATAGTTGGTATATAGAATAAATTATGTTAATCCTAGGCGATTTTATATTAATAAGAGGGGCTCCTTAAAATTAGATTTATGGTCATGCATTCAGATGGTCATTAAATCAAAATGATTTATCTGGCAACTTCTGTCAGATTAAAAGGTTACTAGATTTAACTTGAAAGTAGGCCTAGACTTAAATTGCAGGTGTCTCATATTATTCATTAATCCAGAATAATAGTAATTAATGCTTTCTTTAAAGATAGGGCTACACAGCCTCAACCCATTTACAAATGACTATATATAGTTACAAATTACGTAGTTTGAGAAAACCCTGCATACTTTCTGATTTTAAGATTTAATTTATAATGTTTAGCTAAATATGGAATTTAAATTTAAGTCTTTCTAACTCATTTAACTTTTACAGCATATAAGATTTTCTCAGAACACATATGTTCTGTGCTTTTCCTAATAACATATAATGCTGTGCAACTATTTAATTCAGTTAAGTTTGTCAAAGATGGATCACTCTAGTGTACAGTTGAAATTTCAACAAGAAAACCTTCAACATTTCGAAGTTGCTTATATGGCTTTTATGTATTCATTTTCTATAATAGATTATTAATTGACAGTAACGCTGCCTGTTCACCCGCATTTCAAAGTACAGTATGCCAAAAGCAAATAGCTCCAAAAAAATATATATATATGTAAAAATAAGAAAAATGAAAATTTTTTTTATTTAGGTTCAATAGCATACATATATATACGGATAGGTAGATTACCACTAAAGTTTCAAAGACTTTTTTATCAAAAAAATAGCCCTTAAAATTAGATTATGGAAGGAAATAGCCTTTTTACTCATTGTGTTTTGTCAGGTCATAATTATAATTATGTGTAGTTTAAAGAATAGAAATTGATGCAATTACTACAAAAAAATAAAACATTGACTCACGAAGAGACTTTTCTACCTGGCTTGTTCAAGTTTCATCGTTAAGACCTTGCATGCTACATGCATTACCATATGGTTCTATTTACTGAATAAACATTTTTTAATTTTTTCAAGTGTTATAGTTATAGTAACAGAAGTACAGACTAATATTTAATATACTAATTTCTTCCAATAGAACATAAAGTAATGCACAAGGTGATTTAAAAAATATACATACATATATAGCATACATGCATCTACAGTATTTTATCTGATAAGTTCTACTTTATAAATGTTAACAAAGGGAAGTTTGCAACTTCCAATAGAAAAGAAGTTAAAATTTTTGCTGTGCTGTTTTTCTTGTATGTTACCTTTTCTATAACTTAATCAATAGTAGTAGTTAATCCCACAGCCCTATTAAATGGCTATGAAACTAGTAGACACTCACATGCAGTTATTATATAAAGATTATTATATACACATCTAATAGTGTGACCTAGTTACTGCAATCTTTATCCTTAAATCTCAATGCGCCTAGTTAAGTATTTACAGGTGGAACTGTAAATTTTATTGAGTGGGTGAATGTTATATCGTGATTTATAAACATGTGTACTTGTCTTTTCTTGTTATTGCGTGTGTGTAGAGTGTACAATTCTAAGAAATTAGATATAGCGTTGGTGTGGCTTGTGTAAGTGTTGTAGCTATATAACCTAGTGTAAATGGTAGAATGGGGAGACTTTAGACTGGTTGAAGAACGATTTAGGATATTTATATAGAATGTATGCGACCCAATTAGAATGTGTTAGAGTACGTTTGTGAGTGCTAGCCCGGGACCATAGACTGAGGAGCACCACCAGCCAACTACTCTAACCCAGAGTCTCAACTTCACCCCTACCGGACAGACAGGCGCTGGAGTTACCTCGCAGCCAAACCATTAACTCGTAACTGTACACCGACCCCAAGCTCACTCCAAGGCTATGATATACATATTATTCGATGAGTTTACGATACTCAAAATTAGTAAAACCCACCATGACAAGTATCTGTATCTGTATGAAGTAGATCTTGCAGCGGATCTCGTAGGACCATCGTGCAAGCCTCAGAGATCAACTATACTATAATGGCAATCAGCAAATTATATATACTTTTTAATGTATTAAGCAAAATAAAATGTATTGATGTAGAGATCTATTAGTATTAGAAGAAAGCAATGGTAGGGACGCGCAATGGCAACAAAAGTGAGCAGTCTGCTCAACACTGACTTCAAGTCTAATGTCCCTGATTGTTCTGGGGAGGAAGCTATGATAAAATGGGCCAGGATTTGAAAAGAGTGTTGTTACCAATCCCTGTGACTGAAAACGCGTGGTTACATTAGTATTTACAGGATTTGTGTTCTCTTCCAAGAATTTAGTGAAAATCTCTGTCGGGCTACCAACCATTTTCTTGTAGATATTCTCTCTCTCTCTCTCTCTCTCTACAGCGAACTTCCAGAGTGCTGAGGCCTAATTTTTCTCGAGCCTCTGACACACTGTCAGTACGGCCTTTTAAGTTTCCCTATAAATCGGATAGCCAGATTTTGAACTCCCTCAATTTTATTTATAAGTTTTCGTGTATAAAGGTCAAATACCTGGCATCCATACTCAAGTATGGGGCGGCATAGAGAAGTGAAAGCAAGTAATTTTGTTTTACGCGGCGAGTTTGATAGTGTTCGCCTTATCAACCCCAGGATCTGAGAAGCCTTTTTAACTTTTTGCTCTATATGTTTGTCGAACTTTAGATTATTTTGTATAATGATGCCTAGATATTTGGCCTCTTCAACCTCACTAACTTTTTCTCCTGCGAGAGTGTAGGTACCATTAGAATTTGGTCTTTTATAGAAGATCATTAGTTAGGTCTTTTTAATATTGAAACCCATGCTCCATTTTATAGACCATTCATATATGCTGTTTATGTCCTTTTGAAAACTTTCAGAGTCACTTGAGTGAATTACAGACTTAAAAATGATGGTATCATCTGTAAATAAACTAACATTACAGGAGAAGCAGTCAGGCATATCGTTAATATACAATAAAAAGAGTTTGTGGCCAATGAACAATCCTTGGGGTACACCAGAGGTAACCAACACTTCTTCGCTAAAGCAGTTTTGCAGAACAACTCTTTGAGTTCTATTGGTAAGAAAGTCTTTGAGCCAAGATATGATATAGGGTGAGATGCTGTTGTTAATCATTTTATCAATGAGTAGATGATGAGGGACAACATCAAATGCCTTACAAAAGTCAATGAATAAAGCATGGACAGAGTTTTTAGAATCAACCATTTTAGCAATTTCGTGGCAAGTCAGCATCAGCTGAGTCTCACACGATGAGCCAGCCCTGAAACCATGCTGACATGATGATAAAATGTCGTTCAGCTCATGATTCAGGGCATGTAACAGTATGTGTTCAGCTATTTTGCATAGTATGCTTGTCAGGGATATGGGTCTGTAATTTGTTACGCTGCTTTTATTACCAGATTTGATAACCAGAGTGACATTTGCGGATTTCCAGCCAACAGGAACAGTACCAGATTGAATGGAAAAGTTAATTATTTTTGAAAGACATTGACCAAATAATTCTGGGTCAAGCTTTAATAGCGTGTCATTCATCCCGTCAGGTCCAGCTGCTTTTCATTTTTTAAGATTAAGTATTAGATTGGCTATGCCATGACTATGAACCTTTAGGTTTTTAGGCAAAGAGAGTTTGTCATTGGCATTATTTATACAACCAAAGGACTCAGGTAAAAGAACGTGAGCTTTAGTGAATTGTGCCTGGAAAAAGGAATTTAAAAGATTGGCAATTATAACTGGATCTTCAATTAGGTTATCGTTTTCAAGCAACCTTAACAACTCATTTTTGTTGGATGATAATGACTTTATATACGAGAAGAAGGGCTTTGAGTTTCCCTTTTCCAAAGGCTCATTTATTGTCAGAGATATGTATGTCGTTTTAGCCAGCTTACAAGATCGTTGGTAGAGCTGTTGATCTGTCTTGTATTTTTTCAGTAGGTGTGGGCCTTGGGAAGACATATCTTTTATAAAGATTCTTTAAGGCCCTACATTTACGTTCTAATGCATGTGTATACCATATTGATCCCCTTTTAGGCACAATGACTTTTTTAGAGATTTCGGTATTTATCAAATCATGTATCTGTTTCACAAAAAATCCCAAACTGGGTCTATAGTGGAACTCTTATTAATTATATCATTCAGTCTATCACAAATAGTTTTAAGTTTGTTGGTATATATAGTATAGTAAAAGTATATAGCTATCAGGCTGAATCTAGTACAGCAGACAGCAGTAGAGTAGTAGTACTAATAATAATAGTAATAGTAATACTAATAATAATAGTAATAGTAATACTATTAAGATTAATGAATATGATTATCATATTCATTGTATGTTTGCACTTGTTTTCTCAATAATCATAATGATACTGAGTTTTATGACAGTACACAAGTAACACGAACTGTTACTGTTAGGAATAAAACTTATGAAGAAAAACAACTCTTTCAAAGAGTTTACAGTAAAAAAAATGGCACTGCTGGCACCTTATTAACCTTCTTTATTTTAATTTCTGTAGTCAAACCTCAAATTTTTACCACAATTTTATAGTTTCGTTGGACTTAGCACACATTAAAACGCTTCTCACTAATAAAACGATGTACCTTTAATGGTTTTTAGGCTTTTGAGTTATTGCTAATTTTTTTTGTTTTAGATTCAACCTATTTGTGCCTATATACCCCTTAAAAATTGACAAAACGTTCTGGATTTTCCTATACTATTGTCGTATACTAAGCAGTTACTGTTCTTAAGTAACTAAGCAGTTACATTTATTGTCATGTACTAATCAATTATTGTTGTACAGCCAATTATATATTTCATTTAACCTTTATTTTATTTAGGTGCCTAACAGATATGATTATATCACGTAGTGTATAGTATATTATCCTAGGCTTTAGTATTTAGCAAATAATTCAATAAATAGTGGTGTGTGTAAAGTAGTAAAAAGCATTGTCTTAACTTCGTTTGGTTAACTCTCCTTCAATTCAGATGTTAACAACATTAATTGCAACCTCTGCATCTTCAGGTGGCCTAGTTAACATATTTTCAGTTTGTATGACATGAAAAGGTTTTGAGCGACACTCCCATGCCCAGTGTCCTCTTTTGTTACAGTTGTAACAGGTAAATTTATAACTGTCTTTCTTTTGACCATCTGCTCCTGGAGCAGAGGTCCGGCTGCTTTGTGTGTTCCTGTATGTATTAAAATTTTGTCCTGCCCAGTTGTGGTATCCTGTTTGCAGAGAGGCGAGGATCGTTCTCTATTAGAAAGAGTTTAACTTTCCACCAACTCATTTGATGTAAATGTCCAATGAGGTGTCATAGATCTTACCCAGTAGCGGACTTCATTTTGTAAGATTTCAAAATGTGTTATAAATTGTCATTTTAAACAATAATACCGGAGGTTAGGTAGTATTGAGTTGGTATCATTGCAAATAGCATAAAATTCACATTCTCACTTCTACCTTCTTTTGAAGATATCAAGCATTCAGCCATACCAAAGAGGAGCGATATGAAACTAGCAACACTCAGTTAAAGTTTGTTAACTGGTCCTGAATATTATTATTATTTAAATTCGTCTTCAAGCTTCTCCCAACTTCTACAATAAAGCTGCCGTTACCATTTTCATAACTTATTGCCACGAAGCAACTGTGATGACGTTTGTTGCCAAAGCCAAATGGGGGCTCCTTTTTGTTGTATGGTAAGACTAACTACCTAATCACCAAATTTTGTCGGTATTGCTATTGATATACATAAGTTAATGTTGAAGTCCTAAAGCTAAAAAGACCTATTACTTTAAAACAGAATTTTCCTGTTTGCTCATAAACAGCTCCGGAACTTTGACTAACATACAGTGTTTTTTATTAGCCTAGTGTTTTAAAGATAAATTGCATAGTGCATTGGGTCAGGATAAAAAACTTCCCATATTAAAGCATCTGCTCATCCATCAATATGTAGGGCTGTAGGCGGTTGTAAAATTGTATTCAATTGGTCATCTTCCAAAATTGAATGCTGTGAATTATTTTAATGCAACAAAGTCACATTCGTAATACTTTATTATTTTTAATCCGATATTATTTTTTGTTATTGTGGCATGTGCATGTTGCAGAGTAAGTACATACATTAGTTTAGTTCTGATCAAACATTAAAAGTTCAAATAGTAAGCAATAAGATAGTGAATAGAATAAGGATATTACTTTCCTTTCCTCAGCACAATGATGTATGGCTGTTATGGACCTCTGCTATTACTTAGTCAAGTGGATGGTAGACTTCAATACGATCCCTCACAAGTAGTCTGGCTTACAGAGTTAGTTAAGGTAGGTGCTTCTGTTTTCCTGTTTCTTCTCAAGAAATAGCAACTTATTGGCAAGTAAGGGTTACTGTAATATCCATACAATGTGATCAGTTGTGTGTAGAGAGTATAATAGTCTAGACTCTAGAGGGTCTTGTAGTTAATGTCATTCATACAGTGTCCTGTTTCTTGCTTCCTTCGTACAAGTAAAATACTAAATATGAACGACTAGTTAGACTGTAACTTGCTGTTTTATTCTATTCAAGTTGTGACAGTAGGTTGTAGTTGTGTTCATCTTATAACTCCAGCACATGTAGAGCTTACATCTTGACTGAAAATTCGTGTTTATGATTTGCCTTTGAGGTGTAATGGTTAGAGTACCGGCATACTAAGTTTGTACACCGGTTGTCAAATTAGAACAAAAACAAGCAGTCATAATTTCTCCTAAGTAAGTCCTTAGCCCACTTTAAAAAAGCCCTTTTCATCAGGGTTTCCCACAGGGATAGTGACTATAAATCTTGGTCAGTTTTTTAGGGGCAAGCACTGACTTTAGCAGTGGAAACGTTAAAACCTACCTTCTTCCAGGTAAAACCACAACTTGAGTCATGAGCAAGTGCCACACTGTAATTAAAGTAGTAATTAATATAATATGGTGAAGATTAATTGCATTTGACACTAGCACTGCTATACTTATCCTATTTTATCAACCAATAGTGTCTGTGATCATTGGGGCACATGTGAATTATAAAACCTAGTTTTACATCTTTTATAGCTGATAGTGTCCATCACCCTCCTGAGTAACCAGTCCATACTCAAACGGTTCTCATTCAGGGAAGCTCTACCTTACTTTGTACCTGCCTTGTGCTATTTTGTTAACGCCAACATTTGTCCCCGTCTCATGGATCACCTTGACCCTGCCACCTTCTCGGTGAGTTGTCAGCCTCTCGTTACAACCCCTAACCTTCACAATGTTGGTAAATCTACTAGGTGCAGCTTAGGTATGCACCAGGGCCTAGGTGAAGCATGAACACACCAGGTTAAACATAGATATACTAGGTTAAACATAAATATACTAGGTTAAACATAGATATACTAGGTTAAACATAAATATACTTATAGGTAATAAACATAGATATACTAGGTGAAACATAGATATACTAGGTGAAACATAGATATACTAGGTTAAACATAGATATACCAGGTTAAACATAGATATACCAGGTTAAACATAGATATACCAGGTTAAACATAGATATACTAGGTTAAACATAGATATACTAGGTTAAACATAGATATACTAGGTTAAACATAGATATACTAGGTTAAACATAGATATACTAGGTTAAACATAGATATACCAGGTGAAACATAGATATATTAGGTTAAACATAGATATACTAGGTTAAACATAGATATACTAGGTTAAACATAGATATATTAGGTTAAACATAGATATACTAGGTTAACCATAGATATACTTATAGGTTAAACATAGATATACTAGGTTAACCATAGATTTACTAGGTTAAACATTAAACACTGGGTGAAAAGCAGCTCTACTAGATGAAGCATTAATACAATCATTGAATTTTAAATTACATACACCCTGTGTATTCCAACATCTTCTCCTATTAACATTATGTAATTTTTTATTATTACAGGCACTATCTAACATCAAAGTTGTCATTACCACCTTACTTTACATAATCATCATGAAAAGGTAACTCCAAAATATATTGTGTTGCAAATAAAATCTGCCCTAAATGCTGCTAAACAATCCCTGACACAATTCACTTGTGCAGTTGTAAAATATTCTTATATATGTTAGTCTTCATCTACAGACTGTTTTAGGGTTGTATGCCTAAACAATTTTGTTTTATAATAAATTTCGTGTACCTATTATGAGCTGAGGTGACTTGTGCTTTTTGATTGGCTTTACTAGTACTAAAAACTTATACTAATTAGAGCTAACTTTCATTGCATGCTATTTTTAGCTGCTGCAATGTACAGCCTAATTACTGAACTGGCTTGAAAGTTTAAACTTCGAACTTGAAAGCCATCAAAAATCCCAAATCAATTCAGCAAATATGCACACAAAATTAAATCTTACAACAGTATGTAGATGGCAGCGAATATATATAAGAATATTTCAATACTGCGCAAGTGTAGTTTGTCCGGGATTCTTTAAAGGTGTATTCACTCTATTGTATTAGATTTCTGGTAATATTTTCAGTGACTTTCCGAAAAGCTGGGCTGGAAAATGTTTTTTTTTGTCATTTATATTTTAGATATCCAAATAGCTTGCAGATAACAGCTTTAGCTATACTTACAGCTGCCAGCGCTATACACAGGTAAGCTACTATTGGCTGATGGTTTCGTAGATTTGTTACTATTGGTTAGTTTATAATTTCACACCTCAAAATACAAGGTTTTGCTAACAATGGAAACCCCACAGCTGCTAGATATAGATTCTTGTAGAGAATGGCAATAACTAGTCCATAACTTGTGCATCACATGTATGTAGTTTTAGAACTCTTTTGTGGCTTATGTGTATGTGTATAGAGACAAAAATGGTGGCATTTAATGGATCCATGAGTTAAATTTAGTATTCTAATATTTCACGCATCACGGTTTTGGGATCTACAGCTTTGTGAGATATGGAGAGAGCACTGTATAGCTTAGTGAGATATGGAGGGAGCACTGTATAGCTTAGTGAGATATAGAGGGAGTACTGTATAGCTTAGTGAGATATGGAGGGAGCACTGTATAGCTTAGTGAGATATGGAGGGAGCACTGTATAGCTTAGTGAGATATAGAGGGAGTACTGTATAGCTTAGTGAGATATGGAGGGAGCACTGTATAGCTTAGTGAGATATGGAGGGAGCACTGTATAGCTTAGTGAGATATAGAGGGAGTACTGTATAGCTTAGTGAGATATGGAGGGAGCACTGTATAGCTTAGTGAGATATGGAGGGAGCACTGTATAGCTTAGTGAGATATAGAGGGAGTACTGTATAGCTTAGTGAGATATGGAGGGAGCACTGTATAGCTTAGTGAGATATGGAGGGAGCACCGTATAGCTTAGTGAGATATGGAGGGAGCACTGTATAGCTTAGTGAGATATAGAGGGAGCACTGTATGGCTTAGTGAGATATGGAGGGAGCACTGTATAGCACAGTGAGATACGGAGGGAGCACTGTATAGCTCAGTGAAATATGGAGGGAGCACTGTATAGCTTAGTGAGATATGGAGGGAGCACTGTGTAGCTTAGTGAGATATGGAGGGAGCACCGTATAGCTTAGTGAGATATGGAGGGAGCACTGTATAGCTTAGTGAGATACGGAGGGGGCACTGTATAGCTTAGTGAGATATGGAGGGGGCACTGTATAGCTTAGTGAGATATGGAGGGAGCACTGTGGAGCTTAGTGAGATACGGAGGGAGCACCGTATAGCTTAGTGAGATATGGAGGGAGCACCGTATAGCTTAGTGAGATATGGAGGGAGCACTGTATAGCTTAGTGAGATATAGAGGGAGCACTGTATGGCTTAGTGAGATATGGAGGGAGCACTGTATAGCTTAGTGAGATATGGAGGGAGCACTGTGGAGCTTAGTGAGATACGGAGGGAGCACCGTATAGCTTAGTGAGATATGGGGGGAGCACCGTATAGCTTAGTGAGATACAGAGGGAGCACTGTGTAGTTTAGTGAGATATGGAGGGAGCACTGTATAGCTTAGTGAGATATGGAGGGAGCACTGTATAGCTCAGTGAGATACAGAGGGAGCACTGTGTAGCTTAGTGAGATATGGAGGGAGAACTGTATAGCTTAGTGAGATATGGAGGGAGCACTGTATAGCTTAGTGAGATATGGAGAGAGCACTGTATAGCTTAGTGAGATATGGAGGGAGCACTCTAATACATGTTAGTTTTCGGATTTTAAAATATGATACTTACATTACGTATTCGCTATTCCATATTCCACTGTTACCTACACAATTTTTTCACTGTTATCAACTCCACTGTTGCAGTTATGGACTATCAGTGACAGGAGGGAAGGCTGATGTGTCCTATCATAAAGGGGAACCAATGGAGATGAGGGCCTCAGTCTATGGGGTTGTCTTACTGTTGTGTGGTGTGTCCTTGACCAGCTTTGCCAGTGTTTATACCGAGTACATCATGAAACGAGGCTACGCAGTGGGTAGATATACTGTTACTAGTACTAGTACTACTACTGCTACTACTGCTACTACTACTACTGCTACTACTACTACTACTACTACTACTACTACTACTACTACTACTACTACTGCTGCTGCTCCTGCTACTACTACTACTACTACTACTACTACTACTACTACTGCTACTACTGCTACTACTACTACTACTACTACTACTACTACTACTGCTGCTGCTGCTGCTGCTACTGCTACTACTGCTGATACTACTACTACTACTACTACTACTACTACTACTACTACTACTGCTACTGCTGCTACTGCTGCTACTGCTGCTACTGCTGCTGCTGCTACTACTACTACTGTTACTACTGCTACTACTGCTACTAGTACTAGTACTGCTACTGCTACTAGTACTAGTACTGCTACTAGTACTACTACTGCTACTAATACTGCTACTTTTAGTTGTCTCATTCATGTTACACCTATTTCAGGTATCTCTACACAAACAGAGCATGTACCTCTACTCTTCAGGTGTTTCATTTAACACCCTCGCAGTTCTGTGGAAGATGCAAGATGGCCGTCAATCTATAAACTCAACCAACAGTTTCTCTCTTTTCCAGGGTTTCAACATCTACTCTTGGACTATAGTATTTACCACTGTGAGTTTATTCTCTCTGATAGTCTTTAAAGCAGTATCTGCCAGTTCATGTACTTATAAATGTGACACACATGTAATGCTGTGTTTCAGGCCCTGCAAGGATTCTGTGTATCAGTTATAATGAAACACAGCAGCAATATAACCAAACTAGTGCTGACTTGTGTCTCCATCATGGTCAGTACTCTGATGTCGATGGCTCTGTTTGACCTTCAGATAACCTTGTACTTTGTCATCTCTCTGTCCTTCATTCTGATTGGATTGCCTCTCTATATGCTGGGATCTTAGGATGTTGGCAAGGTGCTTGTCAGGTACTTTTCAAGTGCTTGTCACATGTTCAACAGTTACTCTCTGCGGTGTCTGCCACTATATGATGTAATACAGCCGGCTTGGTGTGAGGCTATGAATAGATTGTCGGGAGTCTAATCACACGTCTAGGAAAATTTACTCTACCAACTTACATGCACTTACAGCTCCTAAGACTTGGAGAAATGTTTTTGAAAGTTTTTTTTTGTATAAATATTATAACAAATGTGACGAGTTCTTTTTATACATTTTTCTGTCTTCCATTCTGTTTATATTAGACACTCAGCACTAATTTGCTTCTTTAGTGCTGTACAACTTTTATACACAATTACTTTGGAAACTTGTTTTATGTTTTGGTGCTAACAAACCAGCTTTTTAGCTGTCAGTTTCCATGTGTAATTAAAAAAAGTTTTATTTGTTGTCCTGTATATTGTGCGTTTATTTATAGAATAATTGTTGAATTTGAATAAACAATGAAATGCTGTACTGTAAAGTATGATTTAGCTAAGACTATGTAAGTCCCACAACCGATAGTGTCATATTGGTTGCTTCTACGAGCTGTTATATAAAAAATTTCGTACAATGCATATTTTTGCTGGCCATCAAATTATATCTACTGCTGGTACTCAACTTTGTATGTTGGAGTTATCTCTAATAGCTACTCTGAAACAAGCTGCCATTACAATATTCGCTATAGCATCAGCACTACTGTTAGTAAGACAAACAGATGCTCCAACATGTGTACCAACATGCTTAACAGAGTCAACAGATGTGATTGGTTGAATATACGGAGTTGCATACAGTTTTATTCGCCCTTTTTAATACTTGCAGGACTACAGCATTACTATTGCTGTTGTATTTGGGAGTTACCTTGTCACAGTTATGACCCTGCTTTACGTTGCTTTGTTTGAATGCTACTCATTAATAAAAAATTTCCCCTAGGTACACTTTGCTGTATCATAGGCCATAACGTAAAATGTCAGCCTATTTTACAAACTTCCGAGCTTCCAGTACGGCATTGCAGTATGTCAGCATCAAGCACTGCTTGATTCAAACAACTTGTGGCGGGCTCCTATTGAACAGGAAGACATTCACGTCAATTCATTAGATATAACTGTCCAATGAGGTGCTATAGATCGTACCCAATAGCGGACTTTGAGAACTTTAGCCCGTACACATTGACAATGGCTGACATTTTACGTTACGGCGCACGATAAGGCAATTACCCGTCATTCACACTTTGCTGCACCGTATGCCGTGCCATAAAATACCAGCCAGTTTTACAAATGTCCGAGATTCCTGTACGGTGCTACGGTACGCTAAGATCAAGCATTGCTTGATTCAAGTAAGTTGCTGCGGGCTCCTATTCGACAGAAAAACTTCTGAGTTAACTAATTGGATATAACTGTCCAATGAAGTGTCATAAATCGTACCTAATAGCAGACTTTGAACACTTCAACCCGGGCACATTAAAATGGCTGGTATTTTATGTTACGCCGTACGATATGGCAAAAGTGTGAATGACGGGTTAGTGTGTCTAGGTGGTAAGCTAAAAACAACTATGCTATGTGTAGAAGGTGTGGATCATTTTACAAGAGTAATTTGCCATTTGCTTCATTTTCTAATATATATTTGGTCAGAAATAACACGTTCTATAAAAGCAAGTACAATTACACCTTTGCTGTATTAGAATAGATCACTGAAGCCACATAAACACTTAATACTATTTGTTACAAACTGTAAAACTCTAAGCACACTACACTTAATAAACTTTGCCTCAATGATGTTCTTCAGAATTAGAAGTTGAATTTTAATAGCACATCGTTTACTAGATACCATGTGTTAAAATCTATTAGACAATTGGGACCAGTTTTGATTGTACTGTGCTTTGACTTTAGAAATAACATATAAAATATTTCGGACTCACAAAAGCTAGCAATAATCAAAGTAATTAAATATCTATTAACAGAGAATATGCGAAATAGAAAGGTACTTAGTACTGGAACTTTTCCCATGAGCTGTTGAAAGTGGCCTAACAGTATAAAAAAATTGAAAGAAAAGTATAAAAACACTCAGTAGAAGTAGACTATAGATGGCTGTAAAAAATGTTATGTTGATTAATTTTTACGTCTTGAACCTTTTCTCTGTTCATTTCTTCTTAAAATTTATTTGCCCTACAAGAAAGGTGACCAAGTTATTGAATACAGTGAGACAGGAGACAAAAATGGCGCTAAATGACTACCTAGAATACGTCACATAAACAGATCAGCCTTTTATCTTGAACCAGCAACAATTTAAAATATTGACACGCGTTAAGTTAGTACTGAAGGACACCTACACTTTATCAGAATGTTGGTTGTTCTCATCATTTTCATACAGGTGAGTAGAGGTTCCCTCTCCCTGTCCGTCTTTGGCAGAGGTCAAGGTGATTTCATCTGGACCTTCGTACTCAAAGGCTTGGTCCATGGTTCTGAACTCACCAACTACTGGTTGCTTGTCCACAGGAAGTGACTGCTTGAGGTCTAAGGGAGGGTCAGCACGGAAAGGCTGCTCGTACTCGGCTAGCAAGTCCACAAGATCTGGTCCCATGTACTCCGCAGGCAAACTCGTTGGTCCTCCATCCAGAGAGTTGGAGTCCATAAGCTGGTCATCATACTCAGGTTCATTCTCTGGTGCCGGTGAGCTGTTAGCAGTGAGCCTTTCATGCTGGTGTTGAGGAGTGGAACCATGTGGTTTCTCATAAACCAAAGAAGGAATGATGTCAGGTATCTCTTCATACAAGTGATCAGCTACAGTGGAAAACCCATTATCCATCACTTCCTTTACACAGTCATGGATGTATCTGTACTGCTCCTGTATTTGTTAATTACAACAAACCAAGTTACACATAGTATAGTGACTGCTAAAAACTAGAATTTTACATTTTATGTAACATTTATCATGTAATAATCATAAGTTAGAGATCATAGGGAATCTGAAAGTTCCCTTGGTGAGTGCTGCATATATGATATTGATAAGATTACTTAAACTGAATTGAAAAAGCTAACGTTTGGCAGCAGATTATCATATCTTGCAGCTATAAAAAAGATTTTGAAGATGAAGTTCAAAATCTAAAAATAGAAAAATATAAACAATCAATTCTCTTTACATAATAACAAGTTTCAAGAAATATCTCAAGATTTGAGAAAGTTTCAACAAAAGCTCATACATTCTAAATTGATTTAAACTCATTAAATGGTCAAAATATAACTTGGTTTATTTTTTTCAGGAAGATTACCATGAATATACAAACAAACACATGATGAGTTTTTGTCTTGAGAGCTACTCTTAACGGTCATGTTTGAGTCATTTTAACTAGCGGTAGATCTTCTCAACACGATATTCAAACGTGTCTCGATTTTCACTTATAAAACTATAGTCCAGTTGTGTGTTGATGATAAACCATATATCTCACCTCTGTCTGAACCATTCTACACCTGTACTCTCTCATCTCCATCACGACGTTGAATATGTTTATCTCATCATGATCTTGAATACGTTGAAGAAGTCTATCAACAGCTATGTACAAGCCAGTACGACCAACACCAGCACTGTCAAACATTGTATACACCAGATCAATAGAGAACTGTCTAGAAGCATTTAAACATCTGCAGTGTAAAAGTATAACAGATAAAGTGTTACCTGCAGTGTAAAAGTGTAACAGATAATGTTACCTGCAGTGTAAAAGTGTAACAGATAATGTTACCTGCAGTGTATAAGTATAACAGATAAAATGTTACCTGCAGTGTATAAGTATAACAGATAATGTTACCTGCAGTATAAAAGTATAACAGATAATGTTACCTGCAGTGTACAAGTACAGCAGATAAAGTGTTACCTGCAGTGTACGAGGAGAGGGGAAGAACTTCCATCTAACATTTGACTTCTCACTGCCATCACAAACTCTAGCAAAGCCTGTGGTTGTGATGGACATTCAAAGCTGGGCCAGAATGTTGAAGAAATGTGTTTGATAGTCCGTATTGTTTCACCCTGGGAGTACAAAAACTGCAGACATCACGTCACATAAGGACCAATAAACTTGTTCCATCATTTATATGTAGCTTCACAGCATTTGATAATAAGTGCTAGCCAGCAACTTATAGCACTGGATTTTAGCTCGATAAACATGCTCGATTCTATATTATACATATAGACCAAACACCGTTGCGTTTGGGTTATAGCTTAAAATAATACTACCTATGTTATGATGTATATAAACATATCTTTATAAAAACTGCAAAAGTCAAATGCAGATAATATGTATGTCAGAGTAAGAGAACTTACCATTTGAATATCAAATATTCTGATGGTATATTTTGGAAGAACATATTCAGCTCTCTTAGTTACAACTAAGTCACCATATGCTGCAGGTTCCTCTACTGTGTCTGGCCAGTACTGTTCACACTGCTTTCTTCCTGAAACATAAACAATTGTTAGCAATTTACCTCTCGCTATAAGTTAACATACTTACATCTCTCCATAATTCAATATACTTACCTCTCTCTATAAGTTAATATACTTACCTCTCTCTATAAGTTAATATACTTACCTCTCTCTATAAGTTAGCATGCTTACCCTCTCTCTATAAGTTAATATACTTACCTCTCTCTATAAGTTAACATACTTACCTCTCTCTATAAGGTAATATACTTACCTCTCTCTATAAGTTAACATACTTACCTCTCTCTATAAGTTGAGTCAACATCACTATCATAGTAACATTCTGTTCCCAAATCATTCTCCAGAAATGGTCAATAGTTCCTGGTAGGGGTCCCTGAGCAGCAATGTATGTTTCTGTTGAGGCTTTACTCTATCATAAATATAAATAACTGCAGATTCTCAATATTCTGGGATTAGGATTAAGGGGCCTGTGTATAAAGTGCACAATTGAATAAGTAGAATAATAAAAACTTTTATACCTGTATGATGTACAGATAATTACTAATTACGTAAGTATTATAATTCTATGTTAACAACTTAATTAAGAATTATTTGAAATTCAGAATTACATGCAAGGCTATTAAACATGCAAAAATCAGAGGAAACTCATAATTTCTCACAGGAATGAAGTTAGCATTGATGTAGTCTCCCTCTCCCTTATTAGATGTTAGTTTTACTCTGGAGTGATCAACTAGAAACATTAGCAAATGCAGTGAGTAACTACTACTAGTGGTGGTACACTTATAATTCCTGCTATATAGAAATTATCATGTAACATTAACATGCAAATTTGTGGTATATAAATTGTACTGGGGCTTATCTTTGATATTTTCATGTATATAAAAAGTGAACTATGAAACTATGTTGGTACATCAGAAGCCCTTTACTATTTGTACAAATTCTCTTCTCCAAATGTCTTAGCATGTAGTAACAAGTATACCATATCTAACTTTATTAATATCATTCACTTGAAAGAACACACCTGATTGGTTACCCTACAGACTAATCAGTTATATGGTGCACTTGGACATTTAATAAAACATCATTTTATTCTGCACATGAAACACTTTTCCTTAATTTTTACTCAGTGAAACTTAATTGCAAAACTTTATCTCTGTTTCCAGAGACCAAGCCTACGCAACAGTAAATGGGTCATTTTACTTAATTTAGTACACACTGGAATTCTCCAGTTTTTAGCTATTTGTTACAATTTAGCTGCTAATGAACATGTGTTTTTTCTCAAAACTAGTAAAATATCAATAAATACACCTAAATAATCAAGGTTTTTTTAATTTTGCTTGATTTCCCATGTTTTTTCTTACTTTTTCAGTTACTTTTGATTGCAGACCGTTACGGTCTTTTTGTAACGGTCCGCAATCAAAATTAGCTAAATAAATAGGAAAAAACGTGGGAAATTAAGCAAAATTAAAAAGAACCTTGATTATTTAGATGTTATTATTGATATTTTACTAGTTTTGAGCAAAAAGACATGTTCATTAGCAGCTAAATTGTAACAAATAGCTAAAAACTGGAGATTTCCAGTGTGTACTAAATTAAGTAAAATGACCCAAATACTAGATACTTCTAGTGCAGGCAAACACATCGTTGTTAAAACTGAATATTTCCAGCCTCATACTGTGCTATATGTAAATAATCGTAAATGTTTGACAAAAGTGTATAATTTAAACAAAAACTCGCTGCTGAAAAACTGCAAAACACACTTTTATATTCTAATTTCATAGTTTGTGTATTAAACTCAAAACAAGTGCGTTTATTTATAGAGTATTTTCAAGTTATTTTGAAAACTAGCCTTGCTGTAAACTTGTGCTCTTACATCCCTGCACACAGAAAATTCCTACTAATCTCGGCAAAATGACATCTTTTGAATGTTATTAATGACTTACAAGGCAGAATGTACAGAGTTCTGTTCTTCATCTTATTTTCTGGTAGAGAGCCTACATCACAGCTGTAGTTAGCACATTTCTCATCTATTTCCTGTATAGATATAATAATTCTAACCCGATTAGAACAGCACAGGAGTATATATTTTCGGAATGCTGATAAACATAACACTATAATACATTATATAAAAGAAAAATTTAAAAAATACATTGCATTACGTAATAATATATTTTAGCTAAATGAAATAATATAAAGAATACAAATAGACAGCATGAGATATAAGCTTCCTTTTCAGTTTAATAAATTACTTGAAATTCTCTAGAAATCCTTGCGCTAGTTTCCTCATTAGATTCAAGTCCTTCATGTATTTCTGTCAACTCTGTACTTGTTTTTAGTTGATCAGCTAAATCCTTCTTTTCTTTTCTACAAATAATGTTGATAATAATATAATCTGCAGAGTGTGTGGGTGGTCATGTGATGTACAGCTGACAGACGATATTGATGAAGAGCTAATAGTAACAGCAACAGCACAGAGATATAGACAAGAGACGGTCACATGTATGCAGACATCTGAAAAGATATGAGACAACTTACATAATTTATATTATATTTTGGTTAGAATAGAAAGTGAGATCTATATATAGCAGCCTAAACTATTGTAAATCAGAAAAAAGTAGAGGTGCAGTTTGAGTATGAAGTAACACACGATCCGAGGAAAATGTGATATACTCTCTGAAAGCAAAGTGAAAGACAGTGTGAAAAGAATTGAAAAAAGTAAAAAACATCGCATCAATTTGAGCATATATACATAACTTGATTTATTTAATATATAACACAATCACTATGTTCCTTTCCATTATGCTAATGGATTTTTTATTTGATATTTGGAAGTGGGTCCATTGAATGAAAAGACATGAGTTAAACCAAACCGAGACCACAACTTCATTCTACAACTCTGAACAGACCAAGGGAATGCAGTGAAAAAATGCTTAATTAAAATTATTACAGCCATAAATAACTATATTTAATAATAGCAGAGTTGTTTAACTTACATTGTTTGCTGTCGACGACGGAAAATACACACCAGCAAAGCGAGTACTACAAGTAGGGTAACAGCAACAACCACCCCTACTATTATTGGAGTATAGTTGAGCTTAGTCTTAGTCTCAACCATACAGTCAGAGTCACTGTATCCTGCAGAAGTGAATCCTCTCACGTAGACACTGTAAACATAAGTACCTATATACTATAATATACGGTGTATATATACTATAGTATACAATGTATACACACTATAATACTACAGTCATAGTCTGTATAATACACAATCGACTCACCAATATTGTTGGTTGGACTTGAGTGGACCATTACATAGTCTTGTGTCTCCATCTTTACAACTTGTATCAGTTCCAACATTAATCAGAGTACTGCTTGCCACAGCCCTACAAAATTACAGACTATCTAGTAACTTACTGCCAGTAACTCACCAACTATCAGTAACTCACTAACTACCAGTAACTCGCTAACTACCAGTAACTCGCTAACTATCAGTTACTCATTAACTATCAGTAACTCATTAACTACCAGTAACTCACTAACTATCAGTAACTCAGTACCTATCAGTAACTCATTAACTACCAGTAACTCATTAACTACCAGTAACTCATTAACTTGCTAACTCACTAACTATCAGTAACTCAATAACTATCAGTAACTCACTAACTATTAGTAACTCACCAACTACCACTAACTCTGTAATGGGAACTCACTAGCTATAAGAAACTTAATAATTATGAGTAACTCTGTAATCGGAAGTCAATGAGTATATGTTTTCAGTCAAGCTCATGATAGCTTATAATAGGAAATCGACGTACATATGTTTTCAGCTAGGCTCATATGATAGCTTATACTACACACATATCTCAAACTCACTGATAGTGGAGATAGTCAAGTCACTGGTTGTGTTACTGTAGATAGAAGTGTTAACTTTTGTGAAAGCTTCTGAGTATTTATATTTTCAAAAGAAACATCCTATCATAAAAATCCATACCAGGTGACACTGTAATTGGAGTTGGTCAAAGACAAGCTGTTGTGTGTAGATTTCAGACAGGTTTCATGCGGAGAAAATGGTAAATAGCCAATGAGGAAAGCTGGTGCCAATATGATCTAATTTACTGGTTGCAATTAACGAGTACGCTTTGAGAGTTTGAATTCATGTTTTAACTTTTAGCAAACTGAATTAAAACTGTTCCAATAATTATAAAATCTTCTGCTTGCATTATCTAAACTCTAAAGTCATCTTCCCGCTGCAGAGCAGATGACGTACCTATAGAAACAAAAGCCTCTAGACGAGCAGCAAAGTTAAATGCGAATGTCATTAGCCAATAAATTTCCTTGTCTGCAGATAACGCACTCTGTGTAGTAGGTTTGTTTCTCCAATTAATTCTCACGCATTAGGAACCGCACTTGGAAAATGCGTCCAATTAGCCCTACCCTTACTCAACCGCAAATATAATAGTTGCGCCTTTAGTTGGACAGAAACTAAATATAACATCCTCAAGTATACCTTTTCTTTCTGTTAGAGTTGGTTGGCCAATCAGGAGGACTTTTTGTAGGTGCCGAAATAGCATATGGTTCTTTGAAATCACCTTTCTTAGCTTCCGCCCATGAGGCTACACCAGGAACTGCCTCGCTTAGTTTATCTAAATATATTGAATAAACATAATAAAGTACCTGTTTGCAAGTTGATTAAAGTAAAGCTTTGATATGTGGAGATATGAAATGCTGTCAGAGGGTCAACCATAATGTATGTGTTATTACAGGTAACACAACTTTACTCCTCAATATAAGTGATACTGTAAAAGTCGCTAAGGAAGAAAGTTGTATACAGTAGTTACAAAAACACTTTAATACTTTAATAATTTTGAATAGCCACTGAGCAAAGTTACAGATCGAGATATAGAAACACAATGTCACTTTAATACCTATTTAATATTACATAATAATTGTGGACTGTCACAGTTTATAGAGATGTGATGAGACTTAACGCATGGGTATTACGGAAAGAAGACAACTACCACAACACAAATATATACATGTCTATATAGCTTTTACCTTCTCGGAATTGCTGATTAGAAGCTTGTCCAATAACTAGAATTTGGTATTTAAAAATATTTCCTGAGTCTAGAGAAAACATGGTGGTTACATCAGATGGAAGATAGAATGATAGTTGGCTTATTTGTTCATCCACACTGAGTTGCTCTTTTACTGCATCAGATACCTCAGGAACTGCTGCGGGAGCTGAAAAAAAGAATATTGAAAGGACTAAAAACAACAATCAACATGATGTATGAAAAATGCACAAAATACAACTTATTATTCTAGGTCAAACTTGCTTAAAGTAATAATGAAGAAGTCATCATACATTAATCAAGCAGAGAGAATACCGCAGTGTAGACACACATATCACATAACCAACTGTTCCTATACCCATCACATAGAGAGACAGTTTGATGGTAACAAGTTAAATATGATATACTAGAGGATATATCACATCACCAACAATATAGAGAGACATACTTGACTCTAGAGTGCTGACAGTTCTAGTTGCTGTCTCTCCCCAACCTTCTGGAGAATTCTGCAGGTACTGAGTTCTTGCTTGTATTGATACTGTGTACTTCTTATTGTGTGAAAGACCATTGGTTATTCTATAACTCCTGGCTGTAGAGTCCACCTACATAGTTCCGTAATGTTAAACTATATACTTATATACTAAGGCTAATATATACTCATCTCTTATACTGAAGTTCTCACACACTCATCTCTCACCTCTTTAGTTTCTGTTCCACTAGATGGAGGGTTTCGCACCTCTGTCCACTGAATCCTGTAACCGGTAATCACACCATTAGGTGGATTTGGCTCCTCCCATCTAATGTCTATATATGGTGACTTTATACTTCCAATAGTGTATATACCAGCTGATGGGTTATTTAGAAGTCTTGGCTTTGTAGGGACTAATAAAAAAGATATTGTTTTACACAAACAAAACAGAATGCTGTATGAAAAAATTAATTTATGGAAATAAAGGTGAAATCTTTTAATACAAGTTCTAGATTAAAATCCCAAGTTTCTGAAAACTTTTGAAGCAACTGAGAAAATATACTACAACTGACTTTTGCTATTCTTATAAATATGAGATGCTATTGTCATTTCTGTTCTATATAGACACTCTAAACGACACATTCAAATGCTCAGATTTTAAGAATAGACTACCAATTGCAAGCTATTTAAACAGCTACAAACGAAGATTTGATGTTCTTACTGTATTGTTTAGTTCTCTGGAGTATATCTCGTGAGTCACCATAACCTGCTGATGTTTTAGCTTGAACTGATACTGTGTACTCAGTATAGGGTTCAAGGCCAGTGATGTTATATTCAAGAGGATCCTACAGTAATTATCAACTTGATATTTATAAGTCGAATATTTACAATGCATTGAGAACTACTACAGCATAATACGAGACATGGATGTACTGTATACATCAGTGGAGTTATCCCTGTCTATGTTTACTATGTTCATGAGATGTTATAATTTTCAAGTAGCCCCCACAGTGTAATTGGTAGCACACTGGTATTCAAGGTAGAGGACTAGGATACATAGTATAATAAGGTATAGATACAGAGTACAGCAAAGTATAGATACAGAGTACAGCAAAGTATAGATACATAATACAACAAAGTGTAGATACAGAATAGTTTAATTGTCTTTTTCTTTTAGATGACAGATTATATTATAATTTCATGAGTCTGTAGATTTTCATTAGAAATAATCTGACTGTAAAAGGACTCTCTGTACTAAGATAGTCACTTTTAGTATGGTCTTACAACTACAGAGTAAAAAAATTGTTAATATTATTAGACACTCACATCAGCTGAGACATCTATTGATGCCGTATGACTGGGTAGAACTGATATTCTGTAACTTTCAATAATTCCAACACCTTCACTTGAGACACTGGTCCAGTTAATGTATATTGAAGAGTGAGTATAAGACAGGATGTTGACAGTGTCAGGAGCATTAGGAACTGTAACAGTATGTAGGGTATTAAATATATCATGTGTCAACTAGCGTATGTGTCAACTAGTACATGTGTCAACCAGTGTATGCGTCAACCAGTGTATGTATCACCTAGTATATGTGTCAACTAGTGTATGTGTCAACTTGTGTATGTGTCAATCAGTGTATGTAATTCAAGTGTGTAATAGTAAACTAACACAACTAAATACAGAGCTAAAGACACTTGATAGAATGTATTTATATCGTAATAGAAGTGAACTATCTTCACCAGTTGTAACATCTACTCTCTCTGTATAACTACTATACTTGTAGAAGCCAGGTCTCTCTACTAGGTCTCACTACATACAATATTTTGATTTCATGTTGTGGTGAACACCCTGAGTTTGATGTTTCCGGGTTATGCCCATGACAGCGAAAGCGCTGAAAGCTGTGCTAGAAGTTGGATTGTTGGCACCAGCATACGTCTACATGCTAGTAGGTATTGCATGCCATATGTCTAGAGGGCCAGACTTGCTCCGTAGTCCTCTATAGTCTACCTTGATTATGGAGTATAGCTGAGTAAAATGAGTTGCCAAGAGGAGGCACTAGTAAAGGCTTGTTGATAGAGAGGCTGTGTACGAGCGAGGCTAGCTCTATGCACTCGAGTTGCTGTTTGCATAGAACAAGCAGCTGTAACAGTCCTACACGCAGCTGTGCTAGTCCTACACGCAGCTGTGTTAGCCAGCGGTCAGGGTGACAAGCACACATACATTTAAAGAACATGCTAAACACATTACACTAATAATCCCAACACTAAATATATGTTATGTACATACACTATGCCCCAACTCTAAATATCTCTACTATATACTTACTCTGACTGATACAGGACCATGTTATTTCCTTCATAGTTTTGTTGGTTTCATAAACTATCAGTAGAGTTTCATTGACCCAGACACCAGAAGTTAAATCTTTCAACAGACATGCATCAGCAGTTCCATCACGAGAATGGACGCTTTTTGAGCACATCTTTATCAAAGTGCCTGTAACAATAAAAAGCAAGCCAATTTGTTACAACCAAGTTGCAATAACATCACATTCTATGTCATCTGAGACCAACATTCCAAATCAATGTCTCACTACGCTTAATTTACCGAACTTTTTAAAACAAATAATTGAAATTTGCACACGCCCTTCTTTTACAACTAAAACATACAATTTAGGCAAGTCGTGTAATAATATATGCAATGATATCTACCATCAACAAAGTTATAGAAAAACATCGAAGCATATTTTTTGTCCAGAATACATAGCCAGTCAGGGTCTGAAGGATGCTTTAAGATACTTCCTTCTGGTGTTGAAACAGTAGCTGTTCTATTTGGATACCTACAATAAAATACAGTGTTTATAGCACAGATGATGGCTATTTTTAAAATGGTCCTTTGTGGTATGAGTGCTTAAAAATGTTTGCTAGATCAAACCAACACTTCAGTTAAATATTAGCTCCTACTACAAACAGCTATATGGTTTGTTACAAAAAAATCTCGTGGTTAGTTTCTACCTGTGTTATAGTTATAATAAACCATAAATGCATTAAAACTTGTAAGTTAGTCATTTGACAACAAAACATACAAAATTAAAACTGTCTAAAATGTTTCCAGAACTCATTTTATCAAGCTACTAAGCCAATAGTCAGCAAACTTTTACACTTTTAACTGACAACAATAATGTTGCCCCTGTAAGTTTAAAAGTGCATGTAGCTGATCTCTGTGATAAACTAGAAAGCAAAGGTTAAAGGCGTTTGCTCAATGTCTGACACTTTTTTTAAATTCCATCAAGAAAATCAATTTTAAGAAACTTCCTTTACCTTAAGTACATCTGTGCATTCCCTGAAGAACTAAAGTCTAAACTGGTGTACTTGTTAGTTTGATATCCACTCACATCGTATCTGTTTATCCCTTCACCAACCTTCTGCCACACAACGTCACCTACAGTCAACATATCTCCAATCCCATCAGAAATTGTGGTGGATATTTCACTGAGAGGCAGAAGGCCTGTCTGTGTGTAAGGAAGCTGAGGAGATGTTCTGCTGAACATGTATACACCATTATCTTGTACAGAGATGAAGAAAGTATCGGCAGCTTCATAATAAGTCATACCATAGACATCTCTTGGGTCTGTGTTACTATCAAAACCGAGTGTGCTGTTACCACAGTGACCTTGGCCTATTATAGTTGTAAGATTTGCAGCCATCCTGTCAAGTTTTCTAACACAAGATCTTTGGTCAACAAAGTAGATATACTTCTGATTTGATGTCTGACACATGTGGCCAATTCTGATCATTGTAAACGTATCATTATCTCCATCAATAAACTCTTGTGGATCATATCTGTCAGTAAAGGTTTTAGTGGGATCTCCATACAACACTGTAAATAGAAAAACCAATTCTTCTCATATAAACAGCATGTGAGAACAATTGTACATATTTTTTTTCAAAACTGAAATATTATGTTTTATTGAAGGATTTTCTTTTTAGATATTTTTTTAGTATATTTCTAACCAAACGTTTAACTTTTTTAGTTTGCCATATTTTTAGTCACTCTTATTATTTTCTCTCATCAAATCTAAAATCGCTTTATTAGAGAACGACATCACTCTTAAATGAACCAGAGTTAATTTCCTTTGATAAGCAAAACACATTAGACATGTGCATGGCGTTTCTCATTTTTAATTTAGGTGGGTCAAATCTTGCTGCAATCCATGCAATTGAATAGTTTTTGATTAAACGGCAATTCACTTGTCTTGGTTAGCATAATCGCAACTTTAAGCAGATACATCCTATATTGCATGAATAAAATTCATGGCTAACCTGTAAGAGGTTGTGTTACGTCATCAATGGGTAGATTAGAGATGGCAGCTGTTCTCTTAAGAGACACCTGAGGCATCACAGCTATCAGCAGTTGTGAGGGATTTGTTAAATCTATCTGCATACAAAGTATAATGCGGCAAATTTTAGAACAAAGTTTACAGTCTTTGAAAAAAAAGTATAAAGAAGCAATTACAATGGCTACCTCCAACGATATCTTATATGGTGTATAAGTATACAGTATACTACTAGAATGGCTGGTTGTGTGGAATATTGAAAGTAAATATTTGGTGCTTGCTATAGAGTTGCCTTGCCAATACATAATGTGAATAGGTTATGTCAATTCTTTTCAATCATTTGTAAATATACATAAATACATAAGTTTATTGTCTTACGATGTTACTGAAACTATGTACAAAATTTGACTTGTGCTACTGCAATTAGATACAAGTATTGATTTGAGTAACCAAGACGAGTTACAATTATTTACTTGAGGTACTTCATATTAACTGCTCAAACTCAACTTAGATTTTGATAAAAAAGAGCTAAAATAACAATCTGGTCATACAAAATTAAAAAGTAATTATTAATGCTAACATCATGCATTATACTCTATCACTCAAATTCACTCTCTGAAATCAAATTTCATATTCATTGCAAAAAATTTACTCTTGCAAACTTGAGTTATAAATTGCATAAGCTATATGTAGCCCATAAGATACCTGCATGCCACCTGCTTCCATGAAGTAGGAGGTATCTTGAGGTAGATTAGAGTAGAAAGTAGCTGTGACAGAGCTTACAACTCCATCTTCCAAATTTACCTCCACATTGTGACAGACACTGCAAGAGATTAATGAAATACTGAGTTCACACCAGTACCATTACACAGAGGAACTTACTATTGAGGTGTAAATAAACTGCTTATAGTGCATATTGTGTGACAGTAGAGGTAAAGTAAATCTAAGTAAGAAGCTTATAGGTTGTGCTGTAGAAATTGTTGCATTACCATATTACTCGCTATTTATGTCCGTCAGTGCTGATTAGTAAAGGCTATATAGTCTTAGTTGGTAAGGAAACTCTTTAATGTCTCACTCTTTTATAAGCCAGAGAATACAGTTACTAAAATATTGCATCACTCGCATGTCATATAATGATTGTATGCGCAAATACAATCATTATATGACATGAGAGTGATGCAATATTTTAGTAACTGTATTCTCTGGCTTATAAGAGAGTGAGACATTAAAGAGTTTCCTTACCAACTAAAACTATAATATAGCCTTTACTAATCAGCACTGACGGACATAAATAGCAAGTAATATGGTAATGCAACATGCACTTCCTTACAATGGCTACACGTAGTTGGTCAAGTGAAACACAAACATCAACACTTGCAGAAAAATTTAAAGAGTTTCGCATCAACGTTAGGGTCATATAAGTATGCTTATAGAGCATCTATCAATTTACATTTTAGGCTAGCACAAGTGCTAAAAAGACGTCAGATGTATAAACACAGGAGTTAAAATAATCTAGAGAAAGTAACAAACAAAGAGCGGAGAGATTTATTGTTTTCATTTAGTTACTCGAGTAAGTTTGATATTAAAAAACCACAATATGCAAAGTAAAAGTGGTATTGGAATAGTGTGTAGCAAAAGACTCTTCAAAACATTTAAACAGAGCTGTCATAGTTTCCAATCTTGTATACCTTTGACCAACAGTTAAATTAAAGAGTGTCTGCTGGCACTATCCAAAGTTCACTAGGTGCTATTCTCTTACAGCTGAGTAGTATTGGCCTATATGGTAGTCAGTACACAATACTTTAACAAACTTCGCTATGATTAAAAAATAAGCCTTGGCTTTTCACAAAAACTTTGAGATTTTACAAAATTTTGTGTGCTAGGCTCTTGTTTATGAAGGTTCATTTCATTTATGTCCAACATATTATAGATGTCTCAGAAGAAACATTGAAAAAGGTCTATTGTGGATGCATGAAGAATGTTGAATATAATACTAACATAATACCAACAGTGTATTACAGTACTTACCTAACTAAACTCAGCAAAACTGTAACAACTTTTAGATAGTGGCAGTAAAACTGACTCATGACGGCTATTGGATGATGACTCTTAAAATAATGTTCAATTCTTATAGTCTTATAATTCAGTATAAAAACACAATATCCTAGCTGCAATTCAGAAACAAAAAATCTCTCTAACTGAAGAAACAATGCAATTCTTGGACAGTCATTTATGCAATAAAATGTTTGCCCTAAGAAAGGTGATCTCACATATTGCCATCAGAGAACCTCCAGCACCAGATGAATTTCAGATAAAGAATCTTAGGTAACTGATACTATATGATATGTCAAAAGATTTTTGACAAAGTTGCTTTATAATATACTAATATGTTATACAACAGCTAAAGAGATGGTGATTGGCTGCTGTGCTTACAAGTTCTAGCAGATATTTACATTCAAACACTTGATAAACCTTCACTAGCAATATAACTGATAGTGGTTAGTTGGCAAACAGTAATAACATTTATCAATACACAAAAACTTCCTGGTAAAACACTAAGCTATAATGTGATTTGTCAGCTTCAAGCCATTGTGCAGTTGATGCCTTCGTCTTTTAAATACCATATATGCTTACTTAACTCTGTGGCATTTCTATATCTTTTATGTTTGAAGGAGCTGTTTGTATAGGCGCTTTTTAAAGTCAGTTTCACATAGTTCGATGCACGTGTGGGAGCTGCTTGGTGATGTTATGGTGGCCTGGTAGCTGATATCAGAGAGTAAGCACTTGCCATTCAGTAGACAGTTTGATTTCCTAATATATATACTAGTATATATATATATATATATATATATATATATATATATATATATATATATATATATATATATATATATATATATATATATATATATATATATATATATATATATATATATATATATATATATATATATATATATATATATATATATATATATATATATATATAATGTATATATATATCTGTATATATAATTATATAGTTGGTTGTATTGTGCACTGCGGTTTATTTTATGTAAGTAGTGAGAACACAATTCCTGCCAAACTTTAGTCTAAAGTATAAAATGACACACCTAAATCGTGAAAATATATTTGAAAAATTACTATCACAACAATAATAATAGTGTCATTATTGAATTATTTTATTAAAAAGTAGTAATGTATAGTTGCAGATAAAACAATTTGAACTCACTTGTTTCTGAGTATACCAAATATTTTTCTCGCAAGTTCTGAAAGTATTTCATGAGAAAAAACATCAAAAGTTTTACTTTTATTTGTCAGAATTCAGTACTATACACAAGCAATATTATTAAGTTAAAAGAATTTATATTTCTTGTGTAAAGCTCTAAGCGCAGTACACTCAATAAACCTTGTCTCAGAGATGTTGTTCAAAAAAGTCCAGTTTCAATTAAACGCTGCCTATTAGATACCATGTGTTCAAATCTATTAGATAATTGATGCCAGTCTTGAATGTATTGTGCTTCGACTTTAGAAATACTACATAAAAAATATTGAAGTTATTACAAGTTGCAACTAATCAAAGTAATTAGCTATTCCTTAAAAGTGAATATGAGCAATAGAGTGGCACTCAGCAATGGAAATATTCCCATAAGCTGTTGCAAATAATTTAACAGTAAAATATTACCAGAAAGTATAAAAACACTAAGTAGATGTAGATTATAAGCTAGCTGATAATAAATTTATGTCTTGGACTTTATTCCTGTTTATTCTCTCTCAAACTTCACCTACAATAAAGGTGACTAGGTTGTATGACACATTGAGACACGAGAGAAAAAATGGAGCTGAATGAAAACCTAAAATATGTGACATGAACAGATCATATTGAACCAGCAACAATTTATAATATTTGCAAATGCTAAGTTAGTGTTGCAGTACACTCACACATTATCAGCAGTTATCATAAAGGTGAGTTGAGGTTCTCCCTTCTGGTCCATCTCTAGCAGAGGTCAAGGTTATTTTGTCTGGACCTTTATAATGAAAGGGTTGATTCGGAGGCAAACTCGTTGATCCTCCATCCAGAGAGTTGGAGTCCATAAGCTGGTCATCATACTTAGGTTCATTCTCTGGTGGTAATAAGCTGCTAGCAGTGAGCCTTTCATACTGGTGTTGAGGAGTGGAGCCATGTGGTTTCTCATAAACCAAAGAAGGAATGAGATCAGGTATCTGTTCATACAAGTGATCAGCTGCGGTGGGAAACCCATTCTCCATCACTTCCTTTACACAGTCATGGATGTATCTGTACTGCTCCTGTATTTGTTAATCACAACAAACAAAGTTACACATGGTGTAGTGACTGCTAGAAACTAGAATTATATCACAATTAGTATCTAATAATAATAAATTAGGGAATCATAGGGAATCTGAAAGTTCCCTTGGTGATTGATGCATATAGCCTATCGATAGAGTTATTTAAACTAAATTGAAAAAGAAAACCTTTGGCAACAGATTCTCATAACTTGTAACTTTAAAGAAAGTTTTAAGTTGAAGCTCGAAATCTAAGAATAATTTAAACATTCAATTCTCTTTACATAACAAAGAGTTTCAAAAATTCTCACAGAAATTTCGAATTTTTCAACAACAGCTCATGCATTTTAAAATGATTGAAACTCATTGAAAGACCAAAATATTACTTTGATTTTTTTGGACTCAAGGGAGATAACTATAAATATACAAACGAATGCATAAATTTATGTCCTATGTGCAACTATTAACGGTTACGTTTGATTAATTGTAGATAGCAGTAAAGCTTTGATTTGTACAAAGTATCTATATAGATTTGTTCTGATCGTAACTATGGTTCTGCGGTGCTTTGATAATAGCCTACCCCTGTCTGAACCATTCTACACCTGTGTTCTCTCATCTCCATCACCAGGTTGAATATGTCTATCTCATCATGATCTTGAACACGTTGAAGAAGTCTATCAACAGCTATGTATGTGCCAGTACGACCAACACCAGCACTGTCAAACATTGTATACACCATATCAATACAGAACCATGTAGGAGCATTTAAACATCTGCAGTGTAAAAGTATACCAAATAAAATGTTACCTGCAGTGTATAAGTATAACAGATAAAGTGTTACCTGCAGTGTATAAGTATAACAGATGATGTTACCTGCAGGTTACAAGTATACCAGATAAAGTGTTACCTGCAGTATAAAAGTATAACAGATAATGTTACCTGCAGGTTACAAGTATACCAGATAAAGTGTTACCTGCAGTGTAAAAGTATACCAGATAAAGTGTTACCTGCAGTGTACGAGGATAGGAGAAGAACTTCCGTCTAACATTTGACTTCTCACTGCCATCACAAACTCTAGCAAAGCCTGTGGTTTTGATGGACATCCAGAGCTGGGCCAGAATGTTGAACAAATGTGTTTGGTAGTTCGTATTATTTCACCCTGAGAGTACAAAAACTGCAGGCAACACGTCACATAAGGACCAATAAAATTGTTCCTTCATTTATATGTAGCTTCACAGCATTTGATAATAAGTGCTAGCCAGCAACTTATAGCACTGGATTTTAGCTCGATAAACATGCTCGATTCTATATTATACATATAGACCAAACACCGTTGCATTTGGGTTATAGCTCTATAGAAACTGTAAAAGTCAAATGAATATGGTATGTAGGTCAGAGTAAGAGAACTTACCATTTGAATATCAAATATCCCGATGGTATAATCTGGAAGAACATATTCAGCTCTCTTAGTTACAACTAAGTCACCATATGCTGCAGGTTCCTCTAGGGTGTCTGGCCAGTACTGTTCACACTGCTTTCTTCCTGAAACATTATCAATCGTTAGCAATTTACATCTCTCTACAAGTTAACATACTTACATCTCTCTATTAGTTAATATATTTACCTGTCTCTGTAAGTTGATACACTTACCTTTTTCTATAAGTTAATATATTTACCTCTCTTTATAAGTTAACATACTCACCTCTCCCTATAAGTTAATATTATTACCCCTCTCTATAAGTTAATACAATTTCTTTCCTCTACAAGTTAATATACTTACTTCTCTTTATAAGTTAATATACTTACCTCTCTCTATAAGTTGATATACTTGCCTCTCTATATAAGTTAATATACTTACCTCACTCTATAAGTAAATATACTTACCCCTCTCTATAAGTTAATATATTTATCTCTCTCTATAAGTTAATATTCTTACCTCTCTCTATAAGTTATTACACTTACCTTTCTCTATAAGGTAACATATTCACCTCTCTCTATAAGTTAATATAATTTCTTTCCTCTATAAGTTAGTATACTTACCTCTCTCCATAAGTTATTATACTTACCTCTCTCTATAAGTTGATATACTTGCCTCTCTCTATAAGTAAATATAATTACCTCTCTCTATAAGTTGATATACTTACCTCTCTCTATAAGTTGAGTCAACATAACTATCATGCTGATATTCTGTCCCCAAATCATTCTCCAGAAATGGTTAACTGTGTTTGGTAGAGGACTCTGGGTAGCAATGTAACCTTCCGTAGATGTCTTACCCTATCATAAATATATATAAATTTATCGTCTCAAATGCTGAAATTAAAATTAGAAAGGCTTGTTTAAAAGCTGCACATTTAAATAAATAACATGCTGAGAACTTTCATATCATGTGTGTTGTCCAGACAATTACCAAACAGGTGTGTCTAGCTATATAGTTCAACAATATAATTAAAAATTGTGTTTATATTCAGAATTATATGCATGGCTCTTTAAGATGTAAGAACAGGGAGAAATCATAAAATTTCTTACAGGGATAAAGTTAGCATTGATGTAGTCTCCCTCTCCCTTATTAGATGTTAGTTTCACTCTGGAGTGATCAACTAGAAACATTAGCAAATGCACTGAGTAACTCTTACTAGTGGTGCTACACATACACTTCTTGCTATATAGAAATTATCATACAACACAAACATGTAAGTGTACTGGAACCTATCTTTAATATTTTCATGTATTTAAAAAGGGGACTGTACAAACATTTTAGTGCATCAGAAGCCCCTTACTATTTGTACAAATTCTTCTTTCCAAATGCGTGAGCATGTAGTAACAAGTATACCATATCTAACATTAATAATATCATTCACTTGAAAGAACACACGTGATTGGTTACCTTACAAACTAATCAGTTATAAGCTCCTCTTTGACATTTAGTAAAACATCATTTTATTCTGCACAAGAAACACTTTTCATTAATTTTCACTCAGCACAAATTAATTGGAGTTTTCAGAGACCAAGCCTATGCAACAGTAAATACTAGATACTTTTAGTGCAGGCAAACACATCGTTGTTAAAACTGAATATTTCCAACCCCATACTGTGCTATATGTAGATAATCGTAAATATTTCACAAAAGTGTATAATTTTAACAAAAACCCTTTGCTGGAAGAATGAAAAATACATTTTTAAATTCTAGTTTCATAGTTTGTGTATCTAACTAAAAACAAATACATTTAGTTATAGGGTAGTTTCAAGTTATTTTGAAAACTAGCCTTGCAGTAAATTCGTGCTCTTATATCTCTGAATGCTGAGAACTCCTACTAATCACAGAAACATGACATCTTTTGAATGTTATTAATGACTTACAAGGCAAGATGTACAGAGTTCTGTTCTTCATCTTGTTTTCTGGCAGAGAGCCTACATCACAGCTGTAGTTGGCACATTTCTCATCTATTTCCTGTATAGATATAATAATTCTAACCCGATTAGAACAGGACAGAAGTATATATTTTCAGAACACTGATAAGCATAACACTATATTACGCTATATATAAAAAAAAATTAAAACATATATTGCATAACATAATAATATATTTTAGCTAAATAAAATAATATAAAGAATACAAATAGACAGCATGAGATACAAGCTTCCTTTTCAGTTTCATAAATTACTTGAAATTCTTTAGAAATTCTTTCGCCAGTTTCCTCATTAGATTCAAGTCCTTCATGTATTTCTGTCAACTCTGTACTTGTTCTTAGTTGATCAGCTAAATCCTTCTTTTCTTTTCTACAAATAATGTTGATAATAATATAATCTCCAGAGTGTGTGGGTGGTCATGTGATGTACAGCTGACAGATGATATTGATGAAGAGCTAACAGTAGCAGCAACAGCACGGAGATATAGACAAGAGACGGTCACATGTATGCAGACACCTGAAAACATATGAGACAACTTGTATAATTTATATTATATTTTGGTTAGAATAGAAAGTGAGATCTACATATAAACCATTACATATAGCAGACTAAACCATTGTAAATCAGAAAAGAGTAGAGATGTAGTTTGAGTATGAAGTAACACATGATCCGAGGAAAATGTGATATACTCTCTGAAAGCAAAGTAAAAGACGGTGTGATTAGAATTAAAAAGTAAAAAATATCGCATGGCTTTGAACATATACATAGCTTGCTTTATTTATTATCTAACACAATCATTACCTTCCTTTCCAAAATGCTAATGGATTTTGTATTTGATGTTTGGAAGTGGGTTAATTGAATGAAGAGACATGAGTCAATGCAAACCGAAACCACAAGCCTGTACAGACCTTGGGAATGCAGTAAATAAATGTTGAATTAAAATTATTACAGTCCCAAAAAATATATTATTTTGATCATAGCAAGGTTTTTATACTTACTTTGTTCGTTGTTGACGGCGGAAAATATACACTACCAAAGCGACTCCTACAAGTAGGGTGACAGCAACGACCACCCCTACTATTATTGGAATATAGTTGAGCTTAGTCTTAGTCTCAACTATACAGTCAGAGTCACTGTATCCTGCAGAAGTGAATCCTCTTACGTAGACACTGTAAACATGTATATATACTATAGTATACAGTGTATATATACTATAATACTACAGTCATAGTCTGTACAATACACAATCAACTTACCAATATTGTTGGTTGGACTTGAGTGGACCATTACATAGTCTTGTGTCTCCATCTTTACAACTTGTATCAGTTCCAACATTAATCTGGGTACTTCTTGCCACAGCCCTACAAAAATACAGACTATCCAGTACCTTACTATCAGTAACTCACTAACTACCAGTAACTCACTCACTACCAGTAACTCATTAACTATCAGTAACTCACTAACTACCAGTAACTCAATAACTACCAGTAAATCATCAACCCCCAGTTACTCTGCAATGGGAAGTCGATGTATATTATATGTAATTTTCAGTCAAGCTCATGATAACTTATAATGCAAACATATCTCAAACTCACTGATAGTGGATATAGTCAAGTCACTGGTTGTGTTACTGTAGGTAGAAATATTAACCTTTGTAACAGCTTCTGAGTACTTTATACTTTCAAAAAAAACATCATATTATAAAAACCCATACAAGGTGACACTGTAATTGGAGTTGGTCAAAGACAAGCTGTTGTGTGTAGATTTCAGACGGGTTTCATGCGGAGAAAATGGTAAATAGCCAATGGGGAAAGCTGGTGCCAATATGATCTAATTTACTGGTTGCCATTAACGAGTACGCTTTGAGAGTTTGAATTCACGTTTTAACTTTTAGCAAACTGAATTAAAACTGTTTCAATAGTTATAAAGTCTTCTGCTTACATTATCTAAACTCTAAAGTCATCCTGCGCTGCAGAGCGGATGGCGTACCTATAGAAACAAAAGCCTCTAGGCGTGCAGCAAAGTTAAATGCAAATTTCATTAGCAAATAAATTTCCTTTTCTGCATGTAACGCACTCTGTGTAGTAGGTTGTTTCCGCAATGAATTTTCACGCAATAGGACCCGCACTCGGAAAATGTGTCCAATGAGCCCTACCCTTACTCAACAGCAAATATAATAGTTGCGCCTGTAATTGAACATGAACTAAATATAACATCTCCAAGTATACCTTTTCTTTTTGTTAGAGTTGGTTGGCCAATCAGAAGGACTTTTCTCAGGTGCCGAAATAGCATATGGTTCTTTGAAATCACCTTTCTTAGCTTGTGCCCATGAGGCTACACCAGGAACTGCCTCGCTTAGTTTATCTAAATATATTTAATAAACATAATATAGTACCTGTTTGCTAGTTGATTAAAATAAAGCTTTGATATGTGGAGATATGAAATACTGTCAGAGGGTCAACCATAATGTATGTGTTATTACAGGTAACACAGTTTCACCACTAAATATAAACAGATCTTAAAAAAAATCACTGAGGAAGAAAGTTATATACAGTAGTTACAGAAACACTTTGATAACTGTTTAATATTACATAATTATTGTGGACTCTCACAGTTTATAGAGATGTGATGAGATTTAACACAGGAGTATTAGAGAGAGAAGACAATTACCACAATACAAATACATACATGTCTATATAGCTTTTACCTTCTCTGAATTGCCCATTAGAGGCTTGTCCAATAACTAGAATTTGGTATTTAATAATATTTCCTGAATCAAGAGAAAACATGGTGGTTACATCAGATGGAAGATAAAATGATAGTTGGCTAATTTGTTCATCCACACTGAGTTGTTCTTTTACTGCATCGGATACCTTAGGAACTGCTGTGGGAGCTGAAAAAGAAAATATTGAAAGGACTAAAAATAACAAACAACATGATGCATAAAACAGTTCTTATTTTCATTTTAATTTGTCAAACGTTATGATTGAATAAGCAGAGAGAATACTATAGTGTAGACACACATACCACATAACCAACTGTTCCTATATCCATCACATAGATATACAGTTTGATGGTAACAAGTTACATATATTATACCAGAGCATATGTGACATCACCAACAGTACAGAGAGACATACTTGATTCTAGAGTGCTGACAGTTCTAATTGCTGTTTCTCCCCAACCGTCTGGAGAATTCTGCAGGTACTCAGTTCTTGCTTGTATTGATACTGTGTACTTTTTATTGTGTGAGAGACCACTGGTTAATCTATAACTCTTGGCTGTAGAGTCCACCTACATAGTTCAGTAGTGTTAAACTATATACTTATATACTAAGGCTAATATATGCTCATCTCTTACACTGAAGTTCTCACACACTCATCTCTCACCTCTTTAGTTTCTGCTCCTCTAGATGGAGGGTTTAGCACTTCCTTCCACTGAATCCTGTAACCAGTAATCACACCATTAGGTGGATTTGGCTCCTCCCAACTAATGTCTATATATGGTGACTTTATACTCCCACTAGTGTCTATCCCAGCTGATGGGTTATTTAATATTGGTTTTGTAAGAACTAATAAAACAACACAGAATACTGCATGGTAAATAAAGTTCTAGAAATCCAAGCAAACTCTCTTAATACAAATTCTACATTAAAACCACAAGCTTTAAGAATATCTGCAACTGAGAAGACTTGACATAACTGACTTGTTTATTCTCATAATTATGAGATGCTCTTGGCATTTCTCTCCTATAAAAACTGAGAATAACACATTTCAATGCTCAGATTTTAGGAATAGATTATAAGTTGTAAACTATTAAAACAGTTATAAACATAGATTTGATGTACTTACGGTATTGTTTAGTTCTCTGAAGTATATCTCGTGAGTCACCATAACCTGCTGATGTTTTAGCTTGAACTGATACTGTGTACTCAGTATAGGGTTCAAGGCCAGTGATATTGTATTCAGGAGAATCCTACAGTAATTATTAACTTTATGTTCATAGGTCAAAAGTTTACAACACATTGAAATATATTGCCGCAGATAAAATTATTACTTTGTTCTGGAAAGTAGCAGTCAACAGGAGTTTAGAGTATGCAAATGAAAAGGCAGGTTATAGTAGAGCAAGTCATAACACAACACTATAGCACAGGAGAGTATTACCTAACATACACTGACGACTCCCACAATAAACGAGTTAAACTGAAAAATACTGATATCTGAGAAAAATTAATGTATCAAAGTAACTGGTACAACATATGAATTGTGGAGAATTGGCTTAACCATTACTAGACAGTTCTTGTATGTAACCTATCAGTAGTGATACAGAATATAACGAAGTGTAGATACAGAGTAGTTAAACTATCTTTTTCCTTCACAAAATTAGAATATTTTATGAACCTATATGTATAGCCTACATCAAGATAGCTACTACGGTCTCACAACTACAGAATTAAAATTAAGATAGTCACTTTTAGTAGGGTCTCACAAAAACAGAATCAGAATTGATATTATTAGACACTCACATCAGCTGAGACATTTATTGATGCTGTACGACTGGGTAGAACTGATATTCTGTAACTTTTAATAACTCCAACACCTTCACTTGAGACACTGGTCCAGGAAATATATATTGAAGAGTGAGTATAAGACAGGATGTTGACAGTGTCAGGAGCATTAGGACCTGTAACAGTATGTAGGGTATTAAATATATCATGTGTCAACTAGTGTATGTGTCAACTAGTGTATGTATCAACTAGTGTATGTGTCAACTAGTGTATGTGTCAACTAGTGTATGTATCAACTAGTGTAAGTGTCAACTAGTGTATGTGTCAACTTGTGTATGTATCAACTAGTGTATGTGTCAACTAGTGTATGTGTCAACTAGTGTATGTGTCAACTAGTGTATGTGTCAACCAGTGTATGTGTCAACCACTGTATGTATCAACTAGTGTATGTATCAACTAGTGTATGTGTCAACTAGTGTATGTGTCAACTAGTGTAGGTATCAGTCAGTGTATGTGTTAACCAGTGTATGTGTCAACCACTGTATGTATCAACCAGTGTGTGTGTCAATTATGTCAACCAAATTCTTGAATATTAATCAGCTATCATTCTAATATGACTAAAAAACCAATTACAATGTTATATATTAAAAAAACATCACAACATTTCCAAAATTTCCTAAAAATCATAAACTTATAAATTTACTGTAGCACATATATACATAACAAACATAAAATCTAATGGCTCATAAAGATTAAAAAGTCTACTAAGTAACTTTGAGGAGTGAAGAGATTACTTGTAGAAAGTTAACATAACGGATTTACGTTTTTCAGTTGTGGTAGCATTTTCTTGACTTGAAGATGGTTTTTTAGTGTTAACGGCCCAAACAACAAATGTGTAATTGGTGAAAGGGGACAGCTTAGTTACAGTGTAGGATATGGAAGAGAAATCTGCTGACTTTAGTATTACATCACCCAGTCTATTGGTGCATTCTACAACCTTTTCATCTATTGCTGCTGTGTAGTTGTGCTCTCTTCTCTGTAACAACACAATCTCTGATTACCTCACTGTGTTGTGAGTACAAGTGACACACTACACAGGAAGGAACTATTATTTACCCGACAGTTTTCACAGGAAATGAGAGCAGAGCTGACACAAGTACTATTAGAGAGTAGTTTTGTTTGAATCACATAGGCTACTACTACTCCGTTCTCTTGCACAGGTTTATTCCAAGTTAACGTGACGCTAGAGCTAGTGGCTCCAGTTGCTGTGAGGTTTGCTACTGGACTAGGTTCTGTAAGAGAGTAAATGGAATACATACATCAGAAGATATAATAAACACTATCAATATCATATGGTGAGCCATGTGAACAGATGAGCAAATACAACATTTTAAAAACATGATATAGTAATTCAAGTGTATAATAGTAAAATAACACAACTAAATACAGAGCTAAAGACACTTGATAGAATATATTTATATCGTAATAGAAGTGAACATACTATCTTCATCAGTTGTAACATCTACTCTCTCTGTATAATTACTATACTTGTAGGAGTCAGGTCTCTCTACATCTGCAGCTTGAGCTCTAACAGTGAAACTGTATGAAGTATCTGCACTCAGTGAAGAGTACTCTTTGAATGTGGTGCTACCAGAAACTGTATCTGTTAAAGTAAAGACTACCTCATGTTACCAGATAGATATAGAATACACACTATGTATCACACTAGATGACTCTCACAGCTATATATAAGTAGTCTAGTATCATATACAGCATGTATGGCTAGTGACAGGGTGTACCTATACCCTCACCTGTGATATTCCCTTCTGGTGTAAAGAGCACAGTCTCAAATCCATCTCTTCTACCAGTTCCTAAACTCCAAGTAAAGTTCAGCATACTGCTTCCTGGAGGAATCTTCACCTCAACTGATTCTGGTTTGGTTGGAACTGCAGAGAAACACAAAGGAATGCAGGTATGAGGAACTAGTGGTCATTAGCAAGATGGAGGGAGGTGGTAGCAAGAGTTCACAGGTAAACTTGAAGTATTTGTGAAACTTAAAAATAAATTAAGAAGAATAGATAACTTTAGATAGGTTAACACTGAGTTCTCATAAAAACAAATATACACAAAGCTAATGAGAAAATAGAGATCAGTTACCCAATATCCAAGGAAAAATAGCGGCTATATATACAAATACTAATAAAACTTCAAACTGCATTATAATGTAATACAGGGCTGAAAGAGCATATTATAAAAACAATCATATAGTATGTAGATGTAATCAGACAAGAGCCACTTAGTAATAATAAAATGAGAAAGTTTGCAAAAGTAAATTTAATATAACGCTAGTAACAGATGTAGTAAATTGTTAGAAGTGCAAATGTTGACCACTGCAAAAACTACAAAAACAGGGGAGCCAGTCACAGTAAAATACAAACTTATCTACAATTTTCTTCAAAATACTAACAGCCTTGCAAGAAAAATATAGCATCTATTATCAACTAAAACGGTTAAAAACTAAAAAATTTTAAATGCTGACAACCTAGAGCTGGCTTAAAGTCATAGCAAGTCAAGTCAACTGTTAACCAAGTTAAGTTAAAAACAGCAAAACCTGAGCTGACTTGAATTAGTTTGAATAGATTTGCAAGAAACAACTCAAATTATGCACATATTACAAAGTGTGCTGGGTTATTACATGAATTTAGCATTGGAAAAATATCACTATTTTGGTTCTAGCCATTTAGAAGTTAAAATTTATCAATCAGTAAGAAATAAAACCCAAAAAACTGCCATAAAGTAGAATATACCAAGTCTGTTTTTCATATTAAAACTATTAAAATATTTATGATGAACTTGAAAAATAAAATTAAACAATTTGATACTTTGACCAGCATAGAGTCTGAGCAACAAAACACTGAATATCCTACTATTATAAGTAGGTACAGGTTGTGAATACAAGACATGCGGACACAACTCACCAACTGTGTATTTAACCTCATTACTTTGTGGACTCCTTTTACCCGTAGAGGAGACAGATTTAACAACAAACGTGTATCCGTGTCCCTCTGTGAGGTTGTCTATGAGTAAGGGGCCAGTGGTATTTCCAGTAGTATTAACACTTGTAAGTTTATTATCAGACTAAAACATATTATAATTTTCCTTAGAATGTATTCACGAGATAATATTATCTGCCACAGCTTTTAGTAAATCGATAAAATACAGTAGGAAACACACAAATAACAGCTGCCAACGAATCTGAAATGAAACTGCTTAACAAGTGAAACATTGCTATCTCATGTGAGTGTACAGAGACTTACATCTGTGTAGTTGACTTCATAATAACTAATATCAGCCATCCCTGTATGTTCATCCCATTTTAGAGTAACCGAGGTGTCTCTACGTTCTGTTATCACAAGATTCTCGGGAGAGGATTGACCTGAACATTTATACAATACATTGTGATTATAATATATATGAATAGTTGAAACATGACTAGGAAAGCGTTGAAATATAGGAATATAGTAACACTGTGTTATAGAATGTTACAGCACACAAGAAGCTACCTGGTTTAACTTCATTGAAGTCCACCCATCCACTCTGCACAGAGTCAGAAGTAGTGTTCACATAAGCTTGTATAGAGATAGTATAAACCCTTCCTTGAGTAGCACCTGGCAGAGTGTAAGTTCTCGCTGTGTTATCTGGAATATCTAAAGGGGAGCTCCTATCACCACACAATCCTGTATAATATAACACTAAAGCTAAAATAGTGATCATAGTCAGCTGCTACATACAGCATGCAGTAAATAACAAAATGTGCAACTGATTGGAAGTTGCATTCTCACACAAAATAACATCAAACTTGTACAATTTAAAGAAACCGAGTGTGAAAATAATATGATATAGATATGCATAACATATGAAATGTGACAATTTTCTCTAATGATGATACTATTCTTATGTAACTCTCTTATTCTGTGACACAAAGTTTCTAAGTGTGGAGCTAAACTACTAATGGATGGGAAAATTTTTAAACTTTCATTAACGAAAACCTTGTCAGATTATACAAACTCCTTCCTAGTTATTAACATCTGATGAAAGTGTAGACATTAAATAATCTTACCTACAGCTGGGATACAGCTCAACCTGAATCCACTGACAACATGTGTACCATCATATGTCCATTCTAGATTGATGTTTGTATCTGAGGGGTTTGCTCTGGTTGGAACTACATCTGCAGGAACTATTGGAGCAGGGAAAATAAAAATATATTGTAAATTTATAATTGATATTTTTCTAAAATTATAAATCCTTAAATGGAACATTACAATGTACTATTTGGTAATATAAAAAGCTCAATATTTTTACATCCTTTTATGTAGTATAAGTGCAATTATAATTTGTGATAAATAAAACAGAAAGAGGCACATACCCATAGTTAACTCAGTACTATTCTCTGGTGTAGAAGGTACATTATTACTGATCACAGTTACAATAAATATGTATGTTTCTCCAGGAGTCAAGTTATTTATAGTAACAGAACTACCACTTCCACGAGGTACATCTTCCACAGAAGGAGGGGAACATGGACAGTTACATTTAACTTCTACTCTTACAGAATCCCACACAGTGTTAGGAATACTCCATGTTATAATAGCAGTGTTTGTACTATCAGATGAGGATAACTCTGCTGTTACACTAGTCACAGGGGAAGGAGCTACAGAGGAAATAGAAAACACACCCTAACTGATAGGAACACAAACACCACAGAAGAGGGTCAGCAGGCACACTCCAGTTAGCAAATTATTAGATGATTATAAATAAGCATGAAATTGATTAAAATAAATATATGATTAGACCAACACATGAGTTAAATCTTATACCAAAACCGTAAAGCAATGTGGAATAGTAAACACCAGGGAAGTGTTATCCAAATGAACCACAATCAGATAAAATATAAACACAGGGCAGGAATTGCTACACTTTTTGAAAAATTCAAGAAATGTGTCTACGCAGAGTTTGATGCTCTAGTAAAATCAACCGATATAGGTAATATTTTGTACGTAACTAAATACTTAGTAAGGCGGCAAAAGTGTAGCAATTCAAGCAAAAAGAAACCATAATGAGGTTAAAACACCAAAACAGAAAGTCAAGCAGCACCAGTGGTAACAGCAGCTGTAGCTGAAGGCAGCGCGGTTGCCTAAAAGTTGCGTCGAGTTTATATTCTCCGAGAATACTTTTGAATTTGAATGCTCTGCTGCCGAATGAGCTAGGAACTCTCCGTATGACGCATGCGCTACGCTGTTATTAATAACATACAGTTATGTTGGTATCATGTAACACACCTGCAGTGAATGTCACATTATTACTTTCCACACCATCATCTCCTAAGGTAGAGTCCATATAGCTGAATGACAGAACCCTGACAGTGTACTCAGCTCCAGGTGTGGGCAGGGAGATAGTTTGAGGAGAAGTCTGAGTTCTTGTATCAAGACTGTCTTCATACATAGCTGAGGTTCCATTGCTATACTAAACCTGTAAAAGGGGGGGGGGTCATATATTCTGATATAAATACATTAAGAGTACGCTGTGCACTTTGAAAGCCAAAGATATTTTCAGCTGGTAAATTTTTCTACCCATCAAGATAAATATCTTAGAAAAGAAGCATGTGTTAGACATAATCTTTCTGTTCACATGACCATACCATGTAGACATGGGGTTGTGTTACTCACCATGTAGTAAACACCTGCTACTGTAGTCCAAGATACAGTGATAGAGTCTATTTGTGGGTTTGAAACCATCACATCAGCTGCCCCACCTACAAATAGAAATACTCTACTATGAAGCTACAACTTTGCTAACCAATCTATTGGTGTGTTATGTACTTTTAACAGCATAAGTACAGGTGTACTTGTAACAGTATGAGTACATGTGTACTTGCAACAGTATGAGTATGTGTACTTGTAACAGTATGAGTACATGTGTACTTATAACAATATGGGTACATGTGTACTAGTAATAGTATGAGTACATGTGTACTTGCAACAGTATGAGTATGAGTATGAGTTTATTGACACGACGGAAGATACGCAAAATAATAGATTAGTTTACAATAATTTTAGCAAGGTCTTGGCAGTAATGCAGTTGTTCCAAACTAATTCCAAGTTGGTAAGAAATTCATGTTTTAAAACATTACAAGTTTTCGCTTTTAATTTCCCCATCAACACCTGGCATCATCTTTCCCACTTATGTGAGTCTATTTAGAGTGTAACTCATTATTGAAGCATTTTATTTGTAAGTTTTGTCTCAATTATCATGATGCTGAAGCCTTCAACATGTAGCTGTGACACTTCCTTAAATAGTTTCAAAAGTTTAAAAATTTCAGTCAAGTGGGAGATGCAACTTCTAGTATTAATCCTTGACCTTCTATAGCACCTGCCAGTTTGTGGTTACATATATATGTTTACATTATTTCTACATACTGTGTAAAAGTTTTAAAGTTGTAGTTCTTTATTGAATTGATTATTTAGCACACAACTTCTAAAACTAGTGTGGTAATTCCAATATCAGAATGATAACTTATCTCCTCATGTAACTTGAGTATCGGTCAAGTCGTTCAAGTCAATGTCTAATCAAATCAAGAAAACAAAACTTAGTCAACTTCAAGTCAAATTGAGTCAACTCAAGTTAATTTACTTGAGAAAGTTGAATTAACTTGCAAGTATAGGCAAAGCCAAAATCCATAACGTTCATTTGTATGCAGTGATTATAATAGGTAGTAGTTATACACACTTAGCAGCTTGCATAAAATAAACTGCATCTTTAGTTAATTTAAAATAACTAAGAATTTAAATCTAATGAAGAATGCTATTAAAATAGTTACAATAGAAAACCTGATCAATTTTAAGTCAAATAAAGTGATGACTTCATTGCTTGACTTGAGTCAAGATAAATTCGCTGAGAAGTACCACAAAGAAGCCAAATTCTATAGTTTTCATACAATTAATATAATAGTTACACGCACTTGGCAGCTTGAATAAAGTATACTGTATTGTTAGGTACTGCTATTATGAAATAAATTATAATATAAAACTAATTTAATGAAGAACGATATTAAAAGAATGGCTGAACCCCAGTGAAATCTCTGTAAGAGGTTTCAAATTTGAGTTGATTACTTAAATAATTTCAGCTAGTCCATCAAATATTTAAATATATCTAAAGTTAGTTGAGTAAATCAAGTCGATGATTTTTAGAAATCAAGGAACTTTAAGTACTAGAGTCGGCCGGAACTTGAGACACTATGACATGGAAATCACTTCTGACACCTACTTCTAAAAATAGCTAGACATAAGATAGTAGGTAGGTAAGTAGGTAGGTAGGTTTAGTCTCACACAGCATCATATTATGAGTTCAGAAGTACGCAGGAATTCAGGCTATATTCTTAAGTCAGTAGTTAGTCAGTTGTAACACCAGCCTATAGAGTAAAACAAAATGCTGTGTATTACGCAGAAGAAGTTACCTAATTTAACTGTGTCAAACTCCACCCATCCACTCTGCACAGAATATGATGAAGTCCTCACATAAGCTTGTATAGACACATTATAAACCCTTCCTGGAGTAGCACCTTGCAGAGTGTAATTTCTCATTGTGTTATCTAGAATATCTAGAGGGAAGCTCCTATTACCACACAACCCTGTAAAATATAAAACTACAGCTAAAATTATGATCATGGGGAGCTGATACATACGGCATGCAGTAAAGAACGCCATATGTAATTGATTGGAAGTTGCATTAAAAAAACCGTCACATTTATAAAATTTAAAAAAATGTAGGACTGAGATTGAAACTAGGATATGGTCTGGAGGCAATGACTTCTTTTAATAAGTGTACTACTTTAATGTACGTAATACCACTATTCTGTGACACAAAGTTTCTACTTTCTTAACACGAGAGGAGCTCAACTAATAAATAGGAGAATATAAAAACTTGTATTATAATATGAACAGACAATACGGCAGATAATATGAACCCCTTCCTAGTTATTACCATCTAAACCGCCAACAGACAATTCCTTCCTAGTTAATAACATCTGAAGAAAGTGTAGACAATAAATAAGCTTACCTACAGCTGGGATACAGCTCAACCTGAATCCACTGACAACATGTGTATCATTATATGTCCATTCTAGATTGATGTTTGTACCTGAGGGGTTTGCTCCGGTTGGAACTACATCTGCAGGAACTATTGGATCAAGAAAAATAACATATCAAGATATTTTTTATTACAAATGCCTAAATGAAACATTACAATGTATTGTTTGATAACATAACCAGCTGAATATTTACATATACTTTTATACAATACAAGTAAAACTACAAGTGTGATAAATAAAATAGATAAAAGACATACCCATAGTTAGCTCAGCACTATTCTCTGGTGTGGAAGGTACATTATTACTGAATACAGTTACAGCAAATATGTACGTTTCTCCAGGAGTCAACTTATTTATAGTAACAGAACTATTATTTCCAGGTACATCTTCCACAGAAGGAGGGGAACATGGAGAGTTACATTTAACTTCTACTCTTACAGAATCCCACACAGTGTTAGGAATACTCCATGTTATAATAGCAGTGTTTGTACTACCAGGTGGGGATAACTCTGCTGTTACACTAGTCACAGGGGAAGGAACTACAGAGGAAATAGATAACACACCCTAACTGATAGGAACACAAACACCACAGAAGGGTGTCAGCAGACACACACCAGTTAGCAAATCATTATATGATTATAAATAAGCATAAAACTGATTAAAATAAATATATGATTAGACCAAAACCGTAAAGCAATGTGGAATAGTAAACACCAGGGAAGTGTTATCCAAACAAACCACAATCATATAAAATATACACACAGGGCAGGAATTGCTACACTTTTTGAAAAATTCAAGAAATGTGTCTACGCAGAGTTTGATGCTCTAGTAAAATCAACCGATATAGGTAATATTTTGTACGTAACTAAATACTTAGTAAGGCGGCAAAAGTGTAGCAATTCAAGCAAAAAGAAACCATAATGAGGTTAAAACACCGAAACAGAAAATCAAGCAGCACCAGTGGTAACAGCAACTGTAGCTGAAGGCAGCGCGGTTGCCTAAAAGTTGCGTCGAGTTTATATTCTCCGAGAATACTTTTGAATTTGAATGTTCTGCTGCCGAATGAGCTAGGAACTCTCCGTATGACGCATGCGCTACATTGTTATTAATAACATACAGTTATGTTGGTATCATGGAACACACCTGCAGTGAATGTCACATTATTACTTTCCACACCGTCTCCTCCTAAGGTAGAGTCCATATAGTTGAATGACAGAACCCTGACAGTGTACTCAGCTCCAGGTATGGGCAGGGAGATAGTTTGAGGAGAAGTCTCAGTTCTTGTATCAAGACTGTCTTTATACATATCTGAGGTTCCATTGCTGTACTGAACCTGTGAGAAGGAGAGGGGGGGTCATATACTCTGATATAAAAACATTAGGAGAACACTGTGCAGTTTGAAAGCCAAAAATATTTTCAGCTGGTTAATTTTTCTACCCATCAAAATAAATATCTTAGAAGAGAAGAATGTGTTTGACATAATCTTTCTGTACACATGGCCATACCATGCAGAGATGGAGTTATGTTACTCACCATGTAGTAAACACCTGATTCTGAAGTCCAAGATACAGTGATAGAGTTCGTTTGTGGGTTTGAGACCTTCAGATCAACTGCCCCACCTACAAATAGAAATACTCTACCATGAAGCTACAACTTTGCTAACCAATATATTGGTGTGTTATGTACAGGTGTAGCATAAGTACAGGTGTACTTGTCACAGTATGAGTACATGTGTACTTATAACAATATGAGTACATGTGTACTAGTAATAGTATAAGTACATGTGTACTTGTAACAGTATGACTGCATGTGTACTTGTAACGGTATGAGCACATGTGTACTAGTAACAGTATGAGTACATGTGTGCTAGTATCAGTATGAGTACATGCGTACTTGTAACGGTATGAGCACATGTGTACTTATAACAGTATGAGTACATGTGTACGTATAACAGTATGAGTACATGTGTACTTGTAACAGTGTGAGTACATGTGTACTAGTAACAGTATGAGTACATGTGTACTTGTATAGAGTAGATAAAGTAAATAATGCTCAGAATACATGAAGTTCGTTAGAAACATGGCTATGTGATAACATAGCAGAGCAAGTTTGACAACTTCTCCACAATACTGTGAGATCAGCTCTCAGATCACACACTATATGTACATGCGCGTGGAATTGTGCCCTCTATCTCTTTTAGATATATTTGTCAGTCACCAGCAGTATTTTAGCAGTTACTGCAAGTTATATTCAACGAATCTCAAGGGAGAGAAAGAAGAGGTGATTTATAACCATTAAATTCTGATCTTGAGATATCTAAGTGTGTACAGGACTTCAGATAAATTAACAGCTTCAAGAATACAAGTTACATTTCTTTAGAGTAATAAATACTCACTGGGTGGTGCCAATGTAGTGGTAGTGGGTGCAGCAGTTGTGGTGGTAGCTGTGTTGGTAGATGTGGTGGTAACAATGTTGGTAGAAGTATCAGTAGGAGGTGAAACAATTGAGTTCCCTGCTGCATCTCCAGGTGTTGGATAACTCAGAGTCACACACAGTACAACCTGTAAATATACATGCTCTACATATTTATATATTCATACAGTATATTTTACTACATCTAAGCATAACAAGAAACATGTTAGGATAATGCTGAAAATAAATTTATAATAATCTACTTCAAATATCATCTCTCACCACAAAAGAAAGTACCTAGTAATGTGTGTGTTGGATCGATTCATGAATTCATATGTAACAAGTTTTGATAAGAAATACAATAAATACAATAAATGTAAATTTGATGCAAAACTTCTCTTTGGAGCTGCAAACACAAGGAGGGCTAGTCTTATCTCACCAGAAACTTGAGCTACATAGAAGTACATGGTGGAGAATGCAGTGGTAGACAAGCTCACAAACCTACTGAGGTAGGTGCAGTACTGAAAAATTGAGAAAAGCCTGTATTCTAGATTGGAAATGTAACAAAAGAAGTTTTGTTTTTGCAAAAATTTCAACTTGTACCTCAAAAATAAAATTTGATTTTTCTACTACTGCACCTTAATGAATCTACTGACGTCACATATAGAGATAAAACGTTAACAGAAACTGGTCGATATACGAGTTAATGCTCTATACCTTACAACTTGCTAAACTTCAATTTCAAAAGTGAGATTTGAAAGTTAAATCAATTTCTAAAAACATTTTCTAAAATTACTTTCTTGATGCTTCTTAGCTGCACATCTGGTAAAATTATACAGTAGCTTCAGTATCTATTATTCATGAGTGGAGTTAGGTGGAGGGTTGACATAACATCACCTTAAAATCACTACTTCTCCTTATAACTAAATGAGGAGATACTAAATGGGTTGACAACACCACACATACATCTGGTGACTATATCTGACCATCAACTCTAGAATACAGTATAATATTACCATACCACAAGTGTGATGAGAGACTTTGATATCTCCATGTTAAACAGTCCTGTGTTATTCATAAGCTAGTACTTCACCATAGTCAGTCACTCTAAAGAATAGAAATGTCAACATACAACGTTATCTTTATTTTCAACATTTACTCACTCTCCCAACAAGAAGGAAGTTGCTGTTTAGCAGCTTAGCCACTAGCTGAATATCAGCCAATCACATCTTATCACTTAAAATGAAAGATGCAATATGCAAACAAATGCCTATATAGTACAGTTACATCATGTATGACTTCTGTAATATTTGTGACCTCAGGTATAAGACTTATTACATTTGTGACCTCAGGTATATGACTTATTATATTTGTGTGGAATGTGAAACTGAATGTTGAAAGTAAAATAGAACAACTCCTCATTGTAGAAAGCATTTTGAAACTTTTGTTCTATTCTTGTACTTAGTGATCTCCTAATGTAGTAATTAATAGCTTATAATATGTTAAATGTTTGCACTGTTTACTGCTTATTTTAGAAAAGACGTCAAAATCATTACATATATGTGTATTTACAGCTTCTCTGTAGTTCATGAATTGGATTTATTGTCTCTTGCTTTTCTGTAGACGCCGGGACAATGGCTGAAATTAGTAAATAGACTACTTAAACTTTGTTCACATAAACCCTGGTTTCAGCAATTGTACTATAAACTTATCCTAAAACACTGACCAGCTTAAATGATATTTAATAATAGTTTATAAAAATCTGATCAAAATGAAAAACATGAATTTGTGTTTTATAAGAAACTATTCAATTGGCACCAAGAGCAACTTAAAATATTTTATCTGTCATTAGCTTAAGCATGGATTCGTCAGTAGAGTCAGTCAAGTCAGTAGATGAACCTCACAACAACCCCAAGTAAGGCCATGGCTTGTCTAGTTGTAATTATGTCACAAACCAAGCTCTTCGGCCATGTAGTAGGTATCGTTTATTTTTTATTTGATTCAATCAATTTTGAAGGAATCCATAAATGAGTTTCAACACAATTATATTTGCTGCTTTGCCCCCTTAAAAACATTCAATTCCATGCCTAGCAGTCGTAGCTTACAAGGTGCATACAATACATGATATTGTTGATAATCTTTAAAGAATTTACATATAAATGTTGGTGAAGACTCAAGTCTAACAATCAAAAGTTGTATAACATTTATAGAAAAGCAGTTGCAGTTTACGGAGTTGATATAAATACAGGTCATCTTTATTCCAGATAAAACAACAGTTTAAATTTTAGAACAGTGATAAAATATGACAGAAAATTCCATGTTTACAATCAACAGAAATTAGATACACATAAAACATGCACACATTATATATAACAAATTAAAATTTTTAGTATAACATACTATATAGTAACATAACATGCAGTAATAAAACGTACAATAATATAATATATAGTAACATAGCTCACAGCATTTTAATATACCTATTGTAGCAAACAGTAATATATAACAGAGTAATATAAACTACAGTAGTGACCATTTACAGAATAGTGGGTGTTGAGAATAACATCATAAATAGCAAAAAAAACTTAAAATTCAATGACCCAAAATGAGGTAAAGTTCAATACACAGGTTTGAGTACCAATAATTTACCTTTTAAACTCTTTTGACCAAAATATACTGAAGGAAAAATAATCTCTTCAAGTCTGCTGCTCTCTTATTGAATTTTTTACAGATTCCTGGGCTATTTGGTATGTTGATAGTAGTTGCTGCTGAATACTTATTTAAGAATTTTTGGGTTGAGTTATGCAAGTATCTATTGCTATATAAATAAGAGTAAGTACTGTTATGTGAATAAGAGTAAGTACTGTTATATGAATAAGATTAGATACTGCTGTGTGTGTATATAGCAGCCTACCGTACCACACATAGCAATTTAGCGCCATACAAGTGCTCTAAACTATTTTATTATACCTATTAGAGGGGTTGAGATTTCACCGTCCCAACAACTTTCACTATTCCATACTGCTGGACACAGAATATAAGACTCCAAAGACTAAATATGGAAGAGCGACAGACACTAGAGCGACTGCTGGATATGTCACAAGTACCTGACAAGCACCTTAGAGTCAATTGGTGACATCTTGTGATCCCAGCATATAGAGAGGCAATCCAATCAGAATGAAGGACAGAGAGATGACAAAGTACAAGGTTATCTGAAGGTCAAACAGAGCCATCGACATCAGAGTACTGACCATGATGGAGACACAAGTGAGCACTAGTTTGGTTATATTGCTGCTGTGTTTCATTATAACTGATACACAGAATCCTTGCAGGGCCTGAAACACAGCATTACATGTGTGTCACATTTATAAGTACATGAACTAGCAGATAATGCTTCAAAGACTATCAAAGAGAATAAACTCACAGTGGTAAATACTACAGTCCAAGAGTAGATGTTGAAACCCTGGAAAAGAGAGAAACTGTTGGTTGAGTTTATAGATTGACAGCCATCTTGCATCTTCCACAGAACTGCGAGGGTGTTAAATGCAACACCTGAAGAGTAGAGGTACATGCTCTGTTTGTGTAGAGACACCTGAAATAGATGTAACATGAATGAGACATGTAGTAGTAGTAGTAGCAGCAGCAGTAGTAGCAGCGGTAGCAGTAGTAGCAGTAGTAGTAGTAGTAGTAGTAGTAGTAGTAGTAGTAGTAGTAGTAGCAGCAGTAGTAGTAGTAGCAGTAGTAGTAGTAGTAGTAGTAGTAGTAGTAGCAATAGTAGTAGCAGTAGCAGTAGTAGTAGTAGTAGTAGTAGTAGTAGTAGTAGTAGTAGTAGTAGTAGTAGTAGTAACAGTTGTTGTAGTAGCAGTAGCAGCAGCAGTAGTAGTAGTAGTAGTAGTAGCAGTAGCAGTAGTAGTAGTAGTAGCAGTTGTTGTAATAGCAGTAGCAGTAGTAGTAGTAGTAGTAGTAGTAGCAGTTGTTGTAATAGCAGTAGCAGTAGTAGTAGTAGTAGTAGTAGTAGCAGTAGCAGTAGTAGCAGTAGCAGTAGTAACTACAGTAGAGATACATGCCAGTTTGACAATTCCAGAAAAAAAAGTGCCCCAGCTATTCTCAATATTTATTTTCAAAATTTCATATCAGAAACGAAATAAATGGATTACAAAAAATTACAGGTTAAAACACAATAACTGTGGTGAGAACATACAAAGACAAATGCTACAATTTACAGTTGGTAAGGCATTCTGAGACTCACAATACCAGCATTAATTATGGTGCATAAATAAGATATGAAGAAGAAACAAGCAAAAGAACAAAAACAGCGTAAGACTCCATAGCCTACAAACTTAACAGACCTTATTGCTCCTTCCTCTGAGCCCAGTCATAAAATTTTAGATCCTAAAAAATGTATATAGTCTAAAAATATGTGTAGCTTGACTACGACACACAATCAACAGCTTGCATTATGTTAAAATCGCCAGGGCAATCACAACATTAGCAACTAGCTCATGGCCAGAAAACTTATTAAATTAAAGAAAGCTCTTCATTTTTTATAAAAATGTCTTTGTTATATTACGCAGAGGCAAGACGATTTCATGGTAAAGAACCTTGCACTATAGGACAGCCAATCATGTTGAATGATGGGCAATAAACTGAATATTCACAAGCATATGTAATGAACAGGTGGAGATAACTTTTATCAGTTGATATACACAACACCACAACTTATTAGGGGAGACAACTACCAAATACACTTCATTTCGAGCTTAAACAGAAAATTAAAACAATGATGGCTGAAAGCAGAGAAAAGCTATCATAAATATTTACAGATAGAAATTATTCAGATTAGATTAAAGATTATAAAAATTAATTATCCAAAATTATAAAAACAATTAACCAGTAGGCCTACCTAAGCTGTTGGTACAAAATCAAGATATTTTCTTGTATATCAACCCCTTCGGTCATTCATATTCGTCAGTTTGTCTTCTTTGTCTCGAAACAGGCATCTATATGTCTAATGTGACAGAATTATTCGTTAAATTCCCTCATCTTAGACTATTCATTCTGACTTTAAATTAAATTAAAAACTTACAGACATCGGCATCCCAAATCTTTCTGACTGAAACTGCAGCAGCTTCTAAAACTAACTGATGTTTAGTAACTTTTGCCTTTAACTGATTTATTGGCAAAAGACAAGACAGAGTAAATTGGCCTCTGTAATATTTACTGCAGGATCGTAAAAATTTAAATAAATAACATTGCTCTTGTACAAAATGAATCTTCAATATTTTTATAATTATAACCATAGGCTTAACTTCATAGGCTTGTAAAAGATTATCATAGTCTAAAAATCTGAAACCTACAAGGTTAGGTAAACTTGTATCACTGCGCTTTCATTACTTTGCATTATCCGAATTGATTTTTCATTTGATGTTAGGAAACAGTTGCATCGAATGAAACCACAACATCAGTTAATGCAATTTGCAACTACAAATCCATCCTTACAGATCCATTTGATGCAATAGAAACATAGTATTACACTTCAATCCTTGTGGGTATTGTATTATGCTTCAATAATATAACTAACAAAACTACTAGATTCAAATTTACTGAAACTATCTTTAAATGAAGCGAGTAGTGAAATATTATTTTTAAAGTTCAATGGGAAAGTCTATTGGCATACTATAATTTGAGATATCTATTCTCACCATTTTCCATTTCATTCTGTGCAAGTAATGGGTTCTGCATAACAGCCAACTCAATCAGCATCTCCGTTTTACTCTGCAATCAAAGTATTTATATAAATGAGAAAAATACCTTTGGTTTTGTTGCACTTAAAAAGAAGCTGTGATGCATAGAAAATCTCAACACACACATAAAATAGATTTATTTCATTATTAGATTAAATAATGATTATAAAACACATTATAGAGGCCGATGGCACAATAAAAAGATTAGAAATACTACTTGCAATACTAAGAGTAACACGAGCAAAAATTAAAATATAATAGTAACTACAATATTCGCAATGCACTAAAGAAGACAACTTGTAAAATGTCAACCCATCATTTGTTTATCACTATAACTATGTATAGTAGATGACGTGTGAATGAACTCTTTTATTCAGGAGATGTTGTTGAGAAATGGAAAAAAGCAAGAAATCAAAGGAGACTAAAGATTATACGATGGGCAGAGCAATACTGATACAGAATAAAGAAGTTTTGTTTGATTATTTAAAGAAATAATGTGAAATAAAAAAACATCTTTCAATTCTGAATGTGAACGAACAAACATAGCTTATAATAAATGTTATTAGACCCAGCATGTGGTCTTGTGACACTAAGAAATAAAATATATAAGTAAAAGCATTGTTGAAAAAATATGAAGAGTTCCAAGAAAGTATTGATCTTATGCTTCGATACCCCTAAAACCCCCTTATCCTTATAAAACAGGGATGGGTCAGATCTCAAAATTTAAGGCGTAAGGTACAATGATGCATTACCAAATGCAAAAATAATTTGCTTTTTTTTCGTTTCCTAGGCTGAAAGTATAAATTGCAGAATGTAGATGCAGAATATAAAAGCTGACAGTTTATTAATCTAACAAGTTGTGTATAGTTCACTAAGCAAGAAAGCAGCAAATAATTTATTGGGTCTACTTTAATTAGTGAGAAGTATGAAAAACACTTTTAGTAGCCGTAATAGCACTAATGTCACTGCTAGTAATGGGTTCATATGTGGCTACTCAAAGCAAATCTTGCTAGATGCTCATTGGTGAGCTAGCTGTGTTCTATTACTGTTTTTATACGGTTCATGCAAGAAAACATGCATTCACATTTATAAACATAACCAGATATGCTCAGTACTCTTAGTCCCAGTTTAGCTAGTGCAGGGTCTTTTTCACTGGTTACTGGTGAAGTGTAGAAGCTCACTGTTGTTGTTGCAGCAACATCACATAACCCAAGTTGTAATGCTGTTATACTTATGCTCACTGAAGTGTGATTATTAGTTTCAGCAATTATACATTGGGCAGAATTTTTTCATAAGTCATGTTCATGATTGGCCAGTGTTGCTTAGTACACACATTCTGTTAATGATTAAGAAACCAATGAAATTATTAGAATTGCTAGTAATTGACTGAGGGCCAGACTAAAACAGTAGGAGGGCCTGCTATTTGCCCATCCCTGTTATAAACGCTCATTTTCAAGACACAGATCTACATTTTCATTATATCTACTTGCAGGTCGGTTCTAAGCCAGTAATCGCTAAAATCTAGATGGAATAATTTATCCCAAGTTTTTCATGCCAAGAGTAAATATCACCTAGGAGGTATGAGTGCTTCATTGCGTGGTTCCTTCATATTTCCTTCACTCAGAAGGTTGTTGGGTGCTTCACCTCTCCTTTGACTATGATTTTCCAAGTATTGGGAGGCTCCCCAGACTCCTGCTGCTGCTTAAGGCCTAAATTTTCGCATATCTACTCATCGAGGGAAATTTTAAGGGGCTACGTAGATTACACACAATTCCCACTCAGTGAATCAAACTGTACCAGCGGACTTATCAGGTCTTGCACAGATGCCTGTGAGACATCTACAGGTGAACCCAGCATAAAATCAGCAAGGGTCACTATCCGGTCAATAGTCTGCCAGGATACTCACGAGGGGACAGTATTGATGGGCGCTAGTGTTTAACCAACTGTTGTGCCTGGCGCAAATACTTCATTGCTTTCTCAACAAGGTTGGCTGCACGAAGCTCTTGGTTCACGCCGGCGTCCTGTTTGCAAGGCTCTGCATATTTATCAGCAAATCCCTAGAATTTCAAGTCATGCAACTCTGATCACAAGTTTTCAGTTTGCCACTTAATCAGGAAGAATGACATCATGTTATTGAGATTTATTTCTAAAAATGGTGCATCTTCAGCTAGCCTTGGCATTTTTGCTACTGTCAACAAGTACAAAACGGAGTTACTGCGGCCAGTGCCTCTATCTGCTCCCACAGCATCTGGCAGCCTTTGCTTGGCTGCAGAGAGGGAGCTGTCTTGAGTGCATGTCTTCAAGGATCTACTGTTGTTTTGCACACCAGTCATTTCATATACAAAATGGTCGTTTTGTACACAAACTGCTATCCATTTCTAACACAAATTGAAGAATTAATTTACTGGATAACCATTTGAAGGATACTAGTTTACTTGTTTATTGCACTCTAGCTCTCTCTTTACCAGCATGTTTTTAAAAAAAAATCATTGACCATCACTATGTGCTACCATCTACTGATAATGTCTAAATCAAACGAGCAGTCCCTCCCCTAACATCTACATGAACATATCACAATAAAAAATACCTACCTATGCGGCAAAACAAAATGTACAAATTACTATTACTTGTGAGCGGCATTGTGTGCTTATACAATGAGAATGTACATAGAATAATAAATAAATATAAAAATACATATTTTAGGTAGTTTATATTGATGCGTAGGAAACAACCGATCAGATATATACGAAAAGACCTAAAAAGTGGGTATGAAACAATTTGCGTGGGAAATGGCTTGCGCCCGTCTCCAAGGTGGGACCCTATTTAGCACAGGAGCGACAGAAATAAGTGGAACAACTTTCAACAATATAAATGGTGTTGAGTTTCATTCGTCTTCTGCATGTCAGTAGCATCACGTGATAGTGTTGGGTGGCTTTAGCACAACTATAAACATGATTAGTGATTTTCCTAGCTAATAATACTAATACTCATACTGTACTAATTAGAAATTTAACTATTTAGTAATTTTCTAGTTCTACTACAAAGAGTAAGACTTAGAGTAAAAGAAACAGTAAGTATAATAGCTATAGTAATCTTTATATTTATAGTAAGTAAATACTAATAGTAATACAGTAACACTAATTAGTAACAGGTAAGTCAAAGTGACTGTGAGTAATACTAATAGTAATTATAGTAATAATAATACTAATAGTAATAGTCATAGTGATTTAATCACATGATTCATTTTTATTATACTTATTTATTATATTTTCATTATAAATCATAGCAACAACAATTTATTAACATACTCCATGAAAACTGTCTGACCCAGGTTATTGAAGAGCCAACACACACATTCGGTAACACCCTAGACATTATCTGTACCAGTGACACCTCCATAATAGATTCTATAAATGTAATTAGGCCGGGGCTCAGTGATCATTACATATTCGTAGCTAAACTACTAATTGAAAACCCACCTTCCCAAGATGTTATCCACAAAAATCATAAAGACATTCTTATCCACCACAAAGCTGATATCATTAAATTTAGAAACTATATGAGCTATGCATGTGAAAAGCTTTCACATATGGATAATTTCCAGCAGATGTGGGATACTTTCTCTGTCGCCTTCAAAGAAGCTATTGAAATATCTGTACCAAAAAAGACCATAAAAATAAGAAACAGTGGCCAACCACCTTGGTTTTCTAAAGAGGCTAAGAAACTTCATGACATGCAGATGTCATTATATAGAAAATTCAAGAGAACAAATAACCCATACTTTTTGCAGAGATACCAACAGCAAAGAAAAAACAATAAAAAAGCCTTCAAGTTAATCAAGAAGGAATACATAGTGAACAAAGTCTATAAGCCTCTGCTAAAAGGAAACATTACAAGCATCTGCCAACATCCACTTACAAGTATTAAAATTAAAAACGGTAATATAACTACAGACAGTCTGAAACGCGCAGAAACTCTAAATAGCTATTTTCATAGCCAGTTCTGTATTGATGAAACCATTACTGATCTCCCCCTTCTCCCTACTATTAGCAGGACTCTTGAGATCAACCCTGAAGGAGTCAAGAAATTAATTCATGATCTGAAGAACAATAAATCTCCAGGACCTGATCAGATACGAAAGTGTGAGCTTTTAATAGACCCTGGTATAGCAGCCCAGTGTCTTACATGTGTCTTTCAGGCCTCAATAGACTCCGGAGTGCTCCCAGCACAATGGAGAACTGCCAATGTGACACCAGTCCACAAAAAAAGCGCCAAAGACGAGCCATCAAAATATCGCCCAATCCCTTTCACCAGCACCCCTTGTAAAATGTTAGAACACATTGTCCTACATTATCTAAAAAAATTACTTGACAGCATGCTCTACAACAGACAGCATGGTTTCAGAAAAGGCTTAAGCTGTGAAACTCAGCTTTGTGCTACCATAGAAAAATCTGTGGAGCATGATCATGTTATTCATGGAGTAGTCCTTGATTTCCGTAAGGCGTTTGATAAGGTCCCCCACACTCTACTCATGCAAAAAATTCGTTGTATTGATGGCATTAACCCAAGCATAGCAAATTGGGTCCAAGGGTTCCTAACAAAAAAAAGTCAGAAAACTGCCATACGCGGTGTATTATCATCAGATCTCCCTGTCTCCTCGGGAGTGCCACAGGGTTCGGTACTAGGGCCAACCTTGTTTCTTATATACGCAAATGACCTACCAAAAGTAATAACATGCAAAGTGAGTCTCCATGCCGATGACACCCTGTTTTATGCTGCTGTGAATAGCAATGAGGACAAGCAGCTTTTCCAGACAAATATAGATGCTCTACAGAAGTGGTCTATGAAATGGAAAATGCCTTTTAACACGGAAAAGTGTGAGGTAATCATCTTTAGCAATGCCCCAAAGGCATATCCAGTGTTTGACCCCAACTATGCCCTTGGTGGACCTCCGCTCAAATGCAGACAGGAGATCAAATATCTTGGTATAATTCTGCAGTCCAACTTGAAATTTGAGCAACATATTACATCTAAGATCAAAAGTGCCTCCAAGGTTCTAGGTTGCATAAAATACTCGCTTTATGAAGCCCCTGCCAATAGCAAACTACTCGCATACACCAGTCTCTGCCGACCAATTCTAGAATACGGCGATACTCTTTAGGACCTAGCGGATTCAGGTAATATTGATGCCTTAGAGCGTGTACAGTCCTAAGCAATCAGGTTTATTAAAAATATCAAAGAAAGACAAGGCATCTCAGAAGCTCAAAATAAACTCGAACTACAACTTCTCAAAGACCGAAGAAAAACACATAGGTTGTCACTGTTAATGAGAATCCTCTCAGATGAATCTAAACACCAAACCTTAGCTTCAGCTTATGATGAACTGAATAAAAATAAAAACAAGTACACTATGTAAACGCAAGCTGCACAGAGAGGTGAGCCAACATCTATCTATGCTGCGAGCAAGGTCTATTTTAACGGTTTTCTCCCACGCAGTGTGAGAGATCTGAAGCTAAGGTCAACTAACACACAACAATAAACAGCTATATGCTGCTATACTAACTTATACTGACATTTATCACTAACCAAAAAGGCGCTCCACGTTTGCACCATGACGGTGACATTGAGTGTTCTATCGTCTACGAGTAACGAGTAACGAGTAACGTCTACAGGCAGTCGACTGGTCCGGTAATAAAATGCCATTGTCATTGTGATTGGCATTACATCAATGATTATGATTTCATCATACATGAAATGCCGTGATAATTGCTGAAAACATAAACTCACATAGACACCAATAGAAACTGAATGTTATATCGTGATTTATAAACATGTGTAGTTGTCTTCTCTTGTTATTGCGTGTGTGTAGAGTGTACAACTCTAAGATATTAGATATAGCTTGGGTGTGGCTCGTGTGAGTGTTGTAGCCATATAACCTAGTGTAAATGGTAGAATGGGGAGACTTTAGACTGGTTGAAGAACTATTGAGGATATTTATATAGAATGTATGCGACCCAAATACAGTGTGTTAGGGTACGTTAGTGAAGACTAGCCCAGGATCATAGACTGAGGAGCACCATCAGCCAACCATCCTAACCCGGAGTCTTAACTTCACCCCTACGGACGGACAGGAGCTGGCGTTACCTCACAGCCAAGCCATTAACCCGTAACTGTACACCGACTCCAAGCTCACCCCAAGGCTACGATATATATATTATTCGATGAGTTTACGTTACTCAAAATTAGTAAAACCCACCATAACAAGTATCTGTATCTGTATGAAGTAGATCTTGCAGCAGATCCCGTAGGACCATCGTGCAAGCCTCAGAGATCAACGAGTTACTATAATGGCAATCAACAAATTATATCTACTTTTCAATGTATAAAGCAAAATAAAATGTATTGATGTAGAGATCTATTAGTATTAGAAGAAAGCAATGGTAGGGACGCTCAGTGGGGACAAAAGTGAGCAGTCTGCTCAACACCGACTTCAAGTCTAATGTCCCTGATTGTTCTGGGGAGGAAGCTATGATAAAATGGGCCAGTTTTTGAAGAGAGTGACGTTACCAATCCCTGTGACTGAAAACGCGTGGTTACATTGGTATTTACAGAAGTTGTGTTCTCTTCCAAGAATTTAGTGAAAATCTCTGTCGGGCTACCAGCCATTTTTTTGTAGATCTTCACTCTCAACTCTCTACAGCGAACTTCCAGAGTGCTGAGGCGTAATTTTTCTCGAGCCTCTGACACACTGTCAGTACGGCTTTTTAAGTTTCCTATAAATCGGATAGCCAGATTTTGAACTCCCTCAATTTTATTTATAAGTTTTTGTGTATAAGGGTCAAATACCTGGCATCCATACTAAAGTATGGGGTGGCATAGGGCAGTGAAAGCAAGTAATTTTGTTTTACGCGGCAAATTCGATAGTGTTTGCCTTATCAACCCCAGGATCTGAGAGGCCTTTTTAACTTTTGCTCTATATGTTTGTCAAACTTTAGATTATTTTGTATAATGACGCCTAGATATTTGGCCTCTTCAACCTCACTAACTTTTTCTCCTGCGAGAGTGTAGGTACCATTAGAATTTGGTCTTTTATAGAAGAACATTATTTAGGTCTTTTTAATATTGAAACCCATGCCTCATTTTATAGACCATTCATATATGTTGTTTATGTCTTTTTGAAAACTTTCAGAGTCACTTGAGTGAATCACAGACTTAAAAATGACGGTATTGTCTGCAAATAAACTACCATTACAGGAGAAGCAATCAGGCATATCGTTAATATACAATAAAAAGAGTTTGGGGCCAATGACCGATCCTTGGGGTACACCAGAGGTAACCAACACTTCTTCGCTAAAGCAGTTTTGCAGAACAACTCTTTGAGTTCTATTGGTAAGAAAGTCTTTGAGCCAAGATATGATATAGGGTGAGATGCTGTTAATCATTTTATCAATAAGTAGATGATGAGGGACAACATCAAATGCCTTACGAAAATCAAGGATTAAGGCATGGACAGCGTTTTTAGAATCAACCATTTTAGCAATTTCGTGGCAAGTCAGCGTCAGCTGAGTCTCACACGATAAGCCAGCCCTGAAACCATGCTGACATGATGATAAAATGTCGTTCAGCTCATGATTCAGGGCATGTAACAGTATGTGTTCAGCTATTTTGCATGGTATGCTTGTCAGGGATATGGGTCTGTAATTTGTTACGCTGCTTTTATTACCAGATTTGATAACCGGAGTGACATTTGCGGATTTCCAGCCAACAGGAACAGTACCAGATTGAATGGAAAGGTTAATTATTTTTGAAAGACATTGACCAAATAATTCTGGGTCAAGCTTTAATAGCGTGTCATTTATCCCGTCAGGTCCAGCTGCTTTTCATTTTTTAAGATTAAGTATTAGATTGGCTATGCCATGACTATGAACCTTTAGGTTTTTAGGCAAAGGAAGTTTGTCATTGGCATTATTTATACAACCAAAGGACTCGGGTAAGAGAACGTGAGCTTTAGTGAATTGTGCCTGGAAAAAGGAATTTAAAAGATTGGCAATTTTAACTGGATCTTTTATTAGGTTATCTTTTTCAAGCAACCTTAACAACTCATTTTTGTTAGATGATAATGACTCAATATACAAGAAGAAGGGCTTTGAGTTTCCCTTTTCCAAAAGCTCATTTATTGTCAGAGATATGTATGTCGTTTTAGCTAACTTACAAGATGGTTGGTAGAGCTGTTGATCTGTCTTGTATTTTTTCAGTAGGTGTGGGTCTTGGAAAGACATATCTTTTATAAAGATTTTTTAAGGCCCTACATTTACGTTTCAATGCATGTGTATACCATATTGATCCCCTTTTAGGCACAATGACTTTTTTAGGGATTTCGGTATTTATCAAATCATGTATCTGTTTCACAATAATCCCAAACTAGGTCTATAGTGGAAGTCTTATTAATTATATCATTCAGTCTATCCCAAACAGTTCTAAGTTTGTTTGTATATAGTGTTATGATTTTCAGAATTAGGGTCGATGTGCAACCAAGAGAGTCTATTTATTGCTAGAGAAACTTCACCGTGATAAGTCGAGTAGATATCGTTATATTTAGGTACAGGAATACATAATAAAATCTAATATAAACAGTCAACAATACACACGTCTAGTTAATTTACTGCACTATCCTCAACTGGCTAGTAGCGCGAAGCTAACTACTGCTACTCAATATCAACTTAGCTAATTGGCTGGGTATATAGTTCCGGGTCAATATGCGACCTTGCGTATTGTGCTGCTGGTAGCTCCATGAGCCACCAAACCGCCCCCGCCAGCAGAAAGCCCTCTTTCTGATATACAAAATATAATTTACAAGTAACCAGGTACATCAGTGGACTAACGAGAAAAAAAGATATAAAATGTATTTACAGGAACCAATCTAATTAGATATATATATGTATATAAAAAAATATGTGCACAATAAATTGACATTAGGTCATGAGTAAGTCTTATCTACAGGCAGAGTACATGCCACCGTAACGGTAGGGAATGCCACAGAGAGGTAGTAGAGGAGTAAGATGGAAGTTGGAGAGAGAACTCAGGTTACTCCTGGGCGGCTCGTTTCATGCGTTTGATAGACTCCTGTAGCGACCAGAGCTCACTGGATGCGGCATGAATGCGGGGGGCCAGTCTGTATACCTCTTGCTCCAGGTCGTTTGCCCTAGTCTCTACTTCTCGTAAGTTGCGGGCCAGAGGAGATGAGCGAGAGAAAGTCTGCTGCTGCCAGTGCCTTTTCCGTTCTGAGGATGAAAGTGGGGGAGGGAGTGTGTACGTCTTTGTGTCTACCCTCTGTAGTACGACACGGGGGAGCGTATGCGGTTGACGTATGGGACTGAGAGGTGGGGGATTAGATGATTTTGTAGGCTTATCCATGGGTTCAGAAATGATGGGTCGAGGAGAGGGAAAGCCTTGCTCCAGGCGAGATAGCCGAGCTGGGTCGGTGATGAGAGGTCTGATAGCTTCAAGGAATGCGGGGTATGACGATTTATCTACGTTGTATACGTGTCCCTGAAAGCAATGCATGGTGCGTTGATGACACAGTAGGTAGTCACGATTATAACTATATTCCCCGCAGGGGCAGAACGTTGTGATATAATGCTGTGGCAAGTGGACTCTCAGTCTACGATGGGTTGTAAATCGCTGTTGACATAGCTGGCACTCGCGGTTACTGCCATCTCCTCTATGTTTCTTAATTTCTGTCTCTGTGGCAGGGGTAGTCCAGTTAGAGGTTGCTTCTAGCTGGGGTGGCAGTTGTCTGGTTGTGGAAGTTGGTGGGGCCGGCTTCGGGTCCCACGCCATCTCTAGGGAAGGCATGCCCGGAGAGACGGGCGCGAGTGTGTTTACAAGAGTAGAATTATTGTTAGATTGGGCGGATCTTTACAACATAATTCTAGTGACTGTCGACTGTTACTAGTCTGAGAGTCACAACTTTTAGAATGCACTCGAGAAACCAGTGAATCATGTGTGGACTGACTAAGAACAGCGTCTAGCTCCAGGTCTAACAGACCGTCGGCCATTACAGTGTCCTCGTCGTCATTCACGTGAAACGTGGTTCCCAGTAATTCTGATTCAATCTGATGAATTAGTTCAGAATTTACTGGCATCGAGCCCGTTTCCATGAATAGGAATACAAGACTTATACTGGCTTACCTGGGAACTCGGTATTAATGTCCATACTCAACGTTCTTGGTAAGATTGGAGCTGGTTGTGAGATACGTCTGCCTTTGGCGATGTCAGCGTAAGAAAAGGCTGAGCATCGTTTCTGGGGCACGAGGTCGGAACTATTTGCTTTACGCGCATTAATTCCTCCCACTATTCCGCCCTCGCAAAAGTTGATATTTGCGTGGGGTTCACAACTCCAACATTTCACCGTACGGTTTTCCCCTAGACTTTCATGCATGCCGCTTTTAATGCAGTCACATACGAAGTCTTTTAAATATGGTGGGGGTTTCCTCGTACGCTGTCCCCGTTTTAGGGGGGATCGACACGCTCGCCGGTTTATTAGTAGGGGCCTCTAATGGCGTCTCTACTTCACCGTTAGCGGTTACCTCTTCTTGTTCTCCGGATGGAGCCCCTCCCTCCGTGGGGGTTTGCACTTCCGGAACCGGCTCGGTTTCTGGAAGTGATGGAATTAGACTTGGCGGCGGCGGACACGCTTCTGTTGGCAAAAGCTGTCGTTCTTCTCTCACCAAGTTTTCCTCCCGCGGTATGACCACTTCATATTCAGGTCCATGCCGCCGTCGCCCGCGTGTTGTTGTCTGCCTCCTGGGCTCCAACAACGGGGGGGGGGCTTCTCCCACTGTGTCGGGGCTAGCCCAGTGCGGCTTCAAGCGAGACTCATTCTGGATAGACACCTGCCCTGAGCGCTCAATCTTGTACGTATGGTTGGGCATAGCCTCGACGATCACGTAGGGTCCCACGAACTTAGGCTGTAACTTAGCCGCCTGTCCGCGACGCCTACGGTAATTGATCATCCAAACCTTATCTCCCGTTTGATAGAGGGGTGGTTCCTCGGAATCTTCGTGTCGCACCTTCCACTGCTGTTTGCGCAGCATTTCATGCGCGACCTTCATCCGTTCCACTAGTTCACTGGCATACTCGTGAACCGAGTTGTCTTGCTCTGGAACGTGGTAGGTAAGATGGTCAGGGACGCGGGTCTCTCTCCCGAGCATCAAGAGGTTTGGGGTCTCACCAGTACTGGTGTGTGGGGTGCTACGGTAGACACGCATGACTTGCGGCAACACCATGTCCCATTCCTCTTGGCTGCGTCCGAGGAGGAGACTCCGGAGCGCATCACCTAGCATCCGGTTGTTGCGCTCCACCACCCCATTACCTTGTGGGTGATAGGGGGTGGTCCTGCTTTGATTTACTCCCCAGAGGCGGCAAAGGTTGCTCATCAGTTGGGACTGGAATTGAGCGCCTTGATCAGAGTGTATCTGTTCGGGGAGACCGAAATAGCAGAATACATGTTGGTCTAGTACCCTGGCCACTGTTGGGGCTGACGCATCTGGGATAGCCAGAGCATCTGCCCACCTAGTAAAGTGGTCGGTCAGTACTAAGATCCAACTATTGCCTCTGGGGGTCAGGGGCATGGGTCCGACCAGGTCTACAGCGACTATTTGCCAGGGCCTTCCAGCATATAGCCTCCGCCGTCCCGCTTCACCAGGGAGACGGCCATGCTTAGTGGCCTGGCAGATCTCACACTGTTTGACTCTGAGTCGGACGTCCCGCTCCATTTGTGGCCAATACTACAGGAGTCGTAATTTGGAGATCACTCTCTTGACCCTGCGTGGGCCTGTTTGTGAGTGTCCCAAATCAACTCACAGCGGGTGGCAGTGGGACAGACTACCCTCTTCCTCTCTGGGTGTCTGCCGCTGGCAGCTAGAGAGATGGTCAGTAAACCATCCTGCCCGATCCGCAGCGAGTCCCAACGCTGACAGTATAGCCGGAACTCGGCGCATCCCTGTCGTATGCGTTCCTCGCTGGGTCGTCGCCCTTCCTTTTTGGCCCGGTATATGTCTGCCACGACTCCAGGCAGCTCTTCTTGGAGCTTCTTCAGCTCTCGGACATTATCGGCCAGCACAGGGTTGGTGCGGAGGTTTTGTACAACCTCTGGGGACTCGTCAACCTCCTGTCTGAGTTGACCCTGGTCCCAGTCAAACGGTGCTCCGTGGTGAGCCAGCGTTTCCAACTCGCATCGCGGGGGACCTCCATCCCTCCTCTCGATGTTGAGACACTGTTTGCAACCTCCATCAGGTCGGCGGCTCAAACCATCCGCATTGCTGTGTCTCTTGCCCGGTCGATGTTCGATCCGGTATGAGAATTCAGCTAGGATTTCGAGCCACCGGGCGACCTGACTGGAGGGCTCTGCTCTCTTGCGCAACCAGATCAGCGAGGCATGATCTGTACACAGCCGGAACTTCCTGCCGTATAAGTATGGTCTGAAGTGCTTCACTGACTTGATTACTGCCAGCAGCTCCTTGTGGGTAGTGCAGTAATTTCGTTCAGCGGGCGAGAGAGACTTACTGTAGTAGGCTACTACTACCTCTCGGCCTTCCTGCACTTGAGACAGCACAGCGCCAACATTTTGGTCACTGGCGTCAGTGTCGAGGATGTACTCCACAGTGGGGTCTGGGTAGGCCAAGATGGGCGCCGTTAGTAGGCTGCCCTTGAGGCGATCGAACGCTTCTTGTTCGACTGGGGTCCACTGCCACGTCACTCCCTTTGCGGTGAGCCGGTTTAACGGCTGTGCTATGCCCGCAAAGTCTGGTATGTATTGCCTGTAATACCCTACCAGCCCCAAGAAAGCCCGGAGTCCGGTCAAGTCTTGGGGGGTGACCCAGTCTTCTATCGCCTGTACCTTTTCGGGATCCAATGCTACGCCGTTTCGACCGACAACGTGCCTCAGGTACTTGACCTCCGGCTGCAATAGAGAGCACTTGAAAGGTTTGAGCTTAAGACCGGCACCTCGGAGTCTCTCGAGGACCTCCCACAGACGACTGACATGCGTCTCGAAGTCTGGGAAGATCACGATGACATCATCGAGGTAGACCAGCAGTGTCTTCCAATGGAGCCCGCTAAGGACTTGCTCCATCAGCCTCTGGAAGGTGGCTGGGGCGGAGGTTAGCCCGAAAGGCAACACCTTCCACTTCCACAAACCGTCCCGGGTGATAAACGCCGCTTTCTCCTGGGCATCGGGACTCAGAGGGACTTGCCAGTAGCTACTCAGCAAGTCTAACGTACTGAAGTACTTGCTGCCGGCTAGGGCATCCAATGACTCGTCAATACGAGGGAGAGGGTAGGTGTCCTGTATGGTTACGCTATTGAGTTTGCGGTAATCCACACAGAACCTCCAACTGCCGTCTTTCTTCCGGACCAGTACGACCGGCGAGCTCCACGCACTATGGGCGGGCTCTATGAGGCCGCGGTCCAGAAGATCCCGCACCTGTCGGCTAACCTCCTTCTCTTTTTCTGGCCCCAGCCTACGTGTGGGTTGCCGGACAGAGGCTGTCCCTGCAGTCAGCGGTATTTTGTGTCTGACAACTCCAGTCAGTCCCACGTCATGATCTCCGCTGCTGAACACATCACCGTAGTCGCGTAGCAACTTCGCCATAGCTTGGCGTTCCTTGTTGCTCGCGCAGCCGCCACAGGCTGTTTCGTATAACTCCCAGAGATGTGTTGGGACCGTCCCTCGCCCCTGAGTAGGGTGTCGAGGGGGTGCCTCCGTCGCGTCACCCAGCGACGGGCCCACGTCCTCCTCCTGGACGGAGTGGAACCGGCCCAGCATTGACCCAGCTGGAAGCTCAAGGGGCTCGGTAAAGGGGTTGACACACTGCACCGAGACCTCCCCTCGCTCAGTTAGTCGGTTTAAACTACTAGCAAGTTGGATCCTTTCGTGCGCGCCTTCAACGACCCCGAGTCTGGCTATCCGGTTGCTGTTCACTCGGCAGTGGATAGTAGCTCTGGAGCGTCCGGGCACGGTGCAGTTTCGAACTACCTGAACACCACCCACCAGAGAACGCCCAAACTTATCCACACAGGCGAGTTCTCGCCCGCCCATCAGCACTACCGACTTGCTAAAGTCTATTCGGCACTGGTGCTGCTTCAAGAAGGGCATTCCAAGGATAGCATCTTCCTCCAGTTGGCTTATGACAAAGGTCTTCTGTACAGCCTGGTCTCGGACACGTCCAGGGAGCTCGATAATCCCGTAGAAGGGGATACACGACCTGTCTGCCAGGGTGCCATGTTCCCCTGTATACGGTCGTACTCTATCCCTGTCCCGGCGGGGCAGTGCCTCAAAGATCCTGCGACTGAGAAGGTTAGTAGTACAACCGGAGTCTAGCAGGAAGGTGACGGTGTTACCCGCCACCTTTCCGGGTAGGAAATAGCTCTCTCCGTGTGGTTGTACTTTCACCCCCCCGCATGTGCTGTCCTGGATGAGTAGGACGGCGGGGGTTTCACCCGTGGTTTATGGGGTTTCCGGCGGCGAGGTTGGTGCCGGCGGGGTTCGGAGCTCTCCACTGGGCCTTCCGGCTCTATTTCAGTGGCGGGCTCCTCTTCCCGAGGTAACCGGTGGAACCGGTTAGCGAGTGGCAGGGAGAAGGTACTCTGCTGCTGTGTGGGTCGGCAAGTCCTGCGTGGTACCTGCCACTCGGGGGGAGTGTACCGTCGTGTCCGTACGAACAGACGGCGGCGTGTCCCATCATGCTCCTTCAGTTGCGGCCCGCAGGGAGGGAGGGCGTCCGCGGGCCGTGACAGTTTAACGCCCCTTGGTGTTGGGGTCGTCTTTGCTGTCCATGGTCTTGACCAGCACTACTCCAGCCCGGCCCCACAAGTGTTGGGGGTCACCGCAGGACCTGACCGGGGCCAGCGCCGGCCAGAATCGTTACCAGCTGTCCCAGCATCTCTACAATACGGTCCACTTCGGCTTCCAGAGGGGGAGCTTTGGGGCCCGTCGTAGCTCTGGCAGCACTGACTCCAACTGCTGGTGGGTTCCGTTGTGCTCGATGCATTTGGGTAGCCAACAGGTAAGCTTCTCCAGCCTTCAGGGCATCCTCTATTCTGGTTATCCCTTTAGCTCGTAGTTGATGGTGTAGGCCCAGGTCGTTTAGTGACTGGACAAAGGCGTCGTAGGTGTAACGCTCTTGGTGTTGTGCTGGTAGATCACCATACGCAATTTGTGCCAGCTTCTTCACCGTCGCGGCATGTTCTTGTAGCGAGGTCCGCGGGGCGCGGCACAATCTCTGTAGCTTGGTCCTGGCGCCTATTGCAGAGATGCCAAAACGGGCCCGCAACGCAGCCAATATCCGGTCTACGTTCATTCCTACTCCGTACGGCTTGGCTTGTTCTGTCAACGCTCTCCGCAATTGGATAAGGGCCACTCTGTGCGGCCATTGGGCAATATCCATTACTTTTCTAAACTCTTGTATAAATTGTTTGACATCTTCTGACCCAGTAAAGGTGGGGGTTTTCAAGCAGTATCTATAAGCTTCTTCTCCCACATGATTTACAGGGTTAATATCGTTTCTACGCTCACCTTCTACTGGGGGTGGTTGCGTTCTAGCATTTTCAGTCTCCACCTTTGATTTACACTATCCCACCGCTGCCACCACTGTTATGATTTTCAGAATTAGGGTCGATGTGCAACCAAGAGAGTCTATTTATTGCTAGAGAAACTTCACCGTGATAAGTCGAGTAGATATCGTTATATTTAGGTACAGGAATACATAATAAAATCTAATATAAACAGTCAACAATACACACGTCTAGTTAATTTACTGCACTATCCTCAACTGGCTAGTAGCGCGAAGCTAACTACTGCTACTCAATATCAACTTAGCTAATTGGCTGGGTATATAGTTCCGGGTCAATATGCGACCTTGCGTATTGTGCTGCTGGTAGCTCCACGAGCCACCACAATAGTATAGTATAAGTATATAGCTATCAGGCTGAATCTAGTACAGCAGACAGCAGTAAAGTAGTAGTACTATTAATAATAGTAATAGTAATACTATTAAGAACAATGAATATGATTATCATATTCATTGTATGTTTGCACTTGTTTTCGCAATAATCATAACGATACTGAGTTTTATGACAGTACACAAGTAACACATACTGTTACTGTTAGGAAGAAAACTTATGAGGAAAAACAACTCTTTCAAAGAGTTTACAGTAAAAAAATTGGCACTGCTGGCACCTAATTAACCTTCTTTATTTTAATTTCTGTAGTCAAACCTCAAATTTTTACCACAATTTCATAGTTTCGTTGGACTTAGCACACATTAAAACGCTTCTCACTAATAAAACGATGTACCTTTAATGGTTTTTAGGTTTTTGAGTTATTGCTATTTTTTTTTTGTTTCAGATTCAACCTATTTGTGCCTATATACTCCTTAAAAATTGACAAAACGTTCTGGATTTTCCGATACTATTGTCATATACTAAGCAGTTACTGACCTTAAGTAACTAAGCAGTTACATTTATTGTCATGTACTAATCAATTATTGTTATACAGCCAATTATATATTTCATTTAACCTTTATTTTATTTAGGTGCCTAACAGATATAATTATATTACGTAGTGTATACTATATTATTCTGGGCTTTAGTATTTAGCAAATTATTTATTAAATAGTGGTGTGTGTAAAGTAGTAAAAAGCATTGTCTTAACTTCGTTTGGTTAACTCTCCTTCAATTCAGATGTTAACAACATTGATTGCAGCTTCTGCATCTTCAGGTGGCCTAGTTAACATATTTTCAGTTTGTATGACATGAATAGGTTTTGAGCGACACTCTCATGCCCAGTGTCCTCTTTTGTTACAGTTGTAACAGGTAAATTCATAACTGTCTTTCTTTTGACCATCTGCTCCTGGAGCAGAGGTCCGGTTGCTTTGTGTGTTCCTGTATATATTAAAATTTTGTCCTGCCCAGTTGTGGTATCCTGTTTGCAGAGGGGCGAGGGTCGTTCTCTATTAGAAAGAGTTTAACTTTCCACCAACTCATTTGATGTAAATGTCCAATGAGGTCTTACCCAGTAGCGGACTTCATTTTGTAAGCTTTCAAAATGTGTTATAAATTGTCATTTTAAACAATAATACCGGAGGTTAGATAGTATTGAGTTGGTATCTTTGCAAATAGCATAAAATTCACATTCTCACTTCATCTGCTCTAAACTTCAGTGTTTGAGTTTTGCACTGCGTGTAATGCTATCACTATTGCTACCTTCTTTTGAAGATATCAAGCATTCAGCCATACCAAAGAGAAGCGATATGAAACTAGCAACACTCAGTTAAAGTTTGTTAACTGGTCCTGAATATTATTATTATTTAAATTCATCTTCAAGCTTCTCTCAACTTCTACAATAAAGCTGCTGTTACCATCTTCATAACTTATTGCCACGAAGCAACTGTGATGACGTTTGTTGCCAAAGCCAAATGGGGGCTCCTTTTTGTTGTATGGTAAGACTAACTACCTAATCACTAAATTATGTCGGTATTGCTCTTGATATACATAAGTTAATGTTTAAGTCCTAAAGCTAAAAAGACCTATTACTTTAAAACAGAATTTTCCTGTTTGCTCATAAACAGCTCCAGAACTTTGATTAACATACAGTGTTTTTATTAGCCTAGTGTTTTAGAGATAAATTGCATAGTGCATTGGGTCAGGATAAAAAACTTCCCATATTAAAACATCTGCTCATCCATCAATATGTAGGGCTGTAGGCGGTTGTAAAATTGTATTCAATTGGTCATCTACCAAAATTGAATGCTGTGAATTATTTTAATGCAAAAAGTCACATTCATAATACTTTCCAATTATTTTTAATCCGATATTATTGTTCGTTATTGTGGCATGTGCATGTTGCAGAGTAATTACATAGTTTAGTTCTGATCAAACATTAAAAGTTCAAATAGTAAGCAATAAGATAGTGAATAGAATAAGGATATTACTTTCCTTTCCTCAGCACAATGATGTATGGCTGTTATGGACCTCTGCTATTACTTAGTCAAGTGGATGGTAAGCTTCAATACGATCCCTCACAAGTAGTCTGGCTTACAGAGTTAGTTAAGGTAGGTGTTTCTGTTTTCTTGTTTCTTCTCAAGAAATAGCAACTTATTGGCAAGTAAGGATTACTGTAATATCCATACAATGTGATCAGTTGTGTGTAGAGAGTATAATAGTCTAGAGAGTCTTGTAGTTAATGTCATTTACACAGTGTCGTGTTTCCTGCTTCCTCCTTACAAGTAAAAGACTAAATCTCAACGACTAGTTAGACTGTAACTTGCTGTTTTATTCTATTCAAGTTGTGACAGTAGGTTGTAGTTGTGTTCATCTTATAACTTCAGCACATGTAGAGCTTACATTTTGACTGAAAATTCGTGTTTATGATTTGCCTTTGAGATGTAATGGTTAGAGTACTGGCATACTAAGCGCACGGTCGAGTTTGTACACCGGTTGTAAAATTAAAACAAAAACAAGCAGTCATAATTTCTCCTATGCCACGTATATAAGTAAGTCCTTAGCCCACTTTAAAAAAGCCCTTTTCATCAGGGTTTTTCACAGGAATAGTGACTATAAATCTTGGTCAGTTTTTTTTAAGGGGCAAGCACTGACTTTAGCAGTGAAAAAGTTAAAACCTACCTTCTTCCAGGTAAAACCACAACTTAAGTCATGAGCAAGTGCCACACTGTAGTTAAAGTAGCAATTAATATAATATGTTGAAGATTAATTGCATTTGACACTAGCACTGCTATACTTATCCTATTTTATCAACCAATAGTGTCTATGATCATTGGGACACATGTGAATTATAAAACCTAGTTTGATATCCTTTATAGCTGATAGTGTCTATCACCTTCCTGAGTAACCAGTCTATACTCAAACGGTTCTCATTCAGGGAAGCTCTACCTTACTTTGTACCTGCCTTGTGCTACTTTGTTAACGCCAACATTTGTCCCCGTCTCATGGATCACCTTGACCCTGCCACCTTCTCGGTGAGTTGTCAGCCCTTCGTTACAACCCCTAACCTTCACAATGCTGGTGAATCTACTAGGTGCAGCTTAGGTATGCACCAGGGCCTAGGCGAAGCATGAACACACCAGGTGAAACATAGATATACTAGGTGAAACATAGATATACTAGGTTAACCATAGATATACTTATAGGTTAAACATAAATATACCAGGTGAAACATAGATATATTATGTTAAACATAGATATACTAGGTTAAACATAGATATACTAGGTTAAACATAGATATACTAGGTTAAAAATAGATATACTAGGTTAAACATAGATATACTAGGTTAAACATAGACATACTAGGTTAAACATAGATATACTAGGTTAAACATAGATATACCAGGTGAAACATAGATATATTAGGTTAAACATAGATATACTATGTTAAACATAGATATACTAGGTTAAACATAGATATATTAAGTTAAACATAGATATACTAGGTTAAACATAGATATACCAGGTGAAACATAGATATATTAGGTTAAACATAGATATACTAGGTTAAACATAGATATACTAGGTTAAACATAGATATATTAGGTTAAACATAGATATACTAGGTTAACCATAGATTTACTAGGTTAAACATTAAACACTGGGTGAAAAGCAGCTCTACTAGATGAAGCATTATTACAATCATTGAATTTTAAATTACATACAGCCTGTGTATTCCAACATCTTCTCCTATTAACATTATGTAATTTTTTATTATCACAGGCACTATCTAACATCAAAGTTGTCATTACCACCTTACTTTACATAATCATCATGAAAAGGTAACTCCAAAGTATTTTGTGTTGCAAATAAAATCTGCTCTAAATGCTGCTAAACAATCCCTGACACACTTCACTTGTGCAGTTGTAAAATATTCCTATATATGTTAGTCTTCATCTACAGACTGTTTTAGGGTTGTATGCCTAAACAATTTTGTTTTATAATAAATTTCGTGTACATATTATGGGCTGAGGTGACTTGTGCTTTCTGATTGGCTTTACTAGTACTAAAAACTTATACTAATTAGAGCTAACTTCCATTGCATGCTATTTTTAGCTGCTGCAATGTACAGCCTAATTACTGAACTGGCTTGAAAGTTTAAACTTCGAACTTGAAAGCCATCAGAAATCCCAAATCAATTCAGCAAATATGCACACAAAGTTAAATCTTACAACAGTATGTAGATGTCAGCTAATATATGTAAGAATATTTCAATACTGCGCAAGTGAAGTTTGTCGGGGATTCTTTAAAGATGTATTCACTATATTGTATTGGATTTCTGGTAATGTTTTCAGTGACTTGAAAAGCTGGGCTGGAAAATGTTTTGTTTTTTGTCATTTGTATTTTAGATATCCAAGTAGCTTGCAGATAACAGCTTTAGCTATACTTACAGCTGCCAGCGCTATACACAGGTAAGCTGCTATTGGCTGATAGTTTAATAGATTTGTTACTATTGGCTAGTTTATAATTTCACACCTCAAAGTAAAAGGTTTTGCTAACAATGGAAACCCCACAGCTGCTAGATATAGATGCTTGTAGAGAATGGCAATAACTAGTCCATAACTTGTGCATCACATGTATGTAGTTTTAGAACCCTTTTGTGGCTTATGTGTATAGAGACAAAAATGGCGGTATTTAATGGATCAAAGAGTTAAATTTAGTATTCTAATATTTCACGCATCACGGTTTTGGGATCTACAGCTTTGTGAGATATGGAGGGAGCACTGTATAGCTTAGTGAGATATGGAGGGAGCACTGTATAGCTTAGTGAGATATAGAGGGAGTACTGTATAGCTTAGTGAGATATGGAGGGAGCACTGTATAGCTTAGTGAGATATGGAGGGAGCACTGTATAGCATAGTGAGATATGGAGGGTGCACTGTATAGCTTAGTGAGATATGGAGGGAGCACTGTGGAGCTTAGTGAGATACGGAGGGAGCACCGTATAGCTTAGTGAGATATGGAGGGAGCACCGTATAGCTTAGTGAGATATGGAGGGAGCACTGTATAGCTCAGTGAAATATGGAGGGAGCACTGTATAACTTAGTGAGATATGGAGGGAGCACTGTGTAGCTTAGTGAGATATGGAGGGAGCATCATATAGCTTAGTGAGATATGGAGGGAGCACTGTATAGCTTAGTGAGATATGGAGGGAGCACTGTGGAGCTTAGTGAGATACGGAGGGAGCACCGTATAGCATAGTGAGATATGGAGGGAGCACTGTATAGCTTAGTGAGTTATGGAGGGAGCACTGTGGAGCTTAGTGAGATACGGAGGGAGCACCGTATAGCTTAGTGAGATACGGAGGGAGCACCGTATAGCTTAGTGAGATATGGAGGGAGCACCGTATAGCTTAGTGAGATACAGAGGGAGCACTGTGTAGCTTAGTGAGATATGGAGGGAGCATTGTATAGCTTAGTGAGATATGGAGGGAGCACTGTATAGCTCAGTGAGATATGGAGGGAGCACTGTATAGCTTAGTGAGATATGGAGGGAGCACTGTATAGCTTAGTGAGATATAGAGGGAGCACTGTATAGCTTAGTGAGATATAGAGGGAGCACTGTATAGCATAGTGAGATATGGAGGGAGCACTGTATAGCTTAGTGAGATACAGAGGGAGCACTGTGTAGCTTAGTGAGATATGGAGGGAGAACTGTATAGCTTAGTGAGATATGGAGGGAGCACTGTATAGCTTAGTGGGATATGGAGAGAGCACTGTATAGCTTAGTGAGATATGGAGGGAGCACTGTAATACATGTTAGTTTTCGGATTTTAAAATATGATACTTACATTACGTATTCGCTATTCCATATTCCACTGTTACCTACACAATTTTTTCACTGTTATCAACTCCACTGTTGCAGTTATGGACTATCAGTGACAGGAGGGAAGGCTGATGTGTCCTATCATAAAGGGGAACCAATGGAGATGAGGGCCTCAGTCTATGGGGTTGTCTTACTGTTGTGTGGTGTGTCCTTGACCAGCTTTGCCAGTGTTTATACCGAGTACATCATGAAACGAGGCTACGCAGTGGGTAGATATACTGTTACTAGTACTAGTACTACTACTGCTACTACTACTACTACTACTACTACTACTACTACTACTACTACTACTGCTGCTGCTGCTGCTACTACTACTACTATACTACTACTACTGCTACTACTGCTACTACTACTACTGTTACTACTGCTACTACTGCTACTAGTACTAGTACTGCTACTGCTACTAGTACTAGTACTGCTACTAGTACTACTACTGCTACTAATACTGCTACTTTTAGTTGTCTCATTCATGTTACATCTATTTCAGGTATCTCTACACAAACAGAGCATGTACCTCTACTCTTCAGGTGTTTCATTTAACACCCTCGCAGTTCTGTGGAAGATGCAAGATGGCCGTCAATCTATAAACTCAACCAACAGTTTCTCTATTTTCCAGGGTTTCAACATCTACTCTTGGACTATAGTATTTACCACTGTGAGTTTATTCTCTCTGATAGTCTTTAAAGCAGTATCTGCCAGTTCATGTACTTATAAATGTGACACACAATGTAATGCTGTGTTTCAGGCCCTGCAAGGATTCTGTGTATCAGTTATAATGAAACACAGCAGCAATATAACCAAACTAGTGCTGACTTGTGTCTCCATCATGGTCAGTACTCTGATGTCGATGGCTCTGTTTGACCTTCAGATAACCGTGTACTTTGTCATCTCTCTGTCCTTCATTTTGATTGGATTGCCTCTCTATATGCTAGGATCTTAGGATGTTGGCAAAGTGCTTGTCAGGTACTTTTCAAGTGCTTGTCACATGTTCAACAGTTACTCTCTGTGGTATCTGTTGCTATATGATGTAATACAGCCGGCTTGGTGTGAGGCTATGAATAGATTGTCGGGAGTCTAATCACACGCCTAGGAAAATTTACTCTACCAACTTACATGCTCTTACATGCACTTACAGCTCCTAAGACTTGAGAAATGTTTTTGAAAGTTTTTTTTTGTATAAATATTATAACAAATGTAACGAGTTCTTTTTATACATTTTCTGTCTTCCATTCTGTTTATATTAGACACTCAGCACTAATTTGCTTCTTTAGTGCTGTACAACTTTTATACACAATTACTTTGTAAACTTGTTTTATGTTTTGGTGCTAACAAACCAGCTTTTTAGCTGTCAGTTTCCATGTGTAATTAAAAATAAGTTTTATTTGTTGTCCTGTATATTGTGCGTTTATTTATAGAATAATTGTTGAATTTGAATAAACAATGAAATGCTGTACTGTAAAATATGATTTAGCTAAGACTATGTAAGTCCCACAACCGATAGTGTCATATTGGTTGCTTCTACGGGCTGTTATATAAAAAATTTCGTACAATGCATATTTTTGCTGGCAATCAAATTATATCTACTGCTGGTACTCAACTTTGTATGTTGGAGTTATCTCTAATAGCTACTCTGAAACAAGCTGCCATTACAATATTCGCTATAGCATCAGCACTACTGTTAGTAAGACAAACAGATGCTCCAACATGTGTACCAACATGCTTAACAGAGTCAACAGATGTGATTGGTTGAATATACGGAGTTGCATACAGTTTTATTCGCCCTTTTTAATACTTGCAGGACTACAGCATTACTATTGCTGTTGTATTTGGGAGTTACCTTGTCACAGTTATGACCCTGCTTTACGTTGCTTTGTTTGAATGCTACTCATTAATAAAAATTTTCCCCTAGGTACACTTTGCCGTATCATAGGCCATAACGTAAAATGTCAGCCTATTTTACAAATTTCCGAGCTTCCAGTACGGCATTGCAGTATGTCAGATCAAGCACTGCTTGATTCAAACAACTTGCGGCAGGCTCCTATTGAACAGGAAGACATTCACGTCAATTCATTAGATATAACTGTCCAATGAGGTGCTATAGATCGTACCCAATAGCAGACTTTGAGAACTTTAGCTCGGACATATTAATATCTGACATTTTACGTTAAGGCGCACGATAAGACAAATACCCGTCATTCGCACTTTGCTGCACCGTATGCCGTACCATAAAATACCAGCCAGTTTTACAAATGTCTGAGATTCCTGTACGGTGCTACGGTACGCTAAGATCAAGCATTGCTTGATTCAAATAAGTTGCTGTGGGCTCCTATTCGACAGAAAAACTTCTGAGTTAACTAATTGGATATAACTGTCCAATGAAGTGTCATAAATTGTACCTAATAGCAGACTTTGAACACTTCAATCCGGGCACATTAAAATGGCTGGTATTTTATGTTACGGCGTACGATATGGCAAAAATGTGAATGACGGGTTAGTGTGCCTAGGTGGTAAGCTAAAAATACCTATGATATGTGTGTATGGTGTGGATCATTTTACAAGAGTAATTTGCCATTTGCTTCATTTTCTAATATATATTTGGTCAGAAATAACACGTTCTATAAAAGCAAGTACAATTACACCTTTGCTGTAATAGGATAGATCACTGAAGCCACATAAACACTTAATACTATTTGTTACGAACTGTAAAACTCTAAGCACACTACACTTAATAAACCTTGCCTCAATGATGTTCTTCAGAATTAGAAGTTGAATTTTAATAGCACATCGTTTACTAGATACTATGTGTTAAAATCTATTAGACAATTGAGACCAGTTTTGATTGTACTGTGCTTTGACTTTAGAAATAACATATAAAATATTTCGGACTCACAAAAGCTAGCAATAATCAAAGTAATTAAATATCTATTAACAGATAATATGCGAAATAGAAAGGTACTTAATACTGGAACTTTTCCCATGAGCTGTTGAAAGTGGCCTAACAGTATAAAAAAATTGAAAGAAAAGTATAAAACACTCAGTAGAAGTAGACTATAGATGGCTGTAAAAAATGTTATGTTGATTAATTTTTACGTCTTGAACCTTTTCTCTGTTCATTTCTTCTTAAAATTTATTTGCCCTACAAGAAAGGTGACTAAGTTATGGAATACAGTGAGACACGAGAGAAAAATGGCGCTAAATGACTACCTAGAACACGTCACATAAACAGATCAGCCTTTTATCTTAAACCAGCAACGATTTAAAATATTGACACGCGTTAAGTTAGTACTGAAGGACACCTACACTTTATCAGCATGTTGGTTGTTCTCATCATTTTCATACAGGTGAGTACAGGTTCTCTCTCCCTGTCCGTCTCTGGCAGAGGTCAAGGTTATTTCATCCGGACCTTCGTACTGAAAGGCTTGGTCCACGGCTCTGAACTCACCAACTACTGGTTGCTTGTCCACAGGAAATGACTGCTTGAGGTCTAAGGGAGGGTCTGCACGGAAAGGCTGCTCGTACTCGGCTAGCAAGTCCACAAGATCTGGTCCCATGTACTCCGCAGGCAAACTCGTTGGTCCTCCATCCAGAGAGTTGGAGTCCATAAGCTGGTCATCATACTCAGGTTCATTCTCTGGTGCCGGTGAGCTGTTAGCAGTGAGCCTTTCATACTGGTGTTGAGGAGTGGAACCATGTGGTTTCTCATAAACCAAAGAAGGAATGATGTCAGGTATCTGTTCATACAAGTGATCAGCTACGGCGAGAAACCCATTCTCCGTCACTTCCTTTACACAGTCATGGATGTATCTGTACTGCTCCTGTATTCATTAATTACAACAAACAAATTTGCACATGGTATAGTGACTGATGAAAACAAGAATTATGCTTTGTATATCACATTTATTAAATAATAATCATAAGTTAGGGAATCATAAGGAGTTCGAAAGTGCCCTTGGTAATTGCTGCATGTATGCCATTGATAGAATCACTTAAACTGAATTGAAAAAGCAAACGTTTGGCAACGGATTTTGCAGCTATAACAAAAATTTTAAAATTGAAACTCAAAATTTAAAAATAGAAAAATATTAACACTCTATTCTCTTTACATAATAACAAGTTTTAAGAGATATCTCAACATTTTAGAAAATTTCAACAAAAGCTCATGCGTTCTGAAATGATTTAAACTCATTGAACGGTCAAAATATAACTTGGTTTATTTTTTTTAGGAAGATGACCATGAATACAGAAACAAACACATGATAAGTTTCTGTCTTATGAGCTACTCTTCAACAGTAACGTTTGAGTTATTTTAACTAGCGGTAGATCTTCTCAACACAATATTCAAATGCGTCTCGATTTCCACTTTTAAAACTATGGTTCAGCTGTGTGTTAATGATAAACCAGATATCTAACCTCTGTCTGAACCATTTTACACCGGTATTCTCTCATCTCCATCACCAGGTTGAATATGTCTATCTCACCATGGTCTTGAATACGTTGGAGAAGTCTATCAACAGCTATGTACGTGCCAGTACAACCAACACCAGCACTGTCAAACATTGTATACACCAGATCAATAGAGAACTGTCTAGAAGCATTAAAACATCTGCAGTGTAACGGTATAGCACATAGAGTGTTACCTGCAATGTACGAGGATAGGAGAAAAACTTCCATCTAACATTTGACTTCTCACTGCCGCCACAAACTCTAGCAAAGCCTGTGGTTTTGATGGACATCCAAAGCTGAGCGAGAATGCTGAAGAAATGTGTTTGATAGTCCGTATTGTTTCACCCTGGAAGTAGAAAAACTGCAGACATCACGTTTGATAAGGACCAATAAAATTGTTCCTTCATTTATATGTAGTTTCACAGCATTTGATAATAAGTGCTAGCCAACAACTTATAACACTGGATTATCCGTTTGATGAGCATGCTGAATTCGACAACATACACAGACCAAACACCATTGCGTGTGGGTTATAGCTTAAAACATTACCATGTATTGATATATGTAAACATGTCTCTATAAAAACTGCATAGGTCAAATGCATATAGTATTGTAATGGGGCGTGGAAAATACGTCCCACGTGCCCTCTACCAATCAGACACTCTTATTTATTATTTCCGGCTGTGTTAAGCCACGCGGGTCGCAAACAGGCTGAATTCATATTAAGACTAGCAGTGATGTGATACAGTAATAGTAAACGGTGATACATGATATATTTTTCCTTGGATTATATTTAATATAATAAAGACTCTAATAAATATTACCAGTGAATTATTGTCGACTTGACACACTAACTAGACTTACTAGAAGACCCACGCAACTATTGTGCGTCGCACAACAGTGGTGGCAGCGGTGGGAGACGATGAAAAGACTAGAAACATGACAGAGCATACAACACAACACCCAGAAGGTGAGCCAGACAATTTCGTACATATGGAAGAGGTGTGTAGAGATAAACTGAACGCTCCCACTTTCACGGGTGTAGAAGATGTGGAGCAATTCATTGAAGAATTCCACGGAGTATTAGATGTCGCTCAGTGGCCACCGCGAGTAGCCCTCGTCAAACTGCGGGAGGTATTGACAAAGCGAGCTAGACTGTTCGGACAGGGACGGAGCATAGCGGAGATATTCACTGCGCTGCGGAACCGTTTTGGCACCTCCGCTCTGGAAGCTAGAGCCTGTCTACAAGTGCTACGCCGGAAGGAAGACACACCACTCCGCGACCACGCTACCCTAATGAAGAGACTGGCACGGAGCGCGTACAGCGACCTGCCAGAAACACGCCGTCAGAACTATACTCTTATTGACTTTATGCAGTCTCTCAATAATGTGGTTCTCTACCATCAACTACAGGCGAAAGGAGTGATCACCCTAGAAGGGGCCTTGCAAGTCGGAGAAGACTACCTTCGGGCCAAGCGGCTGTATACGAAGGAAACCGAAGGTACACGAGTCACCGCGGAGGCTGCCCAGTCACTTGGAGATGAGATGGGCCGGCTGAGCACCATGTTGAAACAAGTGGCGAAGACCCTCACCAACGTCGAGCCCTCCAACCGAGGACCCAGAAGAGAGACCTCGAAGGTAGCTACCCTGTGTGGAAAATGCAGCGAGCCGGGACATCTCCGCTCGAGGTGCCCCCAGTCCAAAAGAAGGCCCCACTTCCGCCAACCGCGGAAGCCTCCAAGACCCCGCGGGCCGGGAAAGGAGCAATCACGGGGCGGATACTGCCGGGCTCCCGAACAGACTCCGCAGGACACCCCCGTGAGTGGCAGGTATCAGGACGGACCAGTGGGCGACGGGAACCATTCATATTACCAATCACCAACCGCTTCAGCCAGCTACCAGAGACGGAGCCGTCCGGCGAGGTCCATCTGGACATCGGAGGGGAGTCAAACACCCCTCCGCCTAAGAAGCGGCACAAGCAAATCACCAAACGGAAACCACGCCGTTTGACCGAGACTACGCATGCTGGGGAAGTACACAGTTAGTTTAAGGTCATTACTTTCCAAATTCAGGCACTGCTTTATGTTATATATAAACGGTTTCCAGGGGATAGCTCGAACAGTTTTTGTCTCACATTAACAAATTTTACATGAAAAGATAGCTCTTGCATTCCTCTTTCATATACTTTTTTAATTTTTCAATAAAAAATTTTCTGAGAAAGTTGTTGCATAATAAGTAAAATTTTACACCCTCCATGTTCCACTGCTGTAGCACAGGGGATTCGTTTTATAAAGTCTAAAAGTTAAACTTGACATTCCTTGATATGTTTTCTCTAATATACTTTCTTTGTTTTTTGAAATTCTGTTTATGCTCTTCACAATTTGGTAAAAACATACACCATTTTGCAAGTTTCACTGCAATTTTCTAAATTCTTCATATGGTGGTTCTAGCTACGCTCCTGTGACTAATTATAACATTCCTAGTACGTTTGCCGCTCTGCGCTATCACAATAACATATAGTACCCTCTCGCACAAATTGGCAATCTATTGGATTTCTGCCAATATAATGTTCCCTGTTTTACATTAGCACTTAGCTGAATCATCTCACTATGTTACAATAATAATATATTGAAAATGCCTCAGCACAACATAATTCTTTGTTTGTTTGGCAGAGTTAATTTCAGCTAAATCACTTCACTTTGCAGTCTTGTCAGTAAAGGTCTGTCTATAGCGCAGCAGGTGTATACTTTCAGTTTCTCTAATTCACATATGATTATTTTAAGTACATTGTATTCTATAAGATCAATTTAAGGTTTAGTCCAGTGTTCAGTATCTAATTATTATGCATGTATGTTGTCTTACTGTTAAACAAAAGTTAAAAAAAAACTTTACAATTATAGCCATATTTATTATACATGCGTAGGATTTGCATAAGTTGACAAAAAAAATTGCAACAAAATAGGGTTGAACCATGACCAACCAACTCGTCGCTGACGCCTCTAACCTCTGGACCACGGAGTCATTGTTCAAAGAAAGCGCACTATATGAGTCACTATCATTACATAAATATTTCGCTCGCAAATGGGTTATAATTATTAGGCTGTCAATTCATGTTGATAGCAGTCAACTGTTGCAATAGTCTCGGGTTACTAGCAAAGCTAATGGTTTTGAACAAATAACCCAAAAGTTTAAAAATAAGTAGCTTGCGTATTACTAGCTACAAAAACAGGTCTGAAATAGACTGGTAAAGCAAGCTCTTATTGTAGAATTTGCAGATGTGCTCTAAAATAAAACTTAAACTGTATGCTATTACATAAGTATTTGTATGAGAGAGATAAATGGACATTACTGAGTTTCTGGAAAACAACATACTTGAAGTTAACTTTGACAATGGTGTGTTATTTTCATCATAGCTAGCCTATAGCATAAATCTCTAATCATATGAATCTTTATGAAGCCCACAGCTCATGTAAGGGTGGCAATGTAATTTGAAATGAACAATTATGTTGCTGCATTGTGTCTAAGGTATATTAGAGAGCAGAATTTGGTTTTACTAGCCTACCCCAACGGCATTCTACAATGCAGCTTATATGCTGGCAGTTGTAATAAGTACTGCCAATAGCAAGGTTACTATCACTGCTAGCTCTGTGCAGCATGTAACCTCTTGAATAATTGCGCCAATTTTAAACTCTTGGAAGTTGGCCAAGTTATCATATCGCAGCCAGCCACCGGAGACAAAGCATCAGAGCTATTCATATAATATTATACTGATGCACTTGGTAGCAGAGTGGCTAATCTAATATAGTTCATAGTTCAACACCCTTTACTTTGGGAATACAGCCTCTTTTTTTAGGTTTACCTTACAAAGCATGAAAATATCTAAACTGATATTCTGATAATTTAGAGGTACATTTTGAAAACTAGGTTAATTGCACTTGTTTGCACAACAACAATAATAAAATAGATATTATGCAGTATAATAAAAACACACACATAATACTATATAATATATTATAATGATAATAATATAATATTATAAGTACCATTACTGCATTTTATAAATCACATGATTGCCAAAAAAATGTATCACAAATTTTGTAATTATACATCAAAAATAGAACTAGCTAGGCAGCAGGTTAGAATAAAGTAAATTTTTAAAACATGAAATCATGATTTGACTATTGTTTTATTTAGGCCAACCAACCTAGGAATACAAGATTGGGTTTTAGCTGACAGTTTATAACATTTAGCTTTTGAGCCAGCAGCACTGGCACTTGTGAAGTATAGGCAAAGTTAGTGAAGCGAGACTAACAAGCACTCAAATACAAGGCATATTGAGACAAAATAACAAGTCAGGAGCGTATAAATTGAAAAGAATGTGGAAGGGGGACTATGTTTTTCAACAAGCTATAACTTAAACATGAATTGGCTTTTGAAAAAAATAAAAAAGTATATTGGAGAACATAAGTTTCTTTATCTTTTCATATTTTTTTTGTTCCTGTGACATTCAACCTGTTCGAGCTATCAGTGGAACATTGTTCATATAGAACATAAAGCACCTGGCAAAGAGCCAGAAAATGAAAAGTATGACCTTAAACCAACTGTGTAAGGGTGCAACCACATGGAGAGAGCTACTTCCTACCCGGGAAGGTGGCAGGCAAGGCTGTAACGTTCTTGCTAGACTCCGGTTGCAACACGAATCTTCTCAGCAAACGAGTCTTCGATGCCCTCCCTCCCAAAGCAAGGAAGGAATTAGCTCTCTACACCGGGGAACCTGGCACCCTTGCAGGCGGGTCGCGTATTCCCTTCTACGGTGTTGTGGAGCTGCCTGGCCACGTCCACAACCAGGCTATCCAGGAAACCTTTATCCTCAGCCAGCTGAAAAAGGATGCCATCCTGGGGACGCCGTTCTTAAAACGACACCAATGCTACGTGGACTTCCATAAGTCCGCCGTGCTAATGGCCGGCAAGGAGCTTTTTTGTGTCGATAAGTTCAGCCGTCTCCTGGTCGGGGGCGCTCAGGTGGTACGTAACTGTACTGTGCCAGGCCGCTCCCGGGCGACCATTCACTGTAGAGTAAATGACCGCCAACTTTCTGGACTAGGGTTCGTTGAAGGAACGCACACAAAAATCCAACTCGCCAGCAGCTTGAACCGGCTGACTGACCGAGGGGAAATCTTGGTGCAGTGCGTCAACCCATTTTTGGAGTCGGTAACACTACCGTCCGGATCCCTACTGGGCCGTTTCCACACGGTCCAGGAGGAAGATGTAAGACCGTTGCTGGGCGAAGCGACGGAGGGTCTTCAAGAGCGCCCGTCTGTACGGCGGGGGACCGTCCCAGAACACGTCCAAGAACTGTACCAGTCGGCCTGCGAAGGCTGCGCGGGCAACAAGGAACGCCAAGCTATGGCCCAGTTGCTACGCGAGTATGGGGACGTGTTTAGCAGCGGAGACCATGACGTAGGCCTGACTAGAGCCGCCCGTCATGAAATACCGCTAGCTGCCGGGACTATTCCTATCCGCCAGAGAAGGAGAAGGAGGTCAGCCAACAATTCCGGGATCTTCTGGACTGCAGCCTCATAGAGCCTGCTCATAGTGCGTGGAGCTCGTCGGTCGTTTTGGTCCGGAAGAAAGACGGCAGTTGGCGGTTCTGTGTGAATTACTGCAAACTTAATAGCGTAACCATACAGGACGCCTACCCTCTACCTCGGATTGACGAGTCCCTAGACGTCTTAGCCGCCAGCAAGTACTTCAGTACGTTAGACTTGCTGAGCGGCTACTGGCAAGTCCCCCTCAGCCCCGACGCCCAGGAGCGAGAAAGCGGCGTTCATCACCAGAGACGGGTTGTGGAAGTGGAAACTGGAAAGTACTGCCCTTCGGGTTAACTTGCGCTCCCGCCACCTTCCAGCGGCTCATGGAACAAGTTCTCAGCGGACTCCACTGGAAGACGCTGCTAGTCTACCTCGATGACGTCATCGTGATCTCCCCAGACTTTCCGACCCATGTCAGTCGTCTGCGGGAGGTCTTCGAGCAACTCAGAGGTGCCGGTCGCAAGCTCAAGTCTTTCAAATGCGCTCTTTTGCAGCCGGAGGTGAAGTACCTGGGGCACGTCGTCGGCCGTAACGGCGTGACGACGGATCCCGACAAGGTACGGGCTGTGGCAGACTGGGTCACCCCCCAGGATTTGACCGGACTCCGGGCTTTCCTGGGGCTGGTAGGGTATTATCGACAATACATACCAGACTTTGCGGGGGTTGCACAGCCGTTAAATCGGCTCACCGCGAAGGGGGTGACCTGGCAGTGGACACCCGTCGAACAAAGGGCGTTCGACAGTCTCAAAAGCCACTTATTGGAGGCTCCAATTCTGGCCTACCCAGACCCCGCTCTGGAGTATATCCTTGACACAGACGCCAGTGACCAGAACGTTGGCGCTGTGCTGTCACAAGTGCAAGAGGGCCGTGAAGTAGTCGTAGCTTACTACAGTAAATCACTCTCACCCACTGAACGAAATTACTGTATCACTCGCAAGGAGTTATTGGCAGTAATCAAGTCGGTGAAACACTTCCGGCCTTATCTTTACGGTAGGCCGTTCTGCTTGAGAACAGACCACGCCTCCTTGATTTGGCTGTGTAAGAGAGCTGAACCGTCCAGCCAGGTTGCCCGGTGGCTCGAAGTCCTGGCCGAGTTTTCCTATCGGATCGAACATCGACCCGGTAGGAAACACAGCAATGCGAACGGACTGAGTCGGCGGCCGGACGAGGGGTGTAAACAGTGTCGCAACATCGAGAGAAGGGATGGGGGTCCCCCAAGATCCGAGCTGGAGACACTGAGCCACCCTGAAATAAGCTACGACTGGGACCAAGGTCAGCTCAGACCGAGGGTCGACACACCACAGGAGGCTGTTAACCCTGTTCTAGCCAACAACGTCAGAGAGCTGCAGAAACTCCAGGAAGGCCTCCCTGGGGTGGTAGCCGACGTATATCGGACAACGACCCAGCAAAGAACAGCTGCGGACCACAGGAGGCTGTTAACCCTGTTCTAGCCCACAACGTCAGAGAACTGCAGAAACTCCAGGAGGGCCTCCCTGGGGTGGTAGCCGACGTATATCGGACAACGACCCAGCAAAGAACAGCTGCGGCAAGGATGCGCCGAATTACAGCTATACTGCCAATGCTGGGACTCTCTGCGGATCGGGCCAGATGGCCTACTGACCATCACCTTGGCTGCCGACAAGGGACACCCTGAAAGAAAAAGGGTGATCTGCCCAGCCGCCATACGCCGGGAGCTAGTATGGGACACTCACAGGCAGGTTCACGCTGGAGTCCAGAGAGTGCTTACCAAGCTAAGGCTCCAGTGGTATTGGCCCATCATTGAGCGTGACGTCCGACTCAGGATCAAGCAATGCGAAATCTGCCAGGCCAGCAAGCATGGCCGTCTCCCTAGCGAAGCGGGACGGCGTAGGCTATATGCTGGAAGGCCGTGGCAGGTGGTAGCTGTTGACCTGGTCGGGCCCATGCCCATGACCCCCAGAGGAAACAGTTGGATCCTAGTGCTAACCGACCACTTCACTAGGTGGGCCGACGCTCTGGCTATCCCGGATGCGTCTGCCCCGACAGTGGCCGGCGTACTAGACCAGCCTGTGTTCTGCTACTTTGGGTTGCCCGAGCAACTGCACTCGGATCAGGGGTCACAATTTCAGTCTCAACTGATGAGCGACCTCTGCCGCCTCTGGGGAGTAAACCAAAGTAGGACCACTTCGTACCATCCTCAGGGCAACGGAGTGGTCGAACGCAACAACCGGATGCTGGGGATGCACTCCGCAGTCTCCTCCTCGACCGGGGTCAAGAGGAATGGGGTCTGATATTACCACAGGTCACGCAGGCCTACCGCAGTACACTACACACTAGTACTGGCGAGACTCCCAACCTCTTGATGCTCGGTCGAGAGACGCGAGTGCCAGACCACCTCACCTATCATATTCTCGAACCGGACTACTCTGTCCACGAGCATGCCGGGGAATTGATAAAGCGTCTGAAAGTCGCACACGAAATACTGCGGGAGAAGCAGTCGCAGGTGCGACAGGAAGACGCCGATGAGCCACCCTTCTACCAAGCTGGAGACTGGGTGTGGATGGTTAACTACCGTAGGCGTCGAGGGCAAGCGGCTAAATTACAGCCTAAGTTCGTGGGACCCTACAGATATCTGTCCAGGATGAAGCCCGCTTGAAACCATATTGGGCTAGCACGGGTGCGGCGGGAGGAGTCCCCCCATTGTTAGAACCCAGGAGGCAGACAACAATGCGTGGGCGGCGGCGGCATAGGCCCAGTGATGAATGGGTCATGCCGCGGACAGAAGACTTGGTGGGGCAAGAAAGGCCGCCCTTACAAACGGGGATGCGCCCACTGCCCCCAGTGCCAAGCCGTCCAACTCCAAGGTTACCACCACCACTTCCGGAACTGAATACACTTCCGGAAGTGCAAAACCCCCCACACGGGAAGGGCTCCATCCGGAGAAAACAGAAGGGAAGAGGAGATGACAGCTGACGGAAGGCAGGAAATACCACCAGTAGAATGTAACAACCCACCAGTGAGTACACCGCCTCCCTCACCAGCCGCCCCATATTCCCCAGCCACGACTTCATATCCTCCAACAAACCTTCCACCGTCCCCGGCGTCTACCACTAGTACACCCCCTGCTCTTGAAAGGGGACAACGTACTAGGCGACCCCCAGCCTATCTCCAAGACTTCATATGCGACCGCGTTACAAGCGGCAGGTATGAAAGTCTAGCTAGGTGCCGTACGGAAAAACTGGCAGCAAAATGTGGGAGTTATGAACACCACGGAAAAACTAAGTTTTGCAAAAACAGAGTAGTGGGTGGAATTACTACTCCCGGGGCACACAGTTCCGGTCTCGCACAACAAACATGCTGTCCAGCCTTTTCTTACGCTGATGCAGTCAAGGGTAGACGTGTTTTAAATCCACCCACATCCAAGCTTGAAGGTCGAGTATGATTTCAAATACCGGGTTCCAAGGTAAGCTTGCCTAGATCTAACACCTCCACTAATGGAAATAGATCTCACCTCAGTTAACTCTGGTTTAGTCGATCTGATTGAATCACAGTTACTGGATACGGAGTCACACGTGAATGACGACGAGGACATGATAATGGCTGACGATCTACTAGATCTGGAGCTTGACACTATGTCTCTCAGTCAGTTTACACGTTCTGACACAGTCTTTCGAGTGCCGTATAAAAATATGCATGACTCTCAGACTAGTAACAGTCGATTGTCATCAGAATTATGCTGTAAAGATCAAATTCGATCTAACAATAATTCTACTCTTTTAGACGCCACTCGCTCTCCCAACTACGGAGACATGCCACCGTTGGAGTTGGCTTGAAACGATAACACACCTCCCACCTTCCTGCCAGACATACTACTACAGCGACACAGTTGGGTTACTCAAGAGACAGAGGAGCAAATCCAAACCCATCGTGGCAGTGACGATTGCACCACCTGCAGGCTGTGTCAACAGCACTTCTCCACACATCGCTGTTTGCGAGTTCATATACCGCAACATTTCATAACCACCCTCTGTCCCTGTGGTGAATTTAGTTACCACAGGGACTACATCCTTCGACATCAACGCACCATGGGGTGCCATGTGGGACATCTGTACGACGTGGACCGACATAACTTCCCTACCTTCTTGAATCTGATAAAACCCTTCATCACAGTTCTTTCCCGTTTTGAGCGGCTGAAACAAGGGTTTCCATCTCCCCACCTCATTACCTACGGACCGTGTCTGAGGCCTCCCAAGCATAAGAAACCCGCAAGACCCCCTCATTCTCCCCCAGCACAAACCATACCCCGACCCACCTTCCTACCACGAGTCGTCCTACAGAGGATTGAAGTACCTAGGAAACGACGCTCTCCCTTCCCCGTTTCCTCACAACCTTCTAACAAGCGACACTGGCACTCCTCTTCCCCAAAACGGCACTCCCCTACCGCTCGGAATCTAAAAGAAGTCGAACTGCGGATCTACGACCTAGGGACTGAAGTACAATGGCTGACCCCTAGAGTGGCTGCCGCCGCCTTAGAGCTCAAAGCCCTCAAAGCCTCCGTGACCTTACTCAAGCGGGGTGACCAGGACTGAGTGCCTAGCCCGACACCGACTGTGTGACGACTCCTCGGTGTCACGGGAGAAGCGATACTTCTCTTCCCCCTTCTCCTTACTCTACACAACTGCAGGTGGTGTCTCTCTCTCTCTCTCCCCCCCTCTTTCCGGTTGTCTCTTTCATCTCGGTGCTGTATGATCTCCTTGAATAAACGCTATTTCTGATTGTTGTATTACCTTTTCTTTTTTTACTTTTTTTTATAGACTGTGGGTCTAACAGTTTTGTCTTTCCTTACATAGTTTTAACCGTAAATATATCAAAGTGTTTTTTTTGGTATTAAATTTTTTGTCATGTGATATTTTTGATGCTCAGATTTATCGTCGCAGATGTTTTATTTTTTTTATCTTGGTTAGGTATCAGGAAGGTGTGCTTCCTGCTGGGGGGGGGTGTAATAGGGCGTGGAAAATACGTCCCACGTGCCCTCTACCAATCAGACACTCTTATTTAGTATTTCCGGCTGTGTTTAGCCACGCAGGTCGCAAACAGGCTGAATTCATATTAAGACTAGCAGTGATGTGATACAGTAATAGTAAACGGTGATACATGATATATTTTTCCTTGGATTATATTTAATATAATAAAGACTCTAATAAATATTACCAGTGAATTATTGTCGACTTGACACACTAACTAGACTTACTAGAAGACCCACGCAACTATTGTGCGTCGCACAACAGTATGCAGGTCAGAATAGGAGAACTTACCGTTTGAATATCAAATATGCTGATGGTATAATCTGGAAGAACAGATTCAGCTCTCTTAGTTACAACTACGTCACCATATGCTGCAGGTTCCTCTAGGGTGTCTGGCCAGTACTGTTCACACTGCTTTCTTCCTGAAACATTATCAATTGTTAGCAATTTACCTCTCGCTATAAGTTGATATACTTACCTCTCTCTATAAGTTAATATACTTACCTCTCCCTATAAATTAATATACTTACCTCTCTCTATAAGTTAACATACTTACCTTTTTTTATAAGTTGATGAACTTACCTCTTTCTATAAGTTAATATACTTACCTCTCTCTATAAGTTAATATACTTGCCTCTCTCTATAAGTTAATATACTTACCTCTCTCTATAAGTTAATATACTTACCTCTCTTTATAAGTTAATATACTTACCTCTCTCTATAAGTTAATATACTTACCTCTCTCTATAAGTTAATATATTTACCTCTCTCTATAAGTTAATATACTTACATCTCTCTATAAGTTAGCATACTTACCTCTTTCTATAAGTTAATATACTTATCTCTATCTATAAGTTAATATACTTACCTCTCTCTATAAGTTAATATACTTACCTCTCTTTACAAGTTAACATATTTACCTCTCTCTATATGTTAATTTACTCACCTTTCTCTATAAGTTAATATACTTACCTCACTCTATAAGTGAATATACTTACCTCTCTCTATAAGTTGAGTCAACATAACTATCATGGTGATATTCTGTTCCCAAATCATTCTCCAGAAATGGTCAATAGTTCCTGGTAGAGGTCCCTGAGTAGCAATGTATGTTTCTGTTGAGGCTTTACCCTATCATAAATATAAACAATTACAGAGTCTCAATATTCTGGGATTACAATTAAGGGGCCTGTGTATAAAGTGCACAATTGAATAAGTAAAATAATCAAAACTTTTATACCTGTATGATGTCCAGATAATTACTAATTACGTAAGTATAATTCTATGTTAACAATTTAATTAAGAATTGTTTGAAATTCAGAATTACATGCATGGCTATTAAACATGCCAACACCAGAAGAAACTCATAATATCTCACAGGAATGAAGTTAGCATTGATGTAGTCTCCCTCTTCCTTATTAGATGTTAGTTTCACTCTGGAGTGATCAACTAGAAACATGAGCAAATGCGGAGAGTATTTCTTACTAGTTGTGCTACACATATAATTCCTGCTATATAGAAACTATCATGTAACATTAACATGCAAATTTGTGGTATATAAATTGTACTGGGGCTTATCTTTGATATTTTCGTGTATATAAAAAGCGAACTATGAAACTATGTTGGTACATCAGAAGCCCCTTACTATTTGTACAAATTCTCTTTTCCAAATGTCTTAGCATGTAGTAACAAGTATACCATATCTAACTTTATTAATATCATTCACTCGAAAGAAGACACCTGATTGGTTACCTTACAGACTAATCAGTTATATGCTCCTCTTTGACATTTAATAAAACATCATTTTATTCTGCACATGAAACACTTTGTCCTAATTTTCACTCAGTGAAACTTAATTGCAAAACGTTATCTCTGTTTCCAGAGAGAAAGCCTATGCAACAGCAAATACTAGATTCTTCTAGTACAGGCAAACACATCGTTGTTAAAACTGAATATTTCTAACCCCACACTGTGCTATATGTAGTTAATCATAAATTTTTCACAAAAGTGTATAATCTAAACAGAAACTCTCTGCTGAAAAACTGCAAAACACACTTTTATATTCTAATTTCATAGTTTGTGTATTAAACTCAAAACAAGTGCGTTTATTTATAGGGGAGTTTCAAGTTATTTTGAAAACTAGCCTTGCTGTAAACTTATGCTCTTGTATCCCTGAACACTAAGAATTCTTACTAATCATGGCAAAATGACATCTTTTGAATGTTATTAATGACTAACAAGGCAGAATGTACAGAGTTCTGTTCTTCATCTTATTTTCTGGTAGAGAGCCTACATCACAGCTGTAGTTGGCACATTTCTCATCTATTTCCTGTATAGATATAATAATATTCTACTTTTATTAGAACATGGCAGGTATATATTTTTGGAATACTGATGAACACAACACAATAACATATTATATATATAAATAAAATCTAAAAAATATGTTGTATAACGTAATAATATACTTTAGCTAAATAAAATAATATAACTATACAAATAGGCAGAATGAGATGCAAGCTTCGTTTTCAGTTTAATAAATTACTTGAAATTCTCTAGAAATCCTTGCGCTAGTTTCCTCATTGAATTCCAATTCTTCATGTATTTCTGTCAACTCTGTACTTGTTCTTAGTTGATCAGCCAAATCCTTCCTTTCTTTCCTACAAAGAATGTTGATAATAATATAATATCCAGATCGTGTATGGATTGTCATGTGATGCACAGCTGACAGATGATATTGATGAAGAGCTAATAGTAGCAGCAACAGCACAGAGATATAAACAAGAGACGGTCACATGTATGCAGACACCTGAAAACATATGAGACAGCTTATATAATTCATATTATATTTTGGTAAGAATAGAAAGTGAGATCTACATATAGCAGACTGAACCATTGTAAATTGGAAAAAAGTAGAAGTGTAGTATGAGTATGAAGTAACACACGATCCGAGGAAAATGTGATATACTCTTTGAAAGCAAAGTGAAAGACAGTGTTAAAAGAATTGAAAAAAGTAAAAAACATCGCATAACTTTGAGCATATATGCATAACTTGATTTATTTAATATATAACACAATCACTATGTTCCTTTCCACTATGCTAATGGATTTTTTATTCAATGTTTGGAAGTGGGTTCATTGAATGAAAAGACATGAGTTAAACCAAACAGAGACCACTACTTCATCCTACAACTCTGAACAGACCTAGGGAACGCAGTGAAAAAATGCCTCATTTAAAATATTACAGCCCCAAATAACTATATTTGATAATAGCGGGGTTGTTTAACTTAGCCTAGGGCCACACGGTGGACACCTTTGCTACTTGTGATTTCATTTTTCGCATGCGAAAATACGCATCGTGTGACCCTAGGCTTACTTTGTTTGCTGTTGACGACGGAAAACATACACCAGCAAAGCGAGTACTACAAGTAGGGTAACAGCAACAACCACCCCTACTATTATTGGAGTATAGTTGACCTTAGTCTTAGTCTCAACTATACAGTCAGAGTCACTGTATCCTGCAGAAGTGAATCCTCTCACGTAGATACTGTAAACATAAGTATATAGTATATCATACGGTGTATATATACTATATTATGCAGTGTATAAACACTATAATAATACAGTCAGAGTCTGTACAAAACACAATCAGCTCACCAATATTGTTGGTTGGACTTGAGTGGACCATTACATAATCTTGTGTCTCCGTCTTTACAACTTGTATCAGTTCCAACATTAATCTGGGTACTGCTTGCAACAGCCCTACAAAAATACAGACTATCCAGTAACTTACTGTCAGTAACTCACTAACTACCAGTAACTCATTGACTACCATTAACTCATTAACCCCCATGCAGTTACTCTATAATGGGAAGTCAATGTATATTATATGTAATTTTCAGTCAAGCTCATGATAGTTTGTACTGCATACATATCTCCAGCTCACTAATTGTGGATATATTCAAGTTACTGGTTGCGTTACTGTAGAAAGAAATATTAACTTTTGTAACAGCTTCTGACTCATTATTATTTTTGTAGTATCTTAATATAATATTACATGTCAGGTGACACTGTAGTTGAACATAAACTAAATATAACATCCTCAAGTATACCTTTTCTTTCTGTTAGAATTGGTTGGCCAATCAGAAGGACTTTTCTCAGGTGCTGAAATAGCATATGGTTTTTTGAATTCACCTTTCTTAGCTTCTGCCCATGAGGCTACGCCAGGAACAGCATTGTCTAGTTTATTTAAATATATTTAATAAACATAATATAGTTCCTGTTTGCTAGATGACTAAAATAATGCTTTGATATGAGCAGCTATATAACACATCAAGGAACGAACCATAATGTATGTATCAGTATAGGTAACACAACTTTACTTCAAAATAAACATTAATTTTGAATAGCCACTGAGCAAAGTTACAGATTGAGATATAGAAACACAACGTCATTTTAATACCTATTTAATATTACATAATTATTTTAGACTGTCACAGTTTATAGAGATGTGATGAGATCTAATACAGGAGTATTTGAGAAAGAAGACAACTACCACAACACAAATACATACATGTCTATATAGCTTTTACCTTCTCGGAATTGCTGATTAGAGATTTGTCCAATAACTAGAATTTGGTATTTAATAATATTTCCTGAGTCTAGAGAAAACATAGTAGTTACATCAGATGGAAGATAGAATGATATTTGGCTTGTCTGTTCATCCACACTGAGTTGCTCTTTTACTGCATCAGATACCTTAGGAACTGCTGTGGGAGCTGAAAAAGAAAATATTGAAAGGACTAAAAATAACAATCAACATGATGCATAAAACAATTCTTATTTTCATTTTAATTTGCCAAACGTTATGAATGAAGGCAACATCATACATTGATTAAGCAGAAAGAATACTACAGTGTAGACACACATACCACATAACTAACTGTTCCTATACCCATCACATAGATATACAGTTTGATGGTAATAAGTTACATATAATATACCAGAGCATATATGACATCACCAACAGTACAGAGAGACATACTTGACTCTAGAGTGCTGACAGCTCTAGTTGCTGTCTCTCCCCAACCTTCTGGACAATTCTGCAGGTACTCTGTTCTTGCTTGTATTGACACCGTGTACTTCTTATTGTGTGAGAGACCACTGGTTAATCTATAACTTCTGGCTGTAGAGTTCATCTGCATAGTTCAGTAGTGTTAAACTATATACTTATATACTAAGGCTAATATATACTCATCTCTTATACTGAAGTTATAACACACACATCTCTCACCTCTTTAGTTTCTACTTTACTAGATAGAGGCTTTAGCGCCTCCTTCCACTGAATCCTGTAACCGGTAACCACACCATTAGGTGGCATTGGCTCCCCCCAACTAATGTCTATATATGGTGACTTCATACTCCCACTAGTGTCTATCCCAGCTGATGGGTTATTTAGAAGTCTTGGCTTTGTAGGGACTAATAAATAAGATATGGTTTCACATTAACAAAACAGATTCTTTTAATACAAAGTTTTGGAGAACTTTAAAAGCAACTGAAAAGACTTGATATGATTGACCAGTTTTATTCTCATAAATATGAGATGCTATTGTCATGTCTCTTCTATATAGACACTCTAAACGACACATTTAAATGCTCAGATTTTAGTGTAAATTATCCTACTAATTGCAAACTATTTAAACAGCTACAGATATTTGGTGTACTCACGGTATTGCTTAACCCTTACGCGATCAATGGACCATATATGTCCCTGAAAGCGACACTATCCACAGATCAATGGACCATATATGGTCTTTTAGGTAAACAAACAATAGCGCTTACTTCAAACTTCCAGTTTTCAACTGAAGAGCCTAAAACTTTTTGTAATTGAGGTTGATAGGACAGCTTAGTAATTTTGGAATAATTAGAGTCATTAAATTTGATTAAATTAATAGCTACCAAGCCAGCTAGTTGCTTTTCAATTTAATCCCTAAATTTCAAAATTGTCGGTAAATTTTAACGCTACTTTCAAATGCATGAAACTGCTGTCAAACTGAAGAGCCTAAAACTTTTGTAATTGAGGTTGATAGGACAGCTTAGTAATTTTGGAATAATTAGAGTCATTAAATTTGATTAAATTAATAGCTACCAAGCCAGCTAGTTGCTTTTCAATTTAATCCCTAAATTTCAAAATTGTCTGTAAATTTTAACGCTACTTTCAAATGCATGAAACTGCTGTCAAACTATAGAGAGCCAGTTTCTTTTATTCAGATCACATTTAGAAGAACATCTAAATAAACAGAAATGTTAAATTCACTATATTTTGAATCATATTATAAATTAATTTTATCATTTTGAATTTTAAAATTTAAAATGGCGGTTTTGAGAGGCAAATTAAAATGACTGATTTTAGCTAGAATTGAGGTCTCCTGTCACTTTAAGAAGCTTTTTTTTAAAGAAAATACTCTTAAAATTATATTATCCAGTTTAATTAAGGCCATAATCAAGTGTAACTTTTTAATAATGAAATTGAAAGTTATGCAAAATTTGTTAGCAAATTTCGCGATAAACTCAAACGAGGCTTGAAATTACGCAACTTCAAAGTTGATCGCCAAAGGGTTAGTTCTCTGAAGTATATCTCGTGTGTCACCATAACCTGCTGATGTTTTAGCTTGAACTGATACTGTGTACTCAGTATAGGGTTCAAGGCCAGTGATATTGTATTCAAGAGAACCCTACAGTAATTATTCACTTTAGATATTTATAAGTCAAATATTCACAATACACTGAGAACTACCACAGTATGCTAGGGAATGTGAGTGTACTGTATACATTAGTAGAGTTATCCCAGACTATGTTTACTATGTTCATGAGATGTTATAATTCTCAAGTAGCCCCCATAGTGTAATGAGTAGCACACTGGTATTCAAGTTAGAAGACTAGTATACAGAGTATAATAAGGCATAGATACAGAGTACATCAAAGTATAGACACATAATATAACAAAGTGTAGATACAGAATATGACAGAGTGTAGATACATAATACACCAGGTGTAAATACAGAATAGTTTGATAGTCTTTTTCTTTCAGGTGATAGATTATATTATAATTTCATAAGTAGATTTTTATTAGAAATAATTTGACTGTAAAAGGACTCTCTGTACTGAGATAGTCACTTTTAGTAGGGTCTCACAACTACAGAGGAAAAAAATTGGTAATATTATCAGACACTCACATCAGCTGAAACATCTATTGATACCGTATGACTGGGTAGAACTGATATTCTGTAACTTTCAATAATTCCAACACCTTCACTTGAGACACTAGTCCAGTTAATGTATATTGAAGAGTGAGTAAAAGACAGGATGTTGACAGTGTCAGGAGCATTAGGAGCTGTAACAGTATTTAGGATATCAAATATATTATGCGTCAACCAGTGTGTATGTGTCAACTGGTGCATGTGTCAACTAGTGTATATGTCAACCAGTGTATGTGTCAACTAGTGTATATGTCAACTAGTGTATGTGTCAACTAGTGTATATGTCAACTAGTGTACGTGTCAACCAGTGTATGTATCAACCAGTGTATGTGTCAACTAGTGTACGTGTCAACCAGTGTATGTGTCAACCAGTGTATGTGTAAACTAGTGTATGTGTCAACTAGTGTATGTGTCATATAAGGACCCACCTCAACTACTGCGTAGGGTCCTACGAACTTAGGCTGTAATTTAGCTGCCTGTCCCCGACGCCTACGGTAGTTGACCGTCCACACCTAGTCTCCAACTTGGTAGAGGGGTGGTTCCGCGGAGCTTTCTTTTCGCACCTGCCACTGCTTTTCCCACAGTATTTTGTGTGCGACCTTCATCGGCTCTACCAATTCACTGGCATACTTATGGACAGAGTAGTCTTGCTCAGGAACGTGGTAGGTGAAGTGGTCAGGCACCCGAGTCTCTCGGCCAAGCATCAGGAGGTTAGGAATCTCACCAGTGCTGGTGTACTACAATAGGCCCGCATGACTTAATGCGTGCCTCTGGCGCTGACTGGTCATCTAGACCCAGTCGCCCACCTACACAAAAAAGGGCCGTCAGAGTCGCCACTCCTTAACTGCCATTGCTGCTCACATAACACCTCATGAGCCATCCTCATGCGTGTAATGACGTCGTCCACGTAATGATGAACGTTGCTCTCTGGAGCCAGAACATGGTAAGTTTGGTGTTCGGGAACCCGTGTTTCTCTACCAAGCATGAGAAAATTAGGTGTCTTTGGTGCGCTGGAGTGAGGGGTGCTACGGTAAGCTCGCATGATTTGCGGCAGCACCAAGTTCCACTCTTCCTGACTCTTACCTATTAGCAGGCTTCTCAGGGAGTTGCCTAACATATGGTTGTTCTGCTCCACAACCCTATTCTTTTGCAGGTGATATGCGGTCGTCCGACTCTGGTTAACCCCAAACGTCTAACAAAGATTGCTCATAAGTAGCGATTGAAACTGGGTGCTTTGTTTAGAGTTTTTTTGTTCTGACAAGCCGAAATAACAGAACACCTGCTAATCCAAGCCCTGGCCACCGTGGGAGCCGACGCATCTGGAATAGCCAGCACATTAGCCCACTGCGTAAAGTGGTCAGCTAACAGCAGTATCCAGTTATTACCTTTCACAGACGTTGGCATGGGGCCCATCAGATCTACAGAAACCATCTGCCACAGACGATCGGCATGGAGGCGACACTTTGCCGCGGTCTCAGTGAAGCGGCCATGCTTGCTAGCTTGGCAGATCTCACACTTCCGCACCCGGAGTCGGACACCCCGGATCAGTACCACTAGAGTTGAAGACACCGAGCCACCCGCCCAGCTCCAGCATGATGAGCTTGCTTATGGGTTTTTCAGATCAACTCCCGGTGGAGAGCAAATGGGCAGACCACCCTCTCTTGCTCTTGGTAATTTACACTAGTTGCCAACATTATCGTCAACAACCCATCATCATTAGAACTGGAGGGAGTCCCAGCAATTGCAAAAATACTTGAGCTCTGCACACTTGACCCGCTGCTTGGCCTCGCTAGGTCGCGGCTCGTCCTTCTTGGCCCAGTCTGTGAAGGCTGATAATTGTTACTGTATCAGCTGATAATTGTTAGTGTGTCAGCTGATAATTGTTACTGTATCAGCTGATAATTGTTACTGTATCAGCTGATAATTGTTACTGTATCAGCATGGGTGCTTTTTAGCATGGATGCCTATGTATTTTGATTCACTTGATAAAGGGTAAATGAATGGAGGACACAGAAGCAGGCCACAACTTTACTTTTTGTCTATTGCCAACAGTATATTTCTCATAAAACTCAAATTCAAACTCCTACTTGAACTTGAACTTAGACTTAGACTTAAACCTATAACCATAAAAATTACAAACATCTTGTTAATTTTGACATTAATTAACACGACTGAGAAAACATTTAGTCAATGAAGCTAACAACAAAAGATAATATAATACTTGATACTCACAATTATTTTGACAATAAAGTATAAGTTGCCGGCATCTTTAACAGGAGGGAAACTGAGCTACACTGCTCATTAAACAAAAACTTCCAGTAAATAACTATAGCGTAAGCTTTCACAAAAAAGCTTTCATAACACAATGGTTTTCTGAAAGCTACAAAAAAGTTCCTGCAACACGGACCAAGTCAACTACCACCTTAGGTAGTGTAGCTTGGAGCCTACACAGCTTCCTGATGCTCCGGAGTAGCGTAGGGTTTGAATGAAGGTTGTTGACAGCTTTAGGGGAGGGGTGTTCAGACCGAAGTTGTTCTTCCCAGCTGTATACACCTATCTGCTCCTCTACGTCCAAGCGAGGGGATTCACCATCCCTGCGCTCAATGTTTAGGCATTGCTTACACCCTTCTGCCCGGCGGCGACCTAATCCGTTGGCATTACTGTGTTTCTTACCGTGTCGGTGCTCAATCAGGTACAAAAACTCAGCCAGGATTTCAAGCCAGCTCGCTACTTGGCTAGAGGGTTCAGCTCGTCGACACAACCATATTAAGGACACGTGATCCGTTCATAACCTGAACGTGTGCCCATACAGATATGGTCTAAAGTGCTTGACCACTTTGACTACCGCCAGGAGCTCTCTCCTGGTCATACAGTAGTTCTTTTCATTGGCCCACAGAGCTCTACTATAGTAAGCTAACACCACCTTGCGACAATCCTGGACCTGAGACAACACAGCTCCCACACTGTGGTCACTGGCATCAGTGTCCAGAATGTACTCCTTTGCCGGAGCAGGGCACGCCAAGATGGGCGCCTCTACCAAGCAATCCTTGAGGTGCTCAAATACCTGCTGTTCTGCATATATCTACTGCCAACAAACCCCCTTTGCTGTAAGCCAGTTTAGCGGCTGAGCAATTGCTGCAAAGTCGGGTATGACTGTCGATAGTACCCTACCAACCCAAGGAACGCTTGCAATTCAGGGAGGCCAACAGAAACGGCCAAGTCCTTCACAGCCCGTACCTTCTCAGGGTCGGTGGCAACCTCGTCTCGACCAGCTATAAGGCCCACGTACTTAACCTCTTGTTGCAATAATGCACACTTAGAGAGCTTGAGCTTCAGACCAGCAGCTCGAAATCTGTCAAACACCTCTCTGAGCCAACTGACATGAGTGTCAAAGTTGGGGGAGATGGCAATGACATCATCGAGATAGTTGAGCAAGGTCTTCCAGTGTAAATCACTCAGGACCTGCTCCATGAATTGCTGAAATGTGGCCGGTGCAAATGTAAGTCTGAACGGCAGCACCTTCCACTTCTAAAGCCTGTCCTGCATAATAAACGCGGCCTTGTCCTGCACATTAGGACTCAGGGGCACCTACCAATACCCGCTTAGCAAACCCAACGTACTGAAGAACTTGCTACCAGCTAAGGCATCGAGTGACTAATCGATCCTAGGAAGAAGGTAAGCGTCCTGGATGGTCACGCTGATCAGTTTGCAATAATCCACTCAAAGCCTCCAGCTCCCATCTTTTTTTTGAACCGAGACAACTGGAGAGCTCCAAGCATTGTGGGCTGACTCAATCAGGTCGCGGTTCAGAAGGTCTTGCACCTGTCAACTCACTTCCTTTTCCTTCTCAGGACCTAACCGGTGAGTCGGCTGCCTAATAGGCCCCGTCCCCGCAGCCAAAGGTGTCTCATGACAGAGACCCTTCCCCAGGCCCATATCATGGTCACCGCAACTGATCACATTCTTGTATTCAGAGAGTAACTGCGCCACTACCGGGCATTCTCGCTTACTCTCACAGCCATCACAGGCATTCCCGCACAAATCTACCGAGTGTTCAAGCACTGGCCTCCTCTCGTTCCTAGTGAGTACTCCATTGGCCTCCACCGCCGTCTCCATGGCGGGCCCAACATCCTCCTCGTGCACGGAGTAGAACTTCCGCACTACCAAGCCAGCCGGCAGCTCAACCGGCTTTGGGAAAAGGTTCATACACTGTACCAGAAACTCCCCCCGCTCATCCAGGCTGTTAGCAACCTGGTCGAGATATCTCTACAGTTTTGCAGCTAACTGTAGCCCGGGGATACTCAGAAACGGTACAGCGTCGCACCACCTGCACTCCCCACACTGAGGGTCTGCCAAGCCTATCTACACAAGCAAGCTCACGCCCGTCTGTCATCACTGTCGACTTGCTAAAGTCGATGTGGCACTTGTGTCGCTTTAAAAATGGCATTCTCAGGATGACATTCTCCTCAAGTTGACTGATGATGAAAGTCTCGCTGATTACTTGATCACAGACTCTACCAGTCAACTCTATCACTCCATAAAAAATAATAGATGATCTGTCTGCCAACGGGCTGTGTTCCCCTTCCTATGGCTCCAGGTTTTTCCGATCTCTGAGACTGAACGTGTCGAAAATACGCTGGCTCAAGAGATTTGTGGTACACCCATTATTTAACAGGAATGTTGTAGCTTTGCTGGAGAATTTACTGAGCAGGAAATAACTGCTTCCATTTGGCTGGGCGCTCACTGAGCGAGCCATGTCTGGAGGTGACACCTCAAATCCATGGAGTCTGAGCTGCACTTGTGCTTTCTGGTTGCGACAAAGTCATTGACGTTTAGTGGGCAGCCGAGTGACATCTCGGTCCTGCTCACATGCCGGCGCCGTAGTGAAGGCTCGGTCTTGCTCTCTCGTGGGCAGTCAAAGGAAATCTCGGCCCCTGCTCCCACTCTTTGTACGCCTCCTCATCAGGCAACCTGTCAAAGTGGTTTTTAAGTAGCCAAGCTGAAGGTTTTAGCCCTTGCGGCCTGCTAACCCTTGGTAAGGTTTGCCACTCTGGCGAAGGCAGCCTCCTTACTCGGTTGAGCTTGGGCCTTAGCCTCGGAGGGTTAAACTGAGGCCCAAGATCGTCGAAGTCTACCGTGGGCCGTCGCCATTTAACTGCCTCCTCCTGCCGTAGGGGCAGCTCTTCAAGAGGTACCCGCCACTACCACAACCCCAGCATACAGGAGTTTGCTTCTCGACGGCAGCTGTTGGCGACCTCGCGAGTCGTTTAACTGCCGACTGTTGGCAAGATGCTTGATCTCGGCTAACAGCTCATGAACCAAGCTTGTGGTCAAGCTAGTCGGCTCGTCGGCTGCTGCCGCAGCGACATGTACAGCCGACTTGGCCGACGACGTCGACACGTAGTCGTTGGCCTCCACTTGCTGTACTGTCGCCCCAGACTGACACATGCTGTCAGCTTGAAAATATGCATTCCCAAACTGAGAGCTCGCTCTATGGTCTCAACTTCGGCTACCATCAGGTGTTACTTTAGGCCCATTTTGTTAATAGACTGGAGGAAAGCAACTAGTGCCAAACTCTGTCGGTCATTCCCAGGCAAGTCACCATAGGCAACTTGTGCTAGCCGCTCCACTACGGTTGCGTGTTCTCTCAAGATAGTCTGAAGATTTCTCCTAAGCCCTTGGAGCTGCACACGTGCATCTTGAGCGGTGAGCCCAAACAGGGCTCTCAATGTATCAAAGATGTTGCCGACATCCTGGCCAATCCCATAAGGTTTGGTCGGTCTTGCCAGGCATAACTGCAGCTGTATCAGAGTAACTCTGGCAGGCCATCGACAAATGGCTGCCACATCACTGAACTCAGTAATCAATTGCTCCACAACTTTTGTTCCTGAGAAGGTGGGAGCCTGCAAGTGATACCTGTCCATAGACAGCGCTGGGCCGCTTATGACATCCGCCATAGCTGCAGGCTCCACTCGCTTTTGACGGGGTATGTCTTCTTCGTCGGCCATCTCCCCTACTCCTTGGCTAGGAGCATTAGCTTCAAATTAATCCCACCGCTGCCACCACTGTTGTGAAATTGTGCATTCGCTAATTATTTGGGTATTTAAAGTAATGCAACAGCACATGGGGGCGCAACCGTTACAATTACAATCAACATGATGTATACAATACAATGAACACACTCCTTTTCATTTCAATTTGCCAAAAAGGATGAATGAAGAAGTCATCATATATTAATCAAGCAGAGAGAATACTACAATGTAGACACGCATACCACATAACCAACATGCTCCTATATCCATCACATAGTAAGACAGTTTGATAGTAACAAGTTAAATATGATATACTAGAGCATATATAATCACATCACCAACAATACAGGGAGACATACTTGACTCTAGAGTGCTGAGGGTTCTAGTTGCTGTCTCTCCCCAACCTTCTGGAGAATTCTGCAGATACTCAGTTCTTGCTTGTATTGATACTGTGTACTTCTTATTGTGTGAGAGACCATTGGTTATTCTATAAATCCTGGCTGTAGAGTGCACCTACATAGTTCAGTAGTGTTAAACTATATACTTATATACTAAAGTTATTACATACTCATTTCCTATACTGAAGTTATCAAACACTCATCTCTCACCTCTTTAGTTTCTGCTCCACTAGATGGAGGGTTTAGCACCTCTGCCCACTGAATCCTGTAACCGGTAATCACACCATTAGGTGGATTTGGCTCCTCCCAACTAATGTCTATATATGGTGACTTTATACTTCCAATAGTGTATATACCAGCTGACGGGTTATTTAATATTGGCTTTGTAGGAACTAATAAATAAGATATTGTTTTACATTAATCATACAGAATTCTGTATGAAAAATAAATTTAAAGAAATAAAGGCAAAATCTTCTAATACAAACTTTACAATAAAATTGCAAGTTTTTAAAAACTTTGAAAGCAACTGGGTAAAACGTGAAATAATTAAACTGTTTATTTCTTATAAAGATGAGATGTTATTGTCATTTATCTTCTACAAACAAAGCAAATAATACACTTCAATGCTCAAATTTTAGGAATAGATTACTAGTTGCAAACTAATATAACAGCTACAAGCAAAAATTTGATGTACTTACGATATTGTTTAATTCTCTGGAAGATAGTTCGTTGGGCACCATAACCTGCTGATCTTTTAGCACGAACTGATACTGTGTACTCAGTATAGGGTTCAAGGCCAGTGATATTATATGTAGTAGGAACCTACAGTAATTATTAACCTGATATTTATATGTAAAATATTTACAACACACTGAGAACTACTACAGTATGATACAGAATATGAATGTACTGTATACGCTAGTGGAGTTATCCCGAACTACATATACTATGTTCATTCAGCAGATTTATGAAGTACTTATGATTAAATAAGCTATTTACTGCCGACAAAATGATAGTCGTTTTTGTACCTCTGTTGAAAAAAATACCAAGTTTTAGCTAAGAACACCTGTCTAGGCACCCCTTTAAAGTCGAACTGAAACTTGTTGAAATTATATTGATTCAGAAGCTTACTTTTTAATAGAGAAATATGACTCGCCTAACTGCTAATTACTGCCCTTTGAAAGCAAAACGAATTAATAAAGTTGACAGCATAAAAGCGATAATTGAAAAAGCGTGGCCTATATAATTTTTAACATATTGTAGTGGCCAACGAGGCGTACTAGTTTTACACGTGCATTAGAGCCAATCACATTGAAGCACGTGATTACCCCCAGCGAAGCAGAATTCTTAAAAACATTTTTATATAGTTAACAGTTGAGAGTAGTATGTGAAGATACAGTAGATAGTAGACTTGTGAATGTATTGTGGAGATTAAATACATGTATTTTACTTTTACTTGTATATATTGGGTTAAATACAGACTTTTATCCCGTATCACCAGTGAAGTGCTTGGAGCTATCAATTAAATAAGATATAGTTGCATATATAATCTACCCTAAATAATATAATTCGCAAAATTATAACAATATAAATACGTCATCTAATCACCAAAGTCATAATTAAATACCAATATTTACAAGGAGTTGTTACTCTTTTTGATTATTTTTTGGAACTTGGCCGATTAAGTTACTATAATACAAAAATTTTGACAAATGACTTTTACAATGCAGTGTTGTAGTGGCTTGTGGAGCTACCAGCTTAATAACGGGGAGATGTTGTTTCCCCATAAGTGCAGCACGGGGTCATTGGGATGACCCGGAACAGCAGACAACCAATCGGACTGACTGACAGTCTTAGTAGTGATAGCTTCCCGCGTGTTAGTTGAGTTTTGGCTGGTGAACTGGTGTGGTGGCTCGTGGAGCTACCAGCAGCACGATACGCAGGGTCGCGTAATTGACCCGGAACAATGACAGCCAATTAACGGCTTTGATAGTTATTAGCAGTAGTAGTTTTCCCGCTGTTAGTTAGTCGAAGTTAGAGTGTTGAATAGTCTAGATGTGTGAAGTATTAAATGTATTTGTATCGTTTTTGTAATGTGTTATTGTGTTTAAAATATATACTCGTTCACTCGACTTATCCTGGTGAAGTTCTCTAGCAAGTAATTAGACTCTCTGGATTGCATATCGACCCTAGTTCTGAAAATCATAACAGTGGTGGCAGCAGTGGGATAGTGCACATCCAAGATGGAGACTGAAAATGCTAGAATGCAACCACCAGCAGTAGAAGGTGAGCGCAGAGACAATGCTGTAGAGACAATGCCTGTCAACCATGTAGTAGACGAGCGAAGGGTTCCGAGGAAACTAACTGAAGACCGCTACCGGTTAAAGGCACCCACCTTCACGGGTGAAGAAGAGGTGGAGCAATTCATCCAAGAGTTTAGCGACGTAATGGACGTCGCCCAGTGGCCCCCTAGGGTGGCCCTGCTGAAGCTTAGAATGGCATTGATGAACAAAGCCAAGCCTTATGGGCTGGGAGTAGACATCGATAATATCTTTGCTTCTCTGCGGGCCCGCTTCGGCCTCTCTGCTACAGATGCCCGGGCCCGACTACAAAGGCTGCGGCATGATCCCTGCACTCCGCTACGGGAACATGCCGCCGCGGTCATGAAGCTGGCACAGATCGCGTACAGCAACTTGCCCCCAGCCAACCGCGAGAGGTATACCCTTGACGCCTTCATAGCATCCGTCGACGATCTGGGTCTCCACCACCAGTTTCTAGCTAGGGGAGTCACCACCGTTGAGATGCTCTGACAGAGGGGGAAGCTTACCTCCTAGCCAGTCAGATGCATAAAAGTCGTGGGAACTCCCGTCAAGTGGAGGTAGACCGCGCGGACACGGCAGCGGGACGAGAGGAGGAAACCTCCGCGACGGCTACCGTGGCTCAGTTAGCGACAGCATCGAAAGTCTCTCAACTGACTGACATGCTGGCCAAACTGATAGCAACACTGACACCCCAAACCCCAGTAGGTACCGCCGCTGAGCCCGTATGGCCACCGGCGCCGCCACCGGGGGAAACGGTCAGTTTTTGCTGGGAATGCGGAAATCAAGGACATTTCCGCAGGTACTGTCCCGTCCTAACTCCGGGGTTAAACTACCGCGGCCCGCAGATGTTCCCACTTCTTGCGGGCCGACGATGAAACCTCTAGGGAAGAAGAAACGCAGGTCACCCAGACGGGTGCCGCGTGCTGGTGACCAAAAGTGGCAACAGCCGCGATGGACCAGCAAGGGGCTCCGCCCCGCCGCTACCTTTTCCATGCCCCTCCACAATCGCTTCGACGGGCTACCAGCCCAAGAATCTGGATGGGAGCCAGCAAAGGTAGCCGGAAATCTAGCCTCGGCACCTCCGAGGCCCACTTACCACCATCCCAAGAGGCCTCCCTCGCGACCCAAGGCGAGGGAGGTACTCCCTGCAAGAGTAAGGCCTGAAGAGAGAGCTCAGGTGCAGCCCCATGGGAACAGCTATTTTTTGCCCGGTAAATATGGAGGCAAAGCTGTGACTTTTCTCATTGATTCGGGCTGTACCATGAACCTCCTAAGCCGCCAACTCTTCCACACCCTCAGTACTAAGGTCAGGGGCGAGATGGAACCATACGAGGGGGAGTATGGCACCCTAGCTGACGGGTCATGCCTTCCCTTCTATGGTATAATTGAGCTGACGGGACGAGTCCGTGATCAAACGATCCAAGAGACGTTTATCATCAGTCAGCTCAAGGAGGATGCCATCCTTGGGATGCCATTCCTGAAATAGCACGGATGTCGATTCGATTTTAGTAAATGTGCGATGGTGATGTCCGGGCGGGAACTCGCCTGTGTCGACAAGTTCAGCCGCCCTTTAGTGGGAGGTGTGCAGGTGGTACGCAACCGTACCATACCAGGCCGCTCCCGGGCTACCATTCACTGCAGGATGAACAAAAGCCAGATCTCTGGACTCGGGGTAGTCGAAGGCGCGCACGAAAGGATCCAACTTGCCAGCAGTCTGAATCAGCTTAGTGCAGTGCGTCAACCCCTTTACCGAGCCTGTCAAGCTTTGGGCTGGGTCAATGCTGAGCCGTTTTCACTCCGTTCAGGAGGAGGACGTAGGCCCATCGCTGGGTGATGCGACAGAGGCATCCCCTCGGTGCCCTACCCAAGAGCGAGGAACAGTCCCAGCACATCTCCGGGAGTTATATGAAACAGCCTGTGGCGGCTGCGCGAGTAACGAGGAACGCCAAGCTATGGTGAAGTTGCTACGCGACTACGGTTATGTGTTCAGCAGCAGAGATCATGACGTGGGGCTGACTGGAGTTTTCAGACACGAAATACCGCTGACTGCAGGGACAGTCCTTATCCGGCAACCCACACGCAGGCTGGGGCCGGAAAAAGAGAAGGAGGTTAGCCGACAAGTCCGGGACCTTCTGGACCGCGATCTCATAGAGCCCGCCCATAGTGCGTGAAGCTCGCCGGTCGTACTGGTCCGGAAGAAAGACGGCAGTTGGCGGTTCTGTGTGGATTACCGCAAACTCAATAGCGTAACCATACAGGACGCCTACCTTCTACCTCGTATTGACGAGTCATTGGATGCCTTAGCCGGCAGCAAGTACTTCAGTACGTTAGTCTTGCCGAGTAGCTACTGGCAAGTTCTTCTGAGTCCCGACGCCCAGGAGAAAGCGGCGTTTATCACACGGGACGGTTGGTGGAAGTGGAAGGTGTTGCCTTTCGGGTTAACCTCTGCCCCAGCCACCTTCCAGAGGCTGATGGAGCAAGTCCTCAGCGGGCTCCATTGGAAGACACTGCTGATCTACCTCGATGATGTCATCGTGATCTCTCCAGACTTCGAGACACATGTCAGTCGTCTGCAGGAGGTCTTCGAGAGACTCCGAGGTGCCGGTCTTAAGCTCAAGCCTTCCAAGTGCGCTCTATTGCAGTCGGAGGTCAAGTACCTGGGGCACGTTGTCGGTCGAAACGGCGTGGCAACGGATCCCGAAAAGGTACGGGCGATAGAAGACTGAGTCACCCCCCAAGACTTGACCGGACTTCGGGCTTTCTTGGGGCTGGTAGGGTATTACAGGCAATACAGACCAGACTTTGCGGGCATAGCGCAACCGTTAGACCGGCTCACCGCAAAGGGAGTGACCTGGCAGTGGACCCCAGTCGAACAAGGAGCGTTCGATCGCCTCAAGGGTTACCTGCTAACGGCGCCCATCTTGGCCAACCCAGACCCCACTTTTGAGTACATCCTCGACACTGACGCAAGTGACCAAAATGTTGGCGCTGTGCTGTCTCAAGTGCAGGAAGACCGAGAGGTAGTAGTAGCCTACTACAGCAAGTCTCTTTCACCAACTGAACGGAATTACTGCACTACCCGCAAGGAGCTGCTGGCAGTAATCAAGTCAGTGAAGCACTTCAAACCATACTTATACGGCAGGAAGTTCCGGCTGCGTATGAATCATGCCTCGCTGATCTGGTTGTGCAAAAGAGCAGAATCCTCTAGTCAGGTCGCCCGGTGGCTCGAAATCCTAGATGAGTTCTCGTACCGGATCGAACATCGACCGGGCAAAAGACACAGCAATGCGGATGGGTTGAGCCGCCAACCTGGTGGGGGCTGCAAACAGTGTCTCAACATCAAGAGGAGGAACAGAGGTCCCCCGCGATGCGAGTTGGAGACATTGGCTCACCACGGAGCACCGTTTGACTGGGACCAGAGTCATCTCAGGCAGGAGATTGACGAGTCCCCGGAGTTTGCACAAAATCTCCGCGCCAATCCCGTATTGGCCGATAATGTCCAGGAGCTGAAGAAGCTCCAAGAGGAGTTGCCTGGGGTAGTGGCAGACATACATACAGACAGACACACACCAGTACTGGTGAGACCCCAAACCTCCTGATGCTCGGGAGAGAGATTCGGGTCCCTGACTATCTTACCTACCACATTCCAGAGCAAGACAACTCGGTTCACGAGTGTGCCAGTGAACTAGTGGAACGGATGAGGGTCGCACGCGAAATGCTGCAGGAGAAGCAGTGGCAGGTGCGGCGCGAAGATTCTGAGGAACAACCCCTTTATCAAACAGGAGATTCGGTGTGGATGGTCAACTATCGTAGGCGTCGGGGACAGGCAGCTAAATTACAGCCTAAGTTTGTGGGACCCTACGTGGTAGTCTAGGCTATGCCCAACCATACCTACAAGATCGAGCGCTCAGGACAAGTGTCCATCCAAAATGAGGCTTGCTTGAAGCCGTATTGGGCTAGCCCAGACGCAGTGGGAGAAGCCCTCCTCCTCCCCATTTGTTAGAGCCCAGGAGGCAGACGACAATGCGTGGGCGACGGCGGCATGGACCCGAGTATGAAGTGGTCATCCCGCGGGCAGAGGGTTTGGTACGAGACGAGCGACCACTTCTACCCACAGAAGTGCGTCCGCCGCCTCCTATACCAAGTCTGATACCATCACTTCCAGAAACCGGAAGTGCAAACCCCCACGGAGGGAGGGGCTCCATCTGGAGAATTAGAAGAAATGGTCACTACCGGGGAATTAGAAGCACCGCCAGTGGCACCTGCTAGTCCACCGGTGAGTGCGCCACTTCCCCTAGAGCGAGGAAAGCGTACGAGACAACCTCCAGCCTATCTAAAGAACTTTGTATGTGACTGCGTCCGGAGCGGCACGTATGAAAGTCTAGAGGGGAACCGTATGGGAAAAGTATCGTGCAATAGTAAGAGTTGTCAGCACCACGGAAAAATCAACTTTTACATCGGCGGAACTAGACATAAAATTCATTCGTCGGGTGTGCAAAGTCCTTGTCCCGCACCCTAACCACGTTGCTCGATCTTTTCTTACGCTGATGCAGTCAAGAGCAGACATGCCACTAGTCACTAGTACAAACCATTCGCAAACATTAAGTATGTCATACAATACCGAATCGTGGGGTGACTTAACTATGATCTTGGTATGAAAACTAGATTGCCTCACTCAGCTCCGACTTGACTGAGCCACTCAAGCTGGAGATAGGCTAGTGAACTACAGTGGTAGGAACTCAGATTGACTTAGAGATTTCACACTCTCATGTATGTATGTGTTCTCTTTCAACTATTCACTACCGTAAATCTCTGTGAGAGCTTAACCAAATGAGCAGTTGTCAGGTTGTCTAAGGCTGACAACACTGCAGTGTAATTTACTAAGGCTGTTGAAACTCTTTCAGGTTACACTCGACCCGCTACAACCACGGTACAGAACCGAGCACTCCCCGCTCCACACCACGAGGAGAATACCAATGGCGGGCGACCCGAGCATCTGCTCCGCTGCTGGCGGTGGGTGTCGCCAGAGACGGAGAGAAAAATAGAGGCTGCATAGGGACTCAAAGGGAGTACGCAGTGCCAAATTTGTTATGAGGATAGCCCGTCTCACCGCTCACTGAGACTACATGTGGATGCTTATTTCCTACTGACATTCTGTCCATGCGGACACCACGCTGTCTATCCCTACCCAGTCATTAGACATCGAGCAGCTGGATGCTTCCCGGGAAAAAACTTCGTCGTGGATGCTGATCTATACCCGGAATTCTTAGCACTGATACGGCCCTTTGTGAAGAAAGTGATGTTGCTGGCCGTTTTGACCTCCGAGTTCCAGCATGTGCTGAGACATGCCCGACAACAATCACCGATGGTATCGGACCGACCCCAGATTGTATATACCCCTGAAGAACTCAACTACCCTGACGCAGAAGAGGAGATAGCACCTCCCCCTTATAAGGTCCCGACCCCATCTCTAGATCGTACTCGCCTGGCTACTGTAGAATAGCGGCTCCTTCAGCTACAGGCCGAGTTCACCCAACTAACCCCAGACCTATTAGACACTACGACAAGACTCTATCAATTAAAAGGCTCCGTGGGCAGGATTAAACGGAAGCTACATGCCTGTCAAGCCAAACACCGGCTCTCCAAGCCATGACTCTGGTTCTCCTTCCTGGAATGATTTGTAAGCCTTACCTTCTTGAAAGTGCTTGACTACAAGGCTGTGATCATGTAAATGCTTGACAGCTCATCTTCCTTGTCCACTACCACAGCTAGCGCTACTTCTCTCTTCGTAGCTAACCAGTAGTATATGCCGTAACTGTTATAATGATTATGTCTGCCGTTGTTATATATATATATATATATCTGTCTGTATTTTTCTGTTTTGGTCTACTGATATTATGTGTGCTGATTGTAAATTTTTTTATATATAATAAAGGGGGCTTTCTGCTGGTGGGGGCGGTGTGGTGGCTCATGGAGCTACCAGCGTAATAACGAGGAATTGTTATTTCTCCCATAAGTGCAGCACGGTCATTGGGATGATCCGGAACAGCAGACAACCAATCGGACTGACTGACAGTTTTAGTAGTGATGGCTTCTCGCGTGTTAGTTAATTGAGTTTAGGCTGGTGAACTGTGTAGACCGTATCAATTAGCTGAATGTATTTGTGTTACTGTAGTTTTTGTGATGTATTCTTGTGTATAAAATATATTAGTGTTGACTCGAAATATCCTGGCAAAATTTCTCTAGCATAGTAACTAAGACTCTCTTGATTGCACACCAACCCACAAATTTTGGAAATTTTAACAGTGTCACTTGATGAAATTTCAACCCAGCAAAATTGAATTTCTGATTGAAAATTGTGAAGGTATAAACGCCACTTATTACTTTGATCTGGAATGCAGCAGTTAACAGATTACAGTATGCAAACGAAAAGACAGGCACATCAAGGTTATAGTAGAGTATTTCATAATAAAACACAACACTATAGCATAAGGAGAGTAACTCCTGATATACAGTGATGACTCTCTCAATAAACAGGTTAAACTAAAAATACTGATGAATAAATAAATTAATCTAACAAACTAATCAGTAAAATAGGTGAGTAAAATATGCATGTCCTAACCACTACTAGGTACCAGCAGTTTAATACATGACTTATGAGAAGTGAGACAAGATACAACAGAGTGTAGACACAGAATAATTGAAATATTTTCTCCCTTCATAGTGAAGATTATATTATTTCATGACCCTGTATATTCTCATTAACAATTTAATGTTGTTGTAAGAGGAATCTCTGCCTTAAAATAGTTACTCTATCAGGGCCTTACAACTACAGAATTATAATTGAAAATTAAAAACTCACATCAGCTGAAACATCTATTGATGCTGTATGATCGGGTTGAACTGATATTCTGTAACCTTCAATAACTCCAACACCTTCACTTGAGACAACGCTCCAGTATATGTATATTGAAGAGTGAGTATAAGACCAGATGTTGACAGTCCTAGGAGCCTTAGGACCTGTAGCGGTGAGTCATGTATCAAATGTATGTGTCAACTACTTAATATGTCAACCAGTGTATGTATCAACCAGTGTATGTGTCAACCAGTGTATGAGAATTACAAGTCATCATGAACACATGCAGCCACTGTACACTAATGAAAAGCTACAGGCTAAGTTGCGATGGCCATAATATAGGCAGTAAAAGAATAGTGCAACACACTCGCTAAGTATAAAAATATAGTACTGAACATGTGTAGTCTTGCACAGTAGTACAAAGGGCCATAAGCTGAACTCGAGAAAACGTAATGTATGCCTAAATTCACCACAATCGTTGATATGGTCAATGTCACCACAGCAGCAAAAGTTGCTAACACATTTTTCAGAGCCTAACTACCTGCATACTAAAGCTCAACGTTGATTTTCTGTCGTAGTAAAATCTCTAATCTTGAAATTTTCAGGTTATTTACAATGCAGTGAAACATTATAAGCCCATAGCTAGAAGTTGGATTGTTGGCACCAGCAAACATCTACATGCCAGTAGGCATTGCATTCCAGATGTCTAGAGGGTCAGACCTGCTCCATAGTCCTTTGTGGTCTACCTTGAATATGGAGTATAGCTGAGTAAAATGAGTTGCCAAGAGGAGGCACTATTAAAGGCTTGTTGATGGAGAGGCTGTGTACCAGCCAAGCTAGCTCTATGCATCAAACTTGCAGTTCGTGTAGCTTCAAGCAGCTGTGCTAGACAAGCACTCATACATTTAAAAAACACAGTAAACATATCACATTAATGATACCTACACTACATACCTACACTAAGCGCCAATTTTAATTACCTCCACCATACACTTACACTGTAAAATGCTGCACCAAGTTATTTGTTTCATAGTTGTATCAGTCTCGTGAATTATTAGTAAAGTTTTGTTCACCCAAACACCCGAAGTTAAATTTTGCAACAGGCATGTATTGACACTTTCCTCAAGAGATTGGAAATCATTCTTTGAACACATCTTTATTAACGTGCCTGTAAAAATATAAAGTGAGTAAATTGATTGCAACTCAGTTGCAATAACATCACATTCTATGTCATCTGAAATCAATGCCCTAAAAGTCAATGTCCCACTATGACTGGATTATGAGCCCTTATAAAACACCAATTAAAAAAAGAAGTTGATCATAAATAATTGAAAGGATAATTTACACATGCTTTTACTAAACAACCAAAACATACAATTAATGCAATTATTTTAATAATAAATGTATGCAATAATATCTACCATCAACAACATTATAGAAGAACAGCGACCCATATTTTTTGTCCAGAATACATAGCCAGTCAGGGTCTGAAGGATGCTGTAAGATACTTCCTTCTGGTGTTAAAACAGCAGCTGTTCTATTTGGATACCTACAATAATGTACGGTGTTTAACTATAGCTCGGACAATGGTTATTTAAAAACTTCTTTTGTAGTGAGAATGCCTAAAATCTCTGCTAGATCAAACCAAAACCCTAATTAGGTATTATTTCCAACTACAGGCAGCTATGCATTTTTTACAATTTGTGAGGGAAAGATAATTGGTGTCAGTTTTTTCTATCAAATTGTGCAATATTACAAATAATTAAATCCATAGAAAATTGATTCTACCAGTAGTTCTTGTGGTTTAAAAATTACAAAACTACGGTAACAAGTGTGTAGTGATATTTATGCAAGTTTCTGGTTTTGCTTACCTATCTTAGCTACACTACATTTAGAGCTTTTGCAGAGAAGCTGCTTATGGCATGCACTTCGAAATAGCTGGTGCTAGTGCACTAGTTGTACCAATAGAAAGCAAATAAGTAAGTTGATATAACTGAAATATTTATATTGTTTATATTGTTTTTATTCTTTATTGTTATGGGATACAACTAGCTGTTTATACTGTTTATATTCAAGTTTATGTTAAAATTATGCAAGTTTTTGAATTGTAATTGTAGTCTTGGCGGTGTCAAGTGGTATCAGCTGTGTGTCATGTTAGATTATTAATTACATAAAGGATCATTAGAAAGATTCATTGCCAAAATCACAGTTTAGTTCACTAATTGTTAAGCATTGTTTGCACTTTTTACCAACACTAATGTTGCCCCTGCAAGTACAAAAGTGCATGTAGGTGATGAAGCTATTCTCTGTGATTAACTAGCAAGCAAAGTTTAAAAGCATTTGCTCTATGTCTGACACTTTTTCTCAAATTCCATTAGGAAAATCAACTTAGAAAACCTTCCTTTACCTTAAGTACCTCTGTGCATTTCCTGAAGAACCAAAGGCTAAACTGGTGTCCTTGTTAGTTTGATATCCACTCACATCATATCTGTTTATCCCTTCACCAACCTTCTGCCACACAATGTCACCAACAGTCAACATATCTCCAATTCCATCAGGAACTGTGGTGGATATTTCACTGAGAGGCAGAAAGCCTGTTTGTACATAAGGAAGCTGAGGGGCGATTCTGCTGAACGTGTATACACCATTATCTTGTACAGAGATGAAGAAAGTATCGGCAGCTTCATAATACGTCATACCATAGACATCTCTCGGATCTGTGCTACTATCAAAACCGAGTGTGCTGTTTCCACAGTGACCTTTGCCTATTATAGTTATGACATTCACAGCGATCCTGTCAAGTTTTCTAACACAAGATCTTTGGTCAACAAAGTAGATATACTTCTGGCTTGATGTCTGATACATGTGGCCAATTCTGATCATCGAAAATGTACCACTATCACCATCGATATACTCTTGTGGATCATATCTGTCACTAAACGTTTTAGTGGGATCTCCATACAAAACTGTAAATAGAAAAACTAACTGCTCCAGCATACAGTTTGTAGAGAAAATTGTACATTACTTTTTTTCAAAACTAAAATATTATATTTTATTAAAGGATTTTCTTTTTATATTTTTTTTAGTATATTTCTAACCAATTGAGTAACTTCTTTAGTTTGCCAAATCATTAGTCATTTTTATAATTTTTTCTCATCAAATCTGAAATCATTTTATTCGAAAGTGACGTCACTCTTAAATAAATCAAAGTTGATTTCCTTTTGTTGTGATTTTCAAAATTAGGGTCGATATGCAATCCAGAGAGTCTAATTACTTGCTAGAGAACTTCACCAGGATAAGTCGAGTGAACGAGTATATATTTTAAACACAAGAACACATTACAAAAACGATACAAATACATTTAATAATTCACACATCTAGACTATCCAACACTCTAACTTCGACTGACTAACAGCGCGAAAACTATTACTGCTACTAACTATCAAAGCCGCTAATTGGCTGTCATTGTTCCGGGTCAATTACGCGACCCTGCGTATCGTGCTGCTGGTAGCTCCACGAGCCACCACACCGCCCCTACCAGCAGAAAGCCCTCTTTCTGATATAAAAAAAAATATTTCGTCATTACCCACGTACATCAGTAGACCAAAAGAAAAGACATAATATATATAAAGATATACAATAACAGACAGAGTCATTATAACAGCAGGTTACATACAATTGGCCAGCTATAGAGAAGGAATACCGACTAGTTGTAGTATTGGACAAGGAATCGAGCTGTCGAGCAGTCAAGCATTTACACGATAGTCTTGGGTCTCTCAAGAGGACGAGGCTTGTGGATCATTCCGGGCAACAGAACCAGAGTCAGTGTTTGGCACGCCGATGTTTGGCCTGGCATGTACGTAACTTCCTTTTAATCCGGCCAACCGAGCCTTTTAGCTGAAAGAGTCCAGTCGTGGTATTAAGCAGGTCCGGTGCTAACTGAGTAAACTCAGCCTGCAGTCGGAGGAGGCGTTCCTCCACTGTGGCCAGGCGAGCAGGGTCTGGGGACGGTGTCCGTCTGCGACGAAGAGGGGGACTTGGAGACCGGGTTCACCTTTTCGTCGGGGTAGAAGAGACCTCTCCTTCTTCGGGATAGGAAAACTCTTCGGGGGTGTACACAATCTGAGGGCGGTCGGATACCAATGGAGATTGCTGCCTGGCGCAGTCTAGTACGCGTTGGTAGCCCGAGGTCAGGACGGCCAACAACATCGCCTTCTTTACTAGGGGTCGTATCAGAGTTAAGAATTCTGGATAGAGTTTGGCATCCACCACGGAATTCTCTCCAGAGAAACAGCCCGTCGCCTGATGTCTGGTAACGGGGTAGGGGTAGACGTCGTTATATCCACAGGGGCAGAATGTGAGTAATAGGTGGGCATTGACATGCAGCTTCAAGGAGCGGTGAGAGGCGCACTCCTCGTCACAAATCTGGCACCGCGTCCTTCCTTTGGGTCCCCAGGCTGTTTCTATCTGTTCCTCTGTTTCTGGCGACACCCACTGCCAACGGCGGCACAGCGGCTCGGGCCGGTCACCATTGGTATACTCCTCATGCTGCGGAGCGGGAAGTGCTCTATCCCGTACCCTGGTTGTAACGGGTCGAGTGTAACCTGAAAGAGTTTCAACAGTGTTAGAATAATACACTGCAGTGTTGTCAGCTTTGAACAGCCTGGCAACTTCTCGTTCAGTTACCTCGTAGATATGTATGGTAGTGAATAGTCAGATAGAACACGTATTGCAATGAGATTATGCAATCTCTAAGTCAACTGAGTTCTTACCACGGTAGTTCACTAGCCTATCTCCAGCTCATTCGACTCAGTGAGTCGGAGCTGAGTGATGCAATCTAGTTTCTATATCAAGATATAGTTAACTCACCCCACGATCTGTTGTCGTAAGACATACTGAATTTGTGAAATGGTTTGGACTACTGATTAGGAACACGTCTACTCTTGACTGCATCAGCGTATGAAAAGATCGAGCAACGTGGTTGAGGTGCGTGATTAAGACTTTGTGCACCCGGCAGATGAATTTTGTTTCTACTTCCGCCGATACAAAAGTTGATATTTCCGTGGTGTTGACAACTCCCACATTTCCTCGATATTTTTGCCGTACGGTTTTCCCCCAGACTTTCATACGCGCCGCTTTTAATGCAGTCACATACGAAGTCCTTCAAGTATGCGGGGGGTTGCCTCGTACGTTGTCCCCTCTCTAGGGGAGGTGATGCACTCGTCGGTGTGTTAGTAGGGGCCTCTGGTGGCGTCTCTACTTCACCGTTAGTGGTCACTTTTTCTTGTTTTCCGGATGGAGCCCCTCCCTTCGTGGGGGTTTGCACTTCCGGAACCGGCTGGGTTTCTGGAAGTGATGGAATCAGATTTGGCGGTGGCGGACGCGCTTCTGTTGGCAAAAGCTGTCGCTCATCTCTCGCCAAGTCTTCCTCCCGCGGTATGACCACTTCATATTCAGGTCCCTGTCGCCGTCGCCCACGCGTTGTTGTCTGTCTTCTACGCTCCAACAACGGGGGGGGGGGGGGCTTCTCCCACTGCGTCAGGGCTAGCCCAATACGGCTTCAAGCTAGACTCATTCTGAATAGACACCTGTCCTGAGCGCTCGATCTTGTATGTATGATTAGGCATAGCCTCGACGATCACGTAAGGGTTCCGCGAACTTAGGCTGTAGCTTAGCCGCCTGTCCGCGACGCCTACGATAATTGATCATCTACACCTTTTCTCCCGTTTGGTAGAGGGGTGGTTCCTCGGAATCTTCGTGTCGCACCTTCCACTGCTGTTCGCGTAGTATATCGTGTGCGGCCTTCATCCGTTCCACTAGTTCACTGGCATACTCGTGAATCGAGTTGTCTAGCTCTGGAACGTGGTAGGTGAGATGGTCAGGAACCCGGGTCTCTCTCCCGAGCATCAAGAGGTTTGGGGTCTCACCAGTACTGGTGTGTGGGGTGCTACGGTATGCACGCATGACTTGCGGCAATACCGTGTCCCATTCCTCTTGGCTGCGTCCGAGGAGAAGACTCCGGAGCGCATCACCTAGCATTCGGTTGTTGCGCTCAACCACTCCGTTACCTTGAGGATGGTAGGGAGTGGTCCTGCTCTGATTTACTTTCTAGAGGCGGCAAAGGTTGCTCATCAGTTGAGACTGGAACTGAGCGCCTTGATCAGAGTGTATCTGTTCGGGGAGCCCGAAATAACAGAATACATGTTGGTTTAGCGCCCTGGCCACTGTTGGGGCTGACGCATCTGGGATAGCCAGAGCATCTGCCCACCTAGTAAAGTGGTCGGTCAATACTAAGATCCAACTATTGCCTCTGGGGGTCAGGGGCATGGGTCCGACCAGGTCAACAGCTACCACTTGCCACGGCCTGCCAGCATATAGCCTCCGCCATCCGGCTTCACCAGGGAGACGGCCATGGCAGATTTCGCACTGCTTTACTCTGAGCCGGACATCCCGCCCCATTTTAGACCAATACCACCGGAGTTGCAATTTAGAGATCACTCTCTTGACCCCTGCATGGGCCTGTTTGTGAGTGTTCCAGATTAACTCACGGCGTATGGCACTGGGGCAGACCACCCTCTTCCTCTCCAGGTGTCTGCCGTTAGCAGCTAGAAAAATGGTCAATAGACCATCCTGCCCGATCCTCAGCAAGTCCCAACGCTGGCAGAGTAGCCGGAACTCGGCGCATCCCTGCAGTATGCGTTCCTCGCTGGGTCGTCGCTCGTCCCTTTTTACCCGATATATGTCTGCCACTACCCCAGGCAACTCCTCTTGGAGCTTCTTCAGCTCCTGGACATTATCCGCCAGTACGGGATTGGCGCGGAGAATTTGTACAAACTCCGAGGACTCGTCAACCTCCTGCCTGAGATGACCCTAGTCCCAGTCAAACGGTGCTCCGTGGTGAGCCAATGTCTCCAACTCGCATCGCGGGGGACCTCCGCCCCTCCTCTCAATGTTGAGACACTGTTTGCAGCCCCCATCAGGTCGGCGGTTCAAACTATCCGCGTTGCTGTGTCTCTTACCCGGTCGATGTTCAATTCGGTACGAGAACTCATCTAGGATTTCGAGCCACCGGGCGACCTGACTAGAGGGCTCTGCTCTCTTGCACAACCAGATTAGCGAGGCATGATCCGTACGCAGCCGGAATTTCCTGCCGTATAAGTATGGTCTGAAGTGCTTCACTGACTTGATTACTGCCAGCAGCTCCTTGCGGGTAGTGCAGTAGTTTCGTTCAGTGGGTGAGAGAGACTTGTTGTAGTAGGCTACTACTACCTCTCGGTCTTCCTGCACATGAGACAGCACAGCGCCAACATTTTGGTCACTGGCGTCAGTGTTGAGGATGTACTCCAGAGTGGGGTCTGGGTAGGCCAAGATGGGCGCCATTAGCAGGCAACCGTTGAGGCGGTCGAACGCTCCTTGTTTGACCGGGGTCCACTGCCACGTCACTCCCTTTGCGGTGAGCCGGTTTAACGGCTGCGCTATGCCCGCAAAGTCTGGTATGTATTGCCTGTAATACCCTACTAGCCCCAAGAAACCCTGAAGTCCGGTCAAGTCTTGGGGGGTGACCCAGTCTTCTATCGCCCATACCTTTTCGGGATCCGTTGCAACGCCGTTTCGACCGACAACGTGCCCCAGGTACTTGACCTCCGACTGCAATAGAGCGCACTTGGAAGGCTTGAGCTTAAGACCGGCACCTCGGAGTCTCTCGAAGACCTCTTGCAGACGACTGACATGCGTCTCGAAGTCTGGAGAGATCACGATGACATCATCGAGGTAGATCAGCAGTATCTTCCAACGGAGCTCGCTGAGGACTTGCTCCATCAGCCTCTGGAAGGTGGCTGGGGCGGAGGTTAACCCGGAAGGCAACACCTTCCACTTCCACAAACCGTCCCGTGTGATAAACGCCGCTTTCTCCTGGGCGTCGGGACCCAGAGGAACTTGCCAGTAGCCACTCGGCAAGTCCAACGTACTGAAGTACTTGCTGCCGGCTAGGGCATCCAATGACTCGTCAATGCGAGGTAGAGGGTAGGCGTCCTGTATGGTTACGCTATTGAGTTTGTGGTAATCCACACAGAATCGCCAACTGCCGTCTTTCTTCCAGACCAGTACGACCGGCGAGCTCCACGCACTATGGGCGGGCTCTATGAGATCTCGGTCCAGAAGGTCCCGGACTTGTCGGCTAACCTCCTTCTCTTTTTCTGACCCCAGCCTGCGTGTGGGTTGCCGAAAAAGGACCGTCCCTGCAGTCAGCGGTATTTCGTGTCTGACAACTCCAGTCAGCCCCACGTCATGATCTCCGCTGCTGAACACATCACCGTAGTCGCGTAGCAACTTCACCATAGCTTGGCGTTCCTTGTTACTCGCGCAGCTGCCACAGGCTGTTTCATATAACCCCGGAGATGTGCTGGGACTGTCCCTCGCCCTTGAGTAGGGCACCGAGGGGATGCCTCTGTCGCATCACCCAGCGACGGGCCTACGTCCTCTTCCTGAATGGAGTGAAAACGGCCCAGCATAGACCCAGCCAGAAGCCTGACAGACTTGGTAAAGGGGTTGACGCACTGCACTAAGATCTCATCTTGCTCAGTCAGCTGATTCAGACTGCTGTCAAGCTGAATCCTTTCGTGCGTGCCTTCAACTACCCCGAGTCCAGAGATCCGGCTATTGTTCACCCTGCAGTGACTGGTAGCCCGGGAGCGGCCTGGCATGGTACGGTTGCGTACCACTTGCACACCTCCCACTAAAGGGCGGCCGAACTTGTCGACGCAGACGAGCTCCCGCCCGGACATCATCATTGCAGATTTACTAAAATCGATGTGACATCCGTGCCGTTTTAGAAATGGCATCCGGAGGATGGCGTCCTCCTTGAGCTGACTGACGATAAACGTCTCTTGGATCGTTTGATCACGGACTCGTCCCGTCAGCTCAATTATACCAAAGAAGGGAAGGCATGACCCGCCAGCTAGGGTGCCATACTCCCCCTCGTATGGTTCCATCTCGCCCCTGACCCTAGTACTGAGGGTGTGGAAGAGTTGGCGGTTTAGGAGGTTCGTGGTACAGCCCGAATCAATGAGAAAAGTAACAGCTTCGCCTTCCAATTTACCGGGCAAGAAATAGCTGTTCCCATGGGGCTGCACCTGAACTCTCTCTTCAGGCCTTACTCTCGCAGGGAGTACCTCCCTTGCTTTGGGTCGCGAAGGAGGCCTCTTGGGATGGTGGTAAGTGGGCCTTGGAGGTGCCGAGGCTAGATTTCCGGCTACCTTTGCTGGCTCCCATCCAGATTCATGGGCTGGTAGCCCGTCGAAGCGATTGTGGAGGGGCATGGAAAAGGTAGCGGCGGGGCGGAGCCTCTTACTGGTCCGTCGTGGCTGTTGCCACTTTTGGTTACCAGCACGCGGCACCCGTCTGGGTGACCTACGTTTCTTCTTCCCTGGAGGTTTCATCGTCGGCCCGCAAGAGGTGGGAACATCTGCGGGCCGTGGTAGTTTAACCCCGGAGTTAGGACGGGACAGTACCTGCGGAAATGACCTTGATTTCCGCATTCCCAGCAAAAACTGACCGTTTCCACTAGTGGCAGCGCCGGTGGCCATACGGGCTCAGCGGCGGTACCTACTGGGGTTTGGGGTGTCAGTGTTGCTATCAGTTTGGCCAGCATGTCAGTCAGTTGAGTGACTTTCGATGCTGTCACTAACTGAGCCACGGCAGCCGTCGCGGAGGTTTCCTCCTCTCGTCCCGCTGCCGTGTCCGCGCGGTCTACCTCCACTTGACGGGAGTTCCCACGACTTTTATGCATCTGATTGGCTAGGAGGTAAGCTTCCCCCTCTGTCAGAGCATCTCAACGGTGGTGATTCCCCTAGCTAGAAACTAGTGGTAGAGACCCAGATCGTCGACGGATGCTATGAAGGCGTCAAGGGTATACCTCTCGCGGTTGGCTGGGGGCAAGTCGCTGTACGCGATCTGTGCCAGCTTCATGACCGCGGCGGCATGTTCCCGTAGCGGGGTGCGGGGATCACGCCGCAGCCTTTGTAGTCGGGCCCGGGCATCTGTAGCAGAGAGGCCGAAGCGGGCCCGCAGAGAAGCAAAGATATTATCGATGTTTACGCCCAGCCCATAAGGCTTGGCTTTGTCCATCAATGCCATTCTAAGCTTCAGCAGGGCCACCCTAGGGGGCCACTGGGCGACGTCCATTACGTCGCTAAACTCTTGGATGAATTGCTCCACCTCTTCTTGGCCCGTGAAGGTGGGCGCCTTTAACCGGTAGCGGTCTTCAATTAGTTCCCGCGGAACCATTCGCTCTTCTACTACATGGTTGATAGGCATTGTCTCTACAGCATTGTCTCTGCGCTCACCTTCTACTGCCGGTGGTTGCGTTCCAGCATTCTCAGTCTCCATCTTGGATGTGCACTATCCCACTGCTGCCACCACTGTTGTGATTTTCAGAATTAGGGTCGATATGCAATCCAGAGAGTCTAATTACTTGCTAGAGAACTTCACCAGGATAAGTCGAGTGAACGAGTATATATTTTAAACACAAGAACACATTACAAAAACGATACAAATACAGTTAATAATTCACACATCTAAACTATCCAACACTCTAACTTTGACTGACTAACAGCGGGAAAACTACTACTGCTACTAACTATCAAAGCCGCTAATTGGCTGTCATTGTTCCGGGTCAATCACGCGACCCTGCGTATCGTGCTGCTGGTAGCTCCACGAGCCACCACACTATGATAAGCAAAACACTTTAGACATGTGCATAGCATTCCTCATTTTTAATTTAAGTGGGTGAAATCTCACTATAAGCCATGCAATTGACTATTTTTTGATTAAACACAGTGCGTAATGATTAAAGGATTTCATTTTCATTTGTTTTAATTAGCGTCATTACAACTTTAAGCAGATACATCCCATATTGCTTGAATAAAATTCATGGCTAACCTGTAAGAGGTTGTGTTACGTCATCAATGGGTAAATTAGAGATGGCAGCTGTTCTCTTAAGGGACACCTGGTGCATCACAGCTATCAGCAGTTGTGAGGGATTTGTTAAATCTATCTGCATACAAAGTATAATGCGGCAAATTTTAGAACAAAGTTTACAGTCTTTGAAAAAAAGTATAAAGAAGCAATTACAATGATTCCCTTCAATATTATTTCATCAGGTGCATAAGTATACTACTAGAATGACTGGTTGTGTGGAATATTTAAAGTAAATATTTGGTGCTTGCTATAGAGTTGCCTTGCCAATACGTAATGTAAGTAGTTCATGTCAATCCTTTTCAATCATTTGTAAATATACATAAATACATAAATTTATTGTCTTAAAATGTTACTGAAACTATGCACAAGACTTGACTTATGCTACTGCAATTAGATACATCTCATCTCATCATCTCATCTAATTAATCTCACTCGGAGCGCTTTGGCTCCTTTATCGAGATGCAGTGGTGTATGAACAATTGTTTAGATTATCAGTAGTAAGGAAGAAAACCATTGTGTCTACGAAATAAGAATATAGTTAATTATGCTTTGATTCAAAGCTCAATAGCTAGCTACTGCCAGGAGAGAAAAAAAAAAGTAAATAAATAAATAAATATACACCGCACAGCTTCAGATGATATAAAGCAGAGTCGGTGTTAATTGCTTATAATCAGTTAGGCAAGGCAGCTAGAATCATCAGCATGTGTAATAATTTATTAGGTTTTGAGCAAATGTTTATTATATGTTGATCGAATGACAGTTTATTATCAATCGTGACACCAAGGTATAATACTTTGTCAACACATTGTAAGGGGTCATTATTCATGCTGTATTGAGACACTAGAGGATTTACAGTGGAGCGTTGAATTGTCATATGCTCACATTTATTTATATTGAACTTCATCTGAGAACTGTCTGCCCAAGTTATAAGATGGTCTAAGTCATTCTGAAATAAACTAGAATCAGCAGGTGTTGTGATTGGTTTGTACAACAAGGAATCATCTGCATATAGTTTAAGCTTGCTGTTGGCTACCGCAGAGTGCATGTCATTTATGTACAAATTAAATAACAATGGTCCTAATACACTGCCTTGGGGCACTCCTGAGGTCACATGTCTAGTGGCCGATTTGACGTTGTTGACACAGACTGAAAGAAGACGGTTCTGAAGCCATGAAAAAATCCATTTGACAGTTTTATCAGCTATTCCGATATTTAGCAGTTTAACCTGTAGTTTATGGTGCGACACAACGTCAAAAAGGCCTTTGAAAAATCCAAGACAGCGAGATCAACTGGTATCATTTCGTTGAAAAAATCTATAAATTCACTCACGGTATTCAACAACTGAGTATCGCAGCCATGATTTGTCCTGAGACCATGTTGGTGTGGGTATAACAGGTCATTTGATTTGAGGAAACAGTTGATATTATGTGATACGATATGCTCGAAGATTTTGGATATGATAGAAGTGAGTGATATTGGCCTGTAATTCAGCAGGTCTGTACGACTTCCTTTCTTGAAGATCGGTACAATGTTTGCTATTTTCCAGTCTTGTGGTGTCTGAGATGTATCGTAAAAGTACTGAAAAACCTTTGTCAGGGGCTCATATATATAATGTGCAAGATATTTTAGAAGTGCAGGAGAAAGCTCATCTGGGCCAGCACCTTTTCGTGGATCGAGTTTGGTGAGCTGTGTTAGGACTCCCCGAGGATCAAATTGTATAGGAGGTGATATAGTTTGAGGTGGAATGCAGGGAGGGATATTACCATTATCAATAGAAAACACAGAAGCAAAGGAGTCCGCAAAAAATTCAGCTATAGCAGTATTGTTGTTAGGGGGGATGTTGTCTAGTTGGCGTACAGTATTTGAGCTGCCCTTTTTACTTGCTATGAACCGATAAAGAGGTTTTGAATCACCCTGCTCTAATGTATTGCATATGTGTTTGTTTATATAATTATTATAGTCCCTGTTACACAATTTCTTGCAGTACCGGGACTGGGTGGCATGTTTTATAATGTTGTGCGGGGTGCGATCGTTAAGGCAAGCTAGGTGGAGGTGTTTTCTTTTTCTGATCTCACTTTTAGTTTCTTGGGATATCCAGAGTTATGATTTTTTCATTCTAAATTTGTATGGGATATTGGAATGTGCTACCTGGAGTATTCCAGATTTGAGATTATGTCATAACTGTTCAGCGCTACATTTGTTAGAGATATCTGAGGTGATTTTACAATGTAGGGAGTAACAGTCCGCGGTGATGTTCGTTATGTCTGCCTTTTCAAACTGCCAATATGGTTTTGGTTTGGTTAAGGATGCTGTCCTTTTAATAACATTATCCGCCAACACATTGAAATTGATAATAAAATGGTCAGAGCAGGATGACTCAACTCGGGGGTTAGTGGTAGTTACATTTGTAACAACTAGATCAAGCGTATTACCTTTGTCGTGAGTAGGTTTATTGATAGCCTGAGAAAGATTATTCGAAATTATAAAATCTACGAACAATTGATGCAAGTTAGTTTCTCTTGTTGTTTTAAGTACAGGCCTGCTACTATCATTCCAGTCAATGTCAGGTAGGTTAAAATCCCCAACCATAACAATGTTTGGATTGGTTTGATCATAATACCAATTTACTATATCTTCTACTTGTTTTATACAGGGTCTACGGTAATAGCATGCAATAGTGAAAGAGTATCCACAGATTGATAAGTCAAGGGCAATAATTTCCCCAGGGTGTGAGACATTGATTCTACTAACAACAAAGGGACATTTATTGGATAGGCCTATAAGGACTCCACCTCCACGTCCTAGTCAGTCAGTTCAATCACGCCGGTACAGGGTGTAGTCTCTGGATAACTGATTATCGGAAACTGATGAATCTAGTTTTGTTTCACATAAGCAAAAGATATCTGGCGATTGCTGATCTAATAGCATGGAAAGTGCATGTATTTTACCCCTGATACCATTACAATTCCAAGATATTACTTTTAACTCTTTTTGTTCTGCCATGATAGTTGAGTTGGACAGGTTAGTTAGCAGTAGAGTGGTAATGTCCAGCTGTGTTTTTATCAGTTATGGTGTTAGTCTCGCTGGGGTCCCGGAGAGATTCCGAAGCAATAGTATCAGAGTCATGGGCAAACTTGGACCAGCGGTCTGACCTGGATGTTTTAGACTTGGAGTAAATAGAGCCGTTTCTTACTTGAAACATTTTGTCTGAGTGAGTTGCTTTTAATTCGTGCCTCAGTTTTCTAAGTTTATAGTCACGGTCACGCTCTTCAGGAGATAGGTCTGGTGTACAAAATGTAGATGCTTTATTTTCCCAGGTGTTGTATCTATACATAAAATCATTTTTATTCATCTCAGAATTTTAAAGGTGGCTTTAACTGGTCTTATTTTGTCAGAGTTGGGGAGGTTCATGTTACGTCTACCTAATCTAGAGAAGTTTAACAGAGACTCATGATTGAAACTTAGAATATCACATATTTCCATAATCTCTTCCATGGTATTGTTATTCTCTTTTAAGCCATGTATGATAACACTATGGGCACGCTCTTCCTTTTCTTTTCGTTTCAGTTGGGATTGGGCATTGGTTTCCAATCTTTCGACAGTTTGTTTGATTTCAGTAAACCAGGGTTCTGTGTTATCGGGCTTGATTGTCTCAGATTTGGTCAGTCTGATATTCTCACAGACAAGGTTTTGGACAGAATCCATTTTAGTTTCTATTTGAGCAAGAGATTTTTTAATTTCATCCCCGCTGATGTAATCACTGAGCGTGGGCTCACATGTCTGGCAATACCATTTCAAGCCAGATCTAGAAAACAGTTTGGTGATATCTATAGATCGATTTAGGTCCTTCCAGTCTGGTAGACAGTTGGTATGTGTCGATCTCGAACAGAGACAGCACTCAAGACTGGGTTTATTATATGTTGACATTGTGCATAATGTGCATGCATTAGAGCTCCCCGAGGTTGAACTAGTACGAGAACTCTGACCACCAGACTCCTTACCAGCCATTGCAGGTGTTTACAGACTAAGACTAGGTGTCGGATCAGGTACCCTAGAAGAGGGAAAGAATTTCAGAGCAAAGCAACAAAACTGCCTGCTCCGAGAAGAAAACAAAGGAGAAAAAGCCCAGAAAAAAAAGAAGAGAAATGCAGGAGCAAGAACAGCCAGCAAAGGACAAATTTATTTGCTTTATGAAAATTATTTGCTTTATGAAATGTAAAGTAGTTTGCTCCTAGAAAAGAGCCCAACAGAAAAAAAAGAGAAAATATTTTTCAACTGAAATCAGCAACAACTGAACTGACCAGGCAGTGCCTAAATCGGCCAGACCATCTGTTCTTTAGGCTCACAGATGTATAGTTAGTGAGCTATTGTTAGTATGCAAAGAAATATATATGTTTAGGTTAGGTAATAAAGATGTTTAAAAAAGTTTTTTTTGTGAAATAATTTCAATTTGCCAATTGCGCTCGAAAACACGTATTGATTTGAGTCATTAAGACCAGTTACAATTATTTACTTGAGGTACTTCATACTAACTGCTCAAACTCAACTTAGATTTTGATAAAAAAGAGCTAAAATAGCAATCTGGTCGTACAAAATTAAAAAGCAATTATTAATGCTAACATTATGCATTATAATCAATCACTCATATTCACTCTCTAAAATTAAATTTCATAGTCATTGCAAATAATTTAATCTTGCAAACTTGAGTTATAAATTACATAAGCTACATGTAGCTCATCAGATACCTGCATGCCACCTGTTTCGATGAAGTAGGTGGTATCTTGAGGTAGATTAGGGTAGAAAGTAGCTGTGACAGAGCTTGCAACTCCATTTTCCAAATTTACCTCCACATTGTGACAGACACTGCAAGAGATTATTAAAATACTAAGTTTTCACCAGTACCATTACACAGAGGAACTTACTATTGAACTGTAAATAAACTGCTTATAGTGCATATCCTGGAAAGTAACAGTAAAGTAAATCTAGGTAAAAAAACTTGTAGGTTGTGATGATGGAAATTGTTGCAAAATAAAAAAGTGCATTGCCATATTACTTGCTGTTTATGTCCGGAAGTGCTGATTATTAAGGCTATATAGTTTTAGTTGGTAAGAAAACTCTTTAATGTCTCACTCTCTTATAAGCCAGAGAATACAGTTACTAATATATTGCATCACTCAGCACGTCATATAATGATTGTATACTCAAATAGCAACATGCACTTCCTTACAATGGCTACACATATTGGTCAAGTGAAACACAAACATCAACACTTGCAGAAAAATTCAAAGAGTTTCGCATCAACGTTAGGGTCATATAAGTATTTTGTCAAATGAAACACAAACATATCAGCACTTGCAAAATAATTCAAAGAGTTTCGCATTAGTGTATAGCATGTCCATTGGACAAACGTTAGGGTCATAAAAGTATGCTTATAGAGCATCTACCAATCTACATTTTAAGCTCACACAAATGCTAAAGAGGCATCAGATGTATAAACACAGGAGTTGAAATAATTTAGAGACAGTTACAAACAAAGGGCAGAGAATTTATTGTTTTCATATAGCTACTCAAGTAAGTTTGATATTAAAAGAACCACAATATGCAAAGTAAAAGCGGTATTGGAATAGTGTGCAGCAAAAGACTCTTTAAAACATTTAAACAGAGCTGCCATAGTTTCCAATCTGTTATAACTTTGACCAACAATGAGTGTCTGTTGGCACTATTCAAAGTGCACTAGGTGCTATTCTCTTACAGCTGAGTAGTATTGGCCTATGATAGTCAGTACACAATACTTTAACAAACTACTTTATGATTAAAAAGCAAGCCTTGGATTTTCACAAAAGCCTTGAGTTTTTACAAGACTTTGTTTTCTAGGCTCTTGTTCATGAAGGTTCATTTCATTTATATTCAACATATTATTATAGATGTCTCAGAAGAAAAATTGAAAAGGTCTATTGTGGATGCATAAAGAATGTTAAATATAATACTAGCACAATAGTAACAGTGTAATACAGTACTTACCTGACCAAACTCAGCAAAGCTGTAACAACTTTTAGGGAGTGGCAGTAAAACTGACTCATAGCGGCTATTGAATGATGACTCTTAAAATAATTTCCAATTCTCATAGTCTTATAGTTCAGTATAAAAACACAATATCCTAGCTGCAATTCAGAAATACAAAATCTCTCTAACTGAAGAAACAATGCAATTCTTGGACAGTCATTTATGCAATAAAATGTTTGCCCTAAGAAAGGTGATCTCGCATATTGCCATCAGAGAACCTCCAGCACCAGATGAATTTCAGATGATGAATCTTAGGTAACTGATACTATATGATATGTCAATAGATTTTTGACAAAGTTGCTTTATAATATACTAATATGTAATACAACATCTAGAGAGATGGTGAGCAACTGCTGTGCTTACAAGTTCTAGCAGATACTTACATTCAAACACTTGATAAACCTTCATTTACAGTTTAACTAGCCTTGGTTAGTTGACAAACAGTAATAACACTTATCAATACACAAAAACTTCCTTGTAGAACACTAAGCTAAAATGTGATTTGCTAGCTGCAAGCCATTGTGTAATTGATGCTTTTGTCTTTTGAATAATATATCATATGCTTACTTAACTCTGTGGCATTTCTATATCTTTTATGTTTGAAGGAGCTGGTTGTATAGGCGCTTTTTAAAATCGATTTCACATAATCCGATGTACGTGTGGGAGCTGCTTGGTGGATGTTATGGTGGCCTGGTAGATGATATTAGAGAGGAAGCACTTGCCATTCAGTGGACAGCTTGATTTCCATATATATATATATATATATATATATATATATATATATATATATATATATATATATATATATATATATATATGTATATATATATATGTATATATATATATATATATATATATATATATATATATGTATATATAATATATCTGTCTATTATGTTAAGGAATTGTCTCCCTATGTTGGTTGCATCATGCTTGCTGTAGGGTGGGTTGAACCATATAAAGTTCCTCCTTTATTACAGTGTGTTTGTTGCTTTTCATATTGCAATGTGAAGTTGTACCCACTTTTTTAAGGCATTCTGAGAGATTTGTGCTTCACTATTAAAGTTCTCTTTATTAGATGAGAGCATGGAGAGTGTTTTGTTAATAGATTTAAGGATGTTTCTAATATATATATATATATATATATATATATATATATATATATATATATATATATATATATATATATATATATATATATATATATATATATATATAGATATATATATATATATATATATATATAAATATATCTTTACGAGCTAGCAATTTGATTATAAATAGGTATACGAGAAACATTGTTATTTATTACTTTATTAGGTAAAGTAATTACACTGATATTTCGGGTACCACTGTACCCATCTTCAGAGTAGCAATGAATGAAATAAATAACAATGTTTCTCGTATACCTATTTATAATCATATATATATATAAATATATTTATATATATATCAATCTGTGGGCAGCAGCTGTTTCAGGATTTGTCTCCTCATCAGCACAGAACAGAGTACCATGGCCCACACCATGGCAATAGTAAAACTTATATATATTTATTATATATCTGTATATATAATTATGTAGTTGGTATCATTGTGCACTGTGGATTATTTCATGTAAGTAGTGAGAACACAATTCCTGCCAAACTTTAGTCTAAAGTATAAAATGACACACCTAAATTGTGAAAATATATTTGAAAAATTACTATGGCAACAATAATAATAGTGTCATTATTGAATTACTTTATTAAAAAGTAGTAATGTATATTTGCAGATAAAACAATTTAAAACCACTTCTTCCTGAGCATACCAAATATTTTTCTCACAAGTTCTGAAACTATTCCATGAGAAAAAAACACCAAAAGTTGTACTTTAATTTGTCAGAATTCAGTACTATACACAAGAAAGATTATTAAATTAGAAGAATTTATATTTCTTGTGTAAAGCTCTAAGCGCAGTAGACTCAATAAACCTTGTCTTAGAGATGTTTTTCAGAAAAAGTCCAGTTTCAATTAAATGTTGTCTATTAGGTACAGTGTGTTCAAATATATTAGATAATTGATGTCAGTCTTGATTGTATTGTGCTTTGACTTTAGAAATACTATATAAAAAATATTGAAGTTATTACAAGTTGCAACTAATCAAAGTAATTAGCTATTCCTTAACAGTAAATATGAGCAATAGAGTGGCACTCAGCAATGGAAATATTCCCATAAGCCGTTGCAAATAGTCTAACAGTAAAATATTACCAGAAAGTATAAAAACACTAAGTAGATGTAGATTATACGCTAGCTGATATCAAATTTATGTCTTGGACTTTAAATCTGTTTATTCTCTCTCAAACTTTACCTACAATAAAGGTGACTAGGTTGTATGATACATTGAGACACGACGAAAAAAATGGAGCTGAATGAAAACTTAAAATATGTGACATGAACAGATCATATTGAATCAGCAACAGTTAATAATATTGGCAAATGCTAAGTTAGCGTTGCAGTACATTCGCGCACTATCAGCAGTTATCATAAAGGTGAGTTGAGGTTCTCCCTTCTGGTCCATCTCTAGCAGAGGTCAATTAGTTATTTTGTCTGGACCTTCATAGTGAAAAGGTTGATTCGCAGGCAAACTCGTTGGTCCTCCATCCAGAGAGTTGGAATCCACCAGCTGGTCATCATACTCAGGTTCATTCTCTGGTGGTGATAAGCTGCTAGCAGTGAGCCTTTCATACTCGTGTTGAGGAGTGGAACCATGTGGTTTCTCATAAACCAAAGAAGGAATGATGTCAGGTATCTGTTCATACAAGTGATCAGCTACAGTGGGAAACCCATTCTCCATCACTTCCTTTACGCAGTCATAGATGTATCTGTACTGCTCCTGTATTTCGTAATTACAACGGACAAAGCTACACATGGTATAGTGACTGCTAAAAACTAGAATTATATCACATTTAGTATCTAATAACAATAAATTAGAGAATCATAAGGAATCTGAAAGTTCCCTTGGTGATTGCTGCATATAGCCTATTGATAGAGTTATTTAAACTAAATTGGAAAAGAAAACTTTTGGCAACAGATTATCATAACTTGTAGCTTTAAAGAAAGTTTTAAGTTGAAGCTCAAATCTAAGAATAATTTAAACATTCAATTCTCTTTAAATAATAATGAGTTTCAAGAATTCTCACGGGAATTTTGAATTTTTCAACAAAAACTAATGCATTTTAAAATGATTGAAACTCATTGAAAGACCAAAATATAACTTTGATTTTTTTGGACCCAAGGGAGAAAACTATAAATATACAAACAATTGCATAAATTTATGTCCTATGTGCAACTATTAACGGTTACGTTTGATTAAGTGTAGATAGCAGTAAAGCTTTGATTTGTACAAAGTATCTAAATTTGTTCAGATCTTAACTATGATTCAGCTGTGTGTTGATGATAGCCTACCTCTGTCTGAACCATTCTACACCTGTATTCTCTCATCTCCATCACCAGGTTGAATATGTCTATCTCATCATGATCTCGAATATGTTGAAGAAGCCTATCAACAACTATGTACAAGCCAGTACGACCAACACCAGCACTGTCAAACATTGTATACATTATATTAATAGAGAACTGTCTAGAAGCATCTAAACATTTGCAATGTAAAAGTATACCAGATAAAGTGTTACCTGCAGTGTAAAAGTATACCAGATAAAGTGTTACCTGCAGTGTAAAAGTATAACAGATACAGTGTTACCTGCAGTGTAAAAGTATAACAGATAAAGTGTTACCTACAGGTTACAAGTATAACAGATAAAGTGTTACCTGCAGTGTAAAGTATAACAGATAAAATGTTACCTGCAGTGTAAAAGTATAGCAGATAAAGTGTTACCTGCAGTGTAAAAGTATAACAGATAAAATGTTACCTGCAGTGTAAAAGTATAGCAGATAAAGTGTTACCTGCAGTGTGAAAGTATAACAGATAAAGTGTTACCTGCAGTGTAAAGTATAACAGATAAAATGTTACCCGCAGTGTAAAAGTATAGCAGATAAAGTGTTACCTGCAGTGTAAAGTATAACAGATAAAATGTTACCCGCAGTGTAAAAGTATAGCAGATAAAGTGTTACCTGCAGTGTAAAAGTATAACAGATAAAATGTTACCTGCAGTGTAAAAGTATAACAGATAAGGTGTCACCTGCGGTGTAAAGTATAACAGATAAAATGTTACCTGCAGTGTAAAAGTATAACAGATAAAATGTTACCTGCAGTGTAAAAGTATAACAGATAAAGTGTTACCTGCAGTGTGAAAGTATACCAGATAAAGTGTTACCTGCAGTGTAAAAGTATAACAGATAAAATGTTACCCGCAGTGTAAAAGTATAGCAGATAAAGTGTTACCTGCAGTGTAAAGTATAACAGATAAAATGTTACCCGCAGTGTAAAAGTATAGCAGATAAAGTGTTACCTGCAGTGTAAAAGTATAACAGATAAAGTGTTACCTGCAGTGTAAAAGTATAACAGATAAGGTGTCACCTGCGGTGTAAAGTATAACAGATAAAATGTTACCTGCAGTGTAAAAGTATAACAGATAAAATGTTACCTGCAGTGTAAAAGTATAACAGATAAAGTGTTACCTGCAGTGTGAAAGTATACCAGATAAAGTGTTACCTGCAGTGTAAAAGTATAACAGATAAAATGTTACCTGCAGTGTAAAAGTATAACAGATAAAGTGTTACCTGCAGTGTAAAAGTATAACAGATAATGTTACCTGCAGGTTACAAGTATACCAGATAAAGTGTTACCTGCAGTGTAAAAGTATAACAGATAAAGTGTTACCTGCAGTGTACGAGGATAGGAGAAGAACTTCCATCTAACATTTGACTTCTCACTCCCATCACAAACTCTAGCAAAGCCTGTGGTTTTGATGGACATCCAGAGCTGGGCCAGAATGTTGAACAAATGTGTTCGATAGTTTGTATTGTTTCACCCTGGGAGTACAAAAACCGCAGACATTATCTAGCATAAGGACCAATAAAATGGTTCCATCACTTATATGTAGATTCACAACATTTGATAATAAGTGCTAGCCAACAACTTATAGCACTGGATTTTCAGTTTAATGGACATGCTCAAGTTGACTACATGAATAGAACAAAAAAAACCGTTGAACAAAGGTTATAGCTTAACGTATTACCATACGTGAATAACTGTAGACATAACTCTATAAAAACTGCATAAGTGAAATGAATGCATGTACAGTAAGGTACAGCAACTTACCATTTGAATGTCAAATATTCTGATAATATATTCTGGAAGAACACATTCAACTCTCTTAGTTACAACTAAGTCACCATATGCTGCAGGTTCCTCCAGGGTGTCTGGCCAGTACTGTTCACACTGCTTTCTTCCTAAAACATTATCAATTGTTAGCAACTTACCTCTCTGTATAAGTTAACATACTCACATCTCTCTATAAGTTAACATACTTACATCTATCTATAAATTAATATACTTACATCTCTCTATAAGTCAACATACTTACCTCTCTCTATAAGTTAATATATTTACCTCTCTCTATATGTTAAGAATCTTACCTCTCTCTATAAGTTAATATATTTACCTCTCTCTATATGTTAAGAATCTTACCTCTCTCTATAAGTTAATATACTTACCTTCCTCGATAAGTCAATCTACTTACATCTCTCTATAAGTTATTACACTTACCTCTCTCTATAAGGTAGCATACTCACTTCTCTCTATAAGTTAACATACTTACCTCTCTCTATATGTTAAGAATCTTACCTCTCTCTATAAGTTAATACACTTACCTCTCTCTATAAGGTAGCATACTCATTTCTCTCTATAAGCTAATATACTTACCTCTCTCTATAAGTTGAGTCAACATAACTATCATGCTGATATTCTGTCCCCAAATCATTCTCCAGAAATGGTTAAGTGTGTTTGGTAGAGGACTCTGGGTAGCAATGTAACCTTCCGTAGATGTCTTACCCTATCATAAATATATATAAATTTAGCGTCTCAAATGCTGAAATTAAAATTAGAAAGGCTTGTTTGAAAGCTGCGCATTCAAGCAAATAACATACTGAGAACTTTCATATCATGTGTGTTGTCTAGACAATTACCAAACAGGTGTGTCTAGATACATAGTTCAGCATTATAATTGAGAATTGTGTTTATATTCAGAATTATATGCATGGCTCTTTAAGATGCAACAACAGGGAGAAATCATAAAATATCTTACAGGAATGAAGTTAGCATTGATGTAGTCTCCCTCTCCCTTATTAGATGTTAGCTTCACTCTGGAGTGATCAACTAGAAACATTAGCAAATGCACTGAGTAACTCTTACTAGTGGTGCTACACATACACTTCTTGCTATATAGAAATTATCATACAACACAAACATGTAAGTGTACTGGAACCTATCTTTAATATTTTCATGTATTTAAAAAGGGGACTGTACAAACATTTTAGTGCATCAGAAGCCCCTTACTATTTGTACAAATTCTCTTTTCTAAATGTGTGAGCATGTAGTAACAAGTATACATTATCTAACATTAATAATATCATTCACTTGAAAGAACACACCTGGTTGGCTACCTTACAAACTAATCAGTTATAAGCTCCTCTTTGATATTTAATAAAACATCATTTTATTCTGCACAAGAAACACTTTTCATTAATTTTCATTCAGCACAAATTAATTGGAGTTTTCAGAGGCCAAACCTATGCAACAGTAAATACTAGATACTTCTAGTACAGGCAAACACATCGTTGTTAAAACTGAATATTTCTAACCTCATACTGTGCTATATGTAAATAATTACAAATATTTGACAAAAGTGTATGATCTAAACAAAAACTCTCTGCTGAAAAAATTTAAAATACATTTTTATATTCTAGTTTCATAGTTTCATAGTTTGTGTATTAAACTCAAAACAAATACATTTAGTTATAAGGTAGTTTCAAGTTATTTTGAAAACTAGCCTTGCTGTAAACTTATGCTCTTATATCCCTGAACGCTGAGAATTCCTACTAATCACAGAAACATGACATCTTTTGAATGTTATTAACGACTTACAAGGCAGAATGTACAGAGTTCTGTTCTTCATCTTATTTTCTGGTAGAGAGCCTACATCACAGCTGTAGTTGGCACATTTCTCATCTATTTCCTGTATAGATATAATAATATTCTACTTTTATTAGAACAGCACAGGAGTATATATTTTTGGAATACTGATAAACACAACACTATAATATATTATATATAAACCAAATCTAAAACATATATTGCATAATATAATAATATATTTGAGCTAAAAAAAATAATATAAAGAATACAAATAGATAGCATGAGATACAAGCTTCCTTTTCTGTTTAATAAATTACTTGAAATTCTCTAGAAATTTTTGCGCTAGTTTCCTCATTGGATTCAAGTCCTTCATGTATTTCTGTCAACTCTGTACTTGTTCTTAGTTGATCAGCTAAATCCTTCATTTCTTTACTACCAATAATGTTGATAATAATATAATCTCCAGAGCGTACGGGTGGTCATGTATACATAACTTGATTTATTTATTATATAACACAATCATTATGTTTCTTTCCACTATGCTAATGGATTTTTTATTTGATGTTTGGAAGTGGGTTCATTGAATGAAGAGACATGAGTTAATGTAAACCGAAACCACGACTTCATCCGTACAAGTATGAACAGACCAAGGGAACGCAGTGAAAAAATGCTTAATTTAAATTATTACACCCCCAAATAACTATATTTGATAATAGCAGGGTTGTTTAACTTACTTTGTTCGCTGTTGACGACGCAAAATATACACCAGCAAAGCGAGTACTACAAGTAAGGTAACAGCAACAACCACCCCTACTATTATTGGAATATAGTTGAGCTTAGTCTTAGTCTCAACTATACAGTCAGAGTCACTGTATCCTGCAGAAGTGAATCCTCTCACGTAGATACTGTAAACATAAGTATATACTATAATATACTGTGTATATATACTATGTTATACAATGTATACACACTATAATACTACAGTCATAGTCTGTACAATACACAATCAACTCACCAATATTGTTGGTTGGATTTGAGTGGACCATTACATAGTCTTGTGTCTCCATCTTTACAACTTGTATCAGTTCCAACATTAATCTGGGTACTGCTTGCAACAGCCCTACAAAAATACAGACTATCCAGTAACTTACTGCCAGTAACTTGCTAACTACCAGTAACTCACTAACTACCAGTAACTCAATAACTATCAGTAACTCATTAACTATCAGTAACTCATTAACTACCAGTTACTCATTAACTTGCTAACTCACTAACTATCAGTAACTCAATAACTATCAGTAACTCACTAACTGCCAGTAACTCACCAACTACCACTAACTCTGTAATGGGAAGTCACTAGCTATAAGAAACTTAATAATTATGAGTAACTCTGTAATCGGAAGTCGATGAGTATATGTTTTCAGTTAAGCTCATGATAACTTGTAATACAAACATATCTCAACTCACTGATAGTGGATATAGTCAAGTCACTGGTTGTTTTACTGTAGATAGAAATATTAACTTTTGTAACAGCTTCTGAGTACTTTATACTTTCAAAAGAAACATCCTATCATAAAAAACCATACCAGGTGACACTGTAATTGGAGTTGGTCAAAGACAAGCTGTTGTGTGTAGATTTCAGACAGGTTTCATGCGGAGAAAATGGTAAATAGCCAATGGGGAAAGCTGGTGCCAATATGATCTAATTTACTGGTTGCCATTAACGGGTTCGCTTTGAGAGTTTGAACTCACGTTTTAACTTTTAGCAAACTGAATTAAAACTGTTTCAATAGTTATAAAGTCTTCTGCTTACATTATCTAAACTCTAAAGTCATTCTCCGCTGCAAAGCGGATGGCGTACCTATAGAAACAAAAGCCTCTAGGCGTGCAGCAAAGTTAAATGCAAATGTCATTAGCAAATAAATTTCCTTTTCTGCAAATAACGCACTCTGTGTAGTGGGTTGTTTCAGCAATGAATTTTCACGCAATAGGACCCGCCCTCGGAAAATGCGTCCAATGAGCCCTACCCTTACTCAACAGCAAATATAATAGTTGCGCATGTAACTGAACATGAACTAGATATAACATTTCAAAGTATACCTTTTCTTTCTGTTAGAGTTGGTTGGCCAATCAGGAGGACTTTTTGTAGGTGCCGAAATAGCATATGGTTCTTTGAAATCACCTTTCTTAGCTTGTGCCCATGAGGTTACACCAGGAACTGTCTTGCTTAGTTTATCTAAATATATTTAATAAACATAATATAGTTCCTGTTTGCTAGTTGATTAAAGTAAAGCTTTGATATATGTTGAGATATGAAATGCTGTCAGAGGGTCAACCATAATGTATGTATTATTACAGGTAGGTAACACAGCGTTACTCTTCAATATAAGTGATACTGTAAAAGTCACTGAGGAAAAGAGTTATATATAGTATTTACAGAAACACTTTAATAACTGTTCAATATTACATAATTATTATGGCCTGTCACAGTTTGGAAAAATGTAATAAGATCTAACACAGGGGTATTTGGGAAAGAAGACAACTACCATAATACAAGTACATACATGTCTATATAGCTTTTACCTTCTCGGAATTGCCCATTAGAGGCTTGTCCAATAACTAGAATTTGGTATTTAATAATATTTCCTGAGTTTAGAGAAAACATGGTGGTTACATCAGATGGAAGATAGAATGATATTTGGCTAATTTGTTCATCCACACTGAGTTGCTCTTTTACTGCATCGGATACCTGAGAAACTGCTGTGGAAGCTGAAAAGAAGGAATACTAAAAAATAACAAATAACAGTCAACATGATGTATAAAATATAATGAACACACTTATTTTTATTTTAATTTGCCAGAAGTCATCATAAATTAATCAAGCAAAGAGAATACTACAGCGTAGACACACATACCACATAACCAACTGCTTTTAGACCCATCACATAGATATACAGTTTGATGGTAACAAATTACATATAATGTACCAGAGCATATGTGACATCACCAACAGTACAGAGAGACATACTTGACTCTAGAGTGCTGACAGTTTTAGTTTCTGCCTCTCCCCAACCTTCTGGAGAATTCTGCAGATACTCAGTTCTTGCTTGCATTGACACTGTGTACTTCTTATTGTGTGAGAGACCAGTGGTGATTCTATAACTCCTGGCTGTAGAGTCCACCTACATAGTTCAGTAGTGTTAAACTATATACTTATATACTAAGGCTAATATATGCTCATCTCTTATACTGAAGTTCTCACACATTCATCTCTCACCTCTTTAGTTTCTGCTCCACTAAATGGAGGGTTAAGCACCTCCTTCCACTGAATCCTGTAACCAGTAATCACACCATTAGGTGGATTTGGCTCCTCCCATCTAATGTCTATATATGGTGACTTTATACTCCCACTAGTGTCTATCCCAGCTGATGGGTTATTTAATATTGGCTTTGTAGGGACTAATAAATAAGATATTGTTTAACATTAAAGAACACGGAATACTGCACGGTAAATAAAGTTCTAGAAATTCAAGCAAACTCTCTTAATACAAATTCTACATTAAAACCACAAGCTTTAAGAATATCTGCAACTGAGAAGACTTGACATAACTGATTTGTTTATTCTCATAATTATGAGATGCTCTTGCCATTTCTCTCCTAGAAGAACTAGGAATAACACATTTCAATGCTCAGATTTTAAGAATATATTATTAGTTGTAAACTATTAAAACAGTTATAAACATAGATTTGATGTACTTACGGTATTGTTTAGTTCTCTGGAGTATATCTCGTGGGTCACCATAACCTGTTGATGTTTTAGCTTGAACTGATACTGTGTACTCAGTATAGTGTTCAAGGCCAATGATGTTGTATTCAAGAGAATCCTAAAGTATTTATTAACTTTGTGTTCATAGGTCAAAAGTTTACAACACATTGAAATATATTTCCGCAGATAAAATTATTACTTTGTTCTGGAAAGTAGCAGTCAACAGAAGTTTACAGTATGCAGATGAAAAGGCAGGTTATAGTAGAGCAAGTCATAACACAACACTATAGCACAGGAGAGTATTCCCTAACATACACTGACGACTCCCACAATAAACGAGTTAAACTGAAAAATATTGATAAAAGAAAAAAAATTAATGTATCAAAGTAATTGGTAAAGCATACGAATTGTGGAGTTGGCTTAACCATTACTAGACAGTTCTTTTATGTAACCTATCAGTAGTGATACAGAATATAACAAAGTGTAGATACAGAGTAGTTAAACTATCTTTTTCCTTCACAAGATTAGAATATCTTATGAACCTGTATGTATAGTCTACATCAAGGTAGCTACTACGGTCTCACCAAAACAGAATCAGAATTGATATTATTTGACACTCACATTAGCTGAAACATCTATTGATGCTGTATGACTGGGTAGAACTGATATTCTGTAACCTTCAATAACTCCAACACCTTCACTTGAGACACTGGTCCAGTTAATATATATTGAAGAGTGAGTATAAGACAGGACGTTGACAGCGTCAGGAGCATTAGGACCTGTAACAGTATGTAGGGTATTAAATATACCATGTGTCAACTAGTGTATGTATCAACCAGTGCATGTGTCAACCAGTGTATGTGTCAACTAATGTATATGTCAACTAGTGTATGTGTCAACTAGTGTATGTGTCAACTAGTGTATGTGTCAACTAGTGTATGTGTCAACTAGTGTATGTGTCAACTAGTGTATGTGTCAACTAGTACATGTGTCAACCAGTGTATGTGTCAACTAGTGTATGTGTCAACTAGTGTATGTGTCAACTAGTGTATGTGTCAACCAGTTTATGTGTCAACTAGTGTATGTGTCAACTAGTGTATGTGTTAACCAGTGTGTGTGTCAACCAGTGTATGTGTCAACTAGTATATGTGTCAACCAGTACATGTGTCAACCAGTGTATGTGTCAACCAGTACATGTGTCAACTAGTGTATGTATCAACTAGTGTATGTATCAACTAGTGTATGTGTTAACCAGTGTATGTGTCAACCAGTGTATGTGTCAATTATGTCAACCAAATTCTTGAATATTAATCAGCTATCATTCTAATATGACTAAAAAACCAATTACAATGTTATATATATTAAAAAACATCACAACATTTCCAAAATTTCCTAAAAATCATAAACTTATAAATTTACTGTAGCACATATATACATAACAAACATAAAATCTAATGGCTCAAAAAGATTAAAAAGTCTACTAAGTAACTTTGAGGAGTGAAGAGATTACTTGTAGAAAGTTAACATAACAGCTTTACGTTTCTCAGTTGTGGTAGCATTTTCTTGACTTGAAGATGGTTTTTTAGCGTTAAAGGCCCAAACAACAAATGTGTAATTGGTGAAAGCAGACAGCTTAGTTACAGTGTAAGATATGGAAGAGAAATCAGCTGACTTTAGTATTACATCATCCAGTCTATTGGTACATTCTACGACCTTTTCATCTATTGCTGCCGTGTAGTTGTGTTCTCTTTTCTGTAACAACACAATATTTGATTACCTCACTGTGTTGTGAGTACAAGTGACACACAACACAGGAAGGAACTGTTACTCACTGGACAGTCTTCACAGGAAATGAGAGCAGAGCTGACACAAGTACTATTAGAGAGTAGTTTTGTCTGAATCACATAGGCTACTACTACTCCGTTCTCTTGCATAGGTTTATTCCAAGTTAACGTGACGCTAGAGCTGGTGGCTCCAGTTGCTGTGAGGTTTGCTACTGGACCAGGTTCTTTCAGAGAGTAAATGGAATACATACATTAGTAGATATAATAATCGCTATCATTATCATATGGTGAGCCATGTGAATAGATGAGTAAATTCAACAATTTAAAAACAGGATATAGTAATTCAAATGTATAATAGTAAACTAACACAACTAAATACAGAGCTAAAGACACGTGATAGAATATATTTATATTGTGATAGAAGTGAACATACTATCTTCATCAGTTGTAACATCTACTCTCTCTGTATAATTACTATACTTGTAGGAGCCAGGTCTCTCTACATCTGAAGCTTGAGCTCTAACAGTGAAACTGTATAAAGAATCTGGACTCAGTGAAGAGTACTCTTTGAATGTGGTGCTACCAGAAACTGTATCTGTTAAAGTAAAGACTACCTCATGTTACCAGATAGATATAGAATACACACTATGTATCACACTAGATGACTCTCACAGCTATATATAAGTAATCTAGTAACATATACAGCATGTATGGCTAATGACAGGGTCTATCTCTATCCTCACCTGTTATACTCCCTTCTGGTGTAAAGAGCACAGTCTCAAATCCATCTCTTCTACCAGTTCCTAAACTCCAAGTAAAATTCAGCATACTGCTTCCTGGAGGTTCCTTCACCTCAACTGATTCTGGTTTGGTTGGAGCTGCAAAGGAAAATAAAGGAATGCAGGTAAGAAAAGTTATTGATGTCTAGCAAGATGGAGGGAGGTGGTAGTAAGATTCCACAGTAAAATTTAAAGTGTTTGTGTAATTTGAAAGTAAATTATGAGGAATAGATAACTTTAGATAGGTTAACACTGGGTTCTCATAAAAATAAATATACACAAAGCTAATGAGAGAATAGAGACTATTTACAAATCTCAATATCCAAGGAAAAATAGCAGCTATATATACAAATACGAAAAAACTTCAAACTGCGGTATGACGCAATACAGAGCTGAAAGAGCATATTATATTCACAAGGATATAGTATGTAGATGTAATCAGACAAGAGCCACTTAGTGATGATAAAATGAGAAAGTTTGCAAAAGTAAATTTATTATAACGCTAATAACGGATGTAGTAAATTGTTAGGAGTGCAAATGTTGACCACTGCAAAAACTACAAAAACAGGGGAGCCAGTCACAGTAAAATACAAACTTATCTCTAATTTTCTTCAAAATACTAACAGGCTTGCAAGAAAAATAGAACAACTAGTACCAACTAATATGGGTAATAACCAACAAATTTTAAATGCTGACAACCTAGAGCTGGCTTAAAGTCATAGCAAATCAAGTCAATTGTTAACCAAGTTAAGTTAAAAACAGCAGAACCTGAGCTGACTTGAATTAGTTTGAATAGATTTGCGAGAAACAACTCCAATTATGCACATATTACAAAGCGTGCTGTGTTATTACATGAATTTAGCATTGGAAAATATCACTATTTTGGTTCTAGCCATTTTGAAGTCAACATTTATTAATCAATAAGAAATAAAACCAAAACAACTACCATAAATTAAAATATATCAAGTTTGTTTTTCATATTAAAACCATTAAAATATTTATGATGAACTTGAAAAATAAAATTAAACAATTTGATACTTTGACCAGCATAGAGTCTGAGCAACAAAACACTGAATATCCTACTATTATAAGTAGGTACAGGTTGTGAATACAAGACATGCGGACACAACTCACCAACTGTGTATTTAACCTCATTACTTTGTGGACTCCTTTTACCCGTAGAGGAGACAGATTTAACAACAAACGTGTATCCGTGTCCCTCTGTGAGGTTGTCTATGGCTAAGGGGCCAGTGGTATTTCCAGGAGTATTAACACTTGTAAGTTTATTATCAGACTAAAACATATTATAATTTTCCTTAGAATGTATTCACGAGATAATATTATCTGTCACAGCTTTTAGTAAATCAATAAAATACAGTAGGAAACACAGAAATAACAGCTGTCAACGAATCTGAAATGAAATTGAATAACAAGTAAAACATTGCTATCTCATGTGAGTTTACAGCAACTTACATCTGTGTAGTTGACTTCATAATAAAGAATATCAGCCATCCCTGGAGGTTCATCCCATTTCAGAGTAACTGAGGTGTCTCTACCTTCTGTTATCACAAGATTCCCGGGAGATGATAGACCTGAACATTTATACAATACATTGTGATTATAATATATATGAATAGTGAACATATGACTATGTAAGTGTTGAAATAAAGGAATATAGTAATACTGTGGTATAGATTATGTTACAGCACACAAGAAGCTACCTGGTTCAACTTCATTGAAATCCACCCATCCACTCTGTACAGAGCCAGAAGTAGTGTTCACATAAGCTTGTATAGACACAGTATAGACCCTTCCTCTAGTAGCACCTTGCAGAGTGTAAGTTCTCATTGTGTTATCTGGAATATCTAGAGGGGAGTTCCTATCACCACACAACCCTGTATAATATAGATATAGAGCTAAAAATGTGGTCATAGGGAGCTGCTACATACAGCATGCAGTAAATAACAAAATGTGCAATTGATTGGAAGTTGCATTCTCAAGCAAAACAGCGTCATACTTGTAAAATTGGAACAAATGTAGGACGAGTTTAGAACTAAGATGTGATATAGATGTGCACAACATACTACATGAGACAATTTCCTCTAATAAGGGTACTACTTTTATGTAACTCTACCATTCTGTGACACAAAGTTCCTACTTTCTTTACAAGTGTGGAGCTTGGCAAATAAATAGGGAGAATATGTAAACTTGTACTTACTAAACCCTCGATAGATGCTATTAACATATGAAGAAAGTGCGGAAAATAAACAATCTTACCTACAGCTGGGATACAGCTTAACCTGAATCCACTGACAACATGTGGATCATCATATGTCCATTTTAGATTGATGTTTGTACCTGAGGAGTTTGCTCTAATTGGAACTACATCTGATGGAACTATTAGAACAGAAGGAGAAATTATTATAACTGTGGGTAAATATGTTAGTGTACACTATATATTACAAAGCCAGTCAGTATCAGTTATTATGTGTCTCTAGAGTGAACAGTAGGCGAAGTAATAGAGATGGCAATTGCCCTATTTACATCAAAGTGTCTACAATAAAAAAACCTCATATTATAAAATGACAGGATCACTGCAAATTAATGGTTAAAGAATTTAAAACAAAGAATTAATGGTCCTAAAATCAAAACAAATCAAATGGTTTTGATGAGTTTCTAAGTTATGTTTGCAGCAGCGCTATTCGGAGAGAAAATATAGCCCATGCGCTACGGGCAACCTCTATTTCTGTCGAAGCGCGACCTGGTGCAATAGGCAATACCACCTAGTTAGACAACTAGAGTGGTAGTAACTAGTGTTATACTTATACCATCTAGTGCAGAGCATGTAACAGGCAGTAAGCATTAGAAACTAATAAAGCAGAAGCTGAGAAAGCATTTTGTGAAGCTGTCTAAACTCCCAGCAGATACTAGTATGCAGTGTATGGAATATGGTAAGTGAATCAATACAAGGACATACCCATAGTTAGCTCAACACTATTCTCTGGTGTGGAAGGTACATTATTACTGATTACAGTTACAGTAAATATGTACGTTTCTCCAGGAGTCAAGTTATTTATAGTAACAGAACTACCATTTCCACTAGGTACATCTTCCACAGAAGGAGGAGGAGGGGAACATGGAGAGTTACATTTAACTTCTACTCTTACAGAATCCCACACAGTGTTAGGATTACTCCATGTTATATTAGCAGTGTTTGTACTATCAGGTGGGGATAACCCTGCTGTTACATTAGTCACAGGGGAAGGAGCTAAAGAGGAAAGAGAATACGACACACTAACTACAAGCTACAAACACAGCACTACAAACATGTTAGAATGTTAGTAATGAACACAAGCACAAATGTACATAATAGAAAACTATTAGGCAAACATACTATGATGGAATCTTACAAGAAAATATAAACTAAAAATAGGTTGCAATGGTAAGTTTCATTATTGCCACAAAAACAGTATATTGTTTAGTGAAACTCTAAGTCTCAGAGAGAAAAAGCAGGAAACATACAACAGGGCTGATGTAAGTTAGAGTTTAGCTACAAGAGAGAAGAAAATCGAATAGCAAGTTCTCTAGTTAGTTTTTTACTGAGAGGGCTAAAATCTGGCAGACCCCACTTTCTTCTGTAAGATTTTATATTTAAAACATTTGACTTAGTTCAAATTTCCCCTATCTGTAACCATCCTAGTGACAGCAGTTTAAGCTGTTTCAGTAGCGACTGTCAACCAATGATTGGTGACCAAGGAAAAGGGGCTGTATTTCAAATTCTGAGCTTAAACAATTCAAGTTCATTGTACGCTGGGTTACCAAATTATATTATATACAAAGGCATCTGTTAGGTTGAAAGACATACCCATAGTTAGCTCAGTACTATTCTCTGGTGTGGAAGGTACATTATTACTGATGGCAGTTACAGTAAATATGTACGTTTCTCCAGGAGTCAACTTATTTATAGTAACAGAACTACCACTTCCACGAGGTACATCTTTCACAGAAGGAGAAGGAAGGGAACATGGAGAGCTACATTTAACTTCTACTCTTACAGAATCCCACACAGTGTTAGAATTAGGATTACTCCATTTTACATTAGCAGTGTTTGTACTATCAGGTGGGGATAACCCTGCTGTTACATTAGTCACAGGGGAAGGAGCTAAAGAGGAAAGAGAATACGACACACCAACTACAAACTACCAACACAGCACTACAAACATGTTAGAATGTTAGTAATGAACACAAGCACAAATGTACATTATAAAAAACCATTTGGCACACATACTATGATGGAATCTTACAAGAAAATATAAACTAAAAATAGGTTTCAATGGTAAGTTTCATTATTGCCACGACAACAGTATATTGTTTAGTGAAACTCTAAGTCTCAGAGAGAAAAAGCAGGAAACATACAACAGGGCTGATGTAAGTTAGAATTTAGCTACAACAGAGAAGAAAATCGAATAGCAAGTAGTCCGAGTCATGTGGCCCTAGCCTAACGTCAAAGGTGGCTACCAAAAGCCATGCCAATTAAGGCACAGCAGGAACGAGAAATAATTTACCTACTTTTTCATTTCATTTAATTCTTTTCATTTGAATGGTTTTTAACCTGCTGGCAAATTGCAAGAGATTTAGTCTCAACAATATTTTTTCAATATTTAGAGTTTTATCATGCTGGCCAATTGCAAAACAACTAGTCTTCATATTATTCTTCAACATTAAGATTTTCGTCATGTAAACTACCCATTCAGAAACTAACTCCTACATATGCAGCAAATGATAAAGTTATTTTGTTTTGAACCAAAGCTTAATAGTAGGCGTAGTGATAGTATTGACACTTAAACTAGAGAATATAAACTAGATCAAAACTTGTACGCAGGCAATACTATGAGTATGACCACACTGATAGCTATAGTCTGTCTCATACTCAAAGTAATGATGATAGTTTACTTTTTCAGTAAGCTAGATTATTAAACTGGATTCAATTTCATTACTAATAATCTGTAACAATTTCATAATAAATTATGTTTTGCAACAGTGACTTACTACAAACCCAGCAAATTGCAAATACATGCTGAAGTCATACTAATATCACATATTTGATTGTATAGAAGTAGCTGAAATATACCCTAAAACATTGAATTTAACTCAGCAATAGATGATGAGCAGAGCCAATGTAAGAAAATGTCAGGTGCAGATAACCAAGGAGCAAGCATTATGCTACCATAACTGTGAAGAGGCATTGAAAAACTTGACTTCAGTGAAATTCACCATTATAATTAGTGTACTTGACCTGGCAGGGCCAATAGTTTTTGGGGTCACACACAACAGCTATTTACCCTATCATGGTTGGCTTAAATTCATTCAGTTATAGTCAGCATAACAATATTTGGTGTATAGTAAAATCTCTGCTGTAAGTTTGCAGGAAGATGACCGCAATCAAGTTACACAAAAGTTTACTTTATTGAATATAATATTTACTAAGGTATATAAGCTTGTTCATAAACAAGCTTTATTGCTATAATACTTTTTGAGTGATGCGCTCTATGAATTCTAAAAAATTGTTTCAGTAGCTATAGAACATCGGTTTTCTGACTTTTCACAAACATCTGTAGAAGACAAAAGAATCCACAGCTAACTTGCCTGTATGATTGGGTGAATATAGAGAGGATGATGAACAATTTACTGTTAGGGAGTTTTCTTGCTTTGCTTACAGTGATGACTTATAACATAAGCCACTACTCATCTGATAAACTAAAATTCTCAATTCTTATTAAAATTATTGATGCAGTTTGTTATAGCAAAGAATAGTTTTAGGTTTAATAAACCAGTGCAAACTTAGCATAAGCCTTTAACTTTTTTGCAATTTCTTAAATTATATGATTGACATCCACAACCCATATTTCTTATACCCATGTACACCTTGACATCAAAATTTACTATTACTATTTGAAATTGTCAAATTCTGTGACCCAATTGGTTCAAGCCATGTGTCACTAAGCTGCGCAACAGAAACTACCCTTGAGATTAAAATACTGCTAGCCACCAAATCAAAAAGTAAATATTCTGGTATTTTACGTCAACCAACAAAAGTTTTTAAATAAATTGTCTAAATCGAAAACAATTTGGTTTTAGGAAAATCTCAAGAGTCGTACAAAAATTTCTAATATTAAATTTTCAAATGAACTATATTATATAGCATGATGAAGTAAAATACCAATTTTGTTTTCATATTATTAATTCGCCACAATCAGGTCAGTAATGATACTAAAAACGTAAGGAAGTTAAATAATTTTCCTATTTAGCTGGAAACATTTTATAAACATTTCATATGCAAACACAAAGGTGTGACCTTTCATTTTACAGTAATAGATGGCTTCAAAATAAACTGAATTCCCATATCCTTTAGGTAAAACTCAAAATATATAAGATATTATATCAAGACAAATGTAAAATGATTGTGAGTTTGCCCAATGTTCATCATTCGGAATATAGCTTTACAGCAAAAAAGAAAATTTGATAGCCTAAATTCTCTAGTCATCTATTTTTTCTTAGTGCGGGTTAAAACCTTGCAGGCCACAGTCTCTTTTGTGAAAGTTTTGTCAAAAACAGAAACTTTGCTCAAACGTGTTTAATCAATTACTTATATTGGTAAGAAAAGTTCAAACTGTTTTAGAAGTAACTGTCAACTAACATTAGAATGACTAAAAAGAAGGGAGACTGCAGAGTGAAATGTAGATACTAATCTTGGAAACATCCAGCACAGTTTGTAGGCAGTGATTGATCTATTATGCGGTATGAATTTCAAATCTCTTTTTTAACTAATATAACTTTAATGTATACTAAACTAGTTACTAAAAACTTGCAAAGGCCAAGGGTTAGGTTGAAGGAGGTTAAAGGACATAACCATAGTTAGCTCAGCACTATTCTCTGGTGTGGAAGGTACATTATTACTGATTACAGTTACAGTAAATATGTACGTTTCTCCAGGAGTCAAGTTATTTATAGTAACAGAACTACCATTTCCACGAGGTACATCTTCCACAGAAGGAGGGGAACATGGAGAGCTACATTTAACTTCTACTTTTACAGAATCCCACACAGTGCTAGGATTACTCCATGTTATAATAGCAGTGTTTGTACTACCAGGTGGGGATAACTCTGCTGTTACATTAGTCACAGGGGAAGGAACTACAGAGGAAAGAGCGTACAACACACTAACTACAAGCTACAAACACAGCCCAACAAACACGTTAGAGTAGCAGTTAGAAGAAGCTCAAGTGAACACTATACAAAGCCTAGAAGAGAATTGCAGAGGAAAATACTACCTCAAAGAAGATGAAATGCTAATTTGTACAATTTCTATGACAACAGCATAGCTTTAAGTAAAATTCTAAAGCAAAGTGAAGTAAAAGGAAAAATTAAACAGCTGTGAGATTGACCATTTTGTCAGTCATAAATTAGGAGAGTAAGTTTAATAGCTCAAGTTCTAAAAGTATCTTTTTGCACAGAGTGCAGGTTAAAAACTCCAAAAATCACAGTTTACTTTGTTTAAAACATGGCCGTTGTTTTAAGTTGTTCAACCTTTTACCAATATTGGTCACATCAATGACTTTCAACCAATAATTGGGTGACAACTAAGCTACCAACCCTTACTAAACTCAGGTGGACAATGAGTGACTTATTACATCATAGCTGTTTTTAATATCTGCTTCAAACTATTTCACTAAAACTACTTACTAAAACGTGCAAAGCCAAGGGTTAGGTCAAAGAAGGTTAAAGGACATACCCATAGTTAGCTCAGCACTATTCTCTGGTGTGGAAGATACATTATTACTAATTACAGTTACAGTAAATATGTACGTTTCTCCAGGAGTCAAGTTATTTATAGTAACAGAACTACCACTTCCGCGAGGTACATCTTCCACAAAAGGAGAGGAACATATGGAGTTGCATTTAACTTCTACTCTTACAGAATCCCACACAGTGTTAGGATTAGGATTACTCCATGTTATAATAGCAGTGTTTGTACTACCAGGTGGGGATAACTCTGCTGTTACATTAGTCACAGGGGAAGGAGCTACAGAGGAAAGAGAATACAACACACCAACTACAAACTACCAACACAGCACTATAAACATGTTAGAATTTTAGCAGTTAGAAGAAGCTGAAGTGTACATTATATAAAGCCTTGCATAAACTTGCATTCACACTAGTTTATAGTTGCCATTCCTGTTAGAAAATTTTGATAAAAAGGTTTTTAGTATGTGTACGGCCACACGACGCATTTTACTTGTTCGAGAATATGCGCTAGTGCGTGTGTTGCCAGTGCAAAAAACTATTACCCATTGATGTTGGCATTAAACTTTACTGCTTGCCTACAGGTGTTTGTTTTTAAAACTACATCATCGGCAAAGTGATTTGGATATTATAAAAATGGAAATACAAACTATATAAAACTGCTTTAATTCAGCTTGCTAGAAGTTTAATCACAAATTAGAATAAAAAAGTGTGCTCGCTAAATATTACATGATAATGAGCTAATTAGATCAAACACGCACAAGTGTGCCGCTGAGCTCGCTCAGCATGCTAGACGCATGAAAATCCCGCTCATGACGTCCAATTTTTGGGCTAAACGTGATTTCTCGCATGCCATGCGCGTGTTAAATGCGTCGTGTGGCCCTACACTAAATCAGGCTATGGACTTATTCAGATCGGGCACAGAAGCAATTATGACTGGATGCTCTTCCTTACATCACCAATAGCCTTTGCCGAAGTTCAAACCCATGACTTCGTATTTACTAAGCAAACGTTCTAACCCCTAGACCTTGGCTGCTACTCAGAATAAGCTTGCACAATAAAATAATATAATCTTAGATGGGCTGAAATACTAGGCTGTAATATTCCCATAAAAACCACATAGTGTTAGACTCTAAAATAGAGTAAAACAACAGGAAACGTTAAAATTAATTGCGAGCATTTGCCTTATTTTACCATTCAAAAATTTAGCTGCAGTAAAAGAGAAGCTTCAATAGCCTAAAATCTCTGGCTATCTTTTTGCACAGAGTGCGAGCTAAAATCTCAAAAATCACAGTTTACTTTGTTCAAAACATGAGCTTTGCACAATTTTGCTCAATCAGTTACCTACGTAATTTGGTCACACCAGCTCAACCTGTTTTATCAGTTACTGTGAACCAAAGTTAGAATAACTGAAGAGAAAGGAGACAGCAGGGTGAGATGTAAATACTAATCTTGAAAACACTCAACACATTTTATAAACAGTGAGTGATCTATTGCATGGTATAAATTTCAACTTTCCTTTTTCACCTAATTCAAGTTCATTGTACACTAAACTAGTATCTAAAAGGGTTAGGTTGAAAGAGTCTAAAGGACATACCCATAGTTAGCTCAGTACTATTCTCTGGTGTGGAAGGTACATTATTACTGTTTACAGTTACAGTAAATATGTATGTTTCTCCAGGAGTCAAGTTATTTATAGTAACAGAACTACCACTTCCACGAGGTACATCTTCCACAGAAGGAGAAGGAAGGGAACATGTAGAGTTACATTTAACTTCTACTCTTACAGAATCCCACACAGTGCTAGCGTTAGGATTACTCCATGTTATATTAGCAGTGTTTGTACTATCAGGTGGGGATAACTCTGCTGTTACACTAGTCACAGTGGAAGGAGCTACAGAGGAAAGAGAATACAACACACTAACTACAAACTACCAACACAGCACTATAAACATGTTAGAATTTTAGCAGTTAGAAGAAGCTCAAGTGAACACTATACAAAGCCTATATATATAAGAGAATTGCACGCAGGAAAATACAAGCTCTAATCTAATTAATTAAAATGCTAATTTGTACAATTTCTATGACAACAGCATAGCTTTAAGTAAAACTCTAAAGCAAATTGAAGTAAAAGGAAAAATTAAAACAGCTGTGAGGTTGACCACTTTGTCATTTATAAATTAGCAGTATCATTTTGCACAGGGGGCAGGTTAAAATCTCCAAGAAACACAGTTTACTTTGTTGAAAACATGGCCTTCGTTCTTTAAGTTGTTCAATCTTTTACCAATATTAGTCACATCAATGACTTTCAACCAATAGTTATGAGACTAAGGAAAATGGAAACAACTAAGCTTCCAACCCTTACTACACTCAGGTGGACAATGAGTGACTTATTACATGATGGCTGTTTTAAATATTTGCTTCAAACTAATTCACTAAAACTGCTTACTAAAACTTGCAAAGATAAGGGTTAGGTCAAAGAAGGTTATAGAACATACCCATAGTTAGCTCAGCACTATTCTCTGGTGTGGAAGGTACATTATTACTGATTACAGTTACAGTAAATATGTACGTTTCTCCAGGAGTCAACTTATTTATAGTAACAGAACTACCACTTCCACGAGGTACATCTTCCACAGAAGGAGAAGGAGGGGAACATGGAGAGCTACATTTAACTTCTATTCTTACAAAATCCCACACAGTGCTAGGATTACTCCATGTTATAATAGCAGTGTTTGTACTACCAGGTGGGGATAACTCTGCTGTTACATTAGTCACAGGGGAAGGAGCTACAGAGGAAAAAGAACTTTTAACATGAATATAAGATTCAAAAGCTACATTTGCAATAAACTATAATATTCAGTTGTAATATCATCTTATAGAGTAAAACAAAATGCTGTTTATTACGCAGTAGAAGTTACCCAATTTAACTGTGTCAAACTCCACCCATCCACTCTGTACAGAGTGAGAAGCAGTGTTCACATAAGCTTGTATAGACACAGTATAGTCCTGTCCTGGAGTAGCACTTTGCAGAGTGTAAGTTCTCACTGTCTTATCTGGAATATCTAAAGGGGAGCTCCTATCACCACACAACCCTGTATAATATGGAAATAGAGCTAAAAATGTAATACATCGCTAAACAGACACATTCGGCATGCAATGAAGAGAAACATGCATAGAAGATTAGGAGTTGTATTATCTGGCAACAGAAGTTGAATTTCTATATAATATACAAAGATAAACCCCAGAATAAAACTAAAATCTTATCTAAAATCGCACAAAATACTGGATGTGATGATTGAATGCTGATTCTACATAGGAAATAACTGGCCTAAGTTAAAGTGTTATTAACACAAGCAGGTAGAGTAATCTAGTAATAAACTAGTGATGTCATATCCTGTATATATGAACACTACCCTAGACACTGATCATTGGTCATAACATTCACTCGGTTTAAATACAAATCAAGAAATTATTTTCAATGCTATTTATATGTTTAAGTCAATATTCAGGACTCGCATTGTTTATATTATTGCAGAAAATAAACTAGGCACCCTTTCCCTTTTTTATTTATCATATGCTATACATGCGATTTTATAAATAATCACATTTTACTATTTTGCCAACTTTTGGAAAGATGGATTACTTTTTAAGTTTCAGTTTGGTTGGGACTCAACTTGAACAATAAAATTCCCTAGATTTAAATAGGAAAAACTAAATCTAGAGGAATCACTTTTGATAGCTTCAATCACTTGCTATAAATATAATATTAGTTGTCAGTTCAGTATTGAGTAATGAATGTGGGTGTTTTAAAATATGTGGGTATTGAGATTACAAACAAATTCTTATTTTATTAGACTATATCGCTATTTTATTTTATTTAATTATAAAAATATATATACTTTTTATTTAAAATTCTCCCTGCTACTTACACTTTAATTAAGAATATTTTATCAGGTAAAGAGGCTGGCACTAAGACCTTAATAAACCCACTAAAAAGTGAGTAACTTAACAAAGAAGCAGATGGAGAGTTATCTTCCCTACACAAGCATCTCTCAAGTGTTACAACTATGCCAACTAAATACTTTACTTATCAGAGAACCAATATCACTGCATTTCGATTACTTCAATTGGATCCATACAAATGCTACCATGGCTGGAGTTGTGGTTGCATTTTGCAATAACTTATGGTTTTGGTTTCATTAGATACAACTGTTCCCAAATATTAAATGAAAAATCCATTGGAATAATAGAGAGAGATGCAATAGGAAAGCAGTTTATATGTAGTCTGCAGTGTTTATATACAGTAAAATAATAATAATAATTAGTATCATTGGCAAGTTGCATGCAAAGCTTACTTGAGGTCACTTCTCATTAGCCCAAGTTTCTAGCATTATTTTGAGTACTAAACTAATGGACAAGAGAATATACAAATTTTCATTTAGCCTAGGGCCACACTGTGCGTATTTTCGCATATTGCGAAAATTAAAATCACAAGTAGCAAAGGTGTCCACTGTAGCGTCAGTGATGAGTGATAAATAAAGCTTTCATTTTTAAATCGCACTCGCTTTCAATAAAACGCAATTTACTGGAATATAGCACTAAATAAAGAAATTGGGCTCGCTGAATAGCTACCAGCCAATTAGGTGACGACGACAGAGACGATTCGCACTTGCGTTGAAAATGCAGAGCGACAAGTGCGAAGGTTTTCTCAACGCGCACAGTGGACACCTTTGCTACTTGTGATTTCAATTTTCGCATGCGAAAATACGCACCGTGTGGCCCTAGGCTTACTAAACCACTGATAGATAGTATGAACCACTTCCTAGTTATCAACCTCTGATGAAAGTGTAGACAATAAATAATCTTACCTACAGCTGGGATACAGCTCAACCTGAATCCACTGACAACATGTGTATCGTTATATGTCCATTCTAGATTGATGTTTGTACCTGAGGGGTTTGCTCCAGTTGGAACTACATCTGATGGAACTATTAGAGCAGGGAAAATAAAAACATATTATAAATTTATAAGATATATTTTTCTCTTATAAATCCTTAAATGGAACATTACAATGTACTATTTGGTAATATAAAAAGCTCCATATTTACATATTTACATATAGTATTAGTATAACTATAATTTGTGATAAATAAAACAGAAAAAGGTGCATACCCATAGCTAGCTCAGCACTATTCTTTGGTGTGGAAGGTACATTATTACTGATTACAGTTACAGTAAATGCGTATGTTTCTCCAGGAGTCAAGTTATTTATAGTAACAGAACTACCACTTCCGCGAGGTACATCTTCCACAGAAGGAGGGGAACATGGAGAGTTACATTTAACTTCCACTCTTACAGAATCCCACACAGTGTTAGGATTACTCCATGTTATAATAGCAGTGTTTGTACTACCAGGTGGGGATAACTCTGCTGTTACACTAGTCACAGGGGAAGGAGCTACAGAGGAAATGGATAACACATTGTAACACATAGGAATACAAACACCACAGAAGAGGTGCACACCAGTTAGAAAATCATTATATGATTATAAAGAAGCATGTAATAATGTTTTGGGTGCCTCACAATTACAAAGAAAGAAACTGATAATATATGACTTTGAACTGTTTAGGTGAAGTTATCTTCTTTATCTGCTACATACAACATTTAATGTAACAACAAGACTATCACTTGTTATCAAGTTAAAGCCAGATAGGGTGGTGGTAAAGATTAGATAAATAAAAGTGACTTAGCTTTATGTAGCTGACATATGGTCGGATGAAGAAATATTCCACAAGAGGAGATAATTTCAGTTTTCCGACTCATATTAGCAACAGTTATAAAAATTATTATTAAGTTTTACACCACAACATAAAGCAATGTGCAACTGTAAATACCAGAGAAGTGTAAATTAAACAAACCACAATCAAGGCAGGAATTGATGCAATGTCTAAGAAAGTCAACAGATGTGTTTAAACAAACTTTAATTGCTTTAGTGATATATTGTATGCCATTAAAATGAGCAGAAGTTTACCAAGTGTAACAAGTATGCAAAAAGGAAACAACACCGAAACGGAATTCAAGCAGTACCAGTGAAGCAGCAACGCTGTAGCGGTTGCTTATAAGTTGTGTACATCAAGTTTATATTCATGAGAAAAAAATTTCAAACCTAATATTTTGCTGACGAATGAGTAAGGTGTCCTCCGTATGACGCATGCGCTACGTTGTTATTAATAACATACAGTTATGTTGGTATCATGTAACACACCTGCAGTGAATGTCACACTATTACTTTCCACACCATCATCTCCTAAGGTAGAGTCCATATAGTTGAATGACAGAACCCTGACAGTGTACTCAGCTCCAGGTATGGGCAGGGAGATAGTTTGAGGAGAAGTCTGAGTTCTTGTATCAAGACTGTTTTTATACATAGCTGAGGTTCCATTGCTATACTGAACCTGTAAGAAGGGGGGGGGGGTCATATACTCTGATATAAAAACATTAGGAGAACACTGTGCAGTTTGAAAGCCAAAAATATTTTCAGCTGGTTAATTTTTCTACCCATCAATATAAATATCTTAAAAGAGAAGCATGTGTTAGACATAATCTCTGTACACATGGCCATACCATGTAGACATGGAGTTGTGTTACTCACCATGTAGTAAACATTTGCTTCTGTAGTCCAAGATACAGTGATGGAGTCTGTTTGTGGGTTTGAGACACTTACACCAGTTGCAGCATCTACAAACAGAATAACTCTACTATAAAGCTACAACTTTGCTAACCAATATGTTGGTGTGTTATGTACTCGTAACAGTATGACTGCATGTGTACTTGTAACAGTATGAGTGCATGTGTACTTGTAACAGTATGAGTACATGTTTACTTATAACAGTATGAGTACATGTGTACTTGTAACAGTATAAGTGCATGTGTACTTGTAACAGTATGAGTACATGTGTACTTATAACAGTATGAGTACATGTGTACTTGTAACAGTATAAGTGCATGTGTACTAGTATCAGTATGATTACATGTGTACTTGTAACAGTATAAGTGCACGTGTACTTGTAACAGTATGAGTACATGTGTACTTGTAACAGTATGAGTACATGTGTACTTGTAACGGTATGAGTACATGTGTACTTGTAACAGTATGAGTACATGTGTACTTGTAACAGTATGAGTACATGTGTACTTGTAACAGTATGAGCACATGAGTGTATACTGTAGGCTACTGTACTATACACACAACATACTATACTACACTATACAATACAGTATATGCGATACTATACTTTACTGTACTACACTGTACTGTGCTATACCATATAAAGTTATGGCCTTGAAACTTACAAGTGTGGACTTGTTTTCATATAGATATAATACCATTCCTAACTGCATTATACTCTATCATAATATATTACATGTATGCCATATCACAATATATTGGCTTAGCTACAAAAATACAGGTTACACTTATTTACATTGGAATACTCACTAGGTGGTGCCAAGGTAGTAGTAGTGGTGGTTGCATGCGTGGAAGATGAATAGCTCAGAGTCACACACAGAGCCATCTGTAAAAATACATGTTCTACATACTTATATATTCATACAATATGTTTCACTACATCTAAAAGGGGAAAACTAAGAAGAAGCATGTTAAGATAACTCTGAATAACATTCTATAACTCCTTTCATCAAATAGCACTTTACAAAAGATATCAAAGTCTAAAGTGCTACTAGTTAAATATATGATAGTTATAGTCATATAATTGTATATGTCGACATGTGTATAGGAAATGCAGAAAATTCAAACCCTGAATTCAAATAGCTTTTTTAGAGATGATAGCCACATTCAACCCAGAAATGTCCTAATGCAGACAAACTGTAAACAATAACACATTATGGAAACTATGCTTAAAAATTGTGCGATACCCATCACTGGTGTGATCTATAAAGAATACTCATATTAGTTACTAACATCCAAAATTACATGCTGGTTTCAAGTTTTACTAAAACTAACTTTGCTAAAAAAACAACCCAGTATTACCATACCACAAGTGTGATGAGAGACTTTGATATCTCCATGTTAAACAGTCCTGTGTTATTCATACTAGTACTTCACCATAGTCAGTCACTCTAAAGAATAGAAATGTCAACACTCAATGGACAACTTCAGTTTTAGGCACCCTGGCTATACACCTGCTGAGCAGCAGACAGACACATGGGTTACAGTACACCTGTCTTAGCAAGGCACACAACCTAGTTCTCCAAGCCATTGATCCTTTGAATGTAAGAGTTGTATAGGTATAAAAACCTTCCATTGTGAGCAGTTCAAAAGTAGTTGAAAAGGTTTTAAACAAGGCTGTATTGCTGAGATAAAAGATGTTCATAGCTCTACATTTGTGTTTCTACTATTCAATGACTATCAATGTAATAGATTGCAGTTTAAACACACAGTATCTTCACACTCAGCTATGACAGGCCTATATATTCAGTTTAACAGAGTACAGCCTGTGAAATATAAAACAAACTAGCTAATTTTGACAAAATCATAAATTTCCAAATTCAATTCCTAGGAAAGCATAGAAGCTTTACTTTTCTGATGCATTTCAGCTGCACATCTGGTAAAATTATACAGTAGCTTCAGTATCTATTATTCATGAGTGGAGTTAGGTGGAGGGTTGACATAACATCACCTTAAAATCACTACTTCTCCTTATAACTAAATGAGGAGATACTAAATGGGTTGACAACACCACACATACATCTGGTGACTATATCTGACCATCAACTCTAGAATACAGTATAATATCACCATACCACAAGTGTGATGAGAGACTTTGATATCTCCATGTTAAACAGTCCTGTGTTATTCATAAGCTAGTACTTCACCATAGTCAGTCACTCTAAAGAATAGAAATGTCAACACTCAGTGTTATCTTTATTTTCAACATTTACTCACTCTCCCAACAAGAAGGAAGTTGCTGTTTAGCAGCTTAGCCACTAGCTGAATATCAGCCAATCACATCTTATCACTTAAAATGAAAGATGCAATATGCAAACAAATGCCTATATAGTACAGTTACATCATGTATGACTTCTGTAATATTTGTGACCTCAGGTGTATGACTTGTTATATTTGTGACCTCAGGTATATGACTTATCATATTTGTGACCTCAGGTATATGACTTATCATATTTGTGACCTCAGGTATATGACTTATTATATTTGTGACCTCAGGTATATGACTTATCATATTTGTGACCTCAGGTATATGACTTGTTATATTTGTGACCTCAGGTATATGACTTATTATATTTGTGTGGAATGTGAAACTGAATGTTGAAAGTAAAATAGAACAACTCGTCATTGTAGAAAATATTTTGAAACTTTTGTTCTATTCTTGTACTTAGTGATCTCTTAATGTAGTAATAAATAGCTTATATGTTAAATGTTTGCACTGTTTACTGCCCACTTTAGAAGAGACATCAAAATCATTACATATATGTGTATTTACAGCTTCTCGGTAGTTCTTGAATTGGATTTATTGTCTCTTGCTTTTCTGTAGACGCCATGGGAAAATTGCAGAAATCAATAAATAGATTACTTAAACTATGGTCACATAAACCCTGGTTTCAGCAATTGTACTATAAACTTATCCTAAAACACTGACCAGCTTAAATGATATTTAATAATAGTTTATAAAAATCTGATCCAAATGAAAAACATGAATTTGTGTTTTATAAGAAACTATTCAATTGGCACCAAGAGCAACTTAAAATATTTTGACTGTCATCAGCTTAAGCATGAATTCGTCAGTAGAGTCAGTCAAGTCAGTAGATGAACCTCACAACAACCCTAAGTATGGCCATGGCTTGTCTAGTTGTAATTATGTCACAAACCAAGCTTTTCGGCCATGTAGTAGGTATCGTTTATTTTTTATTTGAGTCAATCATTTTTAAAAGAATCCATAACAGAGTTTCAACACAATTATATTTGCTGCTTTGACCCCTTAAAAACATTCAATTCCATGCTTAGCAGTCGTAGCTTACGAGGTACGTGTAATATAAAAAATAACGGTTGAAATCCTTACATATAGATGTTGGTGAAGACTCAAGTTGAACAATCAAAAGTTCTAGAACACTTATAGAAAAGCAGCAATAGTTTGAGGAGTTGATTTACATACAAGTTTCTCATTATTATTCCAAATAAAACAATAGTTTAAAATCTAGAACAGTGATGAAGGCTAACAGAAAATTTCATGTTTACATTCAACAGAAATTAGATACTTAAAATATGCACACATTCTATATAAAAATTTGAAAAGTTTAGTATAACATATTAAATTAGTTATAGTTGTTGAATGTGTTGCCATTGTATTTAGTATCTATTATGAAATACGTTATTGATTGCTGATTTAACTTATCGAGCAAACTGACTGACTGATTTAATTATTTGATAATAAAATGTTTATTAGAATGAAAAACAGCGTGATGGTTTTGTATAATATAAAACGGAAGAGAGAGTAAACAAGTATACAGCGATTCTAGTAAAGCAATTAGTTAGCATATTGTCACGTGATTGTCATGAATGTGATTAGCGATAGGATCGCATGATTGTTTCTCAACACGCCCCCTCAAGCATGTGATTCAATAGCTAGTAGCTCCAGGGCAATTCTGTGATTGGTTTTAGGCAAGCTTTTAGTCATGACATCGGCAGGGTTCTCTGCTCCTCTGATGTGTTGGTACGCTATGGTGGTTTGCTCTCTGACAAAGTGGAATCTAATGTCAATGTGTTTGCTCCTCTGATGTGAGTATGGTTGTCCCTTGGTGAGGGCAATGGCTCCAAGGTTGTCAGTGAAAAGTGTGTTAGGGTTAGGCTGTTTCATCTTGAATGTTTTGCACAAAGTCTGTAGGAATAGCATCTCCTTTGTAGCTTCGGCTAATGCCATGTATTCGGCCTCGCATGATGATAAGGCCACTGTGGGTTGTCGTCGGCTGTTCCAACTTATAGGGGCTCCACCCAGTGTGAATACATATCCTGTAGTTGATCTTCGTGTAGAGGTTTCTCCGCCCCAATCTGCATCCACATAGCCCACTAGTTCTTGTTGATTGGGAGTGAATCTCAGATTGAATCCTTTTGTACCTTTAAGGTATCGTAGCAGCCGCTTCAAGGCAGCAATACGTGCAGGTCCAGGTCTTTCTAGGTGTTGGGAGAGCTTCCCAATGATCCATGCTAGGTCTGGACGTGTGGCGGTCATTAGGTATATGAGAGAACCTATAACTTGTCTGTAGGGGTAGTCCTTTGAACGCTCATATTCGTCGTCTGTTGCTTTTTCTAGTTGTAAGTCCTTTTCAGCAGGGGTATATACAGGGTTGCAATCTGCCATATTGTAGGTGTTCAGCAGCGTGTCTATGTAGCGCTCCTGTGACATAGTGTACTGGTCCTCATGTCTCCTGAAGTCTATCCCCAGGAACCAGCTTAATTCTCCTCTATCATCCATGTTGAATTTTTGTTGCATCATAGATTTGGTTTGTGTGATTCTGTTGTCGTCTCGGCAGCAGAGAAGGATGTCATCAACCCAGAAAAGAATGATGATGTTGGCTGATTTATCTAAAGGGTCCTCTTTTGAGTATAGACAAGGGTCTCCAGCACCAGGTGTGAAGCCTTGCTCCTTGAGGAAAGTGGTCAGTGTTTGGTGCCAATTGCGTCCGCTTTGCTTGAGGCCATAAATGGATTTGTTGAGACGACAAGAAAGCTTCCCTTGTTTGTTGGTTTCTTCGTACCCTTCAGGCTGTTGTAGATAAATTTCCTTATCGATTGGTGCGTTTAGGTACGCTCCTTTAACATCTAGTTGATGTATTTTCATGTTTTCATTTGCTGCTTTCTGTAACAGCAATCTGATGGATGTGAATCTGGTGGTTGGACTGTAAGTTTCTTCATAGTCAACTCCTTGTATTTGTGAAAATCCTTTTGCTACATATCTAGCTTTATGTTGAGTTTCACCTGGCGTTTTTCCCTGTTTGAGGGTATAAACCCATCTGCCCTTGGTCTCTGTCCTGTCTTCAGGTAGCGGCTGGATAGACCAGGTGTTTGAATCACGTAGGGTGTTTATTTCCTTGTCCATGGCTTTCTTCCAGGCTTCTTTATCTTTTGAATTTACAGCTTCTTGGTAGGACTGTGGTATGTTTGCCATCAGTGAGCAAGCATAGTCAGTGTCTTCTATGTCATAGTCCTGTAGGTATGTAGGAGGCTTTCGTTTCCGTTCCGATTTACGTGGTCCAGGTTGGTTGGTGGCCTTTGCCGGATCTGGTGCGGGTCCTTGTGGCATGACGTTCATTGCGTCATTTCCGCATGTTTGTGCAGGTTCTTGTGGCATGGTATTCTGAGTACCATTTCTGCTGTTTTGTGCGGGTCCTTGTGGCATGACGTTCATTGCGTCATTTCCGCACATTTGTGCAGGTTCTTGTGGCATGGTATTCTGAGTACCATTTCTGCTGTTTTGTGCGGGTTCTTGTGGCATGACGTTCATTGCGTCATTTCCGCATATTTGTGCAGGTTCTTGTGGCATGGTATTCTGGGTACCATTTCTGCTGTTTTGTGCGGGTCCTTGTGGCATGACGTTCATTGCGTCATTTCCGCATATTTGTGGTATGACATTTCTGGATGTAACAATTTTCTGATTAGGGGTAAGTATAAGGTAGCCTTGGGCCTTTGTGTTGACACCAAGATATATGCCGCTTTGTCCACGGTCACTGAGTTTTAACTTATTTCCCTCTGAGTAGAATGTGCATTGAGATCCAAAATTGTGAATTTTCCTCATGTCGGGTAGCGTGCCTGTGAATAACTCATAGGCTGTCTTTCCTGTTCGTCTCTGGTAGCTTCGGTTTCTTAGGTACTTGGCATGGTCAGCGGCAAAACTCCAGAAAGTCTTGGGGAGATTTGAATCTTTGAGTAGGCATCGTGCTGTGTCCATTATGGTGCGCCAAGTCCTCTCTGATTTACCATTCTGGTAGGATGAGTAGGGTGCTGTAGTGGTGTGTTTGATTCCCCTCTCACGTAGCACGGCTTCAAATGGCTGTCCAAGGTACTCCATGCCGTTGTCAGTATGGATCTCCTTCACATTTCCTATAGGTGCCACATCTGCAATGAATTGCTTAAGTGCGGTGGTGGCATCACTTTTGTGGCGTATATTGTAGGTGAACAACATACTGGAAAATTCATCTATGAAGTTTATTATGTAGTTTTGTCCTCCTCTAGCAGTTGGTGTGATGGGTCCGCATAAGTCAGAGTGTACACGTTGTAGAGGCTGTGTAGCTAGTTCAGGTTTATCGTCTTGTTTGTGAGGTTGTTTGGTGATTTTACTTTCGTCACATGACTTGCATGCAATTTTTAATTTTGCTCCAATTATGGTCATACCTGTTGTCACTTTCTCCAGCTCAATTATGTCATTGGTGTTCATATGACCCAGTGCCCTGTGCCAATCGGGCAGCGATTTTGCGGTGTTCACAGGATAGTTAAGGGCAACCTTTTAGCTGCAACTGCCTTGCTGAGGTTTGCATTGTAATCATATAAGAATTCAGTACCAGTAAAATAAAATCTCACCTAATTGTGCTAGAGTCAAAATTTAAAAACTATGTTGTAGATCTTCTTTTTCTCCAGTGTAAGTTTTTTGGAAATTTCAATTTTCATTTTTTTTGCGAAGTTATAGACAAAAAACTGCCGAATTTTGGCCAATTTTGCCTGAAAAGCTGACTTTTCAGTACCAGTAAAATATCTCAGCAGCAAAGCATGATATCTGAATAAAAATTGCACTGCTGGAATCCTGAGATATTTCTCCAGTGTAAGTTTTTTTCTTTTTTTAATAACTCTGCTAGATTGCTCATAAATTGGTGATTTATACACTGAAAATGCCATATTTTCTCATAAGAAACTAGCAACGCGCAGCGCTTCACGCTTCACTGAGCACGTAGGGATGAGAAGATATTGGCGCCTACATAATAATTACAGGCTAGCTAGCTGGCAGGCTATAATGAATAGCTTGCTTTGTACTTTGTTTATGTAGCACCGATAATGGAATGTTGATAGATAACGCAGCCCTAACGAAGGTTGCTGCTTATTGGTTGTAGTTTAATCTTAGGCTAAACAATTACAAGTAGGCAACACGCATGCCACCCACAGAGCAATATTATTCAAGAACCCGAACTACATTTTGAGAGAAATTTATGATATTCTTAGTGAGGATGCCCTTAACTATCCTGTGTTCATTGAGTCACCTGTATGGGTTGTCTTGAAAAAGTACAATCTGCCTTTGGGCATGATTGGAAAATTTGTCCTGTCGACTGTCAGTATATTTTTCTCTCTCGAGAAATGTACTTCTGCCCCTTTTTGTGTGGCGGCGTGGACTGAAAATAGGCTTGTTGGTATTGTTGGTGCTAGCAAAGCGTCTTTTAGATGAATTTGCTGCTCCATATTGTTGTCATCAGTAATGGTAAACTGTGCTGTGCCTTTGGCTACAGCCAGCTTGTTTGTTTTGCGACCATCTGCCATCTCTATGTAGTGGTTCTCAGGCGTGAAGCTCTTATCAAAATTAATGAAGTTGTTCTCATTGTTCACCAGATGACTTGTCGCTCCGCAGTCCACCATAAGCAACTGTCCTCCTTGAGATTTATTTTGTGTGGCTATGTTGCATTGGTTTGATGTATTCACAGTGAAGGCATATGTGGCATTTGCCGATGAAATTTCAGTTTTACTTGTCTTCTTCTTTGTCCAGCAAACTGATTCGATATGTCCAGCTTTCTTGCAGTAGTTACAAATTAGTTTGTGCTTTGAGTAACAATCTGTTGTAGAATGATTGCTTTTACCACAAGCAGTGCACTGTTTATCACGTTTGTTAGTGGGTTTGAAATTGTCTCTTCCTTTAAATACCATGGCTGTAGATTGAGAGCACCTTGCCGACTCAGTAAGGTCAAAGTTGGTTAGAGCTGCTTTGAACTCTGATAGGGTTTGGTTTTTGTCAAGTTGCGTATGTACTACAACAAAAGGCTGGTAGGATGTTGGTAATCCTTTCATAATCATTGCGATCACCAAATTGTCACTAATATTTTCCCCAGCAGACTTGAGGCCTGCTGAGTAGTTCTCAGCACGAATCAGGTAATCTGTAATGTCTTCTGTATCATTCATTTTTACAGTTGTAAGTTGTTCGTAAAGAGTTAATATTCTAGGCTTTTGTGTACTTGCATAGTGTTCTTTTAGAATTTTGAATGCTTTTCTTCCATCGTCTTTGGCATCTCTCATCACAAGTTGAAGAGACTTTTCGTCTAAAACTTGTACAAGCTCAGCGTAAGCTCGCTTATTCTTTTTGTTGAAGTCAGCAGCGTTATCTTCTCCTTCTTCTTTGGGTAGAAGTGCGGTGTGTACTCCTTCATCTTGTGTGTACAAGTATGAAGTGAATCTTGTTTCCCAAATTGAGAAATTGTTTGAATCACCATCAAAGAGAAGCCTGTGTTTGAAGCCACTGGGCCCATAACCTGTTGAATGTGTTGCCATTGTATTTAGTATCTATTATGAAATACGTTATTGATTGCTGATTTAACTTATCGAGCAAACTGACTGACTGATTTAATTATTTGATAATAAAATGTTTATTAGAATGAAAAACAGCGTGATGGTTTTGTATAATATAAAACGGAAGAGAGAGTAAACAAGTATACAGCGATTCTAGTAAAGCAATTAGTTAGCATATTGTCACGTGATTGTCATGAATGTGATTAGCGATAGGATCGCATGATTGTTTCTCAACAATAGTAAGATAGCATGCAGTAATAAAACGTACAATAATATAATATATAGTAACATAGCTTACAGCATTTTAATATACCTATTGTGGCAAACAGTAATATAGAAAAGAGTAATATAAACTACAGTAGTGAGCATTTACAAAATAGTGGAATTGAGGATAACATCATAAATAGCAAAGAACTTAAAATTTACATGACCCAAAATGAGCTAAAGTTCAATATACAGGTTTGAGTACCAATCTTTTGTATTTTAAACTTTTTTGGCTGAGTACTAAATAAATACTAAATGAATAAATAGATGAATACTAAAGGGAAAATAATTTCTTCAAACCTGCTGCCCTCTTATTGAATTTGTTACAGTTTCCTGGGCTATTTGGCATGTTGATAATTGCTGCTGTTATGTGAATAAGAGTAAGTACTGTTATGTGACTAAGAGTAGGTAATGTTATGTGAATAAGAGTAGGTAATGTTATGTAAATAAGAGTAAGTACTGTTATGTGAATAAGAGTAAGTACTGTTGTATGAAGAAGAGTAAGTACTGTTATGTGACTAAGAGTAAGTACTGTAATATGAATAAGAGTAAGTATTGTTATGTGAGTAAGGGTAGACATTGTTATGTGAATAAGACCTAAAATGCCAGCCATTTTAATGTGTCTGTGCGGAAGTTTTTTTATCTAACAGGAGCCCGCCGCAATTTGTTTGAATCAAGCAGTGCTTGATCCTGACATTGTACAAGAAGCTTAGACATTTGTAAAAATGGCTAATATTTGCTGTTACAGCGTACGGTACTACAACTGTGAATGAGGGGTTAGACACATTGTGCCATAACGTAAAATGTGAGCCATTCTTACCAAGTTTTGAGCTTCCTGTACGGCATTGTGGTATGTCAGCATCAAGCACTGCTTGATTCAAACAACTTGTGGCGGGCTCCTATTGGAGAGGAAGACATTCACGTCAATTCATTGGATATAAGTGTTCAATGAGGTGTCATAGATCGTACCCAATAGCACATTTTGAGAGCTTTACCTTGGACACATGTTGTATTGGGATTTATAAGTATGTGTAGCTGTTTCCTCTTGTTGTTGCATGTGTTTGGGGTGCACAACTCTAAGATTAACATAGATATTAGATATAGCGTGGGTGTGGCTTGTGTAAGTGTTGTAGCTATAGAACCTAGTGTAAATGGGAGAATTGAGAGAATGTAGACTGGTTGAGGAACGATTGAGGATATTTGTAGAGAATGTATGCGACCCAATTAGAGTGTGTTAGGGTACGTTAGTGAGTACTAGCCCAGGATCATAGACTGAGGAGCACCATCAGCCAACTATCCTAACCCGAAGTCTTAACTTCACCCCTACGGACAGACGGGAGCTGGAGTTACCTCGCAGCCAAGCCATTAACCAGTAACTGTACACTGACCCCAAGCTCAACCAAAGGCTACAACATATATATTATTCGGTAAGTTTACGATACTCTAAATTGTAAAAACCCACCATTAGACACATAACCAATGGCTGGCATTTTACGTTACGGCACACGATAAGTCAATTATCCCTCATTCACACTTTACTGCATCGTATGCCGTAACCTAAAATATCAGCCAGTTTTACAAATGTCTGAGCTTCTTGTACAGTGCTAGGACTGTACAAGGACTGTACAATGCTAGGATCAAGCACTGCTTGATTCAAATAAGTTGCTGCAGGCTCCTATTGACAGAAAAACTTTTGCGTTAACTCTTTGGATATAACTGTTCAATGAAGTGCCATAAATCATACCTAATAGCGGACTTTGAAACTTCAGCTCGGACAATCTTAAGTTTGGCTGACATTTTATGTTACTGCGTACGATATGGCAAAGTGGGAATGAGGGGTTAGTGTGTCTAGGTGGTAAGCTAAAAACAACTATGGTATATGTATATAATATTATTGTGGATCATTTTGCAAGAGTAATTTGCCATTTTGGTCATTTTCTAATTTAGGAAACCATATATATTTAGACAGAAATAAAAAAGTACTATAAGTACTATAATAGCAGGTACCATTACACCTTTGCTGTATTAGATTAGAATAGATCACCGAAACCACATAAATGTGTAATATTATTTGATACAAACTGTACATGTCTAAGCACACTACACTTAATAAACCTTGTCTCAATGATGTTCCGTTGCAGTTTGCGTACTACTAAGTTGGGTGTTATTCGTGCTATACATTGTAAGGTTATGCGAAGAGCCAAACTAGTTAATCATTTAATAAGAGAACTGTGTTGTTAATCGATTACGCATGATAAAAAATCCGTAAAAGTATAAAAGAGAAACAGGTAAAATAGCTGAACCATTACATAAAGTCATCCTAGTTATTTACTAATAGTGTCTAAGACTGCTGTGGGCGCCGGAAGGCATTGCTTATATATACAGGGTGGATTCTGATTTTATGACACAATATTCCAGCGGTGACATCCGTAGTTACTAACAGGGCACTGCATAGACATGCGGTAAGGGCTTGCGGAGTTGTCGTTCTTGACGTCCGTTTCACCATAATCTATAGTGGCATGTTTATCAGGGGACACTGGAGGGGGGGTATATATTTCTCCTAACCATTACAGTTCTTAAAAATTAGAAGTTGAATTTTAATAAGAAGTCGTTCACTAGATAGCATGTGTTAAAATCTATAAGACAATTGAGACCAGTTTTGATTGTAGTGTGCTTTGAATTTATAAATTATATATAAAATATTTTAGACTTACAAAAGCTGGCAATAATTAAATTATTTCAATATTTATCAACAGGGAATATCAGCAATAGAAGGCTACTCAGCAATGGAAATATTCTCATGAGCCATGTTGCAAATGTCTTAACAGTATAAAAATTGAAAGAAAAATATAAAAACACCTAGTAGAAGTAGACTATAGATGGCTGTAAACAATGTTATATTGGTTCAATTTTATGTCTTGAACCTTTTCTCTGTTCATCTATTCTCAAACTTTATTTGCCCTACAAAAAGGTGACTAAGTTATTAAATACAGTGGGACATTAGAGAAAAATGATGTTGAATGACTACTTAGAACTGATGAAATTAACAGATCAGCTTTTTAAATTGAACAGCAAGTTAAAACATTTGCACATGCTAAGCTGACATTTTGGTACACTCACACTTTATCAGAATGTTGGTTGTTCTCATCATTTTCATACAGGCGAGTAGAGGTTCCCTCTCCCTGCCCGTCTATGACAGAGGTCAAGGTGATTTCATCCGGAGCTTCGTACTGAAAGGCTTGGTCCATGGCTCTGAACTCACCAACTACTGGTTGTTTGTCCACAGGAAGTGACTGCTTGAGGTCTGAGGGAGGGTCAGCACGGAAAGGCTGCTTGTACTCGGCTAGCAAGTCCACAAGATCTGGTCCCATATACTCCGCAGGCAAACTTGTTGGTCTTCCATCCAGAGAGTTGGAGTCCATAAGCTGGTCGTCATACTCAGGTTCATTCTCTAGTGGTGGTGAGCTGCTAGCAGTGAGCCTTTCATACTCGTGTTGAGGAGTGGAGCCATGTGGTTTCTCATAAACCAAAGAAGGAATGATGTCAGGTATCTGTTCATACAAGTGATCAGCTGCGGTGGGAAACCCATTCTCCATCACTTCCTTTACACAGTCATGGATGTATCTGTACTGCTCCTGTATTTGTTAATTACAACAAACAAATTTGCACGTGGTATAGTGACTGATGAAAACAAGAATTATGCTTTGTATATCACATTTATTGAATAATAATCATAAGTGAGGGAATCATAAGGAGTTCGAAAGTGCCATTGGTAATTGCTGCATGTATGCCATTGGTAGAATCACTTAAACTGAATTGAAAAAGCAAATGTTTGGCAACAGATCTTGTAGCTATAACAAAAATTTTTAAGTTGAATCTCAAAATCTAAGAATAGAAAAATATTAACCTTCAATTATTTTTACATAATAACAAGTTTCAAGAAATATCTTAAGATTTTAGAAAGTTTCAACAAATGATCATGCATTCTAAAATGATTTAAACTCATTGAACGGTTAAATAAAACTTGGTTTATTTTTTTAGGATGATGACCATGAATATACAAACAAACACAAGATAAGTTTCTGTTTTATAAGCTACTCTTAGCGGTCACGTTTAAGTTATTTTAACTAGCAGTAGATCTTCCACACAACATATTCAAATGTGTCTCGATTTCCACTTATAAGACTATGGTTCAGCTGTGTGTTGATGATAAAACCAGATAGCCTACCTCTGTCTGAACCATTCTACACCTGTACTCTCTCATCTCCATCACAAGGTTAAATATGTCTATCTCATCGTGATCTTGAATACGTTGAAGAGGTCTATCAACAGCTACGTACGTGCCAGTACGACCAACACCAGCACTGTCAAACATTGTATACACCATATTAATAGAGAACTGTTTAGAAGCATTTAAACATCTGCAATGTATAAGTATACCAGATAAAGTGTTACCTGCAGTGTACAATTATAACAGATAATGTTACCTGCAGTGTATAAGTATAACAGATAAAATGTTACCTGCAGTGTACGAGGAAAGGGGAAGAACTTCCATCTAACATTTGACTTCTCACTGCCATCACAAACTCTAGCAAAGCCTGTGGTTTTGATGGACATCCAGAGCTGGGCCAAAATGTTGAAGAGATGTGTTTGATAGTCCGTATTGTTTCACCCTGGGAGTACAAAATCTGCAGACATCACGTCACATAAAGACCAATAAAGTTGTTCCTTCACTTATATGTAGCTTTAGAGCATTTGATAATAAGTGCTAGCCAGCAACTTATAGCACTGGATTTAGTTTGATGAACACGCTCGATTCTATATTATACATAGGCCAAACACCGTTGCGTGTGGGTTATAGCTTAAAATATTACCATGTAATGATATATGTAAACATGCCTTTACCGATAGGTCAAATGTGTATCATAGGTATGTCAGAGTAAAAGAACTTACCATTTGAATGTCGAATATTCTGATGGTATAATCTGGAAGAACAGATTCAGCTCTCTTAGTTACAACTAAGTCACCATATGCTGCAGGTTCCTCTAGGGTGTCTGGCCAGTACTGTTCACACTGCTTTCTTCCTTAAACATTATTAATTGTTAGCAACTTACATCTCTCTAGAAGTTAACATACTTACATCTCTCTATAAGTTAACATACTTACCTCTCTCTATAAGTTAATATACTTACCTCTCTTTATAAGTTAGTATACTTACCTCTCTCTATATGTTAATATACTTACATCTCTCTATATGTTAATATACTTACCTCTCTCTATAAGTTAATATACTTACCTCTCTCTATAAGTTAACATACTAACCTCTCTCTATAAGTTAATATACTTACCTCTCTCTATAAGTTAATATACTTACCTCTCTCTATAAGTTAATATACTTACCTCTCTCTGTAAGTTGATACACTTACCTCTCTCTATATGTTAAAAATGTTACCTCTCTCTATAAGTTATATACTGACCTCTCTCTATAAGTTAATTTACTTACCTCTCTCTATAAGTTAATATACTTACCTCTTTCTATAAGTTAATATACTTACCTCTCTCTATAAGTTAATATACTTACCTCTCTCTATAAGTTAATATACTTACCTCTCTCTATAAGTTAATATACTTACATCTCTCTATAAGTTAATATACTTACCTCTCTCTATAAGTGAATATACTTACCTCTCTCTATAAGTTAATATACTTACCTCCCTCTATAAGTTAATATACCTACCTCTTTCTATAAGTTAATATACTTACCTCTCTCTATAAGTTAATATACTTACCTCTCTCTATAAGTTAATATATTTACCTCTCCCTATAAGTTAATATACTTACTTCTCTCTATAAGTTATTATACTTACCTCTCTCGATGAACTGAGTCAACATAACTATCATAGTAACATTCTGTTCCCAAATCATTCTCCAGAAATGGCCAATAGTTCCTGGTAGGGGTCCCTGAGTAGCAATGTATGTTTCTGTTGAGGCTTTACCCTATCATAAATATAAATAACTGCAGATTCTCAATATTTTGGGATTAGGATTAAGAGGCCTGTGTATAAAGTGCACAATTGAATAAGTAAAATAATTAAAACTTTTATACTTGTATGATGTCCAGATAATTACTAATTACGTAAGTATAATTCTATGTTGACAATTTAATTAAGAATTGTTTGAAATTCAGAATTACATGCATGGCTATTAAACATGCAAACACCAGAGGAAACTCATAATTTCTCACAGGAATGAAGTTAGCATTGATGTAGTCTCCCTCTTCCTTGTTAGATGTTAGCTTCACTCTGGAGTGATCAACTAGAAACATTAGCAAATGCAGTGAGTAACTACTACTAGTGGTGGTACACTTATAATTCCTGCTATATAGAAATTATCATGTAACATCAACATGCAAATAATATCATTCACTCGAAAGAAGACACCTGATCGGTTACCCTACAGACTAATCAGTTATATGGTGCACTTGGACATTTAATAAAACATCATTTTATTCTGCACATGAAACACTTTTCCTTAATTTTCACTCAGTGAAACTTAATTGCAAAACTTTATCTCTGTTTCCAGAGACCAAGCCTATGCAACAGTAAATAGGTCATTTTACTTAATTTAGTACACACTGGAATTCTCCAGTTTTTAGCTATTTGTTACAATTTAGCTGCTAATGAACATGTGTTTTTTTCCAAAACTAGTAAAATATCAACAAATACACCTAAATAATCAAAGTTCTTTTTAATTTTGCTTGATTTCCCATGTTTTTTCTTACTTTTTCAGTTACTTTTGATTGCAGATCGTTACGGTCTTTTTGTAACGGTCCGCAATCAAAATTAGCTAAATAAATAGGAAAAAACGTGGGAAATTAAGCAAAATTAAAAAGAACCTTGATTATTTAGGTGTTATTATTGATATTTTACTAGTTTTGAGCAAAAAAACATGTTCATTAGCAGCTAAATTGTAACAAATAGCTAAAAACTGGAGATTTCCAGTGTGTACTAAATTAAGTAAAATGACCCAAATACTAGATACTTCTAGTGCAGGCAAACACATCATTGTTAAAACTGAATATTTCCAACCTCATACTGTGCTATATGTAGATAATCGTAAATATTTCACAAAAGTGTATAATCTAAACAATAACTCTCTGCTAAAAAAATGCAAAATACATTTTTATATTCTAGTTTTATAGTTTGTGTATTAAACTCAAAACAAATACATTTAGTTATAAGGTAGTTTCAAGTTATTTTGAAAGCTAGCCTTGCTGTAAACTCATGCTCTTATATCCCTGTACACTGAGAATTCTTACTAATCACAGCAAAATGACATCTTTTGAATGTTATATAAGACTTACAAGGCAGAATGTACAAAGTTCTGTTTTTCATCTTATTTTCTGGTCGAGAGCCTACATCACAGCTGTAGTTGGCACATGTCTCATCTATTTCCTGTACAGATATAATAATATTCTACTTTTATTAGAACATGGCAGGTATATATTTCGGAATACTGATAAACACAACACTATAATATATTATATATAAATAAAATCTAAAAAATATATTGCATAACATAATAATATATTTTAGCTAAATAAAATAATATAAAGAATACAAATAGACAGCATGAGATACAAGCTTTCTTTTCAGTTTGATAAGTTACTTGAAATTCTCTAGAAATTCTTGCGCTAGTTTCCTCATTGGATTCAATTTCTTCATGTATTTCTGTCAACTCTGTACTTGTTTTTAGTTGATCAGCTAAATCCTTCTTTTCTTTTCTACAAATAATGTTCATAATAATATAATCTCCAGAGTGTGTGGGTGGCCATGTGATGTGCAGCTGACAGATGATATTGATGAAGAGCTAATAATAGCAGCAACAGCACAGAGATATAGACAAGAGACGGTCACATGTATGCATGTATGTATGTATGTATGAAATGTGATATACTCTCTGAAAGCAAAGTGAAGGACAGTGTTAAAAGAATTAAAAGGTAAAAAATATCGCATGGCTTTGAGCATATACATAGCTTGCTTTATTTATTATCTAACACAATCATTACCTTCTTTCCTAAAATGCTAATGAATTTTTTATTTGATGTTTGGAAGTAGGTTAATTGAATGAAGAGACATGAGTCAATGCAAACCGAAACCACAAGTCTGTACAGACCTTGGGAATGCAGTAAATAAATGTTAAATTAAAATTATTACAGTCCCAAAAAAAAATATTATTTTGATCATAGCAGGGTTTTTATACTTACTTTGTTCGTTGTTGACGGCGGAAAATATACACTAGCAAAGCGACACATACAAGTAGGGTGACAGAAACGACCACCCCTACTATTATTGGAATATAGTTGAGCTTAGTCTTAGCCTCAACTATGCAGTCCGAGTCACTGTATCCTGCAGAAGTGAATCCTCTCACGTAGACACTGTAAACATAAGTATATACTATAATATACTGTGTATATATACTATATTATACAGCGTTTATATACTATAATACTACAGTCATAGTCTGTAAAATACACAATCAACTTACCAATATTGTTGGTTGGACTTGAGTGGACCATTACATAGTCTTGTGTCTCCATCTTTACAACTTGTATCAGTTCCAACATTAATCTGGATACTTCTTGCCACAGCCCTACAAAAATACAGACTATCCAGTACCTTACTATCAGTAACTCACTAACTACGGCAGTAACTTGCTAACTATCAGTAACTCACTAACTATCAGTAACTCATTAACTATCAATAACTCATTAACTACCAGTAACTCACTAACTACCAGTAACTCATTAACTACCAGTAAATCATCAACCCCCAGTTACTCTGCAATGGGAAGTCGACGTATATTATATGTGGTTTTCAGTCAAGCTCATGATAGCTTATAATACAAACATATCTCAAACTCACTGATAGTGGAGATAGTCAAGTCACTGGTTGTGTTACTGTAGGTAGAAATATTAACCTTTGTAACAGCTTCTAAGTACTTTATACTTTCAAAAGAAACATCCTATCATAAAAACCCATACAAGGTGACACTGTAATTGGGTTTGGTCAAAGAAAAGCTGTTGTGTGTGGATTTAAAACATGCTTCATGCGGAGAAAATGGTGAAGGGCCAATGCGGGAAGCTCGTGCTGATATGATCTAATTTACTGGTTGTCATTAACGAGTACGCTTTTAGAGTTTGAATTCACGTTTCAACTTTTAGCAAACTGAATTAAAGCTGTTTCAATAATTATGACGTTTTCTGCTTACATTATCTAAACTCTAAAGTCAACTTCCCGTTGCAGAGTAGATGGCATACCTATCGAAACAAAAGCCTTTAGGCGAGCACCACAGTTAAATGCAAATGTCATTAGTTAATAAATTTTCTTGTCTGCATATAACGCACTCTGTGTAGTAGGTTGTTTCCGCAATGAATTTTCACGCATTAGGACTCGCACTCGGAAAATGCGTCCAATGAGCCCTACCCTTACTCAACAGCAAATATAATAGTTGCGCCTGTAACTGAACATGAACTAGATATAACATTTCAAAGTATACCTTTTCTTTCTGTTAGAGTTGGTTGGCCAATCAGGAGGACTTTTTGTAGGTGCCGAAATAGCATATGGTTCTTTGAAATCACTTTTCTTAGCTTGTGCCCATGACGCTACACCAGGAACTGCCTCGCTTAGCTCATCTAAATATATTTAATAAACATAATATAGTACCTGTTTGCTAGTTGATTAAAGTAAAGCTTTGATATGTGGAGATATGAAATACTGTCAGAGGGTCAACCATAATGTATGTGTTATTACAGGTAACACAGTTTAACCACTAAATATAAACAAATCTTTAAAAAAATCACTGAGGAAGAAAGTTATATACAGTAGTTACAGAAACACTTTAATAACTGTTTAATATTACATAATTATTGTGGACTCTCACAGTTTATAGAGATGTGATGAGATTTAACACAGGAGTACAAGAGAGAGAAGACAACTACCACAATACAAATACATACATGTCTATATAGCTTTTACCTTCTCTGAATTGCTGATTAGAGACTTGTCCAATAACTAGAATTTGGTATTTAATAATATTTCCTGAATCGAGAGAAAACATGGTGGTTACATCAGATGGAAGATAGAATGATAGTTGGCTAATTTGTTCATCCACACTGAGTTGCTCTTTTACTGCATCGGATACTTTAGGAACTGCTGTGGGAGCTGAAAAAGAAATATTGAAAGGACTAAAAAGAAACAATCAACATGATGCATAAAACAATTCTTATTTTCATTTTAATTTGTCAAAGGTTATAATTGAAGAAGCCATCATACATTAATCAAGCAGAGGGAATACCGCAGTGTAGACACACATATCACATAACCAACTGTTCCTATACTCATCACATAGAGAGACAGTTTGATGGTAACAAGTTACATATAATATACCAGAGCATATATGACATCACCAACAGTACAGAGAGACATACTTGATTCTAGAGTGCTGACAGTTCTAATTGCTGTTTCTCCCCAACCTTCTGGAGAATTCTGCAAATACTCAGTTCTTGCTTGTATTGATACTGTGTACTTCTTATTGTGTGAGAGACCAGTGGTTATTCTATAACTCCTGGCTATAGAGTCCACCTACATAGTTCAGTAGTGTTAAACTATATACTTATATACTAAGGCTACTATATACTCATCTCTTATACTGAAGTTATCACACACTCATCTCTCACCTCTTTAGTTTCTACTCCACTAGATGGAGAGTTAAGCACCTCCTTCCACTGAATCCTGTAACCGGTAATCACACCATTAGGTGAAATTGGCTCCTCCCATCTAATGTCTATATATGGTAACTTTATACTCCCACTAGTGTCTATACCAGCTGACGGGTTATTTAGAAGTCTTGGCTTTGTAGGGACTAATAAATAAGATATTGTTTTACATTAACAAGACAGGATCTTTTAATACAATTTTTACATTAAAATCACATGTTTTGGAAAACTTTGAAAACAACTGAGAACACTTGACATAATTGACCTGTTTTATTGTCATAAATATGAGATGCTATGGTCATGTCTCTTTTATAAGAACTGGGAATAACTCATTTCAGCGTTCAGATTTTAGAAATAGATTAATTACCAATTGCAAGCTATTTAAACAGCTACAGATGGAGATTTGGTGTACTTACAGTATTGTTTAGTTCTCTGACTTATATCTCGTGGGTCACCATAACCTGCTGATGTTTTAGCTTGAACTGATACTGTGTACTCAGTATAGGGTTCAAGGCCAGTGATATTATATTCAAGAGGATCCTACAGCAATTATTAACTTAAGATATTTATATGTCAAATATTTACAATACACTGAGAACTACTAAAGTATAATACGAGACATGGATGTACTGTATACATCAGTGGAGTTATTCCTGTCTATGTTTAATATGTTCATGATATGATATAATTCTCAAGTAGCCCCCATAGTGTAATGGGTAGCACACTGGTATTCAAGGTAGAGGACTAGGATACAGAGTATAATAAGGTATAGATACAGAGTACAGCAAAGTATAGATACAGATTATAATAAGGTAAAGATACAGAATATAACAAGGTGTAGATACATAATACAACAAGGTGTAGATACAAAATAGCTTAATTGTCTTTTTCTTTCAGATGATAGATTATAATATAATTTCATGAGTCAGCAGACTTTCATTAGAAATAATCTGGCTGTAAAAGGACTCTCTGTACTAAGATAGTCGCTTTTAGTAGGGTCTCACAACTACAGAGTAAAAAAATTGTTAATATTATTAGACACTCACATCAGCTGAGACATTTATTGATGCTGTATGATTGGGTAGAACTGATATTCTGTAACCTTCAATAACTCCAACACCTTCACTTGAGACACTGATCCAGTTAATATATATTGAAGAGTGAGTATAAGACAGGATGTTGACAGTGTCAGGAGCATTAGCACCTGTAACAGTATGTGGGGTATTAGATATATCATGTGTCAACTAGTGTATGTATCAACCAGTGTATGTGACAACTATGTCAACCAGGTTATTAAATATTAAATATATATATGTTCTGTGCTGATGAGGGGACAAGCCCCGAAACAGCCGCTGTCCACAGATTGAGGTAATATGCTCTCACTTAATGCTCAGCAATGACATTCAGTGATTGAGCTCTCTAACCATGGTCACAAACTCAAGCTGCTAGCATTTTGCAAGGCTCGTGACTCCTAGGTGACCCCTAGAGTCACTTGAGCTCTCTGGCTTGAGTTTACACACCTTTTAAATATGCTTTAGTAGAAACATAAGTTTCTACTATTGCGAAGGTGTGGGCCATGGTACTCTGTTCTGTGCTGATGAGGGGACAGACCCCGAAACAGCCGCTGTCCACAGATTGAGGTATATATATATATATATATATATATATATATATATATATATATACATATATATATATATATACATATATATATATATATATATATATACATATATATATATATACATATATATATGTATATATATATATATATATGTATATATATATATATGTATATATATATATATATGTATATATATATATATATATATATATATATATATATATATATATATATATATATATATATATACACACACACACACATACACACACACACACACACACACACACACACACACACACACACACACACACACACACACACACACACACACACACACACACACACACACACACACACACACACACACACACACACACACACACACACACACACACACACACACACACACACACACACACACACACACACACACACACACACACACACACACACACACACACACACACACACACACACACACACACACACACACACACACACACACACACACACACACACACACACACACACACACACACACACACACATATATATATATCAGCAATCATTTCCAAATAACTAATTAACCAATTATAATGTTATATATCATAATAAATTGTAACAAAATTTCACCAATTTTATGGAAATCCTAAACTTATAAAGTCACTGCTGTACATACATAAAACAATATGAAATCTAACAAATCGAGAAGATTAGAGAAGTCTACTAAATAACTCCATCAATCAGTGAAGAGATTACTCGTAGAAAGTTAACACAACAGCCTTACGTTTCTCAAGTGTGGTAGCATTTTCTTCACTTGAAGACGGTTCTTTAGTGTTGAAGGCCCAAACACTGAATGTGTAATCGGTGAAAGCAGATAGCTTAGTTACAGTGTAGGATATGGAAGAGAAATCTGCTGACTTCTTTATTACATCATCCAGTCTATTGGTACATTCTATGACCTTTTTATCTAGTGCTGTCGTGTAGTTGTGTTCTCTTCTCTGTAACAACACAATCTCTGATTACCTCACTGTGTTGTGAGTACAAATGACACTCTACACAGGAAGGAACTGTTACTTACCCGACAGTCTTCACAGGAAATGAGAGTAGAACTGACACAAGTAGTATTAGAGAGTAGTTTTGTCTGAATCACATAGGCTACTACTACTCCGTTCTCTTGCACAGGTTTATTCCAAGTTAACGTGACGCTAGAGCTGGTGGCTCCAGTTGCTGTGAGGTTTGCTACTGGACCAGGTTCTGTGAGAGAGTAAATATAATACATACATCAGTAGATGTAATAAACACTATCAATATCATATAGTGAGCCATGTGAATAGATAAATAGATTACAACATTTTAAAAACATGATATAGTAATTCAAGTGTGTAATAGTCAACTAACACAACTAAATACAGAGCTAAAGACACTTGGTAAAATATATTTATATTGTAATAGAAGTGAACATACTATCTTCAGCAGTTGTAACATCTACTCTCTCTGTATAATTACTATACTTGTAGGAGCCAGGTCTTTCTACATCTGCAGCTTGAGCGCTAACAGTGAAACTGTATGAAGTATCTGGACTCAGTGAAGAGTACTCTTTGAATGTGGTGCTACCAGAGACTGTATCTGTTAAAGTAAAGACTATCTCATGTTACCAGATAGATATATAATACACACTATGTCTCTGTTTAGGTGACTCTCACAGCTATATATAAGTAGTCTAGTATCATATACAACATGTGTGGCTAGTGACAGGGTGTACCTATACCCTCACCTGTGATATTCCTTTCTGGTGTAAAGAGCACAGTCTCAAATCCATCTCTTCTACCAGTTCCTAAACTCCAAGTAAAATTCAGCATACTGCTTCCTGGAGGAATCTTCACCTCAACTGATTCTGGTTTGGTTGGAGCTGCAGAAAAACATAAAAGAATGCAGGTAAGAGGAACTAGTGATCACTAGCAGGATGGAGGGAGGTGGTAGCAAGAGTTCACAGTGAAATTTGAAGTGTTTGTGTAATTTAAAAATAAATTAAGAAGAATAGATAACTTTAGATAGGTTAACCTTAGGTTCTCATGAAAACAAATATACACAAAGCTAATGAAAGAATAGAGACTATTTAAAAATTTTAATATCCAAGGAAAAATAGCAGCTATATACATACAATTACGAAAAACTTCAAACTGCGGTATGACGCAATACAGAGCTGAAAGAGCATATTATATTCACAAGGATATAGTATGTAGATGTAATCAGACAAGAGCCACTTAGTAATGATAAAATGAGAAAGTTTGCAAAAGTAAATTTATTATAACGCTAATAATGGATGTAGTAAATTGTTAGAAGTGCAAACGTTGATCACTGCAAAAACTACAAAAACGGGGGAGCCAGTCACAGTAAAATACAAACTTATCTCTAATTTTCTTCAAAATACTAACAGCCTTGCAAGAAAAATGTAGCAACTATTACCAACTAAAACGGTTAAAAACTAACAAATTTTAAATGCTGACAACCTAGAGTTGGCTTAAAGTCATGGCAAGTCAAGTCAACTGGTAACCAAGTCAAGTTGAAAACAGCAGAACCTGAGCTGACTTGAATTAGTTTGAATAGATTTGCGAGAAACAACTCCAATTATGCACATATTACAAAGCATGCTGGGTTATTACATGAATTTAGCATTGAAAAACTATCGCTATTTTGGTTCTAGCCATTTTGAACTCAACATTTATTTATCAGTAAGAAATAACACTCAAAAAACTACCATAAATTAGAATATATCAAGTCTGTTTTTCATATTAAAACCATTAAAATAATTATGGTAAACTTGAAAAATAAAACTAAGCAATTTGATACTTTGACCAGCATAGAGTCTGAGCAACAAAACACTGAATATGATATTATTATTATGGATAGTGCAGGTTGTAAATACAAGACATGTGGAAACAACTCACCAACTGTGTATTTAACTTCATTGCTTGGGGAACTCCTTTTACCGGTAGAGGACACAAATTTAACAACAAATGTGTATCCGTGTCCTTCTGTGAGGTTGTCTATGGCTAAGGGGCCAGTGGTATTTCCAGTAGTATTAACACTTGTAAGTTCATTATCAGACTAAAACATATTATAATTTCACTTAGAATGTATTCACGAGATAATATTATCTGTCACAGCTTTTAGTAAATCAATAAAATACAGTAGGAAACACACGAATAACAACTGTCAACGAATCTGAAATGAAATTGAATAACAAGTGAAACATTACTATCTCATGTGAGTGTACAAAGACTTACATCTGTGTAGGTAACTTCATAATAACTAATATCAGCCATCCCTGGAGGTTCAGTCCATTTCAGAGTAACCGAGGTGTCTCTTCTTTCTGTTATCACAAGATTCTCGGGAGATGATAGACCTGAACATTTATACATTACACTGTGATTATAATATATATGAATAGTGAACATATGACTATGTTACAAGTGTTGAAATAAAGGAATATAGTAATACTGTGGTATAGATTATGGTACAGCACACAAGAAGCTACCTGGCTCAACTTCATTGAAGTCCACCCATCCACTCTGTACAGAGTCAGAAGTAGTGCACACATAGGCTTGTATAGACACAGTATAGACCCTTCCTTGAGTAGCACCTTGCAGAGTGTAGGTTCTCGATGTGTTATCTGGAATATCTAGAGAGGAGCTCCTATCACCACACAACCCTGTATAACAGAATGTTATACAGAATACAACCATAACAGTCTGTAACATCGCAGAGACACCCAACATCTAGTAAACATACCTTCCCCTTTTTAGGAAGTGTCTGAACTGAGAATATAAAGTAACCATGTGAGGTACATAAGCAGCAACAACATAATGGAATGATTGCTATGCAAGTAGCAACTACGTTACATGATGATGGTTTATTTCTAAGTTTCTATTTGCAAGTGTAGAGCTAAATTACTAGAAAGGGGAAATTATCAAGTTATTAACTAAACCCCTGATAGATAATCCCTTCCTAGTTAATAGCATCTGATGAAAGTGTAGACAATAAATAATCTTACCTACAGCTGGGATACAGCTTAACCTGAATCCACTGACAACATGTGTACCATCATATGTCCATTCTAGAGTGATGTTTGTACCTGAGGGGTTTGCTCTGGTTGGAACTACATCTGATGGAACTATTGGAGCAGAAGGAGAAATTATTATAACTGTGTGTTAATATGTTAGTGTATACTGTATAGTATATAGTAGTTAGTATCAGTTAATATGTTAGCGTATACTGTACATTATATAGTAGTTAGTATCAGTTAATATGTTAGTGTATACTGTATAGTACATAGTAGTTAGTATCAGTTAATATGTTAGTGTATACTGTATAGTATATAGTAGCTAGTATCAGTGAATAAGTTAGTGTATACTGTATAGTATATAGTAGCTAGTATCAGTTAATATGTTAGTGTATACTGTATAGTACATAGTAGTTAGTATCAGTTAATATGTTAGTGTATACTGTATAGTACATAGTAGTTAGTATCAGTTAATATGTTAGTGTATACTGTATAGTATATAGTAGCTAGTATCAGTGAATAAGTTAGTGTATACTGTATAGTATATAGTAGCTAGTATCAGTTAATATGTTAGTGTATACTGTATAGTACATAGTAGTTAGTATCAGTTAATATGTTAGTGTATACTGTGTAGTATATAGTAGCTAGTATCAGTTAATATGTTAGTGTATACTGTATAGTATATAGTAGTTAGTATCAGTTAATATGTTAGTGTATACTGTATAGTATATAGTAGTTAGTATCAGTTAATATGTTAGTGTATACTGTACAGTATATAGTAGTTAGTATCAGTTAATATATTAGTGTATACTGTATAGTACATAGTAGTTAGTATCAGTTAATACATTAGTGTATACTGTACAGTACATAGTAGTTAGTATCAGTTAATATGTTAGTGTATACTGTATAGTATATAGTAGCTAGTATCAGTTAATATGTTAGTGTATACTGTATAGTATATAGTAGTTAGTATCAGTTAATATGTTAGTGTATACTGTGTAGTATATAGTAATTATTAGCTAATATATTAGTGTATGCGGTATATAATATAGTCAGCTAGTATTAGTTAATATGTTTATCTACACTGAGCAGTAAGCTAAGTACCAGAGATGGCAATCAACCTATTAACATCAAAGTGTCTACAATAAAAATACATATATATTATATTGTAGAATTCCAGGATCAACAATGCAAGTTAATGGTTAAAGAATTGAAAACAAATCAAATGGTTTTGATAAGTTTTTCAGTTATATTTGCTGCAGCACTTTTCAGGAAAGAAAGCAGAGGCAATGTGCTACAGGCATACTAGAAATATTTGGTTAAAGTGCAACATAATGCAGTAGGCAATACCATTTCGTTAGATAACAAGTGTAATGGTAGCTGGTGTTATAATTACACAAACTAGTGTAGGGAATAAAACAGGCAGTAAGCATTAAGAACTCAAAAAGCAGAAGATGAGAAAGCATTTTGTGAAGCTGTCTAAAGCCCCCAGCAGATACGTGTATGCAGTGTATAGAATATGGTAAGTGAATGAATACAAGGACATACCCATAGTTAGCTCAGCACTATTCTCTGGTGTGGAAGGTGCATTATTACTGATTACAGTTACAGTAAATATGTACGTTTCCCCAGGAGTCAAGTTATTTATAGTAACAGAACTATCACTTCCACGAGGCACGTCTTCCACAGAAGGAAGAGGGGAACTTTCGCCAACCGTTGGCCCCAAGCCAACCTCATTTGGGAGAGGGATCACAGGATGACTGAGAGGACCCCTACAGAGTCTGCCGATACTGAGTGGCAGGCACCTCCGAGATCTCGGAGACCGCAAGGTCTACCCGATCCTCCTGCCTGGCCACTCCGTGACAGGTTTGCGGAGTTGCCCGAGGAGGTTGTGAAGGAGGACTCAGATTACTTGCAAAAGTACCCCAAGCAACCCTCTCGATCTCAGAAAACCACTGTTGTCTCTAAAACAAAGAGGAGGCCCGCTGTGTGAACCCAAGTTATGTAACTCCCAGAGACTATCCGCTCCAGAAGCACTCAACCATACGGAAGCAGCTACTTCTTGCCCGGAAAAAATTTAGGTAAAGCTGCCACATTCCTACTGGACACTGGGTGCGCTACAAACCTGCTGAGTAGGCATTTCTTTGACACCCTTGGCACCCGAGAGAGAGCGAGCCTCGAGCCGTACGAAGGTGCACATGGTACGTTGGCGGACAGATCATGCATTCCTTTTTTACGATATTATCCTGCTACTTGGACGCATCCGTGGTCAGGCGATTCCTGAGACGTTTATAGTCAGCCAGCTGAAGGAAGATGCCATCCTGGGATGCCATTCCTGGAAAAACACCAGTGTCATATGGAGTTCCAGAAGTCGGCGGTGGTGATGGCTGGGAAAGAACTTGTCTGTGTTGACAGGTTTGGCAGGCCCTTGGTGGGCGGAGTCCAGGTAGTGCAGGAGGGCATGGTTCCAGGAAGATCCCAGGCAACTCTTCGCTGCAGAGTCGACTGTAGGGAGATCGCCGACCTGGGGGTGGTTGAAGGAACGCACGGAGCAATTCGACTAGCAAACCGCCTGAATCGGCTAGACTGTTGGAGAAAGCTTCTCGCGCAGTGTATCAACCCCTTCACGGAACCTGTTCAATTATCGGCCGGAGCGCTGGTGGGGAAGTACTACTCCATCCAATGTGGGTCCGGCATTGGAAACAGTGACCGACACCCAGAGAAACCCCCTCGAACCAGTCGAGGAGCAGTCCCGGAGAACATGGCTGACCTGTACGATGGGGCGTGTGGTAACTGTATAAGTAGTACTAAACGCCAAGTACTGGCTCAACTACACACGGAGTACAGTGATGTCTTCAGTCGTGGCGATGGAAACATGGGGCTGGCCAAGGTTATTTCCCACGAGATACCCCTGGCAGCTAGCACCACCCCCATCAGGCAGCCAACCCGACGTCTTGGCCCGGAGAAGGAGGTGAGCCGGCAAGTGTAGGATGTTTTCGACCGGGATCTGATTAAACCTGCCCAATGTGCATAGAGCTTTCCAGTAGTCTTGGTCAAAAAGAAGGATGGTAGCTGGAGGTTCTGTGTGCACTACCGCAGACTCAACAGCGTCACCATCTAAGATGCCTATCCTCTCCCACGGATAGATGAGTCTCTGAATGCCCTCGCGTGCAGCAAGTACTTTAATACTTTGGTTCTGCTTGGTGGATACTGGCACGTACCTCTCAGTCCTGATGCCTAGGACAAAGCAGCATTCATAACTCGCGATGGGCTCTGGAAGTGGAAAGTACTGCCATTTGGACTAAACCTAGAACAGTCATCGTCAACTCGCCAGACTGCTTATGATGATGACATATAGAAATCTGTGTCTGCAGTCACTGGATTGTTGATTTAATTTATCACATCAATAGCAAGGGTTTTGAATTAGTTATTACGGTAATTTTTTGCCTAAAGTAATTGCCTTTTTATGATGTAGTTTGTGAACAGCATTGGGTGGTCGATAAACTGTTTTTTAGCTACCTTTCCCGTTTCTTTAATTTCCATGGCAACTTCAATCGCTTGAGTGAAAGTAAGATCTTCATCATTGAGTTTGACAAATGTTTTCAGTGTAGCCTCATTGCCAGCTGAACATATAAATATTGTCCCGAGTGCTTCGCCTTGTGGGTCATGGATAGAGGTAAAGTCACAAGTTGTTGCGTCATGTAGAATAATAGCAGCTAGTTTAAGAATTTTTTCTCCTGGTTTTCTTTTCATGTCGCTCCAGAGTCTGTATCTCTCTTTGATGATAGATGTCCTTGAGTAGTACTGAGTCATCATGCAGTTATAAATATTGTTTTTCGAGAGTTTGTTGATCTGTATCTTTGGTGTCTGTTACTCTGCCCAATCAATCAATTGCTTGTATATGGCTGTTGATTTATTCGTCAAAAATACTTGTGATATTTTGTCATCGGTGATGGAGTTAGTTCCAATAAATGTTATAAACGTTGATCTGCAGTTTGTCCATAGTTCAGTACTTGGGTCGAGGGAGTAAAAAGTTGGAGTGGCTGATCGAGATTTCTTTCCTGCTGACTCGGTGAGTTGTTTGATCAGCTCCTGATTTTTTGTCTCTCTGCATTTCCAACTGCCCCTTCTGTAACTCTATCTGCTTTTTCTGTTGTGTTAGCTGCTGAATTAGAAAAGCAAATTGCCGATCTGCAGGCATAGACATTGTGGATTACTTCTTGTTGATAGATGAAAGAGTTTCTGATGATAGTCAAACATTGGTGAGTGTTGTGCAGTTGGCTAGAGTGTTGAAGAAGATCTTTTAAACTGATAGCAACCTTCTCCCCAAATATTCCGTATTTTAATAGATATATATGTGTGCTTATTGCTGCAGACTGATAAAAAAAGGCAAAGAGAAAAAGTGACAAGTCATAAGTCTTATGTAAATGAATAACAGAAAATGCTGAGTTTATATAGCAGTCTAAAAAGTTTGCTATTGTGATAAACTTGTGGGTCGAATGTAACTCAGTGCTAGAACATAACTCTTTGTAAGAGAGAACAAGAAGCGATGATGTAGTAGGTAGAAGCAATTTTTATTGTAGAGTAGAAAATAGGTCCTTCACAAGCAAGCTCCAGTGGTAGACTGAATCTACACTGGAACTCGCCTGCTTTTATACAAACATAACAAAAGGCACGCACACAGAAGACCCTTTGTTGTTCGAAAATCGGAAGTTCCGCACTTCGGAAGGACCAAAGTTCGAAAACCCCGAATTTCGGACAACAAATATCTAGTATCAGTATTATTATAAAACGATAAAATAGCAAAAAGAAAACAACTCCGGAATGCGTATTTCAGCAATCACAATACTTAGGCATTAGAAAGCTACCTCGCTTAACTACAATTACAGCATTCAAAACGATACGCAACAAGTAATTATAATACTGACGCACGCAGTTACTTCAGAACAAATAAAGGATGAAAATCCATTACACTATTCTGTAGTAGCCAGAATCATAGTAGAAAGAACATAATGTAGCTAACATAGCTATGATAATACAAATGAAACTGTAATTATTAAACAATTAGTTTTCCAAGCTTTTGTAATGTCCCAACAGGTCTGTTTATAGTACTCGCCAAGGCTGGTTGCACTCCAAATTTGGTTGCCTTGATTGCTGTTTGCATAGAACAAGCAGCTGTAACAGCCCTACGTGCAGCTGTGCTAGTCCTACACGCAGCTGTGCTAGCCAGCGGTCAGGGTGACAAGCACACATAAATTTAAAGAGCATGCTAAACACATTACACTAATAATCCCAACACTAAATATATGTTATGTACATACACTATGCCCCAACTCTAAATATCTCTACTATATACCTACTCTGACTGATACAGGACCACGTTATTTCCCTCATAGTTTTGTTGGTTTCATAAATTATCAGTAGAGTTTCGTTGACCCAGACACCAGAAGTTAAATCTTTCAACAGACATGCATCAGCAGCTCCATCACGAGAATGGAAGATTTTTGAGCACATCTTTATCAAAGTGCCTGTAACAATAAAAAGCAAGCCAATTTGTTACAACCAAGTTGCAATAACATCACATTCTATGTCATCTGAGACCAACATTCTAAATCAATGTCCCACTACGCTTAATTTACCGAACTTTTTAAAACAAATAATTGAAATTTGCACACGCCCTTCTTTTACAACTAAAACATACAATTTAGGCAAGTCGTGTAATAATATATGCAATGATATCTACCATCAACAAAGTTATAGAAAAACATCGAAGCATATTTTTTGTCCAGAATACATAGCCAGTCAGGGTCTGAAGGATGCTTTAAGATACTTCCTTCTGGTGTTGAAACAGTAGCTGTTCTATTTGGATACCTACAATAAAATACAGTGTTTATAGCACAGATGATGGCTATTTTTAAAATGGTCCTTTGTGGTATGAGTGCTTAAAAATGTTTGCTAGATCAAACCAACACTTCAGTTAAATATTAGCTCCTACTACAAACAGCTATATGGTTTGTTACAAAAAAATCTCGTGGTTAGTTTCTACCTGTGTTATAGTTATAATAAACCATAAATGCATTAAAACTTGTAAGTTAGTCATTTGACAACAAAACATACAAAATTAAAACTGTCTAAAATGTTTCCAGAACTCATTTTATCAAGCTACTAAGCCAATAGTCAGCAAACTTTTACACTTTTAACTGACAACAATAATGTTGCCCCTGTAAGTTTAAAAGTGCATGTAGCTAATCTCTGTGATAAACTAGAAAGCAAAGGTTAAAGGCGTTTGCTCAATGTCTGACACTTTTTTTAAATTCCATCAAGAAAATCAATTTTAAAAAACTTCCTTTACCTTAAGTACATCTGTGCATTCCCTGAAGAACTAAAGTCTAAACTGGTGTACTTGTTAGTTTGATATCCACTCACATCGTATCTGTTTATCCCTTCACCAACCTTCTGCCACACAACGTCACCTACAGTCAACATATCTCCAATCCCATCAGAAATTGTGGTGGATATTTCACTGAGAGGCAGAAGGCCTGTCTGTGTGTAAGGAAGCTGAGGAGATGTTCTGCTGAACGTGTATACACCATTATCTTGTACAGAGATGAAGAAAGTATCGGCAGCTTCATAATAAGTCATACCATAGACATCTCTTGGGTCTGTGTTACTATCAAAACCGAGTGTGCTGTTACCACAGTGACCTTTGCCTATTATAGTTGTAAGATTTGCAGCCATCCTGTCAAGTTTTCTAACACAAGATCTTTGGTCAACAAAGTAGATATACTTCTGATTTGATGTCTGATACATGTGGCTAATTCTGATCATTGCAAACGTATCATTATCTCCATCAATAAACTCTTGTGGATCATATCTGTCAGTAAAGGTTTTAGTGGGATCTCCATACAACACTGTAAATAGAAAAACCAATTTTACTCCTTTAAACAGCATGTGAGAACAATTGTACATATTTTTTTTCAAAACTGAAATATTATGTTTTATTGAAGGATTTTCTTTTTAGATATTTTTTTAGTATATTTCTAACCAAACGTTTAACTTTTTTAGTTTGCCATATTTTTAGTCACTCTTATTATTTTCTCTCATCGAATCTAAAATCGCTTTATTAGAGAGTGACATCACTCTTAAATGAACCAGAGTTAATTTTCTTTGATAAGCAAAACACATTAGACATGTGCATGGCGTTTCTCATTTTTAATTTAGGTGGGTCAAATCTTGCTGCAATCCATGCAATTGAATAGTTTTTGATTAAACGGCAATTCACTTGTCTTGGTTAGCATAATCGCAACTTTAAGCAGATACATCCTATATTGCATGAATAAAATTCATGGCTAACCTGTAAGAGGTTGTGTTACGTCATCAATGGGTAGATTAGAGATGGCAGCTGTTCTCTTAAGAGACACCTGAGGCATCACAGCTATCAGCAGTTGTGAGGGATTTGTTAAATCTATCTGCATACAAAGTATAATGCGGCAAATTTTAGAACAAAGTTTACAGTCTCTGAAAAAAAAGTATAAAGAAGCAATTACAATGGCTACCTCCAACGATATCTTATATGGTGTATAAGTATACAGTATACTACTAGAATGGCTGGTTGTGTGGAATATTGAAAGTAAATATTTGGTGCTTGCTATAGAGTTGCCTTGCCAATACATAATGTGAATAGGTTATGTCAATTCTTTTCAATCATTTGTAAATATACATAAATACATGAGTTTATTGTCTTACGATGTTACTGAAACTATGTACAAAATTTGACTTGTGCTACTGCAATTAGATACAAGTATTGATTTGAGTAACCAAGGCGAGTTACAATTATTTACTTGAGGTTTTTCATATTAACTGCTCAAACTCAACTTAGATTTTGATAAAAAAGAGCTAAAATAACAATCTGGTCATACAAAATTAAAAAGTAATTATTAATGCTAACATCATGCATTATACTCTATCACTCAAATTCACTCTCTGAAATCAAATTTCATATTCATTGCAAAAAATTTACTCTTGCAAACTTGAGTTATAAATTGCATAAGCTATATGTAGCCCATCAGATACCTGCATGCCACCTGTTTCCATGAAGTAGGAGGTATCTTGAGGTAGATTAGGGTAGAAAGTAGCTGTGACAGAGCTTACAACTCCATCTTCCAAATTTACCTCCACATTGTGACAGACACTGCAAGAGATTAATGAAATACTGAGTTCACACCAGTACCATTACACAGAGGAACTTACTATTGAGGTGTAAATTAACTGCTTATATAGTGCATATTGTGTGACAGTAGAAGTAAAGTAAATTTAAGTAAAAAGCTTAAAGGTTGTGCTGTTGAAATTGTTGCATTACCATATTACTCGCTATTTATGTCCGTCAGTGCTGATTAGTAAAGGCTATATAGTTTTAGTTGGTAAGGAAACTCTTTAATGTCTCACTCTCTTATAAGCCAGAGAATACAGTTACTAATATATTGCATCACTCAGCATGTCATATAATGATTGTATGCTCAAATAGCAACATGCACTTCCTTACAATGGCTACACGTAATTGGTCAAGTGAAACACAAACATCAACACTTGCAGAAAAATTCAAAGAGTTTCGCATCATCGTTAAGGTCATATAAGTATTTTGTCAAATGAAACACAAACATATCAGCACTTGCAGAATAATTCAAAGAGTTTCGCATTAGTGTATAGCATGTCCATTGGACAAACGTTAGGGTCATATAAGTATGCTTATAGAGCATCTACCAATCTACATTTTAAGCTCACATAAATGCTAAAGAGGCATCAGATGTATAAACACAGGAGTTATAATAATTTAGAGACAGTTACAAACAAAGGGCGGAGAGATTTATTGTTTTCTTTTAGCTACTCGAGTAAGTTTGATATTAAAAGAACCGCAATATGCAAAGTAAAAGTGGTATTGGAGTAGTGTGCAGCAAAAGACTCTTTAAAACATTTAAACAGAGCTGCCATAGTTTCCAATCTGTTATAACTTTGACCAACAGTTAAAACAATGAGTGTCTGTTCGCACTATTCAAAGTGCACTAGGTGCTATTCTCTTACAGCTGAGTAGTATTGGCCTATGATAGTCAGTACACAATACTTTAACAAACTACTTTATGATTAAAAAGCAAGCCTTGAATTTTCACAAAAGCCTTGAGTTTTTACAAGACTTTGTTTTCTAGGCTCTTGTTCATGAAGGGTCATTTCATTTATATTCAACATATTATTATAGATGTCTCAGAAGAAAAATTGAAAAGGTCTATTGTGGATGCATAAAGAATGTTAAATATAATACTAGCATAATAGTAACAGTGTAATACAGTACTTACCTGACCAAACTCAGCAAAGCTGTAACAACTTTTAGGGAGTGGCAGTAAAACTGACTCATAGCGGCTATTGAATGATGACTCTTTAAATAATTTCCAATTCTCATAGTCTTATAATTCAGTATAAAAACACAATATCCTAGCTGCAATTCAAAAATACAAAATCTCTCTAACTGAAGAAACAATGCAATTCTTGGACAATAAAATGTTTGCCCTAAGAAAGGTGATCTCACATATTGCCATCAGAGAACCTTCAGCACCAGATGATTTTCAGATAAAGAATCTTAGGTAACTGATACTATATGATATGTCAATAGATTTTTGACAAAGTTGCTTTATAATATACTAATATGTTATACAACAGCTAAAGAGGTGGTGATCGGCTGCTGTGCTTACAAGTTCTAGCAGATATTTACATTCAAACACTTGATAAACTTTCACTAACAATATAACTGATAGTGGTTAGGTGGCAAACAGTAATAACCCTTATCAGTATACAAAAACTTCCTGGTAGAACACTAAGCTATAATGTGATTTGTCAGCTGCAAGCCATTGCGCAGTTGATGCCTTCGTCTTTTAAATACCATATATGCTTACTTAACTTTGTGGCATTTCTATATCTTTTATGTTTGAAGGAGCTGGTTGTGTAGGCGATTTTTAAAGTCGGTTTCACATAGTTCCATGCACTTGTGGGAGCTGCTTAGTGATGTTATGGTGGCCTGGTAGATGATATTGGAGAGTAAGCACTTGCCATTTATTGGACAGCATGATTCCCTTATATATAAATATATATATATATATCTATATATATATATATATATATATATATATATATATATATATATATATATATATATATATATATATATATATATAATAAATAAAATAAATAAATATAGTCTGGCAGAAAAACACCAATTTTTGACTTAGGTTCGCAACCCCGGATAAAGTTTTTTTCTCTTCTGATTATTCAAATATAGGGTCTAGGTAAGTGTTTCTAGGTGGGTGTGGACTTCTTACCCTTGGGAATTTCGAGAAATTCAAGATGGCCGCCAGGCACCAGATGATTTTTTATAATTCAAATGTGTCTACCCACTAAGGCTAAATGTAAGGCTTCAATGCTTTAAAATCTTTAGAAATTGATATAATAAAGATGCATGTACCTTTATCATGTGTTTTATTGAGTAATAGGCAAATGATACCCAAGGGTAACTAAGCTAAGCCTTAATCATTCACTTTTTTAAAGTTTAACTTAGCCTTGCTGTGTTTATAATTTCCTTGCATCTCTGCATATCAGTTTGTTCTGAATTCATGAAAATTTACTATATGGGCCCGGTGATACTATATGCTGATTACAAATATGTCCAACAAATAAAGCTGAAAGGGGTTCTGCAAAATTGAAATGCAACGTCATTGCCATATGAGCTAAATAGCAATTTATTTCAAACTAGCATGCCTATCAAAAAAGTTTGTTGAGCTGCCAATTTGATAGTTATTTTCCGTTTTAAAGTTTTAGCTATGTTTTTTAAAGTTAGAAAAAAGGTGAACAACTTTGATAACACAACACCATGGCTTCTTAAAATAGTTTAATTGCTTTATTATGAACACATTGTTTATCTAAATATTGACTTTTTGCTTTCGAAAACTACTTTTACAATCAGCACATTTGACTTTTTTTTAAAAACATTTGTAAACAGTTTTTTTATGAATGAGAATCTATTTAATGCTGGGGGAAGTAATACATTCATTGGAACAGTGTTCTCTACCTTTTTCATACTAATCCCCTTTCATAAACGTTTACTATTAATTTCTCCCTTTTAATGACCTATGTTGGGTGCACTGGAACATTAATGATTGAAACTTATTTCGCAAAAGTAGTTAATTCTACTTTTGGTGGTTTCTTCAAAATGCTAAATGAAAAAAGTTTCCCCAGAATGTACGGGGCATGAGAATATTGGTGGGAGAGCTGTTGAAGTCAGTCTTTGATAAAAGTGTAATCACTAGCATGGAGGACCTTAACAAGATGTTGACTAAGATTTCAGAGAGCTGAAGAACAGCAAAAACCGTGGGTCATGTGCTTTATCAGAGCAATTATTTTCCATCAAAACCCACATCATGGCTGATAAAGAAGAAGACTGGGCCTTACAGCTAGCAATGGAAAAGGAAATGTACTTATATCTGTGTAGCATGAAGGTCATGCCGCAAGATGTAAGGATTGAATTCGTGGCTGGTAACCACACAATGCATCATAAACGCAGCCAGCTCGACGGCATCTGGTCAGACATTACCATTGAGGTGATTTTCGTGAGATTTGGTCACAGCAAGGGGGAATCATTGGCATCACCAATCAAACTGAAATTGTCAAGGTGTGGATGTACAGCAATTCTGCATGCAACAAAATACAGTAAGGCTTCAATGACATCAGAGATGAGTCTGAAATAAATGCTTCCACTACTCATAAGGATGAGATGCAATCAAGAGTCCAATCTGATTCAAAGGACGGGGAGTCTGTTGAAAGGAAGATTGAACTCTGCAATGACCCACTCAAAAAAGGGTGCACAAGAAGTTAAGAAAATGTCCACCAAGCTAGAGGTTCTGTTATACAAGATGGCAATAAAAACTACACTGATGTATAGATATCAGACATGGCCACTGACTCAAAGACAAGAGAACAAGATAAGTGCAACTAAGATGAGGATGCTTTGTCACATTTACAATATAGAGTAGGAAGACTATATAACAAATGATAATCTAAGGAGGAGGCCAAAATAAAAGCCATTGCAATAGGCATGAGGAGAAGACCTCTTCAATGGTATGGACATGTGCGCCGAAGAGATAGGGATGAAGATATTATAATGGTGGCTGAGATGAAGATACAGAGAAAGAGAGGGAGGCCAAAGAAAAGGTTAGTGAATACAGTGAAGGATGTCATACTTAAATGTGCCCTCTCAGATGAAGATGTTGACGACAGAATCAGATGACACTCTCTGATAGCACTTGGTGCCCTGCAAAACCGCCACTCATCTTAGACCACAGCGTACTAGGTGAGAAAGTCCAAGACAAATTCCTATAATGGACAATTTGCTGCCGTTCCATGGCCTCTCAGGGTGTGATGTAGTGGCAACAATGTAAAATATTGGAAAGGGAGTCATACTAAATGTCTTGGTAGAAAGAAAGTGTGATTTGGTGACACTAGGGCTTTTTTCAAGATGACTATTCATACAAGCTACTAGGTTTATGCTATGTTGCTACACTTATGCAAAGTGTTCCTCCATGACATCTACAAAACAAAAGGCTTAGAAAACCAAGGTCAGCAATGCTATTTGCGATGAGCCTTTAGCTTATGTACTTTGCCTGCTACAGATGAAGCTATTGGACAATGTCACCAGAGCACACCTCCAAGTAGCCATATGAAACTGCGGCATTAAACCCACTAGAACATTGGCGATTTTTTACAATTTAGCTACTCTTGTATATAGATTTTAGCCTCAAACTATTGAAATTTTAGCAAATAAAACTGATTATTTAAGGCTTTTTCAATTATGCATGATTTTCTATGCGTTTTCTTAACTTATTAGTACATTGAGATATATTATATGAACTATGATGATTCACAAATATATATTTAGCTCCTATGACATGGCGCTGCGCTTAAATGTTGCAGGACCTCTTCCCAGTGTTTTTGCTATGCATAGTTAGAATCAGCAAATTCTATCACTCTATAATAGTAAGTTTTCATGAATTTTGAGCAAACTTTAAAATGTTTGATCATAATCTGCTGATGTGTACTAAATAAAGTAAAATGGTCCAAATTCATTAAATGCTCCTGTGGAAGCCAACAATCATGCAAAACAACACGATATGGCTATTCTAGTACACCTATCCCATGCACAGAGTTCTGTCCTTGTGAAGCAGTAACAGGAGTGTGCTGCAATGAACTAACATGTCTAACAAATGCTAATGATAGAAAAAAATGAAAAAGGTGTTTAATATGAACATGAGCAAAAGTTTGTCACATCTATTTGATTATATATATGTTCCATTTTAATTTTAGCTGAGCAATATGCCTCTATCTTTTTCACTTTTTCTTCACTGGCAATAAGCAATGTTTTTCTTTGTATATCTGTCCAAACAATTATTCAAAAACCTTGTATCATTTCTCTGTACCATATGTGATGTTTTATTGAAGCAATTTCGATTTTTGAACTGAGCAACATGTCTCTTGGCTCTTTACTTTGGTTTTATTTGCACTGGCATGGCAAATATTCATTCCAAAACTGCACATCTATTTGAATCATCAAAAAAATTTTGTTTTTGCAACATAATATAGACTTTATGCCTACCAGATTACGATTTTTTCATAATTGGCGGCCATCTTGGATTTTTCGAAATGCTCAAGGGTGGCAGGTCCACACCCACCTGGAAACAGTTACCTGAACCCTCAAGATAAATAATCAAAAAAGAAAAAAACTTTATCCGAGATTGCGAACCTAACCCCCAGTTCTGCCAGACTAATAAATAAAATACATCTTAACATTACATCTTAACATTTTATCTGAAGATTGTGTACATTCAATGCACATGAAACTAGTAGTAATAAAGTGTTTTAAATCAAATTTTATCGTTCATTACTTTTATTTACTCTGCTCTGCACTGCATTGAGCTCTCTTTAGTGGTAAACTATACACCATTTTATATATATATATATATATATATATATATATATATATATATATATATATATATATATATATGTATATATAATATATATAATATATATAATATATATGTATATATAATTTTTCCAACGCGTACACCCTCGTAAACATGAAACCTTGTTGACTTCTTTTGGAGCATCTTGAGCACCGTTTCAGAATCTATAAGCTGATAAACTTTCTCAAACTCATAGCGCATTTCAGTCTTAATAACTTGTCTGCCTCTCTTTGACCATACGGCCGCATTGAGTTCTAGTTGAGGAATCTTGAGTTGTTGTTTCATGGGTGCTATACGACATTTAGCTGTAGCTTTGTTTACCCCTTTAGCAGTCACTTTAGATTCTGCCCTCTCATTGGTCGGAACAGGCGTGGATTGTGTGATAGAGGTACTGCTAGTAAATTCATACTTTCTTTTCTCTATAGACATAGACGTAGAGTCATTGACTTCCAAAGATCTGTTCAACTGTCTAGAACTGATTTGTTCTGCAGACTCAGTGACTGGGTCTCCCGGGCTCTGTAACGGATCCGAGTCATTGGCTGACTCAATCATACAACATTCAGTGGCGATAGTATGTGGTTCACCACAATCTATAATATGCTGAGATCTTGAAAATGACTTTGGAAACTGACTGGGAGATGCGTCGGGACTATTGACACTGCAGGCCGGCGTAGAAACTGTAGACAAGTCCAAATCACAACTGTTGAGCGTGCCGTTGTGAATGCTTTGAGCAAATTCGACTTCCTCTAACTTTTTATGCATCACGGTAGCCTGTACGTGGAAAGATGAAGATGGAAGTGTAGAAAAGTTGCTAAGGGCCGGGTGTGATCCCTGCATACACAGTCCAAAGGGTCCAGAATATACATAGAGGTGAGGCCCCGCTTGATCAACTAGGTGTTTTGGATGCAATCCAAGAAGATCGTTACCAATTAGCAGGTCGATGGGTCCCGTCTTCTTCAATAGCTTGTCAGTATCTACTTTTGGGAAGAGAGATTCGAGGATGTTTGCATCAAGTGGCCTGTTGATAGCCCCTGTGAGTTTCCGAAGACTGTAAGCTAGAATCGTAAAGGTCTTTCCCTTTGAAGTTTGTAACTTTACTTCGTAAATAGTAGAAGTTTCGCTAACTTCATGTTCACCAAGTGTGTTCATTTCTAAATTCACCTTATCTATTTGTCGCGCACCCCACGCTTTAGCGGCTCTCTCCGATATGAATGAAGCATTGGATCCGCCGTCAAAGAATATAATAGCTGTATGAGATGTACCCACTACTTGGGCCTGCTGAATGGCAAATACTGTAGCATTTCCTGGATGATTGTGCGCTCCATGATTGGGAGACACTTGGACCGTGGTGCCAACAGCGGACGCTTCAGAATTCTCGTTACTCTTGTGCTTAATTTGATTAGTTTTTACTTTATTCTTGTTGGTATTACAATTGGTATGTGTATTAGTTTCAGCTGATTTGATACACAATAATACATGGTGGGTTGTTTTATCACAGACTGAACAAGGGGTTCGGAAATTTGGACAGCGCTTAGGCTCATGGGCACCCAAGCACCTAACACATAGAGAATTAGTTTTTATTAACTTGTATCTTTCATCTACAGATAACGCCAAGAAATTTCTGCACTCAACAAGACAATGACGCTCACTGCGATGAATAAAACAGTAATTCTCACTATCAATGGTTTTGTTATTATTAGTAGACCTGTTACTACTAGACTTTGGGCCACTGCTTTCAGTGTGGAACGCTTTCACCTTCTGTTTACGCATACTGGAGGACTGCGGGTTTAGAGTTTCTATGCGTCTGAGGGCTATCTGCCGTTCCTGCTCTAGAAACCTCATGAGGTGTGGGAATGGCTTGATTCTCTCCTCGTGAGTAAGTGAGTGAAAGTGTCTATCCCAGTCCCGTCTAATGCTTGTAGGTAATAGGTCTGCAAGAGTATCGACTTGTGGCAGCGTAACAGTTTGCAAAAGTCCCACTTCACCGAGTTGGCTGTACGAACTTTCCACTGCGTTGGCCATTTTGACGAGTTCTCGTGCATCTCCTTCCTTTACTGGCTTTAGTTCTTGTAAATTGTTGAAGACTGCTTGCACACTCATGCTAGGATCGTTGTAGACCTCTTCTAATCTACACATCATTTTCTCGTAAGCTTGGGGCTGAGTTGCGAAGATTGGCTGAACCATCTCCAGAGCTTCGCCTGTGAGAAATTTTTTTAATTCACAAGCCCTATCAACATCATCGTAAAACATAGTGGCATATCTTAGCCATACTGACCTAAATTCCGGCCAATGGTATCTAGTGCCGTTAAATGGCTTGGGTTGTGAATGAGTTTTATGTATAGATGAATTGAAGTTATTTCCACCTGTATGTCTAGAGTCATAACTTATCTGACTAGTTCCATTAGGGTAGCTATCATATGCATTGACAACCGAGGAAGTTGCGCCGCGAATTAAAGATTCAGAATGAGCTGCACGATCAGAACTACCATGTAGATCACGTACTGAAAATGTAGAAGAACGAACATCTCTGACATTGGTACTTGCTATGACACCTGGATTTGACGCCAAAGCTTCACCGGATGTGTGATCTTCCCGTAGTACTTGCCTATCACTACCGCTTGCTGTGACACCTGGATTTGGTGCAAGAGTAGCCTCATGTGTGCTAGGGTGTGATCTAGAAGGAAACAACCGACTCGACGCGACCATAGTCGGTGCATGACTCGCGCCGTCTGAAGGTGACCCCCCACTCATACCGCTCTCCGCAAGACCGAACCGGACCACAGACGGATCAGATTCACGGTGTTCGAAATTCATGCTCTGTGACTGAGCCCTTGACATAAGAGTAAACTTAGACATACAATAATCTAAAGATAAAATAACTTCATCTAGTTCTAATAATAAATCAGAAAAACCTATGGTATCTGCCAAACTTTCTGAAAGAGCTACACATTTCCTATGATGTTCAGTGATAAGAGTATTGTCAGTACAATCAGCAACTAATCCATTGGCTTTCTTAATTGCTAAAATAAGGCTGTGCTTGATTTTATAGAATTTGCTATGCCAAGTATTACAGTCAGAAATAGCTTTGTCATAACTAGCCTTTACAGCTTGATAGTACTCTACTGGACTCATCTTATTAACATAAGCAATGTCTTCCATAGATTCATCTGATGAAACGTATTCCAAAAAGTCATAATGGATAGTTAGAAACTCTTGATATGTAGATTCAAGCTGAGATCGCAGGCATTCCACTTGTGTAGAGTTGCTACTAGAGATTGCTGATTCTATGAGATTAGTTAGCATTGTTACCTTAGACCTCAGAGTAGTACGTTGCTTCTTGAGATTAACTATGTCCTGTCGGTCCATGTCGCCTCAGCAATATTGGTACTGTATCGGTTTGTGTTTGTGTCTGGTTGCAAGATATGCTTTAACTGCTAACCAACTTGGCAACGGATTTGACAGTTAATAAACTCGAAAACCCGTTGCCAAGTTGGTACTTGCTATGACACCTGGATTTGACGCCAAAGCTTCACCGGATGTGTGATCTTCCCGTAGTACTATTGCTCTGCCAGCTAATAGTAGCTTTGGTGAAAGCTTTTGAAGCTTGAAAGCTTTAATGATTGGCTGCCTGCCAATACTTCTGGGTGGCATACCAATACAGAAGTGTAGTATGAGTATGAAGTAATACACAATCCAAGGAAAATGTGATATACTCTCTGAAAGCAAAGTGAAGGACAGTGTTAAAAGAATTGAAAAAAGTAAAAAACATCGCATAACTTTGAGCATATATACATAACTTGATTTATTTAATATATAACACAATCACTATGTTCCTTTCCACTATGCTAATGAATTTTTTATTTGATGTGTGGAAGTGGGTTCATTGAATGAAGAGACATGAGTTAAACCAAACCGAGACCACAACTTCATTCGTACAAGTCTGACCAGACTTGGGGAACGCAGTGAAAAAATGCCTAATTTAAATTATTACAGCCCCAAATAACTATATTTGATAATAGCAGGGTTGTTTAACTTAGCCTAGGGCCACAGAGTGCGTATTTTCGCATGCGAAAATTGAAATCACAAGTAGCAAAGGTGTCCACAGTGGGCGTTGAGAAAACATTCGCACTTGTCGCTCAGCATATTCAACACAAGCGGAATCGTCTCTGTCGTCGTCACCTGATTGGCTGGTAGTTATTCAGCGAGCCCAATTTCTTTATTTTAGTGCTACATTCCAGTAAATTGCGTTTTATTGAAAGCGAGTGCGATTTAAAAATGAAAGCTTTATTTATCACGCATCACTGACGCTACAGTGGACACCTTTGCTACTTGTGATTTTAATTTTCGCATGCGAAAATACGCACCGTGTGGCCCTAGGCTTACTTTGTTCGCTGTTGACGACGGAAAATATACACCAGCAAAGCGAGTACTACAAGTAGGGTAACAGCAACAACCACCCCTACTATTATTGGAGTAAAGTTGACCTTAGTCTTAGCCTCAGCTATACAGTCAGAGTCACTGTATCCTGCAGAAGTGAATCCTCTCATGTAGACACTGTAAACATGAGTATATACTATAATATACAGTGTGTATATACTATAATATACAGTGTTTATGATTATTATATACATGTATATACTGTAAACATGAATATATAGTATATTATACAGTGTTGATATACTATAGTATACAGTGTATATTTAGTATATTATACAGTGTGTATGATTATTATATACATATTGTATATACTGTAAACATGAATATAATATACTATATTATACAGCGTGTATATACTATATTATACTGTGTATAAACACTGTAATACTACAGTCAGAATCTGTACAATACACAATAAACTCACCAATATTGCTGGTTGGACTTGAGTGGACCATTACATAGTCTTGTGTCTCCATCTTTACAACTTGTATCAGTTCCAACATTAATCTGGGTACTGCTTGCCACAGCCCTACAAAAATACAGACTATCCAGTAACTTACTACCAGTAACTTACTAACTACCAGTAACTCACTAACTACCAGTAACTCACTAACTATCAGTAACTTACTAACTACACAGTAACTCACTAACTACCAGTAACTCATCAACCCCCAGTTACTTTGCAATGGGAAGTCAATGTATATTATATGTAATTTTCAGTCAAGTTCATGATAGCTTATAATACACACATATCTCAAACTCAATGATAGTGGATATAGTCAAGTCACTGGTTGTGTTACTGTAGATAGAAATATTAACCTCTGTAACAGCTTCTGACTCATTAATATTTTTGGAATATCTTAATATAATAATACATGTCAGGTGACACTGTAATTGAACATAAACTAAATATAACATCCTCAAGTTTACCTTTTCTTTCTGTTAGAATTGGTTGGCCAATCAGAAGGACTTTTCTCAGGTGCTGAAATAGCATATGGTTCTTTGAAATCATTTTTCTTAGCTTCTGCCCATGAGGCTACACCAGGAACTGCATTGCTTAGTTTATCTATATATATTTAATAAACATAATATAGATCCTGTTTGCTAGATGATTAAAATAATTCTTTGATATGAGCGGCTATATAGCACATCAAGGAACTAACCATAATGTATGTATTGGTATAGGTAACACAACTTTACTTCAAAATAAACGTCAATTTTGAATAGCCACTGAGCAAAGTTACAGATCGAGATATAGAAACACAAAGTCACTTTAATACCTATTTAATATTACATAATTATTGTAGACTGTCACAGTTTGAAGAGATGTGATGAGACTTAACACATGGGTATTACGGAAAGAAGACAACTACCACAACACAAATACATACATGTCTATATAGCTTTTACCTTCTCGGAATTGCTGATTAGAGGCTTGTCCTATAACTAGAATTTGGTATTTAATAATATTTCCTGAATTCAGAGAAAACATCGTGGTTACATCAGATGGAAGATAGAATGATATTTGGCTAATTTGTTCATCCACACTGAGTTGTTCTTTTACTGCATCGGATACCTTAGGAACTGCTGTGGGAGCTGAAAAAGAAAATATTGAAAGGACTAAAAAGAAACAATCAACATGATGCATAAAACAATTCTTATTTTCATTTTAATTTGTCAAACGTTATGATTGAAGAAGCCATCATACATTGATTAAGCAGAGAGAATACTATAGTGTAGACACACATATCACATAACCAACTGTTCCTATATCCATCACATAGAGAGACAGTTTGATGGTAACAAGTTACATATAATATACCAGAGCATATATGACATCACCAACAATACAGGGAGACATACTTGATTCTAGAGTGCTGACAGTTCTAATTGCTGTTTCTCCCGAACCCTCTGGAGAATTCTGCAGATACTCAGTTCTTGCTTGTATTGATACTGTGTACTTTTTATTGTGTGAGAGACCACTGGTTAATCTATAACTCTTGGCTGTAGAGTCCACCTACATAGTTCAGTAGTGTTAAACTATATACTTATATACTAAGGCTAATATATGCTCATCTCTTACACTGAAGTTCTCACACACTCATCTCTCACCTCTTTAGTTTCTGCTCCTCTAGATGGAGGGTTTAGCACTTCTTTCCACTGAATCCTGTAACCAGTAATCACACCATTAGGTGGATTTGGCTCCTCCCAACTAATGTCTATATATGGTGACTTTATACTCCCACTAGTGTCTATCCCAGCTGATGGGTTATTTAATATTGGTTTTGTAGGAACTAATAAAACAACACAGAATACTGCATGGTAAATAAAGTTCTAGAAATCCAAGCAAACTCTCTTAATACAAATTCTACATTAAAACCACAAGCTTTAAGAATATCTGCAACTGAGAAGACTTGACATAACTGACTTGTTTATTCTCATAATTATGAGATGCTCTTGGCATTTCTCTCCTATAAAAACTGAGAATAACACATTTCAATGCTCAGATTTTAGGAATAGATTATAAGTTGTAAACTATTAAAACAGTTATAAACATATATTTGATGTACTTACGGTATTGTTTAGTTCTCTGGAGTATATCTCGTGAGTCACCATAACCTGCTGATGTTTTAGCTTGAACTGATACTGTGTACTCAGTATAGGGTTCAAGGCCAGTGATATTGTATTCAAGAGAATCCTACAGTAATTATTAACTTTATGTTCATAGGTCAAAAGTTTACAACACATTGAAATATATTGCCGCAGATAAAATTATTACTTTGTTCTGGAAAGTAGCAGTCAACAGGAGTTGAGAGTATGCAAATGAAAAGGCAGGTTATAGTAGAGCAAGTCATAACACAACACTATAGCACAGGAGAGTATTACCTAACATACACTGACGACTCCCACAATAAACGAGTTAAACTGAAAAATACTGATATCTGAGAAAAATTAATGTATCAAAGTAACTGGTACAACATATGAATTGTGGAGAATTGGCTTAACCATTACTAGACAGTTCTTGTATGTAACCTATCAGTAGTGATACAGAATATAACGAAGTGTAGATACAGAGTAGTTAAACTATCTGTTTCCTTCACAAAATTAGAATATTTTATGAACCTATATGTATAGCCTACATCAAGATAGCTACTACGGTCTCACAACTACAGAATTAAAATTAAGATAGTCACTTTTAGTAGGGTCTCACAAAAACAGAATCAGAATTGATATTATTAGACACTCACATCAGCTGAGACATTTATTGATGCTGTACGACTGGGTAGAACTGATATTCTGTAACTTTTAATAACTCCAACACCTTCACTTGAGACACTGGTCCAGTTAATATATATTGAAGAGTGAGTATATGACAGGATGTTGACAGTGTCAGGAGCATTAGGACCTGTAACAGTATGTAGGGTATCAAATATATCATGTGTCAACTAGTGTATATGTCAACCAGTGTATGTATCAACTAGTGTATGTGTCAACTAGTGTATGTATCAACCAGTGTGTGTGTCAACCAGTGTATGTTTCAACTAGTGTATGTATCAACTAGTGTAAGTGTCAACTAGTGTATGTGTCAACTAGTGTATGTATCAACTAGTGTATGTGTCAACTAGTGTATGTGTCAACTAGTGTATCTGTCAACTAGTGTATGTGTCAACTAGTGTATGTGTCAACTAGTGTATATGTAAATCAGTGTATGTATCAACCACTGTATAAATCAACCAGTGTGTGTGTCAATTATGTCAACCAAATTCTTGAATATTAATCAGCTATCATTCTAATATGACTAAAAAACCAATTACAATGTTATATATTAAAAAAACATCACAACATTTCCAAAATTTCCTAAAAATCATAAATTTATAAATTTACTGTAGCACATATATACATAACAAACATAAAATCTAATGGCTCAAAAAGATTAAAAAGTCTACTAAGTAACTTTGAGGAGTGAAGAGATTACTTGTAGAAAGTTAACATAACGGATTTACGTTTTTCAGTTGTGGTAGCATTTTCTTGACTTGAAGATGGTTTTTTAGTGTTAAAGGCCCAAACAACAAATGTGTAATTGGTGAAAGGGGACAGCTTAGTTACAGTGTAGGATATGGAAGAGAAATCTGCTGACTTTAGTATTACATCACCCAGTCTATTGGTGCATTCTACAACCTTTTCATCTATTGCTGCTGTGTAGTTGTGTTCTCTTCTCTGTAACAACACAATCTCTGATTACCTGACTGTGTTGTGAGTACAAGTGACACTCTACACAGGAAGGAATTATGATTTACCCGACAGTCTTCACAGGAAATGAGAGCAGAGCTGACACAAGTACTATTAGAGAGTAGTTTTGTTTGAATCACATAGGCTACTACTACTCCGTTCTCTTGCACAGGTTTATTCCAAGTTAACGTGACGCTAGAGCTGGTGGCTCCAGTTGCTGTGAGGTTTGCTACTGGACCAGGTTCTTTCAGAGAGTAAATGGAATACATACATCAGAAGATATAATAAACACTATCAATATCATATGGTGAGCCATGTAAACAGATGAGCAAATACAACATTTTAAAAACATGATATAGTAATTCAAGTGTATAATAGTAAAATAACACAACTAAATACAGAGCTAAAGACACTTGATAGAATATATTTATATCATGTAATAGAAGTGAACATACTCTCTTCATCAGTTGTAACATCTACTTTCTCTGTATAATTACTATACTTGTAGGAGCCAGGTCTCTCTACATCTGCAGCTTGAGCTCTAACAGTGAAACTGTATAAAGTATCTGCACTCAGTGAAGAGTACTCTTTGAATGTGGTGCTACCAGAAACTGTATCTGTTAAAGTAAAGACTACCTCATGTTACCAGATAGATATAGAATACACACTATGTATCACACTAGATGACTCTCACAGCTATATATAAGTAGTCTAGTATCATATACAACATGTATGGCTAGTGACAGGGTGTACCTATACCCTCACCTGTGATATTCCCTTCTGGTGTGGAGAGCACAGTCTCAAATCCATCTCTTCTACCAGTTCCTAAACTCCAAGTAAAATTCAGCATACTGCTTCTTGGAGGAATCTTCACTTCAACTGATTCTGGTTTGGTTGGAACTGCAGAGAAACGCAAAGGAATGCAGGTACGAGGAACTAGTGGTCACTAGCAAGATGGAGGGAGGTGGTAGCAAGAGTTCACAGGTAAACTTGAAGTATTTGTGAAACTTAAAAATAAATTAAGAAGAATAGATAACTTTAGATAGGTTAACACTGAGTTCTCATAAAAACAAATATACACAAAGCTAATGAGAGAATAGAGATCAGTTACCCAATACCCAAGGAAAAATAGCGGCTATATATACAAATACTAATAAAACTTCAAACTGCATTATAATGTAATACAGGGCTGAAAGAGCATATTATAAAAACAATCATATAGTATGTAGATGTAATCAGACAAGAGCCACTTAGTAATGATAAAATGAGAAAGTTTGCAAAAGTAAATTTAATATAACGCTAATAACGGATGTAGTAAATTGTTAGAAGTGCAAATGATGACCACTGCAAAAACTACAAAAACAGGGGAGCCAGTCACAGTGAAATACAAACTTATCTCTAATTTTCTTCAAAATACTAATAGGCTTGCAAAAAAATAGAACAACTAGTACCAACTAATATGGGTAATAACCAACAAATTTTAAATGCTGACAACCTAGAGCTGACTTAAAGTCATGGCAAGTCAAGTCAACTGTTAACCAAGTCAAGTTAAAAACAGCAAAACTTGAGCTGACTTGAATTAGTTTGAATAGATTTGCAAGAAACAACTCCAATTATGCACATATTACAAAGCATGCTGGGTTATTACATGAATTTAGCATTGAAAAATATCACTATTTTGGTTCTAGCCATTTTGAAGTCAACATTTATTAATCAATAAGAAATAAAACCCAAAAAACTACCATAAATTAAAATAAATCAAGTCTGTTTTTCATATTAAAACCATTAAAATTATTATGATAAAATTGAAAAATAAAACTAAGCAGTTTGATACTTTGACCAGCATAGAGTCTGAGCAACAAAACACTGAATATGATATTATTATTATGAATAGTACAAGTTGTAAATACAAGACATGTGGAAACAACTCACCAACTGTGTATTTAACCTCATTACTTTGTGGACTCCTATTACCGGTAGAGGAGACAAATTTAACAACAAATGTGTATCCGTGTCCCTCTGTGAGACTGTCTATGGTATAGGGGCCATTGGTATTTCCAGTAGTATTACCACTTGTAAGTTTATTATCAGACTAAAACATATTATAAATTTACTTAAAATGTATTCACGAGATAATATTATCGCTGTCACAGCTTTTAGTAAATCAAAAAGTACAGTAGGAAACACACAAATAACAGCTGCCAACGAATCTGAAATGAAACTGAATAACAAGTTAAACATCACTATCTCATGTGAGTGTACAGAGACTTACATCTATGTAGGTAACTTCATAATAACCAATATCAGCCATCCCTGGAGGTTCATCCCATTTCAGAGTAACCGAGGTGTCTCTACGTTCTGTTATCATAAGATTCTCAGGAGATGATAGATCTGAACATTTATACATTACACTGTGATTATAATATATAAATAGTTAAAATATGACTAGGAAAGAGCAGAAATAAAGAAATATAGTGATAGTATGGTCTTGAATATGTTACAGCACACAAGAAGCTACCTGACTCAACTTCATTGAAGTCCACCCATCCACTCTGTACAGAGTCAGAAGTAGTGTTCACATAAGCTTGTATAGACACAGTATAGACCCTTCCTAGAGTAGCACCTTGCAGAGTGTAAGTTCTCACTGTGTTATCTGGAATATCTAAAGGGAAGTTCCTATCACCACACAACCCTGTATAACAGAATATTATACAGAATACAGCCATAGCAGAGTCTGTAATATTACAGAGACACCCAACATCTAGTAAACATACCTTCCCCTTTTTAGGAAGTGTCTGAGCTGAGAATATAAAGTAACCATGTGAGGTACATAAGCAGCAACAACATAATGGAATGACTGGTATGCAAGTGGCAACTACGTTACAAGATGATGGTTTACTTTTGATTAGTCTTAGTTTCTGACTGTGTGAAGCTAAGTTATTGTATAGGATAATCATCAAGTTAATTACTAAATTCTTGACAGATAACATCAACTCCTTCTTAGCTATTAACATCTAATGAAAGTGTAGAAAATAAATAATCTTACCTACAGCTGGGATACAGCTCAACCTGAATCCACTGACAACATGTGTATCATCATACGTCCATTCTAGAGTGATGTTTGTACCTGAGGGGTTTGCTCTGGTTGGAACTACATCTGATGGAACTGTTGGAGCAGAAAGAGAAGACAATATACCTGTGTGCTAAGATATTTGTGTATTCTGTATAGTATATAGTAGTTGATGATTAATTTGTTAGGATATGCTGTTAGTGTCAGGTTAGTATCAGGCTAGTATTGATCAACATGTTAGTGTACACTGAACAGTGGGCCAAGTAATGACAATCAATCTATAAACAATTAAATGTCTACGATCAAATTATTTTATATCTAAAAGTTACAAAATCAGCAACATGGAAATTAAAAAATCTAAAAACAAGTTCAACGGTCATGAGAGAGTTTTCAACGAATTTCACAAGAGAAAATGCGGGCAATGTGCTACGGGCATATGTGAAGTATTCTGTCAAAGCAGAAAATGGTGCAATAGACAATACCAACTAGTTTGATAACTAGAGTAATGGTAATGTCATACTTATACCAACTAGTGCGGAGCATGTAACAGGCAGTAAGCATTAGAAACTCATAAAACAAAAGCTGAGAAAGCACTTTGTGAAGCTGTCTGAAGTCCCCAGCAAATATTTGTATGCAGTGTATGGAATATGGTAAGTGAATCAATACAAAAATTCAGTACTATTCTCTGGTGTGAAAGGTACATCATTACTGATTACAGTTACAGTAAATATGTACGTTTCTCCAGGAGTCAAGTTATTTATAGTAACAGAACTACCACTTCCACGAGGTACACCTTCCAAAGAAGGATGGGAACATGGAGAGCTACATTTAACTTCTACTCTTACAGAATCCCAAAACATGTTAGAATGTTAGCAGTTAGAAGAAGCTCAAGTGTACATAATATAAAGCCTAGCATAAACTTGCATTCACACAAGTTTATAGCCGTCATTCCTATTAGACATCTTTGATAAAAAGGTTTTCAGTAAGTCCATCTAAGGACTTATTCAGAGGAGGCAGAGAAGCAATTATAACTGGATGCTTTTCCTCACATCACCAATGGCCTTTGTCTGGGGTTCAAACTCATGACTTCATACGACTTACTAGGCAAACGCTCTAACTCCTAGACAACGGCTGCTCCTCAAAATAGACTTGCGCAATAAAACAATATAATAAATCGGCTGAAATGCTAAGCTGTAATATTTGCATAAAAACTGCATAGTGTTAAACTCTGAAATGTAGTAAAACAACAGGAAACGTCAAAATTAGTTGTGAGCCTCTGCCTTATTAAATCACTCAAAAACTAGCTAGAGTAGAAGAGAAACTTCAATAGCCCAAATTTTCTAACTATCTTTTTACACAGAGTTATAAATTACTTTGCATAATAAAGTATAAAACAACAATGTTTCTCCCATACTTATTCATATATATATATATATATATATATATCAGCAAACATGACTAATTAACCCATTGTAATGTTATATATCATATTAAACTGCATCAACATATGTATTTTATGGACTTTCTAAACTTATAAAGTCACAGTTGTACATATAATATAAAGCATTAAACAAGCATGAAATCTAACGAATTGAGAAAATTAAAGAAGTCTACTAAATAACTTCACCAATCAGTAAAGGGAATACTTGTAGAAAGTTAACATAACAGCCTTACGCTTCTTAGTTGTGGTAGTATTTTCTTGACTTGAAGATGGTTCTTTAGTGTTAAAGGCCCAAACACTGAATGTGTAAGTGGTAAAAGCGGACAGCTTAGTTACAGTGTAGGATATTGAAGAGAAATCTGCTGACTTTAGTATTACATCATCCAGTCTATTGGTACATTGTACAACCTTTTCATCTATTGCCGCCGTGTAGTTGTGTTCTCTTCTCTGTAACAACACAATATTTGATTACCTCACTGTGTTGTGAGTACAAGTGACACTCTACACAGGAAGGAACTGTTACTCACTGGACAGTCTTCACAGGAAATGAGAGTAGAGCTGACACAAGTATTATTAGAGAGTAGTTTTGTCTGAATCACATAAGCTACTACTACTCCGTTCTCTTGTACCGGTTTATTCCAAGTTAACGTGACGCTAGAGCTGGTGGCTCCAGTTGCTGTGAGGTTTGCTACTGGACCAGGTTGTGTGATAGAGTAAATATAATACATACATCAGAAAGTATAACAAACACTATCAATATCATATAGTGAGCTATGTGAATAGAGGAGTAAATTCAACATTTTAAAAACATGATATAGTAATTCAAGTGTATAATAGTAAACTAACACAACTAAATACAGAGCTAAAGACACTTGATAGAGTATATTTATGTTGTGGTAGAAGTGAACATACTATCTTCATCAGTTGTAACATCTACTCTCTCTGTATAATTACTATACTTGTAGAAGCCAGGTCTCTCTACATCTGCAGCTTGAGCTCTAACAGTGAAACTGTATGAAGTATCTGGACTTAGTGAAGAGTACTCTTTGAATGTGGTGCTACCAGAAACTGTATCTGTTAAAGTAAAGACCACCTCATGTTACCAGATAGATATATAATACACAATATGTATCAGACTAGGTGACTCTCACAGCTATATATAAGTAGTCTAGTGTCATATACAACATGTATGACTATTGACAGGGTGTACCTATACCCTCACCTGTGATATTCCTTTCTGGTGTAAAGAGCACAGTCTCAAATCCATCTCTTCTACCAGTTCCTAAACTCCAAGTGTAATTCAGCATACTGCTTCCTGGAGGAATTTTGACCTGAACTGATTCTGGTATAGTAGGAGCTGCAAAGGAAAATGAAGAAATGCAGGTAAAAGGAATTATTTGTGTCTAGCAGGACGAAGGGGGGTGGTAGTAAGAGTTCACAGTTAAATTTGAAGTGTTTGTGTAATTTAAAAATGAATTATGAAGAATAGATAACTTTAAATAGGTTAACACTGGCTTCTCATAAAAACAAATAACATACACAAAGCTAATGAGAGAATCGAGACTATTTACAAATCTCAATATAGGCCTACAAGGAAAAATAGTAGCTACATATACAAATACTAATGAAACTTTAAACTGCATTATTCTGTAATGTTATAATGTAATACAGATCTAAAAAAGAATTTTATATTCACAAGCATATAGTATGTAGATGTAATCAGACAAGAGCCACTTAGTAATAATAAAATGAGAAAGTTTGCAAAAGTAAATTTATTATAGCGCTAATAACGGATGTATTAAATTGTTAGGAGTGCAAATGGTGATCACTGCAAAAACTGCAAAAACAGGGAGCCAGTCATAGTGAAATACAAACTTATCTACAATTTTCTTCAAAATAAAAACAGGCTTTCAAGAAAAATAGAACAACTAGTACCAACTTTAATGGTCAAAAACAAACACATTTTAAATGCTGACAACCTAGAGCTGGCTCAAGGTCATGGCAAGTCAAGTCAACTGTTAACCAAGTTAAGTTAAAAACAGCAGAACCTGAGCTGACTTGAATTAGTTTGAATAGATTTGCAAGAAACAACTCCAATTATGCACATATTACAAAGGGTGCTGGGTTATTACATGAAATTAGCATTGGAAAAATATCACTATTTTGGTTCTAGCCATTTTAGAATCAACATTTATCAATCAATAAAAAATAAAACCAAAACAACTACCATAAATTAGAATATATCAAGTCTGTTTTTCATGTAAAAACCATTAAAATACTTATGATAAACTTGAAAAATAAAACTAAGAAATTTGGGACTTTGACCGGCTTAAAGTCTGAGCAACAAAACATTGAATATGATATCATTATTATGAATAGTACAGGATGTAAATACAAGACATGTGGACACGACTCACCAACTGCGTATTTAACCTCATTACTTTGTGGACTCCTTTTACCCGTAGAGGAAACAGATTTAACAACAAATGTGTATTCGTGTCCTTCTGTGAGGTTGTCTATTATTAAGGGGCCAGTGGTATTTCCAGTGGTATTAACACTTGTAAGTTTATTATCAGACTAAAACATATTATAACTTTACTTAGAATGTATTGACGAGATAATATTATCTGTCACAGCTTTTAATAAATCAATAGCCTACAGTAAGAAACACACAAATAACAGCTGCCAACGAATCTGAAATGAAACTGAATAACAAGTTAAACATTACTATCTCATGTGAGTGTACAGAGACTTACACCTGTGTAGCTGACTTTATAATAACCAATATCAGCCATTCCTGGAGGTTCATCCCATTTCAGAGTAACTGAAGTGTCTCTACGTTCTGTTATCATAACATTCCCGGGAGATGATAGACCTGAACATTTGTAATTGGAATTATAATCTATACGAATAGTTAAAATATGACTATGTAAGTGTTGAAATAAAGGAATATAGTAATACTGTGGTATAGGATATGGTACAGCACACAAGAAGCTACCTGGCTCAACTTCATTGAAGTCCACCCATCCACTCTGTACAGAGCTAGATGCAGTGTTCACATAAGCTTGTATAGAGACAGTATAGACTCTTCCTCTAGTAGCACCTTGCAGAGTGTAAGTTCTCACTGTGTTATCTGGAATATCTAGAGGGGAGCTCCTATCACCACACAACCCTGTGTAACAGAATATCATACAGAATACAGCCATAACAGTCTGTAACATCACAGAGATCCACAGCATGTAGTAAACATACATTCCCCTTTCTAAGAAGTGTTTTAACTGAAAATATGACATAACCATGTGAGGTACATGAGCAGCAACAACATAATAGAATGACTGGTATGCAAGCAGCAACTACGTTACATGCTGATGGTTTATTTGTAAGTTTCTATTTGTAAGTGTGGAGCTATATTACTAGAGAGGGGAAATTATCAAATTATTACCTAAACCCCTAATAGATAATCCCTTCCTAGTTCATAACATCTGATGAAAGTGTAGACAATAAATAATCTTACCTACAGCTGGGATACAGCTTAACCTGAATCCACTGACAACATGTGGATTGTTATATGTCCATTCTAGAATGATGTTTGTACCTGAGGGGTTTGCTCTGGTTGGAACTACATCTGCAGGAACTATTGGAGCAGAAGGAAAAGACAATATACATCTGTGCTAAGATTTTTGTATATAGTAAAAAAAACTCATGCAAGTTTATAGTTCTTGTGAGAAATCCATGATGGAAAGGGTTTTTGTTGAAGGACTTATTTAAATGAGGCACAAGAGCATTATGACTGGATGCTCCTCCTAACATCACCAATGGCCTGTGTCCAGACTAGAACCCATGACCCCGTGTTCACTATGCAAACGCTCTAACCCCTAGACCTCGGCTGCTCCCTTCTGTATAGTATATTATAGTAGTTGATGGTAAATTTGTTAGAACATATTTTTTAGTATATAGTAAGTTAGGACTGATCAACATTTTGGTGTACACTGAACAGTAGGCCAAGTAATGACAATCAATCTATAAACAATTAAATGTCTACGATCAAATTATTTTATATCTTAAAATTACAGGATCAGCAACATGGAATTTAAAAAATCTAAAAACAAGTCCAACGGTCATGAGAGAGTTTTCAGCGAATTTCACAAGAGAAAAATTGTGCCATGTGCTACGGGCATACTTAAAGTATTCTGTCGAAGCGGAAAATGGTGCAATAGAAAATACCATCTAGTTTGATAGCTAGAGTAATAGTAATGTCATACTTATACCGACTAGTGCAGAGATTAAAACAGGCAGTAAGCATTAGAAACTCATAAAGCAGAAGCTGAGAAAGCGTTTTGTGAAGCTGTCTAAAGCCTCCAACAGATACTAGTATGCAGTGTATGGAATATGGTAAGTGAATCAATACAAGGACATACCCATAGTTAGCTCAGTACTATTCTCTGGTGTGGAAGGTACATTATTACTGATTACAGCTACAGTAAATATGTATGTTTCTCCAGGAGTCAAGTTATTTATAGTAACAGAACTACCGCTTCCATGAGGTACATCTTCCACAGAAGGAGAAGGAGGGGAACATGGAGAGTTACAGTTAATTTCTACTCTTACAGAATCCCACACAGTGTTAGGATTACTCCATGTTATAATAGCAGTGTTTGTACCAACAGGTGGGGATAACTCTGCTGTTACATTAGTCACAGGGGAAGGAGCTACAGAGAAAAGAAAATACAACACACTAACTACAAGCTACAAACACAGCACTACAAACATGTTAGAGTAGCAGTTAGAAGAAGCTCAAGTGAACACTATACAAAGCCTAGAAGATATTTGCAGAGGAAAATACTACCTCTAAGGAGATGAAATGCTAATTTGTACAATTTCTATGACAACAGCATAGCGTTAAGTAAAACTCTAAAGCGAAGCGAAGTAAAAGGAAACGTTTAAAACAGCTGTGAGATTGACCATGTTGTCAGTCATAAATTATCAAAACGTAATTTGAGTAATTTAAGTTCTAAAAGAATTTTTTTTACAAACTACAGGCTAAAATCTCCAAAAACAATAGTCTTTTGTTTAAAACATGTGCTTTACTACAGATTTGTTCAACTTTTTCTAATACATTAGGGACTTCCAACTAATTAGTTGGGTGGTTGAAGAAAAGGCAGACAACTGAGTGTTATGGCTATTGGCTACATGCAGATGAGCAATGAGTGACTTATTACATGGTATTTGTTTTAAATATCTGGTTCAACTTAATTAAAGTTTAATGTACACCAAGTCTGTTACTTAAAACTAGCAAAGCCAAGGGTTAGGTTGAAAGAGGCTAAAGGACATACCCATAGTTAGCTCAGTACTATTCTCTGGTGTGGAAGGTACATTATTACTGATTACAGTTACAGTAAATATGTACGTTTCTCCAGGAGTCAAGTTATTTATAGTAACAGAACTACCACTTCCATGAGGTACATCTTCCACAGAAGAAGAAGGAGGGGAACATGGAGAGTTATATTACGAACTGTTTTACAAGTGACTGTCAACTAAAGTTAGAATGATTGAGGAGAAGGGAGACTGTAGAGTGAAATGTAGATACTAATCTTGGGAAACACTCAGCCCAGTTTATAGACAGTGAGTGATGTATTAAGTAGTATCTATTTTTAATTACTTGAAGTTTAATGTACACTAAATTAGTTACTAAAAAGAACAAAGGCCAAGGGTTAGGTTGAAAGAGGCTAAAGGACATACCCATAGTTAGCTCAGTACTATTCTCTGGTGTGGAAGGTAAATTATTACTGATTACAGTTACAGTAAATGTGTACGTTTCTCAAGGAGTCAAGTTATTTATAGTAACAGAACTACCACTTCCACGAGGTACATCTTCCACAGAAGGAGGGGAACATGGAGAGCTACATTTAACTTTTACTCTTACAGAATCCCACACAGTGTTAGGATTAGGATTACTCCATGTTATAATAGCAGTGTTTGTACTACAAGGTGGAGATAACTCTGCTGTTACATTAGTCACAGGGGAAGGAGCTACGGAGGAAAGAGAATACAACACACCCACTACAAACTACCAACACAGCATTATAAACATGTTAGAATTTTAGCAGTTAGAAGAAGCTGAAGTGTACATTATATAAAACCTTGCATAAACTTGCATTCACACTAGTTTATAGTTGCCATTCCTGTTAGAAAATTTTGATAAAAAGGTTTTTAGTATGTGTACGGCCACACGACGCGTTTTACTTGTTCAAGAATATGCGCTAGTGCGTGTGTTGCCAATGCAAAAAAAATTATTACCCATTGATGTTGGCATTAAACTTTACTGCTTGCCTACAGGTGTTTGTTTTTAAAACTACGTCATCGGCAAAGTGATTTGGATATTATAAAAGTGGAAATACAAACTATATAAAACTGCTTTAATTCAGCTTGCCAGAAGTTTAATCACAAATTAAAATAAAAAAGTGTGCTCGCTAAATATTACATGATAATGAGCTAATTAGATCAAACACGCACAAGTGTGCCGCTGAGCTCGCTCAGCGGCACACTTGTGCTAGCCATACAATTGGTCCATTTGAGATTTTATATGAATAAACTTCTGGCAACTTGAACCCAGCTGATGACTATAGTCAGTGGAATGTGATTCAGAGTGTACCTTACAGAGTCTCAACATATGAATATCATTTACCAACTGCTGTCTATGCACAGTATGTAGCTGTTATAGAGAAAGAAGATCCTCTACAACCTGAATACGGACAGAGCTAGACGCAAGTGAAAATCCCGCTCATGACGTCCAATTTTTGGGCTAAACGTGATTTCTCGCACGCCATGCGTGTGTTAAATGCGTCGTGTGGCCCTACACTAAATCAGGCTAAGGACTTATTCAGATCAGGCACAGAAGCAATTATGACTGGATGCTCTTCCTTACATCACCAATAGCCTTTGCCGAAGTTCAAACCCATGACTTCGTATTTACTAAGCAAAAGTTCTAACCCCTTGACCACGGCTGCTACTCAGAATAAGCTTGCACAATAAAATAATATAATCTTAGATGGGCTGAAATACTAGGCTGTAATATTCCCATAAAAACCACATAGCGTTAGACTCTAAAATAGAGTAAAACAACAGGAAACGTTAAAATTAATTGCGAGCATTTGCCTTATTTTACCATTCAAAAATTTAGCTGCAGTAAAAGAGAAACTTCAATAGCCTAAAATCTCTGGCTATCTTTTTGCACAGAGTGCGAGCTAAAATCTCAAAAATCACAGTTTACTTTGTTCAAAACATGAGCTTTGCACAATTTTGTTCAATCAGTTACCTATGTAATTTGGTCACACCAGCTCAACCTGTTTTATCAGTTACTGTGAACCAAAGTTAGAATAACTGAAGAGAAAGGAGACAGCTGGGTGAGATGTAAATACTAATCTTGAAAACACTCAACACATTTTATAAACAGTGAGTGATCTATTATATATGGTATGAATTCCAACTTTCCTTTTTCACCTAATTCAAGTTCATTGTACACTAAACTAGTAACTAAAAAGGAACAAAGGCCAAGGGTTAAGTAGAAAGAGGCTAAAGAACATACCCATAGTTAGCTCAGCACTATTCTCTGGTGTGGAAGGTACATTATTACTGATTACAGTTACAGTAAATATGTACGTTTCTCCAGGAGTCAACTTATTTATAGTAACAGAACTACCACTTGCACGAGGTACATCTTTCACAGAAGAAGGGGAACATGGAGAGCTACATGTAACTTCTACTCTTACAGAATCCCACACAGTGTTAGGATTACTCCATGTTATAATAGCAGTGTTTGTACTATCAGGTGGGGATAACTCTGCTGTTACATTAGTCACAGGGGAAGGAGCTACAAAATGAAAAAACTCCTAACATGAACATTAGAGTCAAAAGCTATATTTGCAATAAAATATAATATTCAGTTGCAATATCATCTTATAGAGCCAAACAAAATTCTGTGTATTGCACACAGAAAGTTACCTAATTTAACTGTGTCAAACTCCACCCATCCACTCTGTACAAAACCAGAAGTAGTGATCACATAAGCTTGTATAGACACATTATAGTCTTGTCCTGGAGTAGCACCTTGCAGAGTGTAAGTTCTCACTGTATTGTCTGGAATATCTAGAGGGGAGCTCCTATCACCACACAACCCTGTATAATATAAAATTAGAGGTAAAAATGTAATACATAGCTAAATAAACACATACAGCCTTCAATGAAGAGAAACATGCATAGAAGATTAGGAGTTATATTATCTGGCAACAGAAGTTGAATTTCTATATAATATACAAAGATAAGCCCCAGATTAAAACTAAAATCTTATCTAAAATGGCACAAAATACTAGATGTGATGATTGAGTGCTGATTCTACATAAGAAATAACTGACCTAAGTTAAAGTGTTATTAAGACAAGCAGTTAGAGTAATCTAGTAATAAACTAGTGATGTCATATCTTGTATATGTGAACACTACCCTAGACACTGATCATTGGTCATGACATCCACTAAGTTTAAACACAAATCAAGAAACTATCTCCAATGCAATTATATGTTTAAGCCAATCTCCAGGACTTGTATTGTTTATATTATTGCAGGAAATAAACTAGGCACCCCTTACTTTTCTTATTGATCATATGCTATACATGCTATTTTATAAATAATCACATTTTACTATTTTGCCAACTTTTGGAAAGATTAATTACTTTTTAAGTTTTGGTTTGGTTGGGACTCAACTTGAACAATAAAATTTTCCAGATTTAAATAGGAAAAACTAAATCTGCAGGAATCACTTTCGATAGCTTCAAGCACATTCTCATATAAACTTTTAACTTCTTAACCACTCACTATAACTATAATATTAGTTATTGTCAGTTCAGTATTGAGTATTGAATGTGGGTGTTTTAAAATATGTGGGTATTGTGAGTACAAATACATTCTTATTTTATTAGAATATAGTGTAATTTTTTGTTTTATTTCATTATAAAAATATATATACCTTAAATTTAAAATTCTCCCTGCTACTTACACTTTAATTAAGAATATTTTATCAGGTAAAGAGGCTGGCACTAAGACCTTAATAAACCTACTACAAAATTGAGCAACTTAACAAAGAAACAGATGGAGAGTTATCTTCTCTACAGAAGCATATCTAAAGTGTTACGACGATGCCAACTGAATACTTTACTTATCAGAGAATCAATATCACTGCATTTCAATTGCTTCAATTGGATCCATACAAATGCTACCATGGCTGGAGTCGTGGTTGCATTTTGCAATAACTTATGGTTTTGGTTTCATTAGATGCAACTGTTCCCAAATATTGAGTGAAATATCTACTGGAATAATAGAGAGAGACGCAATAAGAAAGCAGTTTATATGTAGTCTGCAGTGTTTATATACAGTAAAATAATAATTAGTATCATTGGCAAGTCGCATGCAAAGCTTACTTAGGATCACTTCTGATTAGCTCAAGTTTATAGCATTAGTTTGAGAACTAAACTAATAGACAGGAGAATATACAAACTTTCATTCACTAAACCCCTGACAGATAATACAAACTCCTTCCTTCTTATTAACATCTGGGGAAAGTGTAGACAATAAATAATCTTACCTACAGCTGGGATACAGCTTAACCTGAATCCACTGACAACATGTGTACCATCATATGTCCATTCTAGATTGATGTTTGTACCTGAGGGGTTTGCTCTGGTTGGAACTACATCTGCAGGAACTATTAGAACAGGGAAAATAAAAATATATTCTAAATTTATGATAGATATTTTTCTCTTATAAATGCTTAAATGGAACATTACAATGTACTATTTGGTAATATAAAAAGCTCAATATTTACATATCCTTTTATATAGTATAAGTATAACTATAATTTGTGATAAATAAAACAGAAAGAGGCATTTACCCATAGTTAGCTCAGCACTGTTCTCTGGTGTGGAAGGTACATTATTACTGATTACAGTTACAGTAAATATGTACATTTCTCCAGGAGTCAAGTTATTTATAGTAACAGAACTACCACTTCCGCGAGGTACATCTTCCACAGAAGGAGAAGGAAGGGAACATGGAGAGTTACATTTAACTTCTACTCTTACAGAATCCCACACAGTGTTAGGATTACTCCATGTTATAATAGCAGTGTTTGTACTATCAGGTGGGGATAACTCTGCTGTTACATTAGTCACAGGGGAAGGAGCTACAAAATGAAAAAACTCCTAACATGAACATTAGAGTCAAAAGCTATATTTGCAATAAAATATAATATTCAGTTGTAATATTATCTTATAGAGCCAAACAAAATGCTGTGTATTACACACAGAAAGTTACCTAATTTAACTGTGTCAAACTCCACCCAACCACTCTGTACAGAGACAGAAGTAGTGTTCACATAAGCTTGTATAGAGACAGTATAGTCCTGTCCTGGAGTAGCACCTTGCAGAGTGTAAGTTCTCACTGTGTTATCTGGAATATCTAGAGGGGAGCTCCTATCACCACACATCCCTGTGTAATATGAAAATAGAGTTAAAAATGTAATAAATAGCTAAATAGACACGTACGGCCTTCAATGAAGAGAAACATGCATAGAAGATTAGGAGTTATATTATCTGGCAACAGAAGTTGAATTTCTATATAATATACAAAGATAAATCCTAGATTAAAACTAAAATATTATCTACAATTGCACAAAACACTAAATGTGATGATTGAGTGCTGATTCTACATAAGAATTAACTAACCTAGGTTAAAGTGTTATTAGCACAAGCAGGTAGAGTAATATAATAATAAACTAGTGAGGTCATATCCTGTATATATGAACACTACCCTAGACACTGATCATTGGTCATAACATTCACTCGGTTTAAATACACATCAAGAAATTATTTTCAATGCTATTTATATGTTTAAGTCAATATTCAGGACTCGCATTGTTTATATTATTGCAGAAGATAAACTAGGCACCCTTTCCCTTTTTTATTTATCATATGCTATACATGCGATTTTATAAATAATCACATTTTACTATTTTGCCAACTTTTGAAAAGATGGATTACTTTTTAAGTTTCAGTTTGGTTGGGACTCAACTTGAACAATAAAATTCCCTAGATTTAAATAGGAAAAACTAAATCTAGAAGAATCACTTTTGATAGCTTCAAGCACATTCTCATATAAACTTTTAACTTTTTAACCACTTGCTATAAATATAATATTAGTTGTCAGTTCAGTATTGAGTAATGAATGTGGGTGTTTTAAAATATGTGGGTATTGAGATTACAAACAAATTCTTATTTTATTAGACTATATCGCTATTTTATTTTATTTAATTATAAAAATATATATACTTTTTATTTAAAATTCTCTCTGCTACTTACACTTTAATTAAGAATATTTCGCCAAGTAGAGAGACTGACACTAAGAACTCAATAAACCCACTACAAAAGTGAGTGATTTAACAAAGAGGCAGAAGCAGAGTTATCTTCCCTACACAAGCATATCTCAAGTTTTACAACTATGCCAACTGAATACTTTACTTATCAGAGAACCAATATTACTGCATTTCCATTGCTTCAATTGGATCCATACGAAAGCTAGCATAGATGGAGTTGTGGTTGAGTTTTGCAATAACCTATGATTTTCGTTTTATTAGATGCAACTTTTCCCAAATATTGAGTGAAAAATCTATTGGAATAATAGAGAGAGACGCAATAGGAAAGCAGTTTATATGTAGTCTGCAGTGTTTATATACAGTAAAATAATAATAATTAGTATCATTGGCAAATTGTATGCAAAGCTTACTTGAGGTCACTTCCGATTAGCCCAAGTTTATAGCATTAGTTTGAGTACTAAACTAATGGACAGGAGAATATACAAATTTTCATTTACTAAACCACTGAGAGATAATATAAACCCCATCCTAGTTAATAACGTCTGATGAAAGTGTAGACAATAAATAATCTTACCTACAGCTGGGATACAGCTCAACCTGAATCCACTGACAACATGTGTATCATTATATGTCCATTCTAGATTGATGTTTGTACCTGAGGGGTTTGCTCTAATTGGAACTACATCTGATGGAACTATTAGAGCAGGGAAAATAAAAACATATTATAAATTTATAAGATATATTTTTCTCTTATAAATCCTTAAATGGAACATTACAATGTACTATTTGGTAGTATAAAAAGCTCAATATTTATATATCCCTTTATATAGTATTAGTATAACTATAATTTGTGATAAATAAAACAGAAAAAGGCACATACCCATAGTTAGCTCAGTACTATTCTCTGGTGTGGAAGGTACATTATTACTGATTACAGTTACAGTAAATATGTATGTTTCTCCAGGAGTCAAGTTATTTATAGTAACAGAACTACCACTTCCATGAGGTACATCTTCCACAGAAGGAGGGGAACATGGAGAGTTACATTTAACTTCTACTCTTACAGAATCCCACACAGTATTAGGATTCCTCCATGTTATAATAGCAGTGTTTGTACTACCAGGTGGGGATAACTCTGCTGTTATATTAGTCACAGGGGAAGGAGCTACAGAGGAAATGGATAACACACCCTAACACATAGGAATACAAACACCACAGAAGAGAGTCAGCAGGTGCACACCAGTTAGAAAATCATTATATGATTATAAAGAAGCATGTAATAATGTTTTGGGTGCCTCACAATTACAAAGAAAGAAACTGATAATATATGACTTTGAACTGTTTAGGTGAAGTTATCTTCTTTATTTGCTACATACAACATTTAATGTAACAACACGACTATCACTTGTTATTAAGTTAAAGCCAGATAGGGTGGTGGTAAAGATTAGATAAATAAAAGTGACTTAGCTTTATGTAGCTGACATATGGTCGGATGAAGAAATATTCCACAAGAGGAGATAATTTCAGTTTTCCGACTCATATTAGCAACAGTTATAAAAATTATTATTAAATTTTACACCACAACATAAAGCAATGTGCAACTGTAAATACCAGAGAAGTGTGAATTAAACAAACCACAATCAAGGCAGGAATTGATGCAATGTCTAAGAAAGTCAACAGATGTGTTTAAACAAACTTTAATTGCTTTAGTAAAACTAATTGATATAGGTAATATATTGCATGTCATTTGAAAAAAATCTCCAACCTAATATGTTGCTGCCGAATAAGCTAGGAACTCTCCGTATGAAGCATGTGTTACATTGATAATAATACATACACAGTTATGTTGGTATCATGTAACAAACCTGCATTGAATGTCACATTATTACTTTCCACACCATCATCTCCTAAGGTAGAGTTCATATAGTTGAATGCCAGCACCCTGACAGTGTACTCAGCTCCGGGTGTGGGCAGGGAGATAGTTTGAGGAGAAGTCTGAGTTCTTGTATCAAGACTGTCTTTAAACATAGCTGAGGTTCCATCGCTATACTGAACCTGGAAGAAGGGAGGGAGTCATATATTCTGATATAAAACGCATTAGGAGATCACTGTGCAGTTTGAAAACCAAAGATATTTTCAGCTGGTTATGCTATAATAATTAAACTTTCCATCCATCAAGATAAATATCTTAGAAGAGAAGCATGTGTTAGACATAATCTCTGTATACATGGCCATACGATGTAGACATGGAGTTGTGTTACTCACCATGTAGTAAACATCTGCTTCTGTAGTCCAAGATACAGTGATGGAGTCTGTTTGTGGGTTTGAGACACTTACATCAGTTGCAGCATCTACAAACAGAAATACTTTACTATAAAGCTACAACTTTGCTAACCAATATGTTGGTGTGTTATGTACTTGTAACAGTATGAGTACATGTGTACTTGTAACAGTATGAGTTCATGCATACTTGTAACAGTATGAGTACATGAGTATATACTGTAGGCTATTGTACTATACACACAACATACCATACTACACTATACAATACAGTATATGCGATACTATACTTTACTGTACTACACTGCACTGTGCTATACAATAAAGTTATGGCCTTGAAACTTGTAAGTGTGGACTTGCTTTCATATAGATATAATACTATCCCTAACTGCATTATACTTTATCACAATGTATTATACCACTTTATTGCAATATATTCTATTTTATTCTATTCTATTACACTATATATACTATGCCTAACTGCACTATACTCTATCATAATATGTTACATGTATGCCATATCACAATATATTATACTAACTTGGCATCAAAAATACAGGTTACACTTATTTACATTGGAACACTCACTGGGTGGTGCCAAGGTAGTAGTGGTGGTGGTAGTGCTGGTTGACTGTGCGGATGATGAATAATTCAGAGTTACACACAGAACAATCTGTAAATATAACGCTCAACATCTTTATATATTCATACACTATATTTTACTACATCTAAAAAAAGAAAACTAAAAAGAAGCATGTTAAGATAACTCTGAATAACATTCTATAACTCCTTTCATCAAATAGCACTTTACAAAAGATATCAAAGTCTTAAACACTAGTAAAATAAGTGATAGTTATATCCACATAATTGTATATGTCGGATATGTGTATAGGAAATGCAGAAAATTCAAACACTGAATTCAAATAGCTTTTTTAGAGATGATAGTGTTAAGATTTTCAGATTTAGGGTTGATGTGCCACCAAGAGAGTCTATTTATCACTCGAGAAACTGCACCGAGTTAAGTCGAGTAGATATCGTTATATTTTAATACAAGAATACATAATAAAATCTAATGTACAACAGTAATGATACGCACGTCTATTTAATTTACAGCACTATCCTCAACTGAGCTAGTAGCGCGAAGCTGCTACTATTATTCATAAAACAGCCTAGCTAATTGGCTAATACATTGTTCCGGGTCAATACGCAACCTTGCGTATTGTGTTGCTGGTAGCTCCACGAGCCACCACACTGCCCCCTCCAGCAGAAAGCCCTCTTTCTGATAAAAATAAAATTCACATAAAAAAACGTATACTTTGTTGTGGGGGGGTAAGAGAACAGTATGAAAGTATATAAAAAAAAACAACAACTGATAAAATATACAGGTATATATAACGTGCACAATATGTAATAAGTAAGAGAAGGTCCTATCTACATGTAGAGTACGTGCCACCATAACGGTAGGGAATGCCACAGAGAGGTAGGGAAAGAGTAGTATGGAGTTGGAGATAGACTCAAGTTAACTGCGAGCCGCACGCTTCATGCGTTTAATAGACTCCTGTAAATATTTGAGTTCACTGGATGCAGCCTGCACCCGTGGGGCCAGTCTGTACACTTCTTGCTCCAAGTCGTGTGCCCTAGCTTTTACTTCACGTAGGTTGCGGGCCCAGGGGGACGAGCGAGAGGAAGTCGGCTGTCTGTGTCTTTTCCGCTCGGAGGATGGAAGGGGAGGAGGGAGTGTATACGCATTTGTGTCTACCCTCTGTAGTACGACACGAGGAAAGGTATGCGGTATGCGTAGAGGACTGTGAGGTGGAGAGTTAGTAGACTGTGTAGGTTTATCTGCGGCTCCAGAGATGATGGGTCGCGGGGAAGGGAAGCCTTGCTCCAGGCGAGATAGCCGAGCTGGGTCAGTGATGAGTGGTTTGATGGCGTTGAGAAATGCAGGATAGGATGATTCGTCTACTTCATAGACATGTCCTTGATAACACTGCATAGTACGTTGGTGACGCAGTAGGTAATCACGATTGTAGCTATATTCTCCGCAAGGGCAGAAAGTGGTGATGTAATGTTGCGGCAAGTGTACTTTCAGTCTGCGGTGGGTTGTAAATCGCTGCTGGCAGAGGTTGCATTCGCGATTACTCTCACCTCCTTGATGAGTCCTAATCTCTCTTTCTGTGGCAGGGGTAATCCAGTTGGAGGTTGCTTCCAACTGGGGTGGCAGTTGCCTGGTTGTAGAAGTTGTTGGGGCCGGCTCTGGGCCCCACGCCATCTCTAGAGAAGGCATGCCCGGAGAGACGGGAGCGAGTGTGTCTACAAAAGTAGAATTATTGTTAGATCGCGGTGGATCTTTACAACATAATTCTAGTGACTGTCGACCGTTGCTAGCCTGAGAGTCACAGCTTTTGAAATGCACTCGAGGAACCGATGAATCATGTGTGGACTGACCAAGAACAGTGTCTAGCTCCAGGTCTAACAGACTGTCGGCCATTACAGTGTCTTCATCATCATTCACATGAAACGTGGTTCCCAGTAATTCTGATTCAATCTGCTGAGTTAGTTCAGAATTTACTGGCATCGAGCCCGTTTCCATGAATAGGAATACAAGACTTATACTGGCTTACCTGGGAACTCGGTATTAATGTCCATACTCAACGTTCTTGGTAAGATTGGAGCTGGTTGTGAGATACGTCTGCCTTTGGCGATGTCAGCATAAGAAAAGGCTGAGCATCGTTTCTGAGGCACGAGGTCGGAACTATTTGCTTTACGCGCATTAATTCCTCCCACTATTCCGCCCTCGCAAAAGTTGATATTTGCGTGGGGTTCACAACTCCAACATTTTATCGTACGGTCTTCCCCTAGACTTTCATGTGCGCCGCTTCTAATGCAGTCACATACGAAGTCTTTTAAATATGGTGGGGGTTTCCTCGTACGCTGTCCCCTTTCTAGGGGGGGTGACACGCTTGCCGGTTCGTTAGTAGGGGCCTCTAATGGCGTCTCTACTTCACCGTTAGCGGTCACCTCTTCTTGTTCTCCGGATGGAGCCCCTCCCTCCATGGGGGTTTGCACTTCCGGAACCGCCTCGGTTTCTGGAAGTGATGGAATTAGACTTGGCGGTGGCAGACACGCTTCTGTTGACAAAAGCTGCCGCTCCTCTCTCACCAAGTTTTCTTCCCGCGGTATGACCACTTCGTATTCAGGTCCATGCCGCCGTCGCCCGCGCGTTGTTGTCTGCCTCCTGGGCCCTAACAACAGGGGGGCTTCTTCCACTCCGTCGGGGCTAGCCCAATACGGTTTCAAGCGAGACTCATTCTGGATAGACACCTGTCCTGAGCGCTCGATCTTGTACGTATGATTGGGCATAGCCTCGACGACCACGTAGGGGCCTACGAACTTAGGCTTCAGTTTATCAGCCTGTCCGCGACGCCTACGGTAATTGACCATCCACACCTTATCTCCCGTTTGATAGAGAGGTGGTTCATCGGAATCTTCGTGCCGCACCTTCCACTGCTGTTGGCGCAGTATATCGTGTGCGGTCTTCATCCGTTCCACTAGTTCACTGGCATACTCGTGAACCGAGTTGTCTTGCTCTGGAACGTGATAGGTGAGATGGTCAGGGACACGAGTCTCTCTCCCGAGCATCAAGAGGTTTGGGGTCTCACCAGTACTGGTGTGTGGGGTGCTACGGTATGCACGCATGACCTGCGGCAACACCGTATCCCATTCCTCTTGACCTCGTCCAAGGAGGAGACTCCGGAGTGCATCACCTAGCATCCGGTTGTTGCGCTCCACCACCCCGTTACCTTGAGGGTGGTAGGGGGTGGTCCTGCTCTGATTTACTCCCCAGAGGTGACAAAGGTCGCTCATCAGTTGGGACTGAAATTGAGCGCCTTGATCAGAGTGTATCTGTTCGGGAAGCCCAAAATAACAGAATACATGTTGGTCTAGTGCCCTGGCCACTGTTGGGGCTGACGCATCTGGGATAGCCAGAGCATCCGCCCACCTAGTAAAGTGGTCGGTTAGTACTAGGATCCAATTATTGCCTCTGGGGGTCAGGGGCATGGGTCCGACCAGGTCTACAGCGACTACTTGCCAGGGCCTACCAGCATATAGCCTCCGCCGTCCTGCTTCACCAGGGGGGCGGCTATGCTTACTGGCCTGGCAGATCTCACACTGTTTAACTCTGAGCCGGACGTCACGCTCCATTTGTGGCCAGTACCACCGGAGTCGTAATTTGGATATCACTCTCTTGACCCCTGCGTGGGCCTGTTTGTGAGTATCCCAAATCAACTCACGGCGGATGGCCGTGGGGCAGACTACCCTCTTCCTTTCCGGGTGTCTGCCGCTGGCAGCTAGGGAGTTGGTGAGTAACCCATCCTGCCCGATCCGCAGCGAGTCCCAACGCTGACAGTATAGCCGGAACTCGGCGCATCCCTGTCGTATGCGTTCTTCGCTGGGTCGTCGCCCTTCCTTTTTGGCCCGGTATATGTCTGCCACGACTCCAGGCAGCTCTTCTTGGAGCTTCTTCAGCTCTCGAACATTACCGGCCAGTACAGGGTTGGCGCGGAGGTTTTGTACATCCTCCGGGGACTCATCAACTCCTTGCCTGAGTTGACCCTGGTCCCAGTCAAACGGTGCTCCGTGCTGAGCCAGCGTCTCCAACTCACATCGCGGGGGACCTCCATCCCTCCGCTCGATGTTGAGACACTGTTTGCAACCTCCGTCAGGTCGGCGACTCGACCCATCCGCATTGCTGTGTCTCTTGCCCGGTCGATGTTCGATCCGGTATGAGAATTCAGCTAGGATTTCGAGCCACCGGACGACCTGACTAGAGGGCTCTGCTCTCTTGCACAACCAGATCAGCGAGGCATGATCCGTACGCAGCCGGAACTTCCTGTCGTATAGGTATGGTCTGAAGTGCTTCACTGACTTGATTACTGCCAGCAGCTCCTTGCGGGTAGTGCAGTAATTTCGTTCAGCGGGTGAGAGAGACTTGCTGTAGTAGGCTACTACTACCTCTCGGCCTTCCTGCACTTGTGACAGCACAGCGCCAACATTTTGGTCACTGGCGTCCGTGTCGAGGATGTACTCCAGAGTGGGGTCTGGGTAGGCCAAGATGGGCGCCGTTAGTAGGCAGCCCTTGAGGCGGTCGAACGCTCCTTGTTCGACTGGGGTCCACTGCCACGTCACTCCCTTTGCGGTGAGCCGGTTTAACGGCTGGGCTATGCCCGCAAAGTCCGGTATGTATTGCCTGTAATACCCTACCAGCCCCAAGAAAGCCCGGAGTCCGGTCAAGTCTTGGGGGGGTGACCCAGTCTTCTACCGCCCGTACCTTTTCGGGATCCGTTGCCACGCCGTTTCGACCGACAACGTGCCCCAGGTACTTGACCTCCGGCTGCAATAGAGCGCACTTGGAAGGTTTGAGCTTAAGACCGGCACTTCGGAGTCTCTCGAAAACCTCCTGCAGACGACTGACATGTGTCTCGAAGTCTGGAGAGATTACGATGACATCATCGAGGTAGACCAGCAGTGTCTTCCAATGGAGTCCGCTAAGGACTTGTTCCATCAGCCTATGGAAGGTGGCTGGGGCGGAGGTTAACCCGAAGGGTAGCACCTTCCACTTCCACAAACCGTCCCGTGTGATAAACGCCGCTTTCTCTTGGGCGTCGGGACTCAGAGGAACCTGCCAATAGCCGCTTAGCAAGTCTAACGTACTGAAGTACTTGCTGCCGGCTATGGCGTCCAATGACTCGTCAATACGAGGTAGATGGTAAGCGTCCTGTATGGTTACGCTATTGAGTTTGCGGTAATCCACACAGAACCGCCAACTGCCGTCTTTCTTCCGGACCAGTACGACTGGCGAGCTCCACGCACTATGGGCGGGCTCTATCAGTCCCCGGTCCAGAAGATCCCGTACTTGTCGGCTAACTTCCTTCTCTTTTTCCGGCCCCAGCCTGCGTGTGGGCTGCCGGACAGGGACTGTCCCTGCAGTCAGCGGTATTTCGTGTCTGACAACTCCAGTCAGCCCCACGTCATTATCTCCGCTACTGAACACATCACCGTAGTCGCGTAGCAGCTTCGCCATGACTTGGCGTTCCTTGTTGCTCGCGCAGCCGCCACTGGCTGTTTCGTATAACTCCCGGAGATGTGTTGGGACTGCCCCTCGTCCCTGAATAGGGTGTCGAGGGGGTGCCTCCGTCGCGTCACCCAGCGACGGGCCCACGTCCTCTTCCTGGACGGAATGGAATCGGCCCAGCATTGACCCAGCTGGGAGCTCAATGGGCTCGGTAAAGGGGTTGACACACTGCACTAAGACCTCCCCTCGCTCAGTTAGTCGGTTTAAACTACTGGCGAGTTGGATCCTTTCGTGCGCGCCTTCAACGACCCCGAGCCTGGCTATCCGGTTGCTGTTCACTCGGCAGTGGATAGTAGCTCTGGAGCGTCCGGGCACGGTGCAGTTTCGAACTACCTGAACACCGCCCACCAGAGGACGTCCAAACTTATCCACACAGGCGAGTTCTCGCCCGCCCATCAGCACCACCGACTTACTAAAATCTATTCGGCACTGGTGTTGCTTCAAGAAGGGCATTCCGAGGATAGCATCTTCCTCCAGTTGACCTATGATAAAGGTCTCCTGTACAGCCTGGTCTCGGACACGCCCAGGGAGCTCGATAATACCATAAAAGGGAATACATGACCCGTCTGCCAGGGTGCCATGTTCCCCAGTATACGGTCGTACTCTATCCCTGTCCCGGCGGGGCAGTGCCTCAAAGACTCTACGACTGAGAAGGTTGGTAGTACAACCGGAGTCGAGCAGGAAAGTGACGGCGTTGCCGGCCACCTTTCCGGGTAGGAAATAGCTCTCTCCATGTGGTTGTACTTTCACCCCCCCCCGCATGTGCTGTCCTGGATTGACAGGACGGCGGGGGTTTCACCCGTGGTTTACGGGGCTTCCGGCGGCGAGGTTGGTGCCGGCGGGGTTTGGGGCTCTCCACTGGGCCTTCTGGCTCCATTTCAGTGGCGGGCTCCTCTTCCCGAGGTAAGCGGTGAAACCGGTTAGCGAGTGGCAGGGAGAAGGTACTTGGCCGTTGTGCGGGCCTACTAGTCCTGCGTGGTACCTGCCACTCGGGTGGAGTGTTCCGTCGTGTCCGTACGGACAGACGACGGCGTGTTCCACCATACTTCTTCAGTTGCGGCCCGCGGGGAGGGAGAGTGTCCGCGGGCCGTGACAGTTTAACGCCCCCTGGTATTGGGGTCGTCCTTTCTGTCCCTGGTCCTGGTCAGCGCTACTCCAGCCCTGCCCCACAGGTGTTGGGGGCACCCGCAGGGCCTGACCGGGGCCAGCACCGGCCAGAATGGTTACCAGTTGTCCCAGCATCTCTACCATACGGTCCACTTCGGCTTCCAGCGGGAGGGCTTCGGGACCTGTAGTAGCCCTGGCAGCGCTGGCTCCAACTACTGGTGGGTTCCGTTGTGCTCTATGCATTTGGGTAGCCAACAGGTAAGCTTCTCCAGCCTTCAGGGCATCCTCTATTCTGGTTATCCCCTTAGCTCGTAGTTGATGGTGTAGGCCCAGGTCGTTTAGTGACTGGACAAAGGCGTCATAGGTGTAACGCTCTTGGTGCTGTGCTGGCAGATCGCTATATGCAATCTGCGCCAGCCTCTTCACTGTCGCGGCATGTTCTTGCAGCGAGGTTTGCGGGGTGCGGCACAATCTCTCTAGCTTGGTCCTAGCGTCTATTGCGGAGATGCCAAAACGGGCCCGCAGCGCAGCCAGTATCCCGTTTACGTCCGTTCCCACTCCGTACGGCTTGGCTTGTTTCGTCACCGCTCTCCGCAATTGGATAAGGGCCACTCTATGCGGCCATTGAGCAACCTCCATTACCTCTCTAAATTCTTGTATAAATTGTTCGACATCTTCCGACCCAGTAAAGGTGGGAGCTTTCAAGCAATGTCTATAAGCTTCTTCTCCCTCACGATTCACAGGATTAACAGCATTTCTACGCTCACCTTCTACTGGGGGTGGTTGCATTCTAGCATTTTCAGTCTCCATCTTTGATGTACACAAATCCCACCGCTGCCACCACTGTTAAGATTTTCAGATTTAGGGTTGATGTGCCACCAAGAGAGTCTATTTATCACTAGAGAAACTGCACCGAGTTAAGTCGAGTAGATATCGTTATATTTTAAGACAAGAATACATAATAAAATCTAATGTACAACAGTAATGATACGCACGTCTATTTAATTTACAGCACTATCCTCAACTGAGCTAGTAGCGCGAAGCTGCTACTAGTACTCATAAAACAGCCTAGCTAATTGGCTAATACATTGTTCCGGGTCAATGTGCAACCTTGCGTATTGTGTTGCTGGTAGCTCCACGAGCCACCACAATAGCCACATTTAACTCAGAAATGTCCTAATGCAGACAAACTTCAAATAATAACACACCATGGAAGCTATACTTAACAATTTTGTGCAATACCCGGCACTGGTGTGATCTATAGAGAATACTCATATTAGTTACTAACATGCAAAATTACATGCAAGTTTCAAGTTTTATTAAAACTAACTTTGCTAAAAAAACAACCCAGTATTACCATACCACAAGTGTGATGAGAGACTTTGATATCTCCATGTTAAACAGTCCTGTGTTATTCATGAGCTAGTACTTCACCATAGTCAGTCACTCTAAAGAATAGAAATGTCAACACTTAGTTTTAGACACCCTGGCTATACACCTGCTGGGCAGCAGACAGACACATGGGTTCCAGTACACCTGTCTTAGCAAGGCACACAACCTAGTGCTCCAAGTCATTGATCCTTTTAATGTAAGAGTTGTATAGGTATAAAAAAACCTTCCATTGTGAGCAGTTCTAAAGTAGTTGAAAAGGTTTTAAACAAGGCTGTATTGTTGAGATAAAAGATATTCATAGCTCTACATTTGTGTTTCTACTATTCAATGACTATCAATGTAATATATTGCAGTTTAAACATACAGCATCTTCCCACTCAGCCATGACAGGCCTACATGTTCAGTTTATCAGAGTACAGTCTGTGAAATATAAAACAAACTAGCTAATTTTGACAAAATCACAAAACTTCCAAATTCAATTCCGAGAGAACCATCGAAGCTGCACATCTGGTAAAATTATACAGTAGCTTCAGTATCTATTATTCATGAGTGAAGTTTGGTGGGGGGTTGACATAACATCACCTTAAAACTACTACTTCTCCTTATAACTAAATGAGGAAATACTGAATGGGTTGACAACACCACACATACATCTGGTGACTATATCTGACAATAAACTCTAGAATACAGGACAGTATTACCATACCACAAGTGTGATGAGAGACTTTGATAGCTTCATGTTCAACAGCAGTCCTGTGTTATTCATACTAGCACTTCACCATAGTCAGTCACTCTAAAGAATAGAAATGTCAACACTCAATGTTATCTTTATTCTCAACATTTACACACTCTCCCAACAAGAAGGAAGTTGCTGTTTAGCAGCTTAGCCACTAGCTGAATATCAGCCAATCACATCTTAATTATCACTTAAAATGAATGATGCAATATGCAAACAAATGCCTATATAGTACAGTTACATCATGTATGACTTCTGTAATATTTGTGACCTCAGGTGTATGACTTATTATATTTGTGACCTCAGGTATATGACTTATTATATTTGTGACCTCAGGTATATGACTTATTATATTTGTGACCTGAGGTATATGACTTATTATATTTGTGACCTCAGGTATATGACTTATTATATTTGTGACCTCAGGTATATGACTTATTATATGTGTGACCTCAGGTATTGTGACTTATTATATTTGTGACCTCAGGTATATGACTTATTATATTTGTGACCTCAGGTATATGACTTAGTATATTTGTGACCTCAGGTATATGACTTATTATATTTGTGTGGAATGTGAAACTGAATGTTGAAAGTAAAAGAGAACAACTCCTCATTGTAGAAAACATTTTGAAACTTTTGTTCTATTCTTGTACTTAGTGATCTCTTAATGTAGTAATCAATAGCTTATAATATGTTAAATGTTTGCACTGTTTACTGCCCACTTCAGAAGAGACGTCAAAATCATTACATATATGTGTATTTACAGCTTCTCTGTAGTTCTTGAATTGGATTTATTGTCTCTTGGTTTTCTGTAGACGCCATGGGAAAATTGCAGAAATTAATAAATAAATTACTTAAACTTCAGTCACATAAACCCTGGTTTCAGCAATTGTACTATAAACTTATCCTAAAACACTGAACGACTTAAATGATATTTAAAAATAATTCATTAAAATCTGATCCAAATGAAAAAAAACATGAAATTGTGTTTTCTAAGAAACTACTCAATTGGCACCAAGAGCAAGTTAAAATATTTTAACTGTCATTAGCTTAAGCATGAATTCGTCAGTAGTCAGTCAAATCAGTAGATGAACCTCACAATAACCCCAAGTAAGGCCATGGCTTGTCTAGTTGTAATTATGTCACAAACCAAGCTCTTCGGCCATGTAGTAAGTATCGTTTATTTTTTATTTGATTCAATCAATTTTGACGGAATCCATAAATGAGTTTCAACAGAATTATATTTGCTGCTTTGTCACCTTAAAAATATTCAATTCCATGCCTAGCAGTCGTAGCTTACAAAGTACATGTTATATAAAATATATTGTTTGAAATCCTTAGAGAAGTTCTATATAGATGTTGGTAAAGACTCAATTCTAACAATCAAAAGTTCTAGAACACTTATAGAAAAGCAGCAATAGTTTGAGGAGTTGATTTACATACAGGTCTCTCATCTTTATTTAAGATAAAACCACAGTTTAAGTTCTAGAACAGTGATGAAGGCTAACAGAAAATTTCATGTTTACATTCAACAGAAATTAGATAAATAAAATATACACACATTCTATATAAAAAAATTTAAATTTCAGTATAACATATTAGTTATAGTAATATAACATGCAATAATAAAATGAACAGCAAAATAATAGATAGTAACATAGCTTACAGCATTTTGATATACTTATTGTAGCATTCAGTTATATAGAACAGAGTAATATAAACTATAGCAGTGAGCATTTACAGAATTGTGAATGTTGAGGATAACATCATAAATAGCAAAGAACTTAAGATTTAAATGACCGAAAATGGGCTAAAGTTCAATACACAGGTTTTAGTACCAATATTTTGTATTTTAAACTCTTTTGGCTGAATACTAACGGAAAAAGAATCTCTTCAACCCTGCTGCCCTCTTGTTGAAGTTTTTACAGCTTCCTGGGCTATTTGGCATGTTGATAATTATAGTTGCTAAATACTTACTTAAAAATGGGTCGAGTTATGCAAGTATCTACTGTTACGTGAATCAGAGTTAGTACTGTTATATGAATTAGAGTAAGTACTGTTATGTGAATAACAGTAAATACTGTTATGGGAATAAGAGTAAGTACTGTTGTGTGAATAAGAGTAAGTACTGTTATATGAATAAGAGTAAGTACTGTTATGTGAATAAGAGTAAGTGCTGTTATGTGAATAAGAGTAAGTACTGTTACATGAATAAGAGTAAATACTGTTATGTGAATAAGAGTAAGTACTGTTATATGAATAAGAGTAAGTACTGTTATGTGAATAAGAGTAAGTAATGTTATATGAATAAGAGTAAGTAATGTTATGTGAATAAGGGTAAGTACTGTTGTATGAATAAGAGTAAGTACTGTTATGTGAATAAGAGTAAGTACTGTTGTATGAATAAGAGTAAGTACTGTTATGTGAATAAGAGTAAGTACTGTTGTGTGAATAAGAGTAGATACTGTTATATGAATAAGAGTAAGTGCTGTTATATGAATAAGAGTAAGTACTGTTATGTGAATAAGAGTAAGTGCTGTTATGTGAATAAGAGTAAGTACTGTTACATGAATAAGAGTAAGTACTGTTATGTGAATAAGAGTAAGTACTGTTAATTGAATAAGAGTAAATACTGTTATGTGAATAAGAGTAAGTGCTGTTATGTGAATAAGAGTAAGTACTGTTGTGTGAATAAGAGTAGATACTGTTATATGAATAAGAGTAAGTGCTGTTATGTGAATAAGAGTAAGTACTGTTATGTGAATAAGAGTAAGTAATGTATGTGAATAAGAGTAAGTACTGTTATGTGAATAAGAATAAGTACTGTTATGTGAATAAGAGTAAGTACTGTTAATTGAATAAGAGTAAATACTGTTATGTGAATAAGAGTAAGTGCTGTTATGTGAATAAGAGTAAGTACTGTTATGTGAATAAGAGTAAGTACTGTTATGTAAATAAGAGTAAGTAATGTTATATGAATAAGAGTAGATACTGTTATGTGAATAAGAGTAAGTACTGTTATGTGAATAAGAGTAAGTACTGTTATGTGACTAAGAGTAGGTATTGTTATGTGAATAAGAGTAGGTAATGTTATGTGAATAAGAGTAAGTACTGTTATGTGAATAAGAGTAAGTACTGTTATGTGAATAAGAGTAAGTACTGTTATGTGACTAAGAGTAGGTAATGTTATGTGAATAAGAGTAGGTAATGTTATGTGAATAAGAGTAAGTACTGTAATATGAATAAGAGTAAGTTTTGTTATGTGAGTAAGGGTAGACATTGTTATGTGAATAAGACCTAAAATGCCAGCCATTTTAATGTGTCTGTGCGGAAGTTTTTTTATCTAACAGTAGCTCGCCGCAATTTATTTGAATCAAGCAGTGCTTGATCCTGACATTGTACAAGAAGCTTAGACATTTGTAAAAATGGCTAATATTTGCTGTTACAGCGTACGGTACTACAACTGTGAATGAGGGGTTAGACACATTGTGCCATAACGTAAAATGTGAGCCATTCTTACCAAGTTTCGAGCTTCCTGTACGGCATTGTGGTATGTCAGCATCAAGCACTGCTTGATTCAAACAAATTGTGGCGGGCTCCTATTGGAGAGGAAGACATTCACGTCAATTTATTGGATATAACTGTCCAATGAGGTGCTATAGATTGTACCCAATAGCACACTTTGAGAACTTTAGCTCGGACACATGTTGTATTAGGATTTATAAGTATGTGTAGTTGTTTCCTCTTGTTGTTGCGTGTGTTTGGGATGCACAACTCTAAGATTAACATAGATATTAGATATGGCGTGGGTGTGGCTTGTGTAAGTGTTGTAGCTATAAAACCTAGTGTAAATGGGAGAATTGAAAGAATGTAGACAGGTTGAGGAACGATTGAGGATATTTGTATAGAATGTATGCGACCCAATTAGAATGTGTTAATAGTACGTTAGTGAGTGCTAGCTCAGGATCATAGACTGAAGAGCACCATCAGCCAACTATCCTAACCCGAAGTCTTAACTGTTTTATTCTCTTGATGTCTATTTATCTAGCAATTATTAGTGGATTAGTTTTCATCTTCAAATTGTTTTAATCAAGCATTATAGTTAGTCAAACAGGAAGTGACTATCTTTTTCAAAAACACAATAATAATTGATCAGCTAAAACATCAAGAAAAGGTAACTCCAAGTTTACATAAACTGTGTAAATATCACAACATCCCTTCTTTAGTTTCAGGCTACAACAAACAAAAAATAACACACAAAAGAAACGGTTTGACAACAGTAATTAAATCAAGTGCAACTTATACTACAGGCGTGGATAATAAATTATGTACAATCAAAATCTGTTGAATAGCGTGGCACTTTTCTGGTTCGCTCAGAACATCGTGTTGGGATATTAGTTATGTCAGCTCTGTTACGTATTAAAGGTTCAGTGTCAGTCATGGCATTTGTTCGACGAGTAATATTATCTGAAGAAGAGGCAGCATAGCCTTCTCTTTGCATATCTCTCACCATCACATTGTCTCCGTTATTTACTGGCAAAAGAAGGCGCACTTTAGGATTTTGGTCATGATTTTCTTTCATTTTCTCTTTATACTGATCGTTGCTCCTTTTGAATAAGTCATGGTCAGAAAGTTCAGGTTTGAGCTTATCCGGATGGATGGGTACAGTGGATCTCAATTTTCTACCCATTAACAATTCTGCTGGAGAGTATGAGCTAAACTGCGGTGAGGATCTATAGGCTAACAAAGCCAAATAAGGATCTTTTTTTTGCAAGCATGCTTTTGATAGTCCTTACTCCTCGCTCAGCTGCTCCATTCGCTCTGTGATAATGTGGACTGCTAGTCACATGGGTAAATCCATACTCGACAGAAAAATGTTTAAATTCTGCACTTGCATATTGCGGGCCGTTATCTGACAGTAGTATTTCAGGTATGCCATGTCGTGAAAAAATAGATTTCAAGTGTGTTATTACTTTACTTGAGGAAAAGTCAGAGTTTCCCAGGATACCTTGAATAATTATCAATAACCAGAAGATATACTTGGCCTTTATAGGTCAATAAATTGGTGCTAAGGTGTTGCCAAGGTCTATTTGGAGTTGCAGAAGGACGTAATGGCTCTGTAATTTTAGCTGCATGGATTTTGCATTCAGCACAATTGCCGATCATAGCCTCAATAGCCTTTGACATAGAAGGCCACCATACGCTATCTCTAGCCCGTGCTTGACATTTTGTAATGCTCAAGTGTCCTCTATGTAAATCTTGCAACACCTGTTCTCTTTGAGCTAACGGTAACACCAATCGATTGCCAAGTGTCAAGAATCCTTTGTTCATTGTTAAAAGAGATCTTCTTTCAAAATAGGGCTTCAGAAGGACATCTTCAGTGGACAAATACCCTGGCCATCCATTTTCTACTAGTTTAATTACTTTTGACAGTATTTCATCTTCATGCTGTTCTAAACGAAGCTGCTCCAACCTGCTATCAGATCCATCTTGGTAGATGTTATCGATATAAAGTTCAATTTCCCTTTCTCTTGCTATATCAATCTCATTTGCTTCAGCAGTGTTATACTTGGAGAGAGCATCAGCTGCAACATTCTAAGACCCCCTCACATGTCTGATAGTATACTGAAATCTTTGAAGTCTAAGTTTAAACCCTTGAATTCTTGGTGTAAGCCTGTCTAGAAAGATATTCCTGAACAAAGTAACTAGTGGACGGTGATCAGTTTCAATAATCACATTCTTCATACCTAGTATATATGGAGAAAACTTTTCCATAGCCCAACAGACTGCTAAACTTTCTTTTTCTATGGCTGCATAACGCTTTTCGGTCTCTGTTAAAGATCGACTTGCAGCAGATATCAAGCGCCGAGAGCCATCTTGTTGAATTTGACATAGTGTTGCCCTTAGACCTGCATTGCTAGCATCTGTTGTGATTATGGTGTCTTTGTCTACATCATAGACTGCTAGAACTGGGGAATTTTGAAATATTTCTTTTATTCTCTTGAAAGAGTTTTCTTTTTTGTTGGACCAGTGCCATGGAACATTTTTCTTCAACAGCAATCTAATTGGTTCACTCACAGCAGCTAATTCTTCGAAAAACTTAGCATACTGGTTGGCCATTCCAAGAAAACTTCGTACTGAGGTTACATTTTTCGGAGTAGGAAAATCTACTATTCCTTGAACTCGAGGGCCAACATGTATACCAGACTGATCTATGACATAACCAAGAACATTAACAGATGGTACTCCAAATTTACATTTGTCTTTATTGAGCGTAATGCCTGAAGCTTTAAGTTTTTCCAACACTATTTGCAATCTTGTGTCATGTTGCTCCTTGCTCTCACCAAAAACCAGTATGTCATCCATATGTATAACCACACCATCAACATCCTTTAAAATATTGTTCATTTCAGCAACAAAAAATTCTGGTGCACTGCATAAGCCTTGAGGCAGTCGCAAATAGCGATGTCGCCAAGAATGAGTCAGAAATAATGTTAGTTTGCTAAATTCTTTGCTTAAAGGAATTTGCCAAAATCCACTGTTTGCATCAATCTTGAAAAAAAATTTGTCCTTGTCCTAATTGAGCTAAGCTGCTATCTACTGTTGCCATGGGATGGAATTCTCTCAAAATATGCTTGTTTAGCTCTGTATAATCTGTGCAAATTCTCACCTTGTTTTGGCCAGGTTTAGGAACTACTACCATAGGCGCCACCCATGGAGTAGGTTAATCAACTTTAACAATTACTCTATCCTCAATCATTTTCATCAATGCTTCATCTGCTAACTTTCTTCTAGGAAAAGGTATGGGTCTGGGAACATGGATAGCAAATGGTTTAGCATCTCCTTTTAACGTAATGACATGCTCTGTATTTACTTTCCCTAATCCTTGAAACAGCTTCTCATCAACACACACATTCTCTATTTGGCATTGAGATGAATCTACAGAGATGAGGTTTAGTTTCTCGCATGCACTACGGCTAAGCAATGGTGTAGTTTGATCTTGAATAACATAAAGGTCTTCATTTATGCGCTCATTCTTTGATGTTATCTGGCACTTTATTGTTCCTAAACATGTCAAAAGTGTCTGCCCTGGGCCGTACAAGTTTTTGCTCGTTGAGATTAGCTCCCCTGAGATGTGATGTGGACCACATACACTAAGAGACGCACCAGTATCTAATTTAAATTTGATTCTTTGTCCTTTGTGTTTGTTGGTGCTTACTCTGAGATTGCTGTACCAGGATTGAGAATCTATGGAGTTATTGAGATGTGTCTCTCCTAGATAAAAATCTGTGTCACCCTTTTCTGGCTGTACTTCATTAACCCTATTCAAATTCCTACACACTCTGGCCAAGTGGTTGAATTTATTGCATTTCGCACATTTAGTTCCATAAGCTGGACCTCTCTGACTTTTGTAATGGCTTTTCCCACCTTGCTCACATCTGTTCTTAGAATGTTTATCATAAGCAACTTCAGAAGGGATTCTTGACTTCCTATTATCGACATTTTGCACTCCGTTCACTTCCTCGGGTTTGGGGTCTGGTAGCGTTATCGCTTTAGGTCTTGAAAACTTCTCAGCCACTCTCAGTGACTTAATCACAAAATCTAAACTTAGTTTTTCATCAACCTCTTTCATTAGTTTTTCTCTTTCATTTGAATCAATAATTCCAAAAAGCAGTTTATCTCTTATCATTGAATCTCTTTGATTGCCAAATTCACAACCTTTCGCCAGCCTTCGCAATTTCATCAAGTATACATCAATTGTATCTTCACTTTGGCTACTGTTATGAAATTGAAATCTATTCAGCACAATACTAGTGCGAGGATTACAGTACTCATAAAAACGCTTAATTACATCTTCTAGCATTCTCCCAGCAACCCCTTCTTCAATTTCAGTAATTTCTCCACTAACTTCTAGATTAAATTCCATTTGAGAATAAATTTCACGTACATCTTCACCACCATAATGTCTGAATAAGGCTAATTTCCTTTTTTCTGCGGCTCTTGAGTTAGCAGTTAGGTCTATTGCTAGCAAATAATCAAATGACCTAATCGAACGCCGCTATTCTCCTGACAAATCTTCTGCTCTTAAATTCAATTGTCCAGGTGGTGAAATGCCTTCCATCTTTTAAACTAACCATTAAATTACGCTGCCACCATGTTTTATTCTCTTGATGTCTATTTATCTAGCAATTATTAGTGGATTAGTTTTCATCTTCAAACTGTTTTAATCAAGCATTATAGTTAGTCAAACAGGAAGTGACTATCTTTTTCAAAAACACAATAATAATTGATCAGCGAAAACATCAAGAAAAGGTAACTCCAAGTTTACATAAACTGTGTAAATATTACATTATTAACTTCACCCCTACGGACGAACGGGAGCTGGAGTTACCTAGCAGCTGAGCCATTAACCCGTAACTGTATACTGGCCCCAAGCTCTCCCAAAGGCTACAACATATATATTATTCGGTAGGTTTACGATACTCTAAATTGTAAAAACACACCATAAGACACATAACCAATGGCTGACATTTTACGTTAAGGCGCACGGTAATGCAATTACCTCTCATTCACACTTGGCTGCATCGTATGCCGTAACCTAAAATATAAGCCAGTTTTGCAAATGTCTGAGCTTATTGTACAGTGCTACGGTATGCTAGGACCAAGCACTGCTTGATTCAAATAAGTTGCTGCTGGCTCCTATCAACAGAAAGACTTTTGCGTTAACTCATTGGATATAGCTGTTCAATGAAGTGTCATAAATCATACCTATTAGCGAACTTTGAAAACTTCAGCCCGGACAAATTAAAGATTGACTGACATTTTACGTTTCTGCGTACGATATGGCAAAGTGTGAATGAGGGGTTAGTGTGTCTAGGTGGTAAGCTAAAAACAACTATGATACATGTATATATTGTGGATCATTTTACAAGAGTAATTTGCCATTTGCGTCATTTTCTAATTTAGGAAATCATAGATATATTTAGTCAGAAATAATTTGTTCTATAAATAAGCAAGTACCATTACACGTTTGCTGTATTAGATTAGAATAGATCACCGAAACCACATAAATATGCAATATTAGTTCATACAAACTGTACATATCTAAGCACACTACACTTAATAAACCTTGTCTCAATGATGTCCCGTCGCAGTTTGCGTACTACTAAGCCTAGGGCCACACTGTGCGTATTTTCGCATGCAAAAATTAAAATCACGAGTAGCAAAGGTGTCCACTGTAGCGTCAGTGATGCGTGATAAATAAAGCGTTCATTTTTAAATCGCACTCGCTTTCAATAAAACGCAATTTACTGGAATATAGCACTAAATAAAGAAATTGGGCTCGCTGAATAGCTACCAGCCAATTAGGTGACGACGACAGAGACGATTCGCACTTGCGTTGAAAATGCAGAGCGACAAGTGCGAAGGTTTTCTCAACGCGCACAGTGGACACCTTTGCTACTTGTGATTTCAATTTTCGCATGCGAAAATACGCACCGTGTGGCTCTAGGCTAAGTTGGGTGTTATTTCTCGTTAGTAATTACTGCATATACACTGTGAGGTTATGCGAAGAGCCAAACTAGTTTATCATTTATTAAGAGAACAGTATTGTTAATCAATTACGCATGATAAAATCAGTAAAAGTATAAAAGAGAAACAGGTAAAATAGCTGAACAATTACATAAAGTCATCCTAGTTATTTACTAATAGTGTCTAAGATTGCTGTCGGCGCCGGAAGGCATTGCTTATATATACAGGGTGGATTCTGATTTGATAAACACAATATTCCGGCGGTGACATCCGTAGTTACTAACAGGGCACCGCATAGACATGCACTAAGGGCTTGCGGAGTTGTCGTCCTTGACGTTCGTTTCACCATAATCTATAGAGGCATGTTTATCAGGGGACACTGGGGGGGGGGGTATATATTGTGGTGGCTCGTGGAGCTACCAGCAACACAGTACGCAAGGTTGCGTATTGACTCGGAACAATGTATTAGCCAATTAGCTAGGCTGCTTTATGAGAGTAGTAGCAGCTTCGCGCTACTAGCTCAGTTGAGGATAGTGCTGTAAATTAAATAGACGTGCGTATCATTACTGTTGTACATTAGATTTTATTATGTATTCTTGTATTAAAATATAACGATATCTACTCGACTTAACTCGGTGAAGTTTCTCTAGTGATAAATAGACTCTCTTGGTGACACATCAACCCTAAATCTGAAAAACATAACAGTGGTGGCAGCGGTGGGATAGTGTATATCAAAGATGGAGACTGAAAATGCTAGAATGCAACCACCCCCAGTAGAAGGTGAGCGTAGAAATGCTGTTAATCCTGTGAATCGTGAAGGAGAAGAAGCTTATAGACATTGCTTGAAGGCTCCCACCTTTACTGGGTCGGAAGATGTCGAACAATTTATACAAGAATTTAGAGAGGTAATGGAAGTTGCTCAATGGCCGCATAGAGTGGCCCTTATTCAATTGCGGAGAGCGGTGGCGGAGCAAGCCAAGCCGTACGGAGTGGGAACGGACGTAGACGGGATACTGGCTGCGCTGCGGGCCCGTTTTGGCACCTCCGTAATAGACGCTAGGACCAAACTAGAGAGATTGTGCCGCACCCCGCGGACCTCGCTGCAAGAACATGCCACGACGGTGAAGAAGCTGGCGCAGATTGCATATAGCGATCTGCCAGCACAACACCAAGAGCGTTACACCTATGACGCCTTTGTCCAGTCACTAAACGACCTGGGCCTAAACCATCACCTACGAGCTAAAGGGATAACCAGAATAGAGGATGCCCTGAAGGCTGGAGAAGCTTACCTGTTGGCTACCCAAATGCATCGAGCACAAAGGAACCCACCAGTAGTTGGAGTCAGCGCTGCCAGGGCTACGACAGGCTCCGAAGCCCTCCCGCTGGAAGCCGAAGTGAACCGTATGGTAGAGATGCTGGGACAACTGGTAACCATTCTGGCCGGTGCTGGCCCCGGTCAGGCCCTGCGGGTGCCCCCAACACCTGTGGGGCAGGGCTGGAGTAGCGCTGATCAGGACCAGGGACAGAAAGGACGATCCCAATACCAGGGGGCGTTAAACTGTCACGGCCCGCGGACACTCTCCCTCTCCGCGGGATGCAACTAAAGGAGTATGGTGGAACACGCCGTCGTCTGTCCGTACGGACACGGCGGAACATTCCACCCGAGTGGCAGGTACCACGCAGGACTAGTAGGCCCGCACAACAGCCCAGTACCTTCTCCCTGCCGCTCGCTAACCGGTTTCACCGGTTACCTCGGGAAGAGGAGCCCGCCACTGAAATGGAGCCAGAAGGCCCAGTGGAGAGCCCCAAACCCCGCCGGCACCAACCTCGCCGCCGGAAGCCCCGTAAATCACGGGTGAAACCCCCGCCGTCCTGTCAATCCAGGACAGCACATGCGGGGGGGGGGTGAAAGTACAACCACATGGAGAGAGCTATTTCCTACCCGGAAAGGTGGCTGGCAACGCCGTCACTTTCCTGCTCGACTCCGGTTGTACTACCAACCTTCTCAGTCGTAGAGTCTTTGAGGCACTGCCCCGCCGGGACAGGGATAGAGTACGACCGTATACTGGAGAACATGGCACCCTGCAGACGGGTCATGTATCCCCTTTTATGGTATTATCGAGCTCCCTGGGCGTGTCCGAAATCAGGCTGTACAGGAGACCTTTATCATAGGTCAACTGGAGGAAGATGCTATCCTCGGAATGCCCTTCTTGAAGCAACACCAGTGCCGAATAGATTTCAGTAAGTCGGTGGTGCTGATGGACGGGCGAGAACTTGCCTGTGTGGATAAGTTTGGGCGTCCTCTGGTGGGCGGTGTTCAGGTAGTTCGAAACTGCACCGTACCCGGACGCTCCAGAGCTACTATCCACTGCCGAGTGAACAGCAACCGGATAGCCAGGCTCGGGGTCGTTGAAAGCGCGCACGAAAGGATCCAACTCGCCAGTAGTTTAAACCGACTAACTGAGCGAGGGGAGGTCTTAGTGCAGTGCGTCAACCCCTTTACCGAGCCCATTGAGCTCCCAGCTGGGTCAATGCTGGGCCGGTTCCACTCCAGCCAGGAAGAGGACGTGGGCCCGTCGCTGGGTGACGCGACGGAGGCACCCCCTCGACACCCTATTCAGGGGCGAGGGGCAGTCCCAACACATCTCCGGGAGTTATACGAAACAGCCAGTGGCGGCTGCGCGAGTAACAGAGAACGCCAAGCTATGGCCAAGTTACTACGCGACTACGGTGATGTGTTCAGCAGCGGAGAGCATGACGTGGGACTGACTGGAATTGTCAGACACGAAATACCGCTGACTGCAGGGACAGTCCCTGTCCAGCATCCCACGCGCAGGCTGGGGCCGGAGAAAGAGAAGGAGGTTAGCCGACAAGTACGGGATCTTCTGGACCGGGGACTGATAGAGCCCGCCCATAGTGCGTGGAGCTCGTCAGTCGTACTGGTCCGGAAGAAAGACGGCAGTTGGCGGTTCTGTGTGGACTACCGCAAACTCAATAGCGTAACCATACAGGACGCCTACCCTCTACCTCGTATTGACGAGTCATTGGACGCCCTAGCCGGCAGCAAGTACTTCAGTACATTAGACTTGCTAAGCGGCTATTGGCAGGTTCCTCTGAGTCCCGACGCCCAAGAGAAAGCGGCGTTTATCACACGGGACGGTTTGTGGAAGTGGAAGGTGCTGCCCTTCGGGTTAACATCCGCCCCAGCCACCTTCCAGAGGCTTATGGAACAAGTCCTTAGCGGACTCCATTGGAAGACACTGCTGGTTTACCTCGATGATGTCATCGTAATCTCTCCAGACTTCGAGACACATGTCAGTCGTCTGCAGGAGGTTTTCGAGAGACTCCGAGTTGCCGGTCTTAAGCTCAAACCTTCCAAGTGCGCTCTATTGCAGCCGGAGGTCAAGTACCTGGGGCACGTTGTCGGTCGAAACGGCGTGGCAACGGATCCCGAAAAGGTGCGGGCAGTAGAAGACTGGGTCACCCCCCAAGACCTGACCGGACTCCGGGCTTTCTTGGGGCTGGTAGGGTATTACAGGCAATACATACCAGACTTTGCGGGCATAGCCCAGCCGTTAAACCGGCTCACCGCAAAGGGAGTGCCGTGGCAGTGGACTCCAGTCGAACAAGAAGCGTTCGACCGCCTCAAGGGCTGCCTACTAACGGCGCCCATCTTGGCCTACCCAGACCCCACTCTGGAATACATCCTAGACACGGACGCCAGTGACCAGAATGTTGGCGCTGTGCTGTCACAAGTGCAGGAAGGCCGAGAGGTAGTAGTAGCCTACTACAGCAAGTCTCTCTCTCCCGCTGAACGAAATTACTGCACTACCCGCAAGGAGCTGCTGGCAGTAATCAAGTATGTGAAGCACTTCAGACCATACCTATATGGCAGGAAATTCCGGCTGCGTACGGATCATGCCTCGCTGATCTGGTTGTGCAGGAGAGCGGAGCCCTCTAGTCAGGTCGCCCGGTGGCTCGAAATTCTAGCTGAATTCTCATACCGGATCGAACATCGACCGGGCAAGAGACACAGCAATGCGGATGGGTTGAGTCGCCGACCTGACGGAGGTTGCAAACAGTGTCTCAACATCGAGAGGAGGGATGGAGGTCCCCCCCGATGCGAGTTGGAGACGCTGGCTCATCACGGAGCACCGTTTGACTGGGATCAAGGTCAACTCAGGCAAAGAGTTGATGAGTCCCCGGAGGATGTACAAAACCTCCGCGCCAACCCTGTACTGGCCGGTAATGTTCGAGAGCTGAAGAAGCTCCAAGAAGAGCTGCCTGGAGTCGTGGCAGACATATACCAGGCCAAAAAGGAAGGGCGACGACCCAGCGAGGAACGCATACGACAGGGATGCGCCGAGTTCCGGCTATACTGTCAGCGTTGGGACTCGCTGCGGATCGGGCAGGATGGGTTGCTAACCATCTCTCTAGCTGCCAGCGGCAGACACCCGGAAAGGAAGAGGGTAGTCTGCCCCACAGCCATCCGCCGTGAGTTGATTTGGGATACTCACAAGCAGGCCCACGCAGGGGTCAAGCGAGTGATATCCAAATTACGACTCCGGTGGTATTGGCCGCAGATGGAGCGTGACGTCCGGCTCAGAGTCAAACAGTGTGAGATCTGCCAGGCCAGTAAGCATAGCCGCCCCCCTGGTGAAGCAGGACGGCAGAGGCTACATGCTGGTAGGCCCTGGCAAGTAGTCGCTGTAGACCTGGTCGGACCCATGCCCCTGACCCCCAGAGGCAATAATTGGATCCTAGTACTAACCGACCACTTTACTAGGTGGGCGGATGCTCTGGCTATTCCAGATGCATCAGCCCCAACAGTGGCCAGGGCACTAGACCAACATGTATTCTGTTATTTTGGGCTTCCCGAACAGATACACTCTGATCAAGGCGCTCAATTCCAGTCTCAACTGATGAGCGACCTTTGCCACCTCTGGGGAGTAAATCAGAGCAGGACCACCCCCTACCACCCTCAAGGTAACGGGGTGGTGGAGCGCAACAACCGGATGCTAGGTGATGCACTCCGGAGTCTCCTCCTTGGACGAGGTCAAGAGGAATGGGATACGGTGTTGCCGCAAGTCATGCGTGCACACCGTAGCACCCCACACACCAGTACTGGTGAGACCCCAAACCTCTTGATGCTCGGGAGGGAGACTCGTGTCCCTGACCATCTCACCTATCACGTTCCAGAGCAAGACAACTCGGTTCACGAGTATGCCAGTGAACTAGTGGAACGGATGAAGGCCGCACACGATATACTGCGTCAACAGCAGTGGAAGGTGCGGCACGAAGATTCCGATGAACCACCCCTCTATCAAACGGGAGATAAGGTGTGGATGGTCAATTACCGTAGGCGTCGCGGACAGGCTGATAGACTGAAGCCTAAGTTTGTAGGCCCCTACGTAGTCGTCGAGGCTATGCCCAATCATACGTACAAGATTGAGCGCTCAGGACAGGTGTCTATCCAGAATGAGTCTCGCTTGAAACCGTATTGGGCTAGCCCTGACGGAGTGGGAGAAGCCCCCCCGTTTCATGTGAATGACGATGAAGACACTGTAATGGCCGACGGTCTGTTAGACCTGGAGCTAGACACTGTTCTTGGTCAGTCCACACATGATTCATCAGTTCCTCGAGTGCATTCCAAAAGCTGTGACTCTCAGGCTAGCAACGGTCGACAGTCACTAGAATTATGTTGTAAAGATCCACCGCGATCTAACAATAATTCTACTTTTGCAGACACACTCACGCCCGTCTCTCCGGGCATGCCTTCTCTAGAGATGGCGTGGGACCCAGAGCCGGCCCCAACAACTCCTACAACCAGGCAACTGCCACCCCAGTTGGAAGCAACCTTCAACTGGATTACCCCTGCCACAGACAGAGAAATCAGGACCCATAAAGGAGGTGAGAGTAATCGTGAATGCAACCTCTGCCAGCAGCGATTCACAACCCACCGCAGACTAAAAGTACACTTGCCGCAGCACTACATCACCACTTTCTGCCCTTGCGGAGAATATAGCTACAATCGTAATTACCTATTGCGGCACCAACGTACTATGCAGTGTTATCAAGGGCATGTCTATGAAGTAGACGAATCATCCTATCCTGCCTTTCTCAACGCCATCAAACCACTCATCACTGACTCAGCTCGGCTATCTCGCCTGGAGCAAGGCTTCCCTTCCCCGCGACCCATCATCTCTGGAGCCGCAGATAAACCTACACAGTCTACTAACTCTCCACCTCACAGTCCTATACGCATGCCGCATACTTTTCCTCGTGTCGTACTACAGAGGGTAGACACAAATGCGTATACACTCCCTCCTCCCCTTCCATCCTCAGAGCGGAAAAGACACAGACAGCCGACTTCCTCTCGCTCGTCCCCCTGGGCCCACAACCTACGTGAAGTAGAAGCTAGGGCACACGACTTGGAGCAAGAAGTGTACAGACTGGCCCCACGGGTGCAGGCTGCATCCAGTGAACTCAAATATTTACAGGAGTCTATTAAACGCATGAAGCGTGCGGCCCGCAGTTAACTTGAGTCTACCTACAACTCCATACTACTCATTCCCTACCTCTCTGTGGCATTCCCTACCGTAATGGTGGCACGTACTCTATATGTAGATAGGACCTTCTCTTGCTTATTACTTAGTGTGCACGTTACATATACCTGTATATTTTTATCAGTTGTTGTTTTTTTTTGCATATACTTTTATACTGTTCTCTTACCCCCCCACAACGAAGTATACGTTTTTTTTATGTGAATTTTATTTTATCAGAAAGTGGGCTTTCTGCTGGAGGGGGCAGTGTGGTGGCTCGTGGAGCTACCAGCAACACAATACGCAAGGTTGCGTATTGACCCGGAATAATGTATTAGCCAATTAGCTAGGCTGCTTTATGAGAGTAGTAGCAGCTTCGCGCTACTAGCTCAGTTGAGGATAGTGCTGTAAATTAAATAGACGTGCGTATCATTACTGTTGTACATTAGATTTTATTATGTATTCTTGTATTAAAATATAACGATATCTACTCGACTTAACTCGGTGAAGTTTCTCTAGTGATAAATAGACTCTCTTGGTGACACATCAACCCTAAATCTGAAAAACATAACAATATTTCTCCTAACCATTACAGTTCTTAAAAATTAGAAGTTGAATTTTAATAAGAAGTCGTTCACTAGATAGCATGTGTTGAAATCTATAAGACAATTGAGACCAGTTTTTATTGTATTGTGCTTTGACTTTATAAATAATATATAAAATATTTTAGACTTACAAAATCTGGCAATAATTAAAGTAATTCAATATTTATCAACAGAGAATATCAGCAATAGAAGGCTACTCAGCAATGGAAATATTCTCATGAGCTGTTGCAAATGTCTTAACAGTATAAAAATTGAAAGAAGAATATAAAAACACCCAGGAGAAGTAGACTATAAATGGCTGTTAAAAATGTTTTGTTGATTCATTATTATGTCTTGAACCTTTTCTCTGTCCATCTATTCTCAAACTTTATTCCCCCTACAAGAAAGGTGACTAAGTTATTAAATACAGTGAGACATTAGAGAAAAGTGGTGTTGAATGACTACTTAGAACTGATGAAATGTACAGATCAGCTTTTTAAATTGAATAGCAAGTTAAAACATTTGCACACGCTAAGCTGACATTCTGGTACACTCACACTTTATCAGAATGTTGGTTGTTCTCATCATTTTCATACAGGCGAGTAGAGGTTCCCTCTCCCTGCCCGTCTATGACAGAGGTCAAGGTGATTTCATCTGGACCTTCGTACTTAAAGGCTTGGTCCATGGTTCTGAACTCACCAACTACTGGTTGCTTGTCCACAGGAAATGACTGCTTGAGGTCTGAGGGAGGGTCAGCACGGAAAGGCTGCTCGTACTCGGCTAGCAAGTCCACAAGATCTGGTCCCATATACTCCGCAGGCAAACTTGTTGGTCTTCCATCCAGAGAGTTGAAGTCCATAAGCTGGTCGTCATACTCAGGTTCATTCTCTGGTGGTGGTGAGCTGCTAGCAGTGAGCTTTTCATACTGGTGTTGAGGAGTGGAACCATGTGGTTTCTCATAAACCAAAGAAGGAATGATATCAGGTATCCGTTCATACAAGTGATCAGCTGCGGTGGGAAACCCATTCTCCGTCACTTCCTTTACACAGTCATGGATGTATCTGTACTGCTCCTGTATTCGTCAATTACAACAAACAAATTTGCACATGGTATAGTGACTGATGAAAGCAAGAATTATGTTTTGTATATCACATTTATTAAATAATAATCATAAGTGAGGGAATCATAAGGAGTTCGAAAGTGCCATTGGTAATTGCTGCATGTATGCCATTGATAGAATCACCTGAACTGAATTGAAAAAGCAAACGTTTGGCAACAGATCTTGCAGCTATAACAAAAATTTTAAAGTTGAATCTCAAAATCTAAGAATAGAAAAATATTAACATTCAATTCTTTAACATAATAACAAGTTTCAAGAAATATCTTAAGATTTTAGAAAGTTTCAACAAATAATCATGCATTCTAAAATGATTTAAACTCATTGAACGGTTAAAATATAACTTGGTATATTTTTTTAGGAAGATGACCATAAATACAGAAACAAACACAAGATAAGTTTTTGTTCTATAAGCTACTCTTAGCGGTCACGTTTAAATCATTTTACCTAGCGGTGGATCTTCCACACAACATATTCAAATGTGTCTCGATTTCCACTTATAAGACTATGGTTCAGCTGTGTGTTGATGATAAAACCAGATAGCCTACCCCTGTCTGAACCATTCTACACCTGTACTCTTTCATCTCCATCACCAGGTTGAATATGTCTATCTCACCATGATCTTGAATACGTTGAAGAAGTCTATCAACAGCTATGTACAAGCCAGTATGACCAACACCAGCACTGTCAAACATTGTATACACCAGATCAATAGAGAACTGTCTAGAAGCATTAGATCATCTGCAGTGTAAAAGTATAGCACATAGAGTGTTACCTGCAGTGTATAAGTATACCAGATAAAATGTTACCTGCAGTGTACGAGGATAGGGGAAGAACTTCCATCTAACGTTTGACTTCTCACTGCCATCACAAACTCTAGCAGAGCCTGTGGTTTTGATGGACATCCAGAGCTAGGCCAGAATGTTGAAGAAACGTGTTTGATAGTTTGTATTTTTTTACCCTGGGAGCACAAAAACTGCAGATATAAAGTCGGATAAGGACCAATAAAATTGTTCTTTCGTTTATAGGTAGCTTCACAGCATTTGATAATAAGTGCTAGCCAGCAACTTATAGCAGAGAATTTCCAGTTTGATGAACATGCTCCATTTGACAACATACATAGACCAAAAACCGCGGCGTGTGGGTTATAGCTTAAAATATTACCATGTAATATGTGTAAACATGTTTCTATAAAAACTGCATAGGTCAAATGCATATAGTATGCAGGTCAGAGTAAGAGAGCATACCATTTGAATGTCAAATATTCTGATGGTGAATTCTGGAAGAACAGATTCAGCTCTCTTAGTTACAACTAAGTCACCATATGCTGCAGGTTCCTCTAGGGTGTCTGGCCAGTACTGTTCACACTGCTTTCTTCCTGCAACATAAACAATTGTTAGCAATTTACCTCTCGCTATAAGTTAACATACTTACATCTCTCCATAATTCAATATACTTACCTCTCTCTATAACTTAACATACTCACCTCTCTCTATAAGTTAATATACTTACCTCTCTCTATAAGTTAATATACTTACCTCTCTCTATAAGTTAATATACTTACCTCTTTTTATAAGTTAACATACTTACATCTATCTATAATTTAATATACTTACCTCTCTCTATAAGTTAACATACTTACCTCTCTCTATTAGTCAATATACTTACCGCTCTGTATAAGTTATTATACTTACCTCTCTCTATAAGTTAATATACTTACCTCTTTCTATAAGATAATATACTTACCTCTCTCTATAAGTTAATATACTTACCTCCCTCTATAAGTTAATATACTTACCTCTCTCTATAAGGTAATATACTTACCTCTCTCTATAAGTTAACATACTTACCTCTCTCTATAAGTTAACATACTTACCTCTCTCTATAAGTTGAGTCAACATAACTATCATGGTGACATTCTGTTCCCAAATCATTCTCCAGAAATGGTCAATAGTTCCTGGTAGAGGACCCTGAGTAGCAATGTATGTTTCTGTTGAGGCTTTACCCTGTCATAAATATAAATAACTGCAGAGTCTCAATATTCTGAGATTAGAATTAAGAGGCCTGTGTATAAAGTGCACAATTGAATAAGTAAAATAATTAAAACTTGTATACTTGTATGATGTCCAGATAATTACTAATTACGTAAGTATAAATCTATGTTAACAATTTAATTAGGAATTGTTTGAAATTCAGAATTACATGCATGGCTATTAAACATGCAAACACCAGAGGAAACTCATAATATCTCACAGGAATGAAGTTAGCATTGATGTAGTCTCCCTCTTCCTTGTTAGATGTTAGCTTCACTCTGGAGTGATCAACTAGAAACATGAGCAAATGCGTATTTCTTACTAGTGGTGCTACACATATAATTCCTGCTACATAGAGATTATCATGCAACATCAACATGCAAGTAATATCATTCACTTGAAAGAAGACACTTGATTGGTTACCTTACAGACTAATCAGTTATATGCTCCTCTTTGACATTTAATAAAACATCATTTTATTCTGCACATGAAACACTTTTCCTTAATTTTCACTCAGTGAAACTTAATTGCAAAACTTTATCTCTGTTTCCAGAGAGAAAGCCTATGCAAGAGTAAATGGGTCATTTTACTTAATTTAGTAAACACTGGAATTCTCCAGTTTTTAGCTATTTGTTACAATTTAGCTGCTAATGAACATGTCTTTTTTCTCAAAACTAGTAAAATATCAACAAATACACCTAAATAATCAAGGTTCTTTTTAATTTTGCTTGATTTCCCATGTTTTTTCTTACTTTTTCAGTTACTTTTGATTGCAGACCGTTACAAAAAGACCGTAACGGTCTTTTTGTAATGGTCCGCAATCAAAATTAGCTAAATAAATAGGAAAAAACGTGGGAAATAAAGCAAAATTAAAAAGAACCTTGATTATTTAGGTGTTATTATTGATATTTTACTAGTTTTGAGCAAAAAAACATGTTCATTAGCAGCTAAATTGTAACAAATAGCTAAAAACTGGAGATTTCCAGTGTGTACTAAATTAAGTAAAATGACCCAAATACTAGATACTTCTAGTGCAGGCAAACACATCGTTGTTAAAACTGAATATTTCTAGCCTCATACTGTGCTATATGTAAATTATCGTAAATGTTTGACAAAAGTGTATAATTTAAACAAAAACTCGCTGCTGAAAAACTGCAAAACACACTTTTATATTCTAATTTCATAGTTTGTGTATTAAACACAAAACAAGTGCGTTTATTTATAGAGTATTTTCAAGTTATTTTGAAAACTAGCCTTGCTGTAAATTTGTGCTCTTACATCCCTGCACACAGAAAATTCCTACTAATCATGGCAAAATGACATCTTTTGAATGTTATTAATGACTTACAAGGCAGAATGTACAGAGTTCTGTTCTTCATCTTATTTTCTGGTAGAGAGCCTACATCACAGCTGTAGTTAGCACATTTCTCATCTATTTCCTGTATAGATATAATAATTCTAACCCGATTAGAACAGCACAGGAGCATATATTTTCGGAATGCTGATAAACATAACACTATAATACATTATATAGAAGAAAAATTTAGAAAATACATTGCATTACGTAATAATATATTTTAGCTAAATGAAATAATATAAAGAATACAAATAGAAAGCATGAGATACAAGCTTCCTTTTCAGTTTAATAAATTACTTGAAATTCTCTAGAAATCCTTGCGCTAGTTTCCTCATTGGACTCAAGTCCTTCATGTATTTCTGTCAACTCTGTACTTGTTCTTAGTTGATCAGCTAAATCCTTCTTTTCTTTTCTACAAATAATGTTGATAATAATATAATCTCTAGAGTGTGTGGGTGGTCATATATACATAACTTGATTTATTTATTATATAACACAATCACTATGTTCCTTTCCACTATGCTAATGGATTTTTTATTTGATGTTTGGAAGTGGGTCCATTGAATGAAAAGACATGAGTTAAACCAAACCGAGACCACAACTTCATTCTACAACTCTGAACAGACCAAGGGAAAGCAGTGAAAAAATGCTTAATTAAAATTATTACAGCCATAAATAACTATATTTAATAATAGCAGGGTTGTTTAACTTACTTTGTTCGCTGTTGACGACGCAAAATATACACCAGCAAAGCGAGTACTACAAGTAGGGTAACAGCAACAACCACCCCTACTATTATTGGAGTAGAGTTGAGCTTAGTCTTAGTCTCAGCTATACAGTCAGAGTCACTGTATCCTGCAGAAGTGAATCCTCTCACGTAGACACTGTAAACATAAGTATATACTATAATATACAATGTATACACACTATAATACTACAGTCATAGTCTGTATAATACACAATCGACTCACCAATATTGTTGGTTGGACTTGAGTGGACCATTACATAGTCTTGTGTCTCCATCTTTACAACTTGTATCAGTTCCAACATTAATCAGAGTACTGCTTGCCACAGCCCTACAAAATTACAGACTATCTAGTAACTTACTGCCAGTAACTCAATAACTATCAGTAACTCACCAACTATCAGTAACTCAGTAACTATCAGTAACTTGCTAACTATCAGTAACTCATTAACCATCAGTAACTCGCTAACTATCAGTAACTCATTAACCATCAGTAACTCGCTAACTATCAGTAACTCACTAACTACCAGTAACTCACCAACTACTAGTAACTCATTAACTACCAGTAACTCACTAACTACCAGTAACTCAATAACTATCAGTAACTCACTAATTGCCAGTAACTCACCAACTACCACTAACTCTGTAATGGGAAGTCACTAGCTATAAGAAACTTAATAATTATGAGTAACTCTGTAATCGGAAGTCAATGAGTATATGTTTTCAGTCAAGCTCATGATAGCTTATAATGCACACATATCTCAAACTCACTGATAGTGGAGATAGTCAAGTCACTGGTTGTTTTACTGTAGATAGAAATATTAACTTTTGTAACAGCTTCTGAGTACTTTATACTCTCAAAAGAAACATCCTATCATAAAAATCCATACCAGGTGACACTGTAATTGGAGTTGGTCAAAGACAAGCTGTTGTGTGTAGATTTCAGACAGGTTTCATGCGGAGAAAATGGTAAATAGTCAATGAGGAAAGCTGGTGCCAATGTGATCTAATTTACTGATTGCCATTAACGAGTACGCTTTGAGAGTTTGAATTCACGTTTTAACTTTTAGCAAACTGAATTAAAACTGTTTCAATAGTTATAAAGTCTTCTGCTTACATTATCTAAACTCTAAAGTCATCCTCCGCTGCAGAGCGGATGGCGTACCTATAGAAACAAGAGCCTCTAGACATGCAGTAAAGTTAAATGCAAATGTCATTAGCAAATAAATTTCCTTCTCTGCATGTAACGCACTCTGTGTAGTAGGTTGTTACAGCAATGAATTTTCACGCAATAGGACCCGCACTCGGAAAATGCGTCCAATGAGCCCTACCCTTACTCAACAGCAAATATAATAGTTGCGCCTGTAACTGAACATGAACTAGATATAACATTTCAAAGTATACCTTTTCTTTCTGTTAGAGTTGGTTGGCCAATCAGGAGGACTTTTTGTAGGTGCCGAAATAGCATATGGTTCTTTGAAATCACCTTTCTTAGCTTCTGCCCATGAGGTTACACTAGGAACTGCCTCGCTTAGCTTATCTAAATATAATATTTAATAAACATAATATAGTACCTGTTTGCTAGTCGATTAAAGTAAAGCTTTGATATGTTGAGATATGAAATGCTGTCAGAGGGTCAACCATAATGTATGTATTATTACAGGTAACACAGTTTTACTCCTCAATATAAGTGATGCTGTAAAAGTCACTGAGGAAAAGAGTTATATATAGTATTTACAGAAACACTTTAATAACTGTTTAATATTACATAATTATTATGGCCTGTCACAGTTTGGAAAAATGTAATAAGATCTAACACAGGGGTATTTGGGAAAGAAGACAACTACCACAATACAAATACATACATGTCTATATAGCTTTTACCTTCTCTGAATTGCCCATTAGAGGCTTGTCCAATAACTAGAATTTGGTATTTAATAATATTTCCTGAATCGAGAGAAAACATGGTGGTTACATCAGATGGAAGATAAAATGATAGTTGGCTAATTTGTTCATCCACACTGAGTTGTTCTTTTACTGCATCGGATACCTTAGGAACTGCTGTGGGAGCTGAAAAAGAAAATATTGAAAGGACTAAAAATAACAATCAACATGATGCATAAAACAATTGTTATTTTCATTTTAATTTGTCAAACGTTATGATTGAAGAAGCCATCATACATTGATTAAGCAGAGAGAATACTACAATGTAGACACACATACCACATAACCAACTGTTCCTATACTCATCACATAGATATACAGTTTGATGGTTACAAGTTACATATAATATACCAGAGCATATAAGACATCACCAACAGTACAGGGAGACATACTTGATTCTAGAGTGCTGACAGTTCTAGTTGCTGCCTCTCCCCAACCGTCTGGAGAATTCTGCAGATACTCAGTTCTTGCTTGTATTGATACTGTGTACATCTTATTGTGTGAGAGACCACTGGTTATTCTATAACTCCTGGCTGTAGAGTCCACCTACATAGTTCAGTAGTGTTAAACTATATACTTATATACTAAGGATAATATATGCTCATCTCTTACACTGAATTTCTCACACACTCATCTCTCACCTCTTTAGTTTCTGCTCCACTAGATGGAGGGTTTAGCACCTCCTTCCACTGAATCCTGTAACCAGTAATCACACCATTAGGTGGATTTGGCTCCTCCCATCTAATGTCTATATATGGTGACTTTATACTCCCACTAGTGTCTATCCCAGCTGATGGGTTATTTAATATTGGCTTTGTAGGAACTAATAAAACAACACAGAATACTGCACGGTAAATAAAGTTCTAGAAATCCAAGCAAACTCTCTTAATACAAATTCTACATTAAAACCACAAGCTTTAAGAATATCTGCAACTGAGAAGACTTGACATAACTGACTTGTTTTATTCTCATAATTATGAGATGCTCTTGCCATTTTTCTCCTATAAAAACTAGGAATAACACATTTCAATGCTCAGATTTTAAGAATAGATTATTAGTTGTAAACTATTAAAACAGTTATAAACATAGATTTGATGTACTCATCAAACACTACATTATAACTCATACACCTATGGACAAATATCAGTTCGGATATCGTACAAATCGCTCTACACAAGATGCGCTGTTATGTCTAACTACAACTGTGACAAGTTTCATTGATAAGAAAGCATCCAATTACGCAAGGTGCCTCTTTCTAGACTTCTCTTCTGCATTCAATACTATATCTATTCCAGACCTCATTACGCAACTAACTCATCTTGACTCCAATGTTACTGAGTGGATTTACAGCTTTCTTACAAACAGAGTACAGCGCACAGTAGTGGATGGCATAACATCAAATCCAATCATAACTAACACAGGAACTCCCCAAGGGTGCTGTTTATCTCCACTATTGTTTTCTATTTACACTAATAGGATTACCTCAAGCCAGAGCAACATCACCGTAATTAAATATGCAGATGACACTTGCATTATTGGCTGCATTGGCAAACAGTCTGATCTAAATATTTACTTTGACGAGATTAAAAGAATTTCTAAGCAATGTGATGATTTAAATCTATTAATAAACCCTAGCAAGACCCAAGAAATGATGTTCTCAACCCAACGTGCTAAACCTCATACCCCTACTCTCGTATTGAATGGAACAAACATTGTATTGTCTGAAAAAGTGAGATATCTTGGTGTGTTAGTGGATCAGAATTTGAGATTTCATGAACATGTACAATCAGTAGTAACAACAGCATCAAGGAGAATGTATATTGTGAAGAATTTTGCGTATCTTAGCTCTAAACCTCTAGCAAATATGCTATTCAAAAGTTTCATCATGTCCCGCATCGCCTATTGTCTACCTACCATTTTTACTTGTATCTATGCCAGTGATAAAAAGGCTATTCGAAGAATTCTCAAAGATTGCTCAAAACTCGGAATTAAGTATCTAAACATTGATTTGCACATTCAGAAACTCACTAAAGAACTTGCCATCAAATATATAACAGACAATGACCATTTCATCAATAACTTTCTTAGTCAATGCCCTTCTGGAAGATATCGCACCATCAAATATAGAGGGGCATGGGGCAGAGATAGCTTCTTGCGACATCTTGTAAATACTTTAAATGAGCTTTTATTTTAAATAATCCAACAGAGTTTTGATTTTTTCTCTTATTTTTGTTCATTCCTACTTATTGTAGTAAACTTGTGGGTTCTGAATGCAACTAGTGCCTACATGCTCTAGAAAGAATAAGCCAAGTATTTGAGTACAAATGAGGATAACCTTTATTGTATCAGATACAGCTTATGTGGTCCTACTACCAGCGAGCTCCAGTAGTAGTCTGAATCTACACTGGAAACTCGCCTGCTTTTATACACAAGAATTCACATCTAGAATGTTCCAACAGACAAAAGAAAGTTAAGCTTGACAGTAACAAAAGAAAAATAGACAAAGGAGAATGAATAATTCAATAGGCCAAGAATTTAGCTATAATAACAACCTATTGAAGGCATTCATAAAAGCTACACAAATTTCCAGTATCAGTATTAATGCAAAACGATGAAATAGCAAAAAGGGAAAATAACTCTGGAAATGCGTATTTAATGAAAATTACATTATACTGAAAGCTTAATCGCAATAATAAGGCATTAGAAAGCTAGTGCAACTTAGCTACAATTACAGCATTCAAAATATACGCAACAGTAATTATAATACTGACACACGCAGTTACTCGAGAACAGTAGAGGATGAGAATCTATCACATTATTATAGCCAGTATTTACACTGAATTTTGCAACGTGTTGTCATGTTTGTGATATGTAATAAATCAATCAATCAATCAATCAATCGTACTTACGGTATTGTTTAGTTCTCTGGAGTATATCTCGTGGGTCACCATAACCTGCTGATGTTTTAGCTTGAACTGATACTGTGTACTCAGTATAGGGTTCAAGGCCGGTGATATTGTATTCAAGAGAATCCTAAAGTATTTATTAACTTTATGTTCATAGGTCAAAAGTTTACAACACATTGAAACGTAATACCGCAGTTAAAATTATTATTTTGTTTTGGAAAGTAGCAGTCAACAGAAGTTTACAGTATGCAGATAAAAAGGCAGGTTATAGTAGAGCAAGTCATAACACAACACTATAGCACAGGAGAGTATTACCTAACATACACTGACAACTCCCACAATAAACGAGTTAAACTGAAAAATACTGATATCTGAGAAAAATTAATGTATCAAAGTAACTGGTACAACATATGAATTGTGGAGAATTGGCTTAACCATTACTAGACAGTTCTTGTATGTAACCTATCAGTAGTGATACAGAATATAACGAAGTGTAGATACAGAGTAGTTAAACTATTTTTTTCCTTCACAAAATTAGAATATTTTATGAACCTATATGTATAGCCTACATCAAGATAGCTACTACGGTCTCACAACTACAGAATTAAAATTAGGATAGTCACTTTTAGTAGGGTCTCACAAAAACAGAATCAGAATTGATATTATTAGACACTCACATTAGCTGAGACATCTATTGGTACTGTATGACTGGGTTGAACTGATATTCTGTAACCTTCAATAACTCCAACACCTTCACTTGAGACACTAGTCCAGTTAATATATATTGAAGAGTGAGTATATGACAGGATGTTGACAGTGTCAGGAGCATTAGGACCTGTAACAGTATGTAGGGTATTAAATATATCATGTGTCAACCAGTGTATGTATCAACTAGTATATGTGTCAACTATTGTATGTGTCAACTAGTGTATGTATCAATCAGTGTATGTGTCAACTATTGTATGTGTCAACTAGTGTATGTATCAACCAGTGTGTGTGTCAACCAGTGTATGTTTCAACCAGTGTATGTGTCAACTAGTGCATGTATCAATCAGTGTATGTGTTAACCAGTGTATGTGTCAACCGCTGTATGTATCAACTAGTGTATGTGTCAACCAGTGTATGTGTCAACTAGTGTATGTGTCAACTAGTGTAGGTATCAATCAGTGTATGTGTTAACCAGTGTATGTGTCAACCACTGTATGTATCAACCAGTGTGTGTGTCAATTATGTCAACCAAATTCTTGAATATTAATCAGCTATCATTCTAATATGACTAAAAAACCAATTACAATGTTATATATTAAAAAAACATCACAACATTTTCAAAATTTCCTAAAAATCATAAACTTATAAATTTACTGTAGCACATATATACATAACAAACATAAAATCTAATGGCTCAAAAAGATTAAAAAGTCTACTAAGTAACTTTGAGGAGTGAAGAGATTACTTGTAGAAAGTTAACATAATGGATTTACGTTTTTCAGTTGTGGTAGCATTTTCTTGACTTGAAGATGGTTTTTTAGTGTTAAAGGCCCAAACAACAAATGTGTAATTGGTGAAAGGGGACAGCTTAGTTACAGTGTAGGATATGGAAGAGAAATCTGCTGACTTTACTATTACATCATCCAGTCTATTGGTACATTCTACAACCTTTTCATCTATTGCTGCTGTGTAGTTGTGTTCTCTTCTCTGTAACAACACAATCTCTGATTACCTGACTGTGTTGTTAGTACAAGTGACACTCTACACAGGAAGGAACTATTATTTACCCGACAGTTTTCACAAGAAATGAGAGCAGAGCTAACACAAGTACTATTAGAGAGTAGTATTGTTTGAATCACATAGGCTACTACTACTCCGTTCTCTTGCACAGGTTTATTCCAAGTTAACGTGACGCTAGAGCTGGTGGCTCCAGTTGCTGTGAGGTTTGCTACTGGACCAGGTTCTGTAAGAGAGTAAATGGAATACATACATCAGAAGATATAATAAACACTATCAATATCATATGGTGAGCCATGTGAACAGATGAGCAAATACAACATTTTAAAAACATGATATAGTAATTCAAGTGTATAATAGTAAAATAACACAACTAAATACAGAGCTAAAGACACTTGATAGAATATATTTATATCGTAATAGAAGTGAACATACTATCTTCATCAGTTGTAACATCTACTCTCTCTGTATAATTACTATACTTGTAGGAACCAGGTCTCTCTACATCTGCAGCTTGAGCTCTAACAGTGAAACTGTATGAAGTATCTGCACTCAGTGAAGAGTACTCTTTGAATGTGGTGCTACCAGAAACTGTATCTGTTAAAGTAAAGACTACCTCATGTTACCAGATAGATATAGAATACACACTATGTATCACACTAAATGACTCTCACAGCTATATATAAGTAGTCTAGTATCATATACAACATGTATGGCTAGTGACAGGGTGTACCTATACCCTCACCTGTGATATTCCCTTCTGGTGTAAAGAGCACAGTCTCAAATCCATCTCTTCTACCAGTTCCTAAACTCCAAGTAAAATTCAGCATACTGCTTCCTGGAGGAATCTTCACTTCAACTGATTCTGGTTCGGTTGGAACTGCAGAGAAACACAAAGGAATGCAGGTATGAGGAACTAGTGGTCATTAGCAAGATGGAGGGAGGTGGTAGCAAGAGTTCACAGGTAAACTTGAAGTATTTGTGAAACTTAAAAATAAATTAAGAAGAATAGATAACTTTAGATAGGTTAACACTGAGTTCTCATAAAAACAAATATACACAAAATTAATGAGAGAATAGAGATCAGTTACCCAATACCCAAGGAAAAATAGCGGCTATATATACAAATACTAATAAAACTTCAAACTGCATTATAATGTAATACAGGGCTGAAAGAGCATATTATAAAAACAATCATATAGTATGTAGATGTAATCAGACAAGAGCCACTTAGTAATAATAAAATGAGAAAGTTTGCAAAAGTAAATTTAATATAACGCTAGTAACGGATGTAGTAAATTGTTAGAAGTGCAAATGTTGACCACTGCAAAAACTACAAAAACAGGGGAGCCAGTCACAGTAAAATACAAACTTATCTACAATTTTCTTCAAAATACTAACAGCCTTGCAAGAAAAATATAGCATCTATTACCAACTAAAACGGTTAAAAACTAAAAAATTTTAAATGCTGACAACCTAGAGCTGGCTTAAAGTCATAGCAAGTCAAGTCAACTGTTAACCAAGTTAAGTTAAAAACAGCAAAACCTGAGCTAACTTGAATTAGTTTGAATAGATTTGCAAGAAACAACTCAAATTATGCACATATTACAAAGTGTGCTGGGTTATTACATGAATTTAGCATTGGAAAAATATCACTATTTTGGTTCTAGCCATTTAGAAGTTAAAATTTATCAATCAGTAAGAAATAAAACCCAAAAAACTGCCATAAAGTAGAATATACCAAGTCTGTTTTTCATATTAAAACTATTAAAATAATTATGATAAACTTGAAAAATAAAACTAAGCAGTTTGATACTTTAACCAGCATAGAGTCTGAGCAACAAAATACTGAATATGATATTATTATTATGAATAGTACAGGTTGTAAATACAAGATATGTGGAAACAACTCACCAACTGTATATTTAACTTCATTGCTTGGGGAACTCCTTTTACCGGTAGAGGACACAGGTTTAACAACAAATCTGTATCCGTGTCCCTCTGTGAGGTTGTCTATAATATAGGGGCCAGTGGTATTTCCAGTAGTATTAACACGTGTAAGTTTATTATCAGACTGAAGCATATAATAAATTTACTTAGAATGTATTCACAAGATAATAATATCTGACACAGCTTTTAGTAAATCAATAAAATACAGTAAGAAGCACACAAATAACAGCTGCCAACGAATCTGAAAAGAAACTAAATAACAAGTTAAACATCACTATCTCATGGGAGTGTACAAAGACTTACATCTGTGTAGTTGACTTCATAATAACTAAGATCAGCTATCCCTGGAGGTTCATCCCATTTCAGAGTAACCGAGGTGTCTCTACATTCTGTTATCACAAGATTCTCGGGAGATGATAGACCTGAACATTTGTAATTAGAATTATAATATATATGAATAGTGAACATATGACTATGTAAGTGTTGAAATAAAGGAATATAGTAATACTGTGGTATAGAACATGTTGCAGCACACAAGAAGCTACCTGGCTCAACTTCATTGAAGTCCACCCATCCACTCTGTACAGAGCCAGAAGTAGTGTTCACATAAGCTTGTATAGACACAGTATAAACCCTTCCTCTAGCAGCACCTTGCAGAGTGTAAGTTCTCACGGTGTTATCTGGAATATCTAGAGGGGAGTTCGTATCACCACAAAACCCTGTATAATATAAAACTAGAGCTAAAATTGTGGTCATAGTCAGCTGATACATACGACATGCAATAAAGAACAAAATGTGCAACTGACTGGAAGTTGCATTCTCAAGCAAAACAGCATCGGACTTGTAAAATTTGAAAGAAAATTAGGACGAGTTTAGAACTAAGATGTGATATAGATGTGCACAGCATACTAAATGAGACAATTTCCTCTAATAATGGTGCCACTTCTACGTAACTCTACTATTCTGTGATACAGAGTTTCTATTTTCTTTACAAGTGTGGAGCTTGACTAATAAATAGGAGAATATGTAAACTTGTATTTACTAAATCTCTGACAGATAATATGAACCCCTTGCTAGTAAACTTGCACTTAATAAACCCCTGATAGATGCTATTAACATGTGAAGAAAGTGCAGAAAATAAATAATCTCACCTACAGCTGGGATACAGCCCAACCTGAATCCACTGACAACATGTGTATCACCATATGTCCATTCTAGAGTGATGTCTGTACCTGAGGGGTTTGCTTTGGTTGGAACTACATCTGCAGGAACTATTGGAGCAGACGGGGAAATTATTATAACTGTTGGTAAATATGTTAATGTATCTTGTGTAGTATATAGTAGTTAGTATTAGTTAATATATTAGTGTATACTGTATAGTATATAGTCAGTTAGTATTAGGGAATATTTTCCTCTACACTGAATAGTAGGCGAAGTAATAGTGATGGCAATCGCCCTATTAACATCAAAGTTTCTACAATAAAATTCTTCATATTATAAAATGACAGGATCACTATAGCAAATTAATGGTTCAAAAAATCAAAACAAATCAAATGATTTAGACGAGTTTCTAAGTTGTTTGCAGCAGCGCTATTTGCGAAAGAAAATACGGCCCATGCGCTGCGGGCATCCTCTAATTTGGTCAAAGCGCAACCTGGTGCAATACGCAATATCATCTAGTTTGACAACAAGTATAATAGTAACTGGTGTCATACTTATACCAACTAGTGCAGAGAATAAAACAGGCAGTAAGCATTAGAAACTCATAAAGCAGAAGCTGAGAAAGCATTTTGTGAAGCTGTCTAAACCCCCAGCAGATACTTGTATGCAGTTTAAGGAATATGGTAAGTGAATCAATACAAGGTCATACCCATAGTTAGCTCAGTACTATTCTCTGGTGTGGAAGGTACATTTTTACTGATTACAGTTACAGCAAATATGTACGTTTCTCCAGGAGTCAATTTATTTTTATAGTAACAGAACTACCACTTCCACGGGGTACATCTTTCACAGAAGGAGAAGGAAGGGAACATGGAGCGCTACATTTAACTGCTACTCTTACAGAATCCCACACAGTGTTAGAATTAGGATTACTCCATTTTACATTAGCAGTGTTTGTACTACCAGGTGGGGATAAATCTGCTGTTACATTAGTCACAGGGGAAGGAGCTACAGATGAAAGAGAATACGACACACTAACTACAAGCTACAAACACTGCACAACAAACATGTTAGAATGTTAGTAATGAACACAAGCACAAATGTACATTATAAAAAACCATTTGGCACACATACTATGATGGAATCTTACAAGAAAATATAAACTAAAAATAGGTTTCAATGGTAAGTTTCATTATTGCCACGACAACAGTATATTGTTTAGTGAAACTCTAAGTCTCAGAGAGAAAAAGCAGGAAACATACAACAGGGTTGATGTAAGTTAGAATTTAGCTACAAGAGAGAAGAAAATCGAATAGCAAGTTCTCTAGTTAGCTTTTTACTGAGAGGGCTAAAATCTGGCAGACCCCACTTTCTTCTGTAAGATTTTATATTTAAAACATTTGACTTAGTTCAAATTTCCCCTATCTGTAACCATCCTAGTGACAGCAGGTTAAGCTGTTTGAGTAGTGACTGTCAACCAATGATTGGTGACCAAGGAAAAGGGGCTGTATTTCAAATTCTGAGCTTAAACAATTCAAGTTCATTGTACGCTGGGTTACCAAATTATATATACAAAGGCTAAGCGTTAGGTTGAAAGACATACCCATAGTTAGGTCAGTACTATTCTCTGGTGTGAAAGGTACATTATTACTGATGGCAGTTACAGTAAATATGTACGTTTCTCCAGGAGTCAACTTATTTATAGTAACAGAACTACCATTTCCACGAGGTACATCTTTCACAGAAGGAGAAGGAAGGGAACATGGAGCGCTACATTTAACTGCTACTCTTACAGAATCCCACACAGTGTTAGAATTAGGATTACTCCATTTTACATTAGCAGTGTTTGTACTACCAGGTGGGGATAACTCTGCTGTTACATTAGTCACAGGGGAAGGAGCTACAGAGGAAAGAGAATACGACACACTAACTACAAGCTACAAACAGTGCGCAACAAACATGTTAGAATGTTAGTAATGAGTACAAGCAAAAATTTACATTATAAAAAACCATTTGGCACACATATTACGATGGAATCTTACAAGAAAATATGAACTAAAAATAGGTTTCAATGGTAAGTTTCATTATTGCCACAACAACAGTATATTGTTTAGTGAAACTCTAAGTCTCAGAGAGAAAAAGCAGGAAACATACAACAGGGCTGATGTAAGTTAGAATTTAGCTACAAGAGAGAAGAAAATCTAATAGCAAGTAGTCCGAGTCATGTGGCCCTAGCCTAACGTCAAAGGCGGCTACCAAAAGCCATGCCAATTAAGGCACAGCAGGAACGAGAAATGATTTACCTACTTTTTCATTTCATTTAATTCTTTTCATTTGAATGGTTTTTAACCTGCTGGCAAATTGCAAGAGATTTAGTCTCAACAATATTTTTGCCAATATTTAGAGTTTTATCATGCTGGCTAATTACAAAACAACTAGTCTTTATATTATTCTGCAACATTAAGAGTTTCGTTATGTAAACTACCCATTCAGAAACTAACTCCTACATATGCAGCAAATGATAAAGTTTTTTTGTTTTGAACCAAAGCTTAATAGTAGGCTTAGTGATAGTATTGACACTTAAACTAGAGAATATAAACTAGATCAAAACTTGTACGCAGGCAATACTATGAGTATGACCACACTGACAGCTATAGTCTGTCTCATACTCAAAGTAATGATGATAGTTTACTTTTTCAGTAAGCTAGATTATTAAACTGGATTCAATTTCATTACTAATAATCTGTAACAATTTCATAATAAATTATGTTTTGCAACAGTGACTTACTACAAACCCAGCAAATTGCAAATACATGCTGAAGTCATACTAATATCACATATTTGATTGTATAGAAGTAGCTGAAATATACCCTAAAACATTGGTTTTAACTCAGCAATAGATTATGAGCAGAGCCAATGTAAGAAAATGTCAGGTGCAGATAACCAAGGAGCAAGCATTATGCTGCCATAACTGTGAAGAGGCATTTAAAAACTTGACTTCAGTGAAATTCACCATTATAATTAGTGTACTTGACCTGGCAGGGCCAATAGTTTTTGAGGTCACACACAACAGCTATTTACCCTATCATGGTTGGCTTAAATTCATTCAGTTATAGTCAGCATAACAATATTTGGTGTATAGTTAAATCTCTGCTGTAAGTTTGCATGAAGATGACCGCAATCAAGTTACACAAAAGTTTACTTTATTGAATATAATATTTACTAAGGTATATAAGCTTGTTCATAAACGTGCTTTATTGCTATAATACTTTTTGAGTGATGCGCTCTATGAATTCTAAAAAATTGTTTCAGTAGCTATAGAACATCGGTTTTCTGATTTTTCACAAACATCTGTAGAAGACAAAAGAATCCACAGCTAACTTGCCTGTATGATTGGGTGAATATAGAGAGGATGATGAACAATTTACTGTTAGGGAGTTTTCTTGCTTTCCTTACAGTGAAGACTTATAACATAAGCCACTATTCATCTGATAAACTAAAATTCTCAATTCTTATTAAAATTATTGATACAGTTTGTTATAGCAAAGAATAGTTTTAGGTTTAATAAACCAGTGCAAACTTAGCATATGCCTTTAACTTTTTTGCAATTTCTTAAATTATATGATTGACATCCACAACCCATATTTCTTATACCCATGTACACCGTGACATCAAAATTTACTATTACTATTTGAAATTGTCAAATTCTGTGACCCAATTGGTTCAAGCCATGTGTCACTAAGCTGCGCAACAGAAACTACCCTTGAGATTAAAATACTGCTAGCCACCAAATCAAAAAGTAAATATTCTGGTATTTTAAATAAAGTTTTTAAATAAATTGTCTAAATCGAAAACAATTTGGTTTTAGGAAAATCTCAAAAGTCGTACAAAAATTTCTAATATTAAATTTTCAAATGAACTATATTATATAGCATGATGAAGTAAAATACCAATTTTGTTTTCATATTATTAATTCGCCACAATCAGGTCAGTAATGATACTAAAAACGTAAGGAAGTTAAATAATTTTTCTTGTATTTAGCTGGAAACATTTTATAAACATTTCATATGCAAACACAAAGGTGTGACCTTTCATTTTACAGTAATAGGTGGCTTCAAAATAAACTGGATTCCCATATCCTTTAGGTAAAACTCAAAATATATAAGATATTATATCAAGACAAATGTAAAATGATTGTGAGTTTGCCCAATGTTCATCATTCGGAATATAGCTCTACAGCAAAATAGAAAATTTGATAGCCTAAATTCTCTAGTCATCTATTTTTTCTTAGTGCGGGTTTAAACCTTGCAGGCCACAGTCTCTTTTGTGAGAGTTTTGTCAAAAACAGAAACTTTGCTCAAACGTGTTTAATCAATTACTAATATTGGTAAGAGAAGTTCAAACTGTTTTAGAAGAAACTGTCAACTAACATTAGAATGACTAAAAAGAAGGGAGACTGCAGAGTGAAATGTAGATACTAATCTTGGAAACACCCAGCACAATTTGTAGGCAGTAATTGATCTATTATGCGGTATGAATTTCAAATCTCTTTTTTAACTAATATAACTTTAATGTATACTAAACTAGTTACTAAAAACTTGCAAAGGCCAAGGGTTAGGTTGAAGGAGGCTAAAGAACATACCCATAGTTAGCTCAGCACTATTCTCTGGCGTGGAAGGTACATCATTACTGATTACAGTTACAGTAAATATGTACGTTTCTCCAGGAGTCAAGTTATTTATAGTAACAGAACTACCACTTGCACGAGGTACATCTTCCACAGAAGGAGGGGAACATGGAGAGCTACATTTAACTTCTACTTTTACAGAATCCCACACAGTGCTAGGATTACTCCATGTTATAATAACAGTGTTTGTACTATCAGGTGAGGATAACTCTGCTGTTACATTAGTCACAGGAGAAGGAACTACAGAGGAAAGAGGATACAACACACTAACTACAAGCTACAAACACAGCACTACAAACATGTTAGAATGTTAGCAGTTAGAAGAAGCTTAAGTGTTCATTATATAAAGCCTAACATAAACTTGCATTCACACAAGTTTATAGTCGCAATTCCTGTTAGAAATTTTTTGACAAAAATGTTTTCAGTATGTGTAGGACCACACGGCGCCTTTTACACGTTCGAGAATACGCGCTAGTGACCTGCCACACACAGTGCATGTGTTGCGAGTGCAAAAATATATTAGCCAATGATGTTAGCGTTAAACTTTACTGCTCGCCTACAGGTGTTTGTTTTTAAAACTACGTCATTGGCAAAGTGATTTAGATATTATAAAAGCGGAAATGCAAACTATATAAAACTGTTTTAATTCAGCTCGCTAGAAATTTAATCGTAAATTAAGATAAAAAAGTGTGCTCGCTAAATATTACATGGTAATAAGCCAATTAGATCAAACACGCACAAGCGTGCCGCTGAGCTCGCTCAGCATGCTAGACGCATGAAAATCCCGCTCAAGACGTCTAAGTTTTGGGCTGAAAATGATTTCTCGCACGCCATGCGCGTGTTAAACGCGTCGTGTGGCCCTACACTGAATCGGGATATGGACTTATTCAGATCAGGCACAGAAGCAATTATGACTGGATGCTCTTCCTAATATCACCAATAGCCTTTGCCGGGGGTTCAAACCCATGACTTCATATTTACTAAGCAAACGCTTTAACCCCCAGACCATCGCTGCTCCTCAGAATAAGCTTGCAAAATAAAATAATATAATCTTAGATAGGCTGAAATACTAGGCTGTAATATTCCCATAAAAACCGCATAGTGTTAAACTCTAAGATGGAGTAAAACAACAAGAGACGTTAAGATTAATTGTGAGTCTTTGCCTTATTTTACCATTCAAAAGTTTAGCTGCAGTAAAAGAGAAACTTCAATAGCCCAAATTCTCTAACTATCTTTTTGCACAGAGTGCGAGCTAAAATCTCAAAAATCACAGTTTACTTTGTTCAAAATATGAGCTTTGCACAATTTTGTTCAATCAGTTACCTACGCAATTTGGTCACACCAGCTCAACCTGTTTTAGCAGTTACTGTGAACCAAAGTTAGAATAACTGAAGAGAAAGGAGACAGCAGGGTGAAATGTAGATACTAATCTTGAAAACACTCAACACATTTTATGGGCAGTGAGTGATCTATTACAGGGTATTAACTTCAACTTTCCTTTTTCACCTAATTCAAGTTCATTGTACACTAAACTAGTAACTAAAAAGGAACAAAGGCCAAGGGTTAGGTTGAAAGAGGCTAAAGGACATACCCATAGTTAACTCAGTAATATTCTCTGGCGTGGAAGATACATTATTACTGATTACAGTTACAGTAAATATGTACGTTTCTCCAGGAGTCAAGCTATTTATAGTAACAGAACTACCACTTCCATGAGGTACATCTTTCACAGAAGGAGGGGAACATGGAGAGTTACATTTAACTTTTACTCTTACAGAATCCCACACAGTGTTAGGATTACTCCATGTTATAATAACAGTGTTTGTACTATCAGGTGGGGATAACTCTGCTGTTACATTAGTCACAGGGGAAGGAACTACAGAGGAAAGAGAATACAACACACAAACTACAAGCTACAAACACAGCACTACAAACACGTTAGAGTAGCAGTTAGAAAAAGCTCAATTGAACACTACATAAAGCCTATAACAGAATTGCACAAGAAAATACGACCTCTGAGAAGTTGAAATGCTAGTTTGTACAATTTCGATGACAACAGCATAGCCTAAAGCAAAGTGAAATGAAAGGAAACATTTAAAACAGCCGTGAGATGACCATTTTGTCAGTCAAAAATTAGCAGAAAAAGTTTAATAACTCAAGTTCTAGAAAAATCTTTTAGCACAGAGAGCAGACTAAAATATCAAAAATCACAATTTCTTTTGTTTGAAACTTGGGCTTTTAGCTCAAATTTGTTCAATTTTTCACCAATATTGGTCACATCAATGACCTTCAACCAATAGTAGGGTGACAACTAAGCTACCAACCCTTACTACACTCAGGTGGACAATGAGTGACTTATTACATGATAGCTGTTTTAAATATCTGCTTCAAACTAATTCACTAAAACTACTTACTAAAACTTGCAAAGTCAAGGGTTAGGTCAAAGAAAGTTAAAACGACATACCCATAGTTAGCTCAGCACTATTCTCTGGTGTGGAAAGTACATTATTACTAATTACAGTTACAGTAAATATGTACGTTTCTCCAGGAGTCAAGTTATTTATAGTAACAGAACTACCACTTCCACGAGGTACATCTTCCACAGAAGGAGGAGAAGGGGAACATGGAGAGTTACATGTAACTTCTACTCTTACAGAATCCCACACAGTGTTAGGATTACTCCATGTTATATTAGCAGTGTTTGTACTATCAGGTGGGGATAACTCTGCTGTTACACTAGTCACAGGGGAAGGAGCTACAAGAAAAAACAACTTTCAAAATGAACATGTCAAAAGCTACATTTGCAGTAAAATATAACAAATGTTTCATTTAGTTTATTGACATGATGAAAGATATTCAAGATAATAAATTAGTTTACAATAATTTTAGCAAGGTTTTGGCAGTGATGTAGTTGTTCTAAACTAATTCTAAGTTGGTAGCAAATTTATGTTTTCAAATATTAAAAGTTTTCACTTTTAATTTCCCCATCAACACCTGACATCATCTTTTCCCACTTATGTAAATCTATTCAGAGTGTAACTCATTTTATTTGTATGTCTTGTCTCATTTATCATGATGTCTATGCCTTCAACATGTAGCTGTGACACTTCTTTAAATAGTTTCAAAAGTTTAAAATTTTAGTCAAGTAGGAGATGCAACTTATAGTATTAGCCCTTGACCTTCTATAGCACCTGACAGTCTACTAATGTCATGTACAACGAGTTTGTGGTTTGTTATAAGTATATATGTTTATATTATTTCAACGTATACTGTGTACAAGTTTTAAAGTTGTAGTTCTTTATTGAATTGATTATTTAGCTCACAACTTCTACAAGTAGATATAAGAATAATGAGTTATCTCCTCGTGTAACTTGGGTCTCAGTCAAGTCGTTCAAGTCAATGTCTAATCAAATCAAGAAAAAAACTTAGTCAACTTCAAGTTGAATTGAGTCAACTCAAGTCAATTCACCGGTAGACTTGAGAAAATTGAATTAACTTGCAAGTACAGCCAAAGCCAAAATCCATAGTGTTCATTTGTATGCAGTTATTATAATAGGTAGTTATACGCACTTAGCAGCTTGGATAAAACGAACTGCATCTTCAGTTAATTGAAACAAATAAGAATTTAAATTTATAATTTTCATGCATTATTATAATAGTTACAAACACTTGGCAGCTTGAATAAAGCACACTGTATTGTTAGATATTGCTATTATGAAAGGAATAATAATGTTAAACTAATTTAATGAAGAACGATATTAAAATAATGGCTGAACCCAAGTGAAATCTCTGTAAGAGGTTTCAAATTTTAGTTGATTACTGAAATAATTTCAACTAGTACATCAACTATTTAAATTCATATAAAGTTAGTTGAGTAAGTCAAGTCGATGATTTTTAGAAGTCAAGGAACTTCAAGTACTAGAGTCTGCCGGAACTTGAGACAATATGACATGGAAATTACTTCTGACACCTACTTCTAAAAATAGCTTGACATAAGATAGTAGGTAGGTAAGTAGGTAGGTAAGTAGGTAGGTAAGTAGGTAGGTAGGTTTGATCTCACACAGCATCATATTATGAGTTTAGAAGTACGTAGGAATTTAGGCTATATTCTTAAGTCAGCAGTTAGTCAGTTGTAACACCAGCTAATAGATCGAAACAAAATGCTGTGTATTACGCAGAAGAAGTTACCTAATTTAACTGTGTCAAACTCCACCATCCACTCTGTACAGAACCAGAAGTAGTGTTCACATAGGCTTGTATAGAGACAGTATAGTCCTGTCCTGGAGTAGCACCTTGCAGAGTGTAAGTTCTCACTGTCTTATCTGGAATATCTAGAGGGGAGCTGCTATCACCACACAACCCTGTATAATATAAAGCCAGGGTTGAAATTGTGATCATAGGGAGCTGATACATACAGCATGCAACAAAGAACAAAATGTGCAATTGAATTGTGAGCTGCATAAATTTCAGGCAAAACAGCGTCGGACTTCTAAAATTTAAGGAAATGTAGGACTGAGTTTGAAGGTAAGATGTGCACAACATATGGCATGTGGCAATTTCGTCTAATAAGAGTAGTACATCCATGCAATACTACTACTCTGTAAGTTGTGGAGTAAAGTTCCTACTTTCTTTACAAATGTGGAGCTAAACTAATGGATAGGATAATATATAAACTTTTATTTACTAAACCCTGATAGAAAATATGAAATCCTTCCCAGTTATTAGCATCTGAAGAAAGTGTAGACAATAAATAATCTTACCTACAGCTGGGATACAGCTTAACCTGAATCCACTGACAACATGTGTATCATCATATGTCCATTCTAGAGAGATGTTTGTACCTGAGGGGTCTGCTCCGGTTGGAACTACATCTGCAGGAACTATTGGAGCAAGAAATATAACACATCAAGATATTTTTTATTACATATGCCTAAATTGAACATTACAATGTGTTGTTTGATAATATAACAAGCTCAATATTTACATATACTTTTATACAATACAAGTATAACTACAAGTGTGATAAATAAAATAGATAAGAACATACCCATAGTTAGCTCAGTACTATTCTCTGGTGTGGAAAATACATTATTACTGATTACAGTTACAGTAAATATGTACGTTTCTCCAGGAGTCAACTTATTTATAGTAACAGAACTACCACTTCCACGAGGTACATCTTTCACAGAAGAAGGGGAACATGGAGAGCTACATGTAACTTCTACTCTTACAGAATCCCACACAGTGTTAGGATTACTCCATGTTATAATAGCAGTGTTTGTACTATCATGTGGGGATAACTCTGCTGTTACACTAGTCACAGAGGAAGGAGCTACAGAGGAAATGGAGAACACACCCTAACTGATAGGAACACAAACACCACAGAAGGGGGTAACCGGGTACACACCAGTTAGCAAATCAATATGATTATAAATAAGCATGAAATTGATTAAAATAAATATATGATTAGACCAACATATGAGTTAAATTTTATACCAAAACCGTAAAGCAATGTGGAATAGTAAACACCAGGAAAGTGTTATCCAAATGAACCACAATCAGATAAGAGATACACACAGGGCAGGAATTGCTACACTTTTTGATAAATTCAAGAAATGTGTCTACGCAGAGTTTGATGCTCTAGTAAAATCAATCGATACAGGTAATATTTTGTACGTAACTAAACACTTAGTAAGGCGGCAAAAGTGTAGCAATCCAAGCAAAAAGAAACCATAATGAGGTTAAAACACCGAAACAGAAAGTCAAGCAGCACCAGTGATAACAGCAGCTGTAGCTGAAGGCAGCCCGGTTGCCTAAAATTCGCGTGGAGTTCATATTTTCCGAGAACTCTTTTCAGTTTGAATGCTCTGCTGCCGAATGAGCTAGGAACTCTCCGTATGACGCATGCGCTACGCTGTTATTAATAACATACAGTTATGTTGGTATCATGTAACACACCTGCAGTGAATGTCACATTATTACTTTCTACACCATCATCTCTTAAGGTAGAGTTCATATAGTTGAATGACAGAACCCTGACAGTGTACTCAGCTCCAGGTGTGGGCAGGGAGATAGTTTGAGAAGAAATCTGAGTTCTTGTATCAAGACTGTCTTCATACATAGCTGAGGTTCCATTGCTATACTGAACCTGTAAGAAAGGGAGGGGAAGATATGCTCCAATATAAACACATTGAGAGAAAACTGTGCATTTTGAAAACCAAAGATATTTTTTAGCTGTTTAGTCTTTATAATTGAATTTTCTACCCATTAAGATAAATATCTTAGAAGAGAAGCATGTGTTAGACATAATTTCTGTTCACATGGCCATACTATTTAGACATGGAGTTATGCTACTCACCATGTAGTAAACACCTGCTTCTGTAGTCCAAGATACAGTGATGGAGTCTGTTTGTGGGTTTGAGACACTTACATCAGTTGCAGCATCTACAAATAGAAATACTCTACTATGAAGCTACAACTTTGCTAACCAATATATTGGTGTGTTATGTACTTTTAACAGTATAAGTACAGGTGTACTTATAACAGTATGAGTACATGTGTACTTGTAACAGTATGAGCACATGTGTACTTGTAACAGTATGAGTACATATGTACTTGTAACAGTATAAGTACAGGCGTACTAGTAACAGTATAAGTACACGTGTACTTGTAACAGTATGAGCACATGTGTACTTGTAACAGTATGAGTACATATGTACTTGTAACAGTATGAGTACATGTGTACTAGTAACAGTATGAGTACATGTGTACTAGTAACAGTATGAGTATACATGTGTACTTGTATGGAGTAGATTGAGTAAATAATGCTCAGAATACATAAAGTTCGTTAGAAACATGGCTATGTGATAACATAGCAGAGCAAGTTTGACAACTCCTCCACAATACTGTGAGATTAGCTTTCAGATCACACACTATATGTACATGTGCGTGGAATTGTGTTCTCTCTTTCTTAGAAATATTTGTCAGTCACCAGCAGTATTTTAGCAGTTACCGCAAGCTATATTCAACTAATCTCAACGGAGGGAAAGAAAGAAGAGGTGATATATAACCATTAAATTCTGATCTTGAGATATCTAAGTGTGTAGAGGAATTCAGATAGATTAGCAGCTTCAAGAATACAGGTTACATTTCTTTAGAGTAAAATACTCACTGGGTGGTGCCAATGTAGTGGTAGTGGGTGCAGCAGTTGTGGTGGTAGCTGTGGTGGTAGCTGTGTTGGTAGCAGTGGTGGTAGATGTGGTGGTAGGTGTGTTGGTAGGTGTGGTGGTAGCTGTGTTGGTAGCTGTGTTGGTAGCTGTGATGGTAGTTGTGGTGGTAGCTGTGGTGGTAGCTGTGTTGGTAGCTGTGGTGGTAGGTGTGTTGGTAGGTGTGGTGGTAGCTGTGATGGTAGAAGTATCAGTAGGAGGTGAAACAGTTGAGTTCCCTGCTGCATCTCCAGTTGTTGGATAACTCAGAGTCACACACAGTACAACCTGTAAATATACATACTCTACATATTTATATATAATTCATACAGTATATTTTACTACATCTAAGCATAAAAAGAAACATGTTAGGAGAATGCTGAAAATAAATTTATAATCATCTACTCCAAATATCATCTCTCACCACAAAAGAAAGTACCTAGTAATGTGTGTGTTGGATATATTCATAAATGAATATGTAACAAGTTTTGATAAGAAATACAATAAATACAATAATTTTAAATTTGATGCAAAACTTCTCTTTGGAGCTGCAAACACAAAGAGGGCTAGACTTATTTCACTAGAAACTTGAGTTACATAGAAGTACATGGTGGAGAATGCAGTGGTAGACAAGCTCACAAACCTACTGAGGTAGGTGCAGTTCTGGAAAATTGAGAAAAGCCTGTATTCTAGATTGGAAATGTAACAAAAGAAGTTTTGTTTTTGCAAAAATTTCAACTTGTACCTCAAAAATAAAATTTGATTTTTCTACTACTGCACCTTAATGAATCTACTGACGTCACATATAGAGATAAAACGTTAACAGAAACTGGTCGATATATGAGTTAATGCTCTATACCTTACAACTTGCTAAACTTCAATTTCAAAAGTGAGATTTGAAAGTTAAATCAAATTCTAAAAACACATTATATAAAGTAGGCCTAATTAGAAAGACCAGCTTATATATATGCCTTTACAGATATTATCTCTATCCAGTCAGGGTTCCAACCAGCTGGGGCTTTAGCTGTCTTGATGTTTACTCATGTATTTGTTTATATAATATTACAAAAAATATTACGTTTGCTAAGAAATAAAAGCAGAATATGACAATATTTGTAAACACCATAGCAAAGGCTGGACCTTTACTAGTGGATGGTGAGCTTTAAAATTAACCTCTTATGACAAGCATATATCAGGTGAGTGGAAGACCTGCAAGGGGCCAAGGTCAAACATATAAATATACTTCGTGAATTAAAAGCTTATGGCTAGAGAGTCATATTTTCATGCTAAACTCAGAATGTTCTGTAGTAAGAGCAGAAAGAGTGGCTCTGATGCAACTTGCTTTGGTTTGGAAAAGCTTGGCCGACAGCAAATTGAGTTCCTACATGAAGGAGGTATGTAGTATTGTAGTGAATTTTGCCAGTTCACTATTATTATGTGTGGGTCGACTTAATCACAGCCACTGCACCAGGTTGTTTACGATAAGATACTTTATTATTTACACAAATACAAGAAGGTTGTTTACTGCTAGCATGAATAGAAAATGATTACATAATTAGTGAGCTTTAATACACAACTACTCTAAATGAAGTCCCAAGCTGCTCTGCCGGCTAGCTACTCAGCGCACTGCAACTACGAGTAGCTAGCTCCACCTGCTATCAATTAGTGTGACTGTCCTGATTGGTGGTTACTAGTGGTGCCACTGCTGTCCATAGTTACACTCCGACAGTGTCGAACTCACAAGATAATAAGCAATATAGAGTAAACCTTTTCGATTAATATAATAAGAATTGCATTACTAAAATCTATCACAGTATGCACAATAATGAAGGAATTGAGAAAAGCTTGTGTTCTAGATTAGAAGCGTAGCGAAACAAGCTATGCACCTACCAAGAAATTCAACTAACAACAAAAATTTTAACAAGAAAATTGAAAAATGTCTCAGATCGATCTCCACAAGATCGATCTGAGATCGGTACATGGAAAGCCGGTGATTGTGAGCAGTTCTAAAGTAGTTGAAAAGGTTTTAAACAAGGCTGTATTGTTGAGATAAAAGATGTTCATAGCTCTACATTTGTGTTTCTACTATTGAATGACTATCAATGTAATATATTGCAGTTTAAACACACAGCATCTTCACCCTCGGCTATGACAGGCCTATATATTCAGTTTAACAGAGTACAGCCTGTGAAATATAAAACAAACTAGCTAATTTTGACAAAATCACAAATTCTCAAATTCAATTTCCAGAGAACCATAGAAGCTTTACTTTCTTGATGCTTCTTAGCTGCACATCTGGTAAAATTATACAGTAGCTTCAGTCTCTATTATTTATGTGTGGAGTTTGGTGGGGGGTTGACATAACATCACCTTAAAACTACTACTTCTCCTTATAACTAAATGAGGAAATACTAAATGGGTTGACAACACCACACATACATCTGGTGACTATATCTGACCATCAACTCTAGAATACAGTATAATATTATCATACCACAAGTGTGATGAGAGACTTTGATATCTCCATGTTAAACAGTCCTGTGTTATTCATAAGCTAGTACTTCACCATAGTCAGTCACTCTAAAGAATAGAAATGTCAACATACAACGTTATCTTTATTTTCAACATTTACTCACTCTCCCAACAAGAAGGAAGTTGCTGTTTAGCAGCTTAGCCACTAGCTGAATATCAGCCAATCACATCTTAATTATCACTTAAAATGAAAGATGCAATATGCAAACAAATGCCTATATAGTACAGTTACATCATGTATGACTTCTGTAATATTTGTGACCTCAGGTGTATGACTTGTTATATTTGTGACCTCAGGTATATGACTTAGTATATTTGTGACCTCAGGTATATGACTTGTTATATTTGTGTAGAATGTGAAACTGAATGTTGAAAGTAAAAGAGAACAACTCCTCATTGTAGAAAGCATTTTGAAACTTTTGTTCTATTCTTGTACTTAATGATCTCTTAATGTAGTAATCAATAGCTTATAATATGTTAAATGTTTGCACTGTTTACTGCCCACTTCAGAAGAGACGTCAAAATCATTACATATATGTGTATTTACAGCTTCTCTGTAGTTCTTGAATTGGATTTATTGTCTCTTGGTTTTCTGTAGACGCCATGGGAAAATTGCAGAAATTAATAAATAGATTACTTAAACTTTGTTCACATAAACCCTGGTTTCAGCAATTGTACTATAGACTTATCCTAAAACACTGACCAGCTTAAATGATATTTAATGATAGTTTATAAAAATCTGATCCAAATGAAAAACATGAATTTGTGTTTTATAAGAAACTATTCAATTGGCACCAAGAGCAACTTTAAATATTTTGACTGTCATCAGCTTAAGCATGGATTCGTCAGTAGAGTCAGTCAAATCAGTAGATGAACCTCACAACAACCCCAAGTATGGCTATGGCTTGTCTAGTTGTAATTATGTCACAAACCAAACTCTTGGGCCATGTAGTAGGTATCGTTTATTTTTTATTTGAGTCAATCAATTTTAAAAGAATCCATAACAGAGTTTCAACACAATTATATTTGCTGCTTTGTCCCTTAAAAACATTCAATTCCATGCCTAACATTCAGAGCTTACAAGGTGCATGTAATACATAATATTGTTGATAATCTTTAAAGAATTTACATGTAAATGTTGGTGAAGACTCAAGTCTAACAATCAAAAGTTGTATAACATTTATAGAAAAGCAGTTGCAGTTTACGGAGTTGATATAAATACAGGTCATCTTTAGTCCAGATAAAACAACAGTGATGAAAGATGACAGAAAATTCCATGTTTACGTCTTCAACAGAAATTAGAGAAATAAAATATACACACATTCAATATAAAAAATTATAAGTTTTAGCATAACATATTAGTCATAGTAATATAACATGCAGCAATAAAACTTACAGCAATATAATAGATAGTAACATAGCTTACAGCTTTTTAATATACCTATTGTAGCATACAGTAGGCTGACATATAACAGAGTAATATAAACTATAGTATTGAGCATTTACAGAATAATGGATGTTGAGGATAACATCATAAACAGCAAAGAACTTAAAATCTAAATGACCCTAAACCAGCTAAAGTTCAATTGACAGGTTTGAGTACCAATATTTTGTATTTTAAACTCTTTTGACTAAAATATACTGAAGGAAAAATAATCCCTTTAACCCTGCTGCGCTCTTATTGAACTTTTTACAGTTTCCTGGGCTATTTGGCATGTTGATAGTTGCTGCTGTTATGTGAATAAGAGTAAGTACTGTTATATGAATAAGCGTAAGTACTGTTATATGAATAAGAGTAAGTACTGTTATGTGAATAAGAGTAAGTACTGTTATGTGAATAAGAGTAAGTAGGGGAAACCTGGGTGATATGAACCACCCGGGTGATATGGACCATGCATGTTTTGCAGTATCCACAGTTACCAGAAAGTTGGAAAGTGTCTCATTGCTTAGAATTAGAAATATCTAACTTCCTGTCTACATATTTTAGACTTGTCTCTTTGTCTTAGAAAATAAAGACACATTTTCTCTTTTCGCTCATTTTCTTATAATTTTTCACAACTTTTGTGGATATATTTTCATTAAAAAAAATTACCTGAAGTAAGGGGCCTGTATCTACAGATAATGTGTGGAAGGTATGTATAAATACCCAAATAGTATATATAATACTTGTCCACTCTCTGCCTGTAGAAATTCAAAATTTTTGGTGACATGATTTTTGGGTGATATGGACCGCCACTTGCGGGGTGATATGGACCGTAGACCATATCACTCAGCAAATTTGAATTTTTCTATTCATATACTTGTTTGAAGAAAAATAATACTATTTCTCAAGTGTTTCAAAAAATGATGAAGCATTAAACTTCTAAATATTGATTAGACAACAATATAGCCAGTTGCTGTAGATTGTGTGCTAAAAATATTCATGCTCATGCAATGTATTTTAGATGCCAAGATAATCTTTCAAAAATATTTGAAATGCTTGAAGTTAGGAGGCACTAAAAGAAGCTGTTACACACTTATTTTAAATCTATTGTTTTATGTTACTTTTTATTATAGCAAAATGCATTTTCAACACAAAAAAGCTGACTTTATGTGACGGAGTCTGTGGTGGCCCATATCACCCGAAATTTCAAAAAATCCCCGGGTGATATGGTCCACCAATTTTCAATTATAGCTCAGTCAAGCATCTGTATAGGAGCTTCAAATTCTGTTTGTATGTCAGTAGAGATAGCACACACATGATGAAATACTAATTTTCAATCAACCATTGTCAGCCTGGGCTGTGGGCTTAAGTGGCCCATATCACCCAGGTTTCCCCTACTGTTATATGAATAAGCGTAAGAACTGTTATGTGAATAAGAGTAAGTACTGTTATGTGAATAATAGTAAGTACTGTTATATGAATAAGAGTAAATACTGTTATGTGAATAAGAGTAAGTACTGTTGTGTGAATAAGAGTAAGTACTGTTATATGAATAAGAGTAAGTACTGTTATGTGAATAAGAGTAAGTACTGTTATGTGAATAAAAGTAAGTACTGTTGTGTGAATAAGAGTAAGTACTGTTATATGAATAAGAGTAAGTACTGTTATGTGAATAAGAGTAAGTACTGTTATGTGAATAAGAGTAAGTACTGTTATGTGAATAAGAGTAAGTATTGTTATGTGAATAAAAGTAAGTACTGTTATGTGAATAAGGGTAAGTAGTACTGTTATATGAATAAAAGTAAGTACTGTTATGTGAATAAGAGCAAGTACTGTTATGTGAATAAGAGTAAGTACTGTTATGTGAATAAGAGTAAGTGCTGTTATATGAATAAGCGTAAGCACTGTTATGTGAATAAAAGTAAGTACTGTTATGTGAATAAGAGTAAGTACTGTTATATGAATAAGAGTAAGTACTGTTAATTGAATAAGAGTAAATACTGTTATGTGAATAAAAGTAAGTACTGTTATGTGAATAAGAGTAAGTACTGTTATGTGAATAATAGTAAGTACTGTTATATGAATAAGAGTAAATACTGTTATGTGAATAAGAGTAAGTACTGTTGTGTGAATAAGAGTAAGTACTGTTATATGAATAAGAGTAAGTACTGTTATGTGAATAAGAGTAAGTACTGTTATGTGAATAAAAGTAAGTACTGTTGTGTGAATAAGAGTAAGTACTGTTATATGAATAAGAGTAAGTACTGTTATGTGAATAAGAGTAAGTACTGTTATGTGAATAAGAGTAAGTACTGTTATGTGAATAAGAGTAAGTATTGTTATGTGAATAAAAGTAAGTACTGTTATGTGAATAAGGGTAAGTAGTACTGTTATATGAATAAAAGTAAGTACTGTTATGTGAATAAAAGTAAGCACTGTAATGTGAATAAGAGTAAGTACTGTTAGCTACTGTAGCAGCAGCAGCAGCAGCAGCAGCAGCAGCAGCAGCAGCAGCAGCAGCTTTTACTACTGCTGCTACTGCTGCTGCTGCTGCTGCTACTGCTGCTGCTGCTACTAGTACTGCTACTTTCAGTTGTCTCATTCATGTTACATCTATTTCAGGTATCTCTACACAAACAGAGCATGTACCTCTACTCTTCAGGTGTTGCAACATACATTTAACACCCTTGCAGTTCTGTGGAAGATGCAAGATGGCTGTCAGTCTATAAACTCAATTAACAGTTTCTCTCTTTTCCAGTGTTTCAACATCTACTCTTGGACTATAGTATTTACCAATGTGAGTTTATTCTCTTTGATCTTAAGGTTTCAATGCACACATATATAGTTGATTTCTTGTCACTACAGTTGCTCCTGAATGTGCTGGTCGATCGTTTCATATTTAAGGCCCTGAAAGGATTCTGTGTATCAGGTATAATGAAACACAGCAGCAATATAACCAAACTAGTGCTCACTTGTGTCTCCATCACGGTCAGTACTCTGATTTCGATGGCTCTGTTTGACCTTCAGATAACCTTGTACTTTGTCATCTCTCTGTCTTTCATTCTGATTGGATTGCCTCTCTATATGCTGGGATCACAAGATATCAGCAAGTGGCTCTAAGGTGCTTGTCGGGCACTTGTCAGTTGTTTCTGGCATATTCAGCAGTTACTCTCTATGGTGTCTGCCACTAAATGTTGTAATACAGCCGACTTGGTGTGAGGCTATGAGTAGATTGTCGGGAGTCTAATTACACGTCTAGGAAAATTTACTCTACCAAATTACATGTCAGCTCCTTAAGACTTGAGAAATGTTTTTGAAAGTTTTTTTGTATAAATATTATAGCAAATGTGACAAGTTCTTTCTATACATTTTCTGTCTTCCATTCCGTTTTATATTAGACACTCTGCACTAATTTGCTTCTTTAGTACTGTACAACTTTTATACACAATTACTTTGTGAACTTGTTTTATGTTTTGGTGCTAACAAACCAGCTTTTTAGCTGTCAGCTTCCATGTGTAATTAAAAATAAGTTTTATTTGTTGTCTTGTATATTGTGCATTTATTTAAAGAATAATTGTTGAATTTGAATAAACAATGAAATGCTGTACTGTAAAATATGATTTAGCTAAGACTATGTAAGTCCCACAACCGATAATGTCATTTTGATTGCTTCTACGGGCTGTTATATAAAAAATTTCGTATAATGCATATTTTTGTTGGCCATCAAATTATATCTACTGCTGGTACTCAACTTTTTATGTTGGAGTTATCTCTAATAGCTACTCTGAAACAAGCTGCCATTGCAATATTATTTGCTATAGCATCAGCACTACTGTTAGTAAGACAAACAGATGCTCCAACATGTGTACCAACATGCTTAACAGAGTCAACAGATGTGATTGGTTGAATATACGGAGTTGCATACAGTTTTATTCGCCCTTTTTAATGCTTGCAGGACTACAGCATTACTATTGCTGTTGTATTTGGGAGTTATCTTGTCACAGTTATGACCCTGCTTTACGTTGCTTTGTTTGAATGCTACTCATTAATAAAAATTTTCCCCTAAGTACACTTTGCTGTATCATAGGCCATAACGTAAAATGTCAGCCAATTTTACAAAGTTCCGAGCTTCCAGTACGGCATTGCAGTATGTCAGCATCAAGCACTGCTTGTTTCAAACAACTTGCGGCGCGCTCCTATTGAACAGGAAGACATTCACGTCAATTTATTAGATATAACTGTCCAATGATGTGCTATAGATTGTACCCAATAGCGGACTTTGAGAACTTTAGCTCGGGCATATTAATATCTGACATTTTACGTTACGGCGCACGATAAAGCAATTACCCGTCATTCACACTTTGCTGCACCGTATGCCGTACCATAAAATACCAGCCAGTTTTACAAATGTCTGAGATTCCTGTACGGTGCTACGGTATGCTAAGATCAAGCATTGCTTGATTCAAATAAGTTGCTGCGGGCTCCTATTCGACAGAAAAACTTCTGAGTTAACTAATTGGATATAACTGTCCAATGAAGTGTCATAATTCGTACCTAATAGTAGACTTTGAACACTTCAACCCGGGCACATTAAAATGGCTGGTATTTTATGTTCCGGCGTAAGATATGGCAAAAGTGTGAATGACGGGTTAGTGTGTCTAGGTGGTAAGCTAAAAACAACTATGATATGTGTATAAGGTGTGGATCATTTTATAAGAGTAATTTGCCATTTGCTTCATTTTCTAATATATATTTGGTCAGAAATAACACGTTCTATAAAAGCAAGTACAATTACATCTTTGCTGTATTAGAATAGATCACTGAAGCCACATAAATACTTAATACTATTTGTTACAAACTGTAAAACTCTAAGCACACTACACTTAATAAACCTTGCCTCAATGATGTTCTTCAGAATTAGAAGTTGAATTTTAATAGCACATCGTTTACTAGATACCATGTGTTAAAATCTATTAGACAATTGAGACCAGTTTTGATTGTACTGTGCTTTGACCTTAGAAATACCATATAAAATATTTCGGACTCACAAAAGCTGGCAATAATCAAAGTAATTAAATATCTATTAACAGAGAATATGCAAAATAGAAAGGTACTCGGTACTGGAACTTTTCCTATGAGCTGTTGAAAGTGGCCTAACAGTATAAAAAAATTGAAAGAAAAGTATAAAACACTCAGTAGAAGTAGACTATAGATGGCTGTAAAAATGTTATGTAATTGATTAATTTTTACGTCTTGAACCTTTTCTCTGTTCATTTCTTCTTAAAATTTATTTGCCCTACAAGAAAGGTGACCAAGTTATTGAATACAGTGAGACACGAGAGAAAAATGGCGCTAAATGACTACCTAGAATACGTCACATAAACAGATCAGCCTTTTATCTTGAACCAGCAACAATTTAAAATATTGACACGCGTTAAGTTAGTACTGAAGGACACCTACACTTTATCAGCATGTTGGTTGTTCTCATCATTTTCATACAGGCGAGTAGAGGTTCTCTCTCCCTGCCCGTCTCTGGCAGAGGTCAAGGTTATTTCATCCGGACCTTCGTACTCAAAGGCTTGGTCCACGGCTCTGAACTCACCAACTACTGGTTGCTTGTCCACAGGAAGTGACTGCTTGAGGTCTAAGGGAGGGTCTGCACGGAAAGGCTGCTCGTACTCGGCTAGCAAGTCCACAAGATCTGGTCCCATGTACTCCACAGGCAAACTCGTTGGTCCTCCATCCAGAGAGTTGGAGTCCATAAGCTGGTCATCATACTTAGGTTCATTCTCTGGTGGTGGTGAGCTGCTAGCAGTGAACCTTTCATACTGGGGTTGAGGAGTGGAGCCATGTGGTTTCTCATAAACCAAAGAAGGAATGATGTCAGGTATCTCTTCATACAAGTGATCAGCTGCAGTAGGAAACCCATTATCCATCACTTCCTTTACACAGTCATGGATGTATCTGTACTGCTCCTGCATTCATTAATTACAACAAATCAAGTTACACATGGTATAGTGACTGCTAAAAACTAGAATTTTACATTTTATGTAACATTTACCATGTAATAACCATAAGTTAGAGATCATAGGGAATCTGAAAGTTCCTTTGGTGAGTGCTGCATACATGACATCAATAAAATCACTTAAACTGAATTGAAAAAGCAAACGTTTGGCAGCAGATTATCATATCTTGCAGCTATAACAAAAATTTTGAAGTTGAATTTCAAAATCTAAAAATAAAAATATATTAACGGTCAATTACCTTTACATAATAACAAGTTTCAAGAAATATCTCAAGATTTTAGAAAGTTTCAACAAAAGCTCATACATTCTAAATTGATTTAAACTCATTGAACGGTCAAAATATAACTTGGTTTATTTTTTTAAGGAAGATGACCATAAATATACAAACAAACACATGATAAATTTTTGTCTTTAGAGCTACTCTTAACGGTCACGTTTGAGTCATTTTAACTAGCGGTAGATCTTCTTAACACGATATTCAAATGTGTCTCGATTTTCACTTATAAAACTATAGTTCAGTTGCGTTCTGATGATAAACCAGATATCTCACCTCTGTCCGAACCATTCTACACCTGTACTCTCTCATCTCCATCACGACGTTGAATATGTTTATCTCATCATGATCTTGAATACGTTGAAGAAGTCTATCAACAGCTATGTACAAGCCAGTACGACCAACACCAGCACTGTCAAACATTGTATACACCAGATCAATAGAGAACTGTCTAGAAGCATTTTAACATCTGCAGTGTAAAAGTATAACAGATAAAGTGTCACCTGCAGTGTATAAGTATAACAGATAAAATTTTACCTGCAGTGTATAAGTATAACAGATAATGTTACCTGCAGTATAAAAGTATAACAGATAATGTTACCTGCAGTGTACAAGTACAGCAGATATAGTGTTACCTGCAGTGTACGAGGAGAGGGGAAGAACTTCCATTTAACATTTGACTTCTCACTGCCATCACAAACTCTAGCAAAGCCTGTGGTTGTGATGGACATTCAGAGCTGGGCCAGAATGTTGAAGAAATGTGTTTGATAGTCCGTATTGTTTCACCCTGGGAGTACAAAAACTGCAGACATCACGTCACACAAGGACCAATAAACTTGTTCCATCATTTATATGTAGCTTCACAGCATTTGATAATAAGTGCTAGCCAGCAACTTATAGCACTGGATTTTAGCTCGATAAACATGCTCGATTCTATATTATACATATAGACCAAACACCGTTGCATTTGGGTTATAGCTTAAAATAATACTACCTATGTTATGATGTATATAAACATATCTTTATAAAAACTGCAAAAGTCAAATGCAGATAATATGTATGTCAAAGTAAGAGAACTTACCATTTGAATATCAAATATTCTAATGGTATATTCTGGAAGAACAGATTCAGCTCTCTTAGTTACAACTAAGTCACCATATGCTGCAGGTTCCTCCAGGGTGTCTAGCCAGTACTGTTCACACTGCTTTCTTCCTGAAACATTATCAATTGTTAGCAATTTACCTCTCGCTATAAGTTAACATACTTACATCTCTCCATAAATCAATATACTTACCTCTCTCTATAAGTTAATATACTTACCTCTCTCTATAAGTTAATATACTTACCTCTCTCTATAAGTTAGCATGCTTACCCTCTCTCTATAAGTTAATATACTTACCTCTCTCTATAAGGTAATATACTTACCTCTCTCTATAAGTTAACATACTTACCTCTCTCTATAAGTTAACATACTTACCTCTCTCTATAAGTTGAGTCAACATCACTATCATAGTAACATTCTGTTCCCAAATCATTCTCCAGAAATGGTCAATAGTTCCTGGTAGGGGTCCCTGAGCAGCAATGTATGTTTCTGTTGAGGCTTTACTCTATCATAAATATAAATAACTGCAGATTCTCAATATTCTGGGATTAGGATTAAGGGGCCTGTGTATAAAGTGCACAATAGAATAAGTAAAATAATCAAAACTTTTATACCTGTATGATGTCCAGATAATTACTAATTACGTAAGTATAATTCTATGTCAACAACTTAATTAAGAATTATTTGAAATTCAGAATTACATGCAAGGCTATTGAACATGCAAAAATCAGAGGAAACTCATAATTTCTCACAGGAATGAAGTTAGCATTGATGTAGTCTCCCTCTTCCTTATTAGATGTTAGTTTTACTCTAGAGTGATCAACTAGAAACATTAGCAAATGCAGTGAGTAACTACTACTAGTGGTGGTACACTTATAATTCCTGTTATATAGAAATTATCATGTAACATTAACATGCAAGTTTGTGGTATAGAAATTGTACTGGGGCTTATCTTTGATATTTTCATGTATATAATAAGTGAACTATGAAACTATGTTGGTACATCAGAAGCCCTTTACTATTTGTACAAATTCTCTTTTCCAAATGTGTGAGCATGTAGTAACAAGTATACCATATCTAACTTTATTAATATCATTCACTCGAAAGAAGACACTTACTTTTTCAGTTACTTTTGATTGCAGACCGTTACGGTCTTTTTGTAACGGTCCGCAATCAAAATTAGCTAAATAAATAGGAAAAAACGTGGGAAATTAAGCAAAATTAAAAAGAACCTTGATTATTTAGGTGTTATTATTGATATTTTACTAGTTTTGAGCAAAAAAACATGTTCATTAGCAGCTAAATTGTAACAAATAGCTAAAAACTGGAGATTTCCAGTGTGTACTAAATTAAGTAAAATGACCCAAATACTAGATACTTCTAGTGCAGGCAAACACATCGTTGTTAAAACTGAATATTTCCAGCCTCATACTGTGCTATATGTGAATTATCGTAAATGTTTGACAAAAGTGTATAATCTAAACAAAAACTCGCTGCTGAAAAACTGCAAAACACACATTTATATTCTAATTTCATAGTTTGTGTATTAAACTCAAAACAAGTGCGTTTATTTATAGAGTGTTTTCAAGTTATTTTGAAAACTAACCTTGCTGTAAATTTGTGCTCTTACATCCCTGCACACAGAAAATTCCTACTAATCTCGGCAAAATGACATCTTTTGAATGTTATTAATGACTTACAAGGCAGAATGTACAGAGTTCTGTTCTTCATCTTATTTTCTGGTAGAGAGCCTACATCACAGCTGTAGTTAGCACATTTCTCATCTATTTCCTGTATAGATATAATAATTCTAACTCGATTAGAACAGCACAGGAGCATATATTTTTGGAACGCTGATAAACATAACACTATAATACATTATATAGAAGAAAAATTTAAAAAATATATTGCATTCTGTAATAATATATTTTAGCTAAATGAAATAATATAAAGAATACAAATAGACAGCATGAGATATAAGCTTCCTTTTCAATTTAATAAATTACTTGAAATTCTCTAGAAATCCTTGCGCTATTTTCCTCATTGGATTCAAGTCCTCCATGTATTTCTGTCAACTCTGTACTTGTGTTTAGTTGATCAGCTAAATCCTTCTTTTCTTTTCTACAAATAATGTTGATAATAATATAATATCCAGAGTGTATGGGTGGTCATGTGATGTACAGCTGACAGATGATTATGATGCAGAGCTAATAGTAGCAGCAACAGCACAGAGATATAGACAAGAGACGGTCACATGTATGCAGACATCTGAAAAGATATGAGACAACTTATATAATTTATATTATATTTTGATTAAAATAGAAAGAGAGATCTACATATAGACCATTGTATATCAGAAAAAAGTAGAGATGAAGTTTGAGTATGAAGTAACACGCAATCCAAGGAAAATGTGATATACTCTCTGAAAGCAAAGTGAAAGACGGTGTGATTAGAATTAAAAAGGAAAAAATATCGCATGGCTTTGAACATATACATAGCTTGCTTTATTTATTATCTAACACAATCATTACCTTCTTTCCCAAAATGCTAATGAATTTTGTATTTGATGTTTGGAAGTGGGTTAATTGAATGAAGAGACATGAGTCAATGCAAACCGAAACCACAAGCCTGTACAGACCTTGGGAATGCAGTAAATAAATGTTGAATTAAAATTATTACAGTCCCAAAAAAATATATTATTTTGATCATAGCAAGGTTTTTATACTTACTTTGTTCGTTGTTGACGGCGGAAAATATACACTAGCAAAGCGACTCCTACAAGTAGGGTGACAGCAACGACCACCCCTACTATTATTGGAATATAGTTGAGCTTAGTCTTAGTCTCAACTATACAGTCAGAGTCACTGTATCCTGCAGAAGTGAATCCTCTTACGTAGACACTGTAAACATGTATATATACTATAGTATACAGTGTATATATACTATAATACTACAGTCATAGTCTGTACAATACACAATCAACTTACCAATATTGTTGGTTGGACTTGAGTGGACCATTACATAGTCTTGTGTCTCCATCTTTACAACTTGTATCAGTTCCAACATTAATCTGGGTACTTCTTGCCACAGCCCTACAAAAATACAGACTATCCAGTACCTTACTATCAGTAACTCACTAACTACAAGTAACTCACTAACTACCAGTAACTCATTAACTATCAGTAACTCACTAACTACCAGTAACTCATTAACCCCCAGTTACTCTGCTCTGATGTATATTATATGTAGTTTTCAGTCAAGCTCATGATAGCTTATAATACAAACATATCTCAAACTCACTGATAGTGGAGATAGTCAAGTCACTGGTTTTGTTACTGTAGGTAGAAATATTAACCTTTGTAACAGCTTCTGAGTACTTTATACTTTCAAAAGAAACATCCTATTATAAAAACCCATACAAGGTGACACTGTAATTGGGTTTGGTCAAAGAAAAGCTGTTGTGTGTGGATTTAAGACATGCTTCATGCGGAGAAAATGGTGAATGGCCAATGCGGAAAGCTCGTGCCGATATGATGTAATTTACTGGTTGCCATTAACGAGTACGCTTTTAGAACTTGAATTCACGTTTCAACTTTTAGCAAACTGAATTAAAACTGTTTCAATAGTTATGACGTTGTCTGCTTACATTATCTAAACTCTAAAGTCATCTTCCCCTTACAGAGCAGATAGCGTACCTATAGAAATAAAAATTCTATGCGAGCAGCAAAGTCAAATGCAAATGTCATTAGCAAATAAATTTCCTTTTCTGCATGTAACGCACTCTGTGTAGTAGGTTGTTTCCGCAATGAATTTTCACGCAATAGGACCCGCACTCGAGAAATGTGTCCAATGAGTCCTACCCTTACTCAACAGCAAATATAATAGTTGCGCCTGTAATTGAACATGAACTAAATATAACATCTCCAAGTATACCTTTTCTTTTTGTTAGAGTTGGTTGGCCAATCAGAAGGACTTTTCTCAGGTGCTGAAATGGCATATGGTTCTTTGAAATCACCTTTCTTAGCTTCTGCCCATGAGGCTACACCAGGAACTGCCTGACTTAGTTTATCTAAATTTATTTAATAAACATAATATAGTTCCTGTTTGCTAGTTGATTAAAGTAAAGCTTTGATATGTGGAGATATGAAATGCTGTCAGAGGGTCAACCATAATATATGTGTTATTACAGGTAACACAGTTTCACCACTCAATATAAACAAATCTTTAAAAAAATCACTGAGGAAGAAAGTTATATACAGTAGTTACAGATACACTTTAATACCTATTTAATATTACATAATTATTGTGGACTCTCACAGTTTATAGAGATGTGATGAGATTTAACACAGGAGTATTACAGAGAGAAGACAATTACCACAACACAAATACATACATGTCTATATAACTATTACCTTCTCTGAATTGCCTATTAGAGGCTTGTCCAATAACTAGAATTTGGTACTTAATAATATTTCCTGAACCGAGAGAAAACATGGTGGTTACATCAGATGGAAGATAAAATGATAGTTGGCTAATTTGTTCATCCACACTGAGTTGTTCTTTTACTGCATCGGATACCTTAGGAACTGCTGTGGGAGCTGAAAAAGAAAATATTGAAAGGACTAAAAATAACAATCAACATGATGCATAAAACAGTTCTTATTTTCATTTTAATTTGTCAAACGTTATGATTGAAGAAGCCATCATACATTGATTAAGCAGAGAGAATACTACGGTGTAGACACACATACAACATAACCAACTGTTCCTATACTCATCACATAGATATACAGTTTGATGGTAACAAGTTACATATATTATACCAGAGCATATATGACATCACCAACAGTACAGAGAGACATACTTGCTTCTAGAGTGCTGACAGTTCTAATTGCTGTTTCTCCCCAACCGTCTGGAGAATTCTGCAGATACTCAGTTCTTGCTTGTATTGATACTGTGTACTTCTTATTGTGTGAGAGACCAGTGGTTATTCTATAACTCCTGGCTGTAAAGTCCACCTACATAGTTCAGTAGTGTTAAACTATATACTTATATACTAAGGCTAATATATGCTCATCTCTTACACTGAAGTTATCACACACTCATCTCTCACCTCTTTAGTTTCTGCTCCACTAGATGGAGGGTTTAGCACTTCCTTCCACTGAATCCTGTAACCAGTAATCACACCATTAGGTGGATTTGGCTCCTCCCATCTAATGTCTATATATGGTGATATTATACTCCCACTAGTGTCTATCCCAGCTGACGGGTTATTTAATATTGGTTTTGTAGGAACTAATAAAACAACACAGAATACTGCATGGTAAATAAAGTTCTAGAAATCCAAGCAAACTCTCTTAATACAAATTCTACATTAAAACCACAAGCTTTAAGAATATCTGCAACTGAGAAAATATGACATAACTGACTTGTTTTATTCTCATAAATATCAGATGCTATTGCCATTTCTCTCCTATAAAAACTAAGAATAACACATTTGAATGCTCCGATTTTAAGAATAGATTACTAGTTGTAAACTATTGAAACAGCTATAAACATAGATTTGATGTATTTACGGTATTGTTTAGTTCTCTGGGGCTTATCTCGTGAGTCACCATAACCTGCTGATGTTTTAGCTTGAACTGATACTGTGTACTCAGTATAGGGTTTAAGGTCAGTGATATTATATTCAAGGGAATCCTAAAATATTTATTAACTTTATGTTCGTAGGTCAAAAGTTTACAACACATTGAAATATATTACCGCAGATAAAATTATTACTTTGTTCTGGAAAGTAGCAGTCAACGGAAGTTTACAGTATGCAGATAAAAAGGCAGGTTATAGTAGAGCAAGTCATAACACAACACTATAGCACAGGAGAGTATCACCTAACATACACTGACGACTACCACAATAATTGAGTTAAACTGAATAATACTGATATCTGAGAAAAATTAATGTATCAAAGTAACTGGTAAAACATATGAATTGTGGAGAATTGGCTTAACCATTACTAGACAGTTTTTTTATGTAACCTATTAGTAGTGATACAGAATATAACGAAGTGTAGATACAGAGTAGTTAAACTATCTTTTTTCTTCACAAGATTAGAATACCTTATGAATCTGTATGTATAGTCTACATCAAGGTAGCTACTACGGTCTCACAACTACAGAATCAGAAGTGATATTATTAGACACTCACAACAGCTGAGACATCTATTGATGCTGTATGATTGGGTAGAACTGATATTCTGTAACTTTCAATAACTCCAACACCTTCACTTGAGACACTGGCCCAGTTAATATATATTGAAGAGTGAGTATAAGACAGGATGTTGACAGTGTCAGGAGCATTAGGACCTGTAACAGTATGTAGGGTATTAAATATATCATGTGTCAACTAGTGTATGTGTCAACCAGTGTATGTGTCAACTAGTGTATGTGTCAACTAGTGTATGTGTCAACTAGTGTATGTGTCAACTAGTGTATGTGTGTCAACTAGTGTATGTGTCAACTAGTGTATGTATCAACTAGTGTATGTGTCAACTAGTGCATGTGTCAACTAGTGTATGTGTCAATTATGTCAACCAAATTTTTGAATATTAATCAGCAATCATTTCAATACGACTAATTAACCAATTACAATGTTATATATTAAAAAAATATCACAACATTTCAACAATTTCCTAAAAATCATAAACTTATAAATTGACTGTAGCACATATATACACAACAAACATAAAATCTGATGGCTCAAAAAGATTAAAAAGTCTACTAAGTAACTTTGAGGAGTAAAGAGATTACTTGTAGAAAGTTAACATAATGGATTTACGTTTCTCAGTTGTGGTAGCATTTTCTTGACTTGAAGATGCTTCTTTAGTGTTGAAGGCCCAAACACTGAATGTGTAATCGGTGAAAGCTGACAGCTTAGTTACAGTGTAGGATATGGAAGAGAAATCTGCTGACTTTAGTATTACATCATCCAGTCTATTGGTACATTCTACGACCTTTTCATCTATTGCTGCCGTGTAGTTGTGTTCTTTTCTCTGTAACAACACAATCTCTGATTACCTCACTGTGTTGTGAGTACAAGTGACACACAACACAGGAAAGAACTGTTACTCACTGGACAGTCTTCACAGGATATGAGAGCAGAGCTGACACAAGTACTAATAGAGAGTAGTTTTGTTTGAATCACATAGGCTACTACTACTCCGTTCTCTTGCACAGGTTTATTCCAAGTTAACGTGACGCTAGAGCTGGTGGCTCCAGTTGCTGTGAGGTTTGCTACTGGACCAGGTTCTTTCAGAGAGTAAATGGAATACATACATTAGTAGATATAATAAACACTATCATTATCATATGGTGAGCCATGTGAATAGATGAGTAAATTCAACAATTTAAAAACAGGATATAGTAATTCAAGTGTATAATAGTAAACTAACACAACTAAATACAGAGCTAAAGACTCGTGATAGAATATATTTATATTGTGATAGAAGTGAACATACTATCTTCATCAGTTGTAACATCTACTCTCTCTGTATAATTACTATACTTGTAGGAACCAGGTCTCTCTACATCTGAAGCTTGAGCTCTAACAGTGAAACTGCATAAAGTATCTGGACTCAGTGAAGAGTACTCTTTGAATGTGGTGCTACCAGAAACTGTATCTGTTAAAGTAAAGACTACCTCATGTTACCAGATAGATATAGAATACACACTATGTATCACACTAGATGACTCTTACAGCTATATATAAGTAATCTAGTATCATATACAGCATGTATGGCTATTAATAAGGTGCATCTCTACCCTCACCTGAGATATTTCCTTCTGGTGTAAAGAGCACAGTCTCAAATCCATCTCTTCTACCAGTTCCTAAACTCCAAGTAAAGTTCAGCATACTGCTTCCTGGAGGTTCCTTCACCTCAACTGATTCTGGTTTGGTTGGAGCTGCAAAGGAAAATAAAGGAATGCAGGTAAGAAAAGTTATTGATGTCTAGCAAGATGGAGGGAGGTGGTAGTAAGAGTCCACAGTAAAATTTAAAGTGTTTGTCTAATTTAAAAGTAAATTATGAGGAATAGATAACTTTAGATAGGTTAACACTGGGTTCTCATAAAAACAAATATACACAAAGCTAATGAGAGAATAGAGACTATTTGCAAATCTCAATATCCAAGGAAAAATAGCAGCTATACATACAAATACGAAAAAACTTCAAACTGCGGTATGACGCAATACAGAGCTGAAAGAGCATATTATATTCACAAGGATATAGTATGTAGATGTAATCAAGCAAGAGCCACTTAGTAATGATAAAATGAGAAAGTTTGCAAAAGTAAATTTATTATAACGCTAATAACGGATGTAGTAAATTGTTAGGAGTGCAAATGTTGACCACTGCAAAAACTACAAAAACAGGGAGCCAGTCACAGTAAAATACAAACTTATCTCTAATTTTCTTCAAAATACTAACAGGCTTGCAAGAAAAATAGAACAACTAGTACCAACTAATATGGTTAATAACCAACAAATTTTAAATGCTGACAACCTAGAGCTGGCTTAAAGTCATGGCAAGTCAAGTCAACTGTTAACCAAGTCAAGTTAAAAACAGCAAAACTTGAGCTGACTTGAATTAGTTTGAATAGATTTGCGAGAAACAACTCATTATGCACATATTACAAAGCATGCTGGGTTATTACATAAATTTAGCATTGAAAAAAGATCACTATTTCGGTTCTAGCCATTTTGAAGTTAAAATTCATCAATCAATAAGAAATAAAACTCGAAAAAACTGCCATAAAGTAGAATATACCAAGTCTGTTTTTCATATTAAAACTATTAAAATGATTTTGATAAACTTGAAAAATAAAACTAAGCAATTTGATACTTCGACCAGCGTAGAGTCTGAGAAACAAAACACTGAATATGATATTATTATTATGAATAGTACAGTTGGTAAATACAAGACATGTGGACACAACTCACCAACTGTGTATTTAACCTCATTACTTTGTGGATTCCTTTTACCCGTAGAGGAGACAGATTTAACAACAAATGTGTATCCGTGTCCCTCTGTGAGGTTGTATATGATATAGGGGCCAGTTCCAGTGGCATTAGCACTTGTAAGTTTATTATCAGACTAAAACATATTATAATTTTACTTAGAATGTATTCACGAGATAATAATATCTGTCACAGCTTTTAGTAAATCAATAAAATACAGTAAGAAACACAGAAAGAACAGCTGCCAACGAATCTGAATTGAAACTGAATAACAAGTTAAACATCACTATCTCATGTGAGTGTACAGAGACTTACATCTATGTAGGTAACTTCATAATAACTAATATCAGCCATCCCTGGAGGTTCACCCCATTTCAGAGTAACTGAGGTGTCTCTACGTTCTGTTATCATAAGATTCCCGGGAGATGATTGACCTGAACATTAATACATTACACGGTGATTATAATATATAAATAGTTAAAGTATGGCAATGTAAGTGTTGAAATAAAGGAATATAGTAATACTGTGGTATAGATTATGGTACAGCACACAAGAAGCTACCTGGCTCAACTTCATTGAAGTCCACCCATCCACTCTGTACAGAGTCAGAAGTAGTGTTTACATAAGCTTGTATAGACACAGTATAGACCCTTCCTTGAGTAGCACTTTGCAGAGTGTAGGTTCTCGCTGTGTTATCTGGAATATCTAGAGGGGAGCTCCTATCACCACACAACCCTGTATAACAGAATATTATACAGAATACAGCCATAACAGTCTGTAGCATCACAGAGACCCACAGCATGTAGTAAACACACATTCCCTTTTCTAAGAAGTGTTTGAACTGAAAATATGACATAACCATGTGTGGTACATGAGCAGCAACAACATAATAGAATGACTGGTATGCAAGCAGCAACTACGTTACATGCTGATGGTTTATTTCTAAGTTTCTATTTGTAAGTGTGGAGCTATATTACTAGAGAGGGGAAATCATCAAATTATTACCTAAACCCCTAATAGATAATCCCTTCCTAGTTCATAACATCTGATGAAAGTGTAGACAATAAATAATCTTACCTACAGCTGGGATACAGCTTAACCTGAATCCACTGACAACATGTGGATTATTATATGTCCATTCTAGAATGATGTTTGTACCTGAGGGGTTTGCTCTGGTTGGAACTACATCTGCAGGAACTATTGGAGCAGAAGGAAAAGACAATATACATCTGTGCTAAGATTTTTGTATATAGTAAAAAAAACTCATGCAAGTTTATAGTTCTTGTGAGAAATCCATGATGGAAAGGGTTTTTGTTGAAGGACTTATTTAAATGAGGCACAAGAGCATTATGACTGGATGCTCCTCCTAACATCACCAATGGCCTGTGTCCAGACTAGAACCCATGACCTCGTGTTCACTATGCAAACGCTCTAACCCCTAGACCTCGGCTGCTCCCTTCTGTATAGTATATTATAGTAGTTGATGGTAAATTTGTTAGAACATATTTTTTAGTACATAGTAAGTTAGGACTGATCAACATTTTGGTGTACACTGAACAGTAGGCCAAGTAATGACAATCAATCTATAAACAATTAAATGTCTACGATCAAATTATTTTATATCTTAAAATTACAGGATCAGCAACATGGAATTTAAAAAATCTAAAAACAAGTCCAACGGTCATGAGAGAGTTTTCAGCGAATTTCACAAGAGAAAATTTGTGCCATGTGCTACGGGCATACTTGAAGTATTCTGTCGAAGCGGAAAATGGTGCAATAGAAAATACCATCTAGTTTGATAGCTAGAGTAATAGTAATGTCATATTTATACCGACTAGTGCAGAGAATAAAACAGGCAGTAAGCATTAGAAACTCATAAAGCAGAAGCTGAGAAAGCGTTTTGTGAAGCTGTCTAAAGCCTCCAGCAGATACTAGTATGCAGTGTATGGAATATGGTAAGTGAATCAATACAAGGACATACCCATAGTTAGCTCAGTACTATTCTCTGGTGTGGAAGGTACATTATTACTGATTACAGTTACAGTAAATATGTACGTTTCTCCAGGAGTCAAGTTATTTATAGTAACAGAACTACCACTTGCACGAGGTACATCTTCCACAGAAGGAGGGGAACATGGAGAGTTACATTTAACTTCTACTCTTACAGAATCCCACACGGTGTTAGGATTACTCCATGTTATATTAGCAGTGTTAGTACTATCAGGTGGGGATAATTCTGCTGTTACACTAGTCACTGGAGAAGGAGCTACAAAATAAAAAGCAACTACTAGCATGAATATAACAGTCAAAAGCGACATTTGCAGTAAAATGTAATATATAGTCAGTCAGTTGTAACATCCTAGGCTATAGAGGCAAACAAAATGCTGTGTATTACACAGAAAGTTACCTAATTTAACTGTGTCAAACTCCTCCCACCCACTCTGTACAGAGTCAGAAGTAGTGTTCACATAAGCTTGTATAGAGACAGTATAGTCCTGTCCTGGAGTAGCACCTTGCAGAGTGTAAGTTCTCGATGTGTCACCTGGAATATCTAGAGGGGAGTTCCTATCACCACACAACCCTGTGTAATATAAAGCTAGAGTTAAAAAATTAATACATACAGCATGTAGTAAAGAATGCCATATGCAACTGATTGGGAGTTGCATTCTCAGGCAAAACAGCATCGGACTTGTAAAATTTAAAGAAATGTAGGACCAAGTGTGAAACTAAGATGTTGCAATTTCCTCTAATAACAGTACTATTCTTATGTTACTCTCTTATTCTGTGAGACAAAGTTTTTACTTTTTTACAAGTGTGGAGCTTGGCAAATAAATAGGAGAATATGTAAACTTGTACTTATTACTAAACCCTCGATAGATGCTATTAACATGTAAAGAAAGTGCAGTAAATAAATAATCTTACCTACAGCTGGGATACAGCTCAATCTGAATCCACTGACAACATGTGGATCATCATATGTCCATTCTAGAGTAATGTTTGCACCTGAGGGGTTTGCTCTGTTTGGAATTACATCTGATGGAACTATTAGAGCAGAAGGAGAAATTATTATAACTGTGGGTTAATATGTTAGTGTATATTGTATAGTATATAGTCAGTTGCTATCAGTTAAGAAACTTCTCTATACTCAACAGTAGGCGAAGAAATAGAGATGGCAATCAACCTATTAACATCAAAGTGTCTACAGTAAAAATACTTCATATTATAAAATGACAGAATCACCAATGTGAATTATTAGTCCAAAAATCAAAACAAATCAAATGATTTTGATGAGTTTCTAAGTTATGTTTGCAGTAGCGCTATTTGCGAGAGAAAATACGGCCCATGCGCTACGGGCATACTCCAAATATTCAGTTAAAGCGCAACATAGAGCAGTAGGCCATACTATCTAGTTTGACAACTAGAGTGGTAGTAACTGGTGTTATACTTATACCAACTAGTGCAGGGAATAAAACAGGCAGTAAGCATTAGAAACTCATAAAGCAGAAGCTAAGAAAGCATTTTGTGAAGCTGTCTAAAGCCCCCGGCAGATATTAGTATGCAATGTATGGAATATGGTAAGTGAATCAATTCAAAGACATACCCATAGTTAGCTCAGCACTATTCTCTGGTGTGGAAGGTACATTATTACTGACTACAGTTACAGTAAATATGTACGTTTCTCCAGGAGTCAAGTTATTTATAGTAACAGAACTACCACTTCCACGAGGTACATCTTCCACAGAAGAAGAAGGAGGGGAACATGGAGAGTTACATTTAACTTCTACTCTTACAGAATCCCACACAGTGTTAGGATTACTCCATGTTATATTAGCAGTGTTAGTACTATCAGGTGGGAATAACTCTGCTGTTACAATAGTCACAGGGAAAGGAGCTACAAAATGAAAAAACTTTTAACATGAATATTAGAGTCAAAAGCTATATTTGCAATAAAATATAATATTCAGTTGTAATATCATCTTATAGAGCTGAACAAAATGCTGTGTATTACACACAGAAAGTTACCTAATTTAACTGTGTTAAACTCCAGCCATTCACTCTGTACAGAACCAGAAGTAGTGTTCACATAAGCTTGTATAGATACATTATATTCTTGTCCTGGAGTAGCATCTTGCAGAGTGTAAGTTCTCACTGTGTTATCTGGAATATCTAGAGGGGAGCTCCTATCACCACACAACCCTGTATAATATAGAAATAGAGCTAAAAATGTAATACATAGCTAAATAAACACATACGGCCTCCAATGAAGAGAAACATGCATAGGAGATTAGGAGTTATATTATCTGGCAACAGAAGTTGAATTTCTATATAATATACGAAGATAAGCCCCAGATTAAAATTAAGATCTTATCTAAAATAGCACAAAACACTAAATGTGATGATTGAGTGCTGATTCTACATAAGAATTAACTAACCTAGGTTAAAGTGTTATTAACACAAGCAGATAGAGTAATCTAGTAATAAACTAGTGATGTCATATCCTGTATATATGAACACTACCCTAGACACTGATCATTGGTCATGACATTCACTCAATTTAAATACAAATTAAGAATTTATTTCCAATGCTATATTTATGTTTAAGCCAATCTCCAGGACTTGCATTGTTTATATTATTGCAGGAAATAAACTAGGCACCTTTTCCCTTTCTTATTTATCATATGCTATACATGCGATTTTATAAATAATCACTATTTTGTCAACTTTTGGAAAGATGGATTACTTTCTAAGTTTCAGTTTGGTTGGGACTCAACTTGAACACTAAAATTCCCCAGATTTAAATAGGAAAAACTAAATCTACAGGAATCACTTTCGATAGCTTCAAGCACATTCTCATATAAACTTTTAACTTCTTAACCACTCACTATAACTATAATATTAGTTGTCAGTTCAGTATTGAGTATTGAATGTGGGTGTTTTAAAATATGTGAGTATTGCGAGTACGAATACATTCTTATTTTATTAGATTATAGTGTAATTTTTTGTTTTATTTCATAATAAAAATATATTATTATATACCTTTAATTTAAAATTCTCCCTGCTACTTACACTTTAATTAAGAATATTTTATCAGGTAGAGAGGCTGACACTAAGAACTCAATAAACCCACCACAAAATTGAGTAACTTAACAAAGAAGCAGATGGAGAGTTATCTTCCCTACACAAGCATCTCTCAAGTGTGCAGTTGAACCAACTGAATACTTTACTTGTCAGAGAATCAATATCACTGCATTTCTATTTCTACAATTGGATCCATACAAATGCTACCATGGATGGAGTTGTGGTTGCCTTTTGCAATAACTTATGGTTGTGGTTGCATTAGATACAACTGTTCCCAAATATTGAATGAAAAATCTATTGGAATAATAGAGAGAGACGCAATAGGAAAGCAGTTTATATGTAGTCTGCAGTGTTTATATGCAGTAAAAATATAATAATAATTAGTATCATTGGCAAGTTGTGTGCAAAGCTTACTTGAGGTCAGTTCTGATTAGCCCAAGTTTATAACATTAGTTTGAGTACTAAACTAATGGACAGGAGAATATACAAACTTTCATTTACTAAACCACTGAAAGATAATATAAACCACTTCCTAGTTATTAACATGTGATGAAAGTGTAGACAATAAATAATCTTACCTACAGCTGGGATACAGCCTAACCTGAATCCACTGACAACAAGTGTATCATCATATGTCCATTCTAGATTGATGTTTGTACCTGAGGGGTTTGCTCTGGTTGGAACTACATCTGCAGGAACTGTTAGAGCAGAGAAAATAAAAATATATTGTAAATTTATAATAGATATTTTTCTATTATAATAGCTGAAATGTAACATTACAATTTATTATTTGGTAATATAAAAAGCTCAATATTTATATATCCTTTTATCTAGTATAAGTACAACTATAATTTGTGATAAATAAAACAGAAAGAAGCATATACCCATAGTTAGCTCAGCACTGTTCTCTGATGTGGAAGGTACATTATTACTGATTACAGTTACAGTAAATATGTACGTTTCTCCAGGAGTCAAGTTATTTATAGTAACAGAACTACCACTTCCATGAGGTACATCTTCCACAGAAGGAGGGGAACATGGAGAGTTACATAAAACTTCTACTCTTACAGAATCCCACACAGTGTTAGGATTACTCCATGTTATATTAGCAGTGTTTGTACTACCAAGTGGGGATAACTCTGCTGTTACACTAGTCACAGAGGAAGGAGCTACAGAGGAAAATGGACATACAACACACTAACTACAGGCTACAAACACAGCACTACAAACATGTTAAAATGTTAGCAGTTAGAAGAAGCTCAAGTGTTCATTATATGACGCCTAGCATAAACTTGCATTCACACAAGTTTATAGTCGCAATTCCTGTCAGAAAATTTTTGACAAAAAGGTTTTCAGTATGTGTAGGACCACACGGCGCGTTTTACACGTTCAAGAATACGCGCTAGTGACCTACCACAACAGTGCATGTGTTGCGAGTGCAAAAATATATTAGCCGATTGATGTTACCGTTAAACTTTACTGCTCGCCTACAGGTGTTTGTTTTTAAAACTCCGTCATCGGCAAAGTGATTTGGATATTATAAAAGCGGAAATGCAAACTATATAAAACTGTTTTAATTAAGCTCGCTAGAAATTTAATCGTAAATTAAAATAAAAAAGTGTGCTCGCTAAATATTACATGGTAATAAGCCAATTAGATCAAACACGCACAAGCGTGCCGCTGAGCTCGATCAGCATGCTAGACGCATGAAAATCCCGCTCGTGACGTCTAAGTTTTGGGCTGAAAATGAATTCTCGCACGCCATGCGCGTGTTAAACGTGTCGTTTGGCCCTACACTAAATCGGGCTATGGACTTATTCAGATCGGGCACAGAAGCAATTATGACTGGATGCTCTTCCTTACATCACCAATAGCCTTTGTTGGGGGTTCAAACCCATGACTTCATATTTACTAAGCAAATGCTCTAACCCCCAGACCATCGCTGCTCCTCAGAATAAGCTTGCACAATAAAATAATATAATCTTAGATGGGCTGAAATACTAGGCTGTAATATTCCCATAAAAACCACATAGTGTTAAACTCTAAATTTGGGTAAAACAACAGGAGACGTTAAGATTAATTGTGAGCATTTGCCTTATTTTACAATTCAAAAATTTAGCTGCAGTAAAAGAGAAACTTCAATAGCCCAAATTTTCTAACTATCTTTTTGCACAGATTGCGAGCTAAAATCCTAAAAGTCACAGTTTACTTTGTTCAAAATATGAGCTTGCCGCAATTTTGTTCAATCAGTTACTTACGCAATTCGGTCACACCAGCTCAAACTGTTTTAGCAGTTACTGTGAACCAAAGTTAGAATAACTGAAGAGAAAGGAGACAGCAGGGTGAAATGTAGATACTAATCTTGAAAACACTCAGCACAGGTTATAGGCAGTGAGTGATCTATTACATAGTATGAATTTCAACTTTCCTTTTTCACCTAATTCAAGTTTATTGCACACTAAACTAGTAACTAAAAAGGAACAAAGGCCAAGGGTTAGGTTGAAAGAAGCTAAAGGACATACCCATAGTTAGCTCAGTACTATTCTCTGGTGTGGAAGGTACATTATTACTGATTACAGTTACAGTAAATGTGTATGTTTCTCCAGGAGTCAAGTCATTTATAGTAACAGAACTACCACTTCCACGAGGTACATCTCCCACAAAAGGAGGGGAACATATAGAGTTACATTTAACTTTTACTCTTACAGAATCCCACACAGCGTTAGGATTAGGATTACTCCATGTTATAATAGCAGTGTTTGTACTACCAGGTGGGGATAACTCTGCTGTTACATTAGTCACAGGGGAAGGAGCTACAGAGGAAAGAGAATACAACATACCAACTACAAACTACCAACACAGCATTTTAAACATGTTAGAATTTTAGCAGTTAGAAGAAGCTGAAGTGTACATTATATAAAACCTTGCATAAACTTGCATTCACACCAGTTTATAGTTGCCATTCCTGTTAGAAAACTTTGATAAAAAGGTTTTTAGTATGTGTACGGCCACACGACGCGTTTTACTTGTTCGAGAATATGCGCTAGTGCGTGTGTTGCCAATGCAAAAAAATTTATTACCCATTGATGTTGGCATTAAACTTTACTGCTTGCTTACAGGTGTTTGTTTTTAAAACTACGTCATCAGCAAAGTGATTTGGATATTATAAAAGTGGAAATACAAACTATATAAAACTGCTTTAATTCAGCTTGCTAGAAGTCTAATCACAAATTAAAATAAAAAAGTGTGCTCACTAAATATTACATGGTAATGAGCTAATTAAATCAAACTTGCACAAGTGTGCCGCTGAGCTCGCTCAGCATGCTAGACGCATGAAAATCCCGCTCATGACGTCCAATTTTTAGGCTAAACGTGATTTCTCGCATGCTATGCGCGTGTTAAATGCGTCGTGTGGCCCTACACTAAATCAGGCTATGGACTTATTCAGATCGGGCACAGAAGCAATTATGACTGGATGCTCTTCCTAACATCACCAATAGCCTTTGCCGAAGTTCAAACCCATGACTTCGTATTTACTAAGCAAACGCTCTAACCCCTAGACCACGGTTGCTTCTCAGAATAAGCTCACACAATAAAATAATATAATAGGTGGGCTGAAATGCTAAGCTGTAATATTTCGATAAAAACTGCATGGTGTTAAACTCTGAAATGGAGTAAAAAACAGGAAACGTTAAAATTAATTGTGAGCCTTTGCCTTATATTTATTCATTCAAAAATTTAGCTACAGTAAAAAAGAAACTTCAATAGCCCAAATTCTCTAACTATCTTTTTGCACAGAGTGCAGGTTAAAATCTCAAAAATTACAATTTAATTTGTTAAAAACATTGGCTTTGCACAATTTTGTTCCATCATTTACAGAAATTGGTGACAGCGACTCAAACTGTCTTAGCAGTTTCTGTCTGAAACTTTGCCACTACTGGAAATCGAACCTGAGACCTCTGGCTTGCAAGCAAGTGCGCCAACCATTAAACCACGGGACCACTGGGTAAACTCATCACTACATCCCACCCAGTTCTCAGAATTTCACTGGCCTATCTACTACTCCTTCAGGCTCCCCTGGCCTCTCAACTCCCTCGGAGTACTACTAATACTGCTGCTGCTGCCGCCGCCACTACCACTACCGCTACCACTACTACTACTACTACACTTCACTAAAGTCCAACATAGCTTGAAAATAATTTTTCCCCCACTGTGATTTGAACCCAATACTGCCGGCTTTCGAGCAAGTGTGTTAACCATTACACCACGGGACCACTGGGTAAACTCATCACTATACTGTCAACTACAGTAAACCTAGGGCCACACTGTGTGTATTTTCGCATGCGAAAATTAAAATCACCATTAGCAAAGGTGTCCACTGTAGCGTCAGTGATGCATGGTAAATAAAGCTTTCATTTTTAAATCACACTCGCTTTCAATAAAACGCAATTTACTAGAATGTAGCACTAAAATAAAGAAATAGGGCTCGCTGAATAACTACCAGCCAATTACGTGACGACGACAAAGACGATTCGCACTTGCGTTGAAAATTCTGAGCGACAAGTGCGAATGTTTTCTCAACACGCACAGTGGACACCTTTGCTATTTGTGATTTCAATTTTCGCATGCGAAAATACCCACCATGTGGCCCAAGGCTAAAGAATGACTAAAGAGAAGGGAGACAACAGAATGAAATGTAGATACTAATCTAGGAAACACTCAGCCCAAATTTTGGGCAGAGTGATCAATTACATGGTATGTAATTCAACTTTCCTTTTTCACTTACTGTAATTCAAGTTCATTGTACATTAAATTAGTTACTAAAAATTTACAAAAGCCATGGGTTAGGTTCAAGGACATACCCAAAGTTAGCTCAGTACTATTCTCTGGTGTGGAAGGTACATTATTACTGCTTACAGTTACAGTAAATATGTACGTTTTTCCAGGAGTCAAGTTATTTATAGTGACAGAACTACCACTTCCACGAGGTACATCTTTCACAGAAGGAGGGGAACATGGAGAGCTACATTTAACTTCTACTCTTACAGAATCCCACACAGTGTTAGGATTACTCCATGTTATAATAGCAGTGTTTGTACTACCAGGTTGGGATAACTCTGCTGTTACACTAGTCACAGCGGAAGAAGCTACAAAATGAAAAAACTCTTAACATGAATATTAGAGTCAAAAGCTATATTTGCAATAAAATATAATATTCAGTTGTAATATCATCTTATAGAGCCAAACAAAATTCTGTGTATTGCACACAGAAAGTTACCTAATTTAACTGTGTCAAATTCCACCCATCCACTCTGTACAGAACCAGAAGCAATGTTCACATAAGCTTGTATAGAGACAGTATAGTCCTGTCCTGGAGTAACATCTTGCAGAGTGTGGGTTCTCACTGTGTTATCTGGAATATCTAGAGGGGAGTTCCTATCACCACACGACCCTGTATAATATGAAAATATAGTTAAAAATGTAATAAATAGCTAAATAGACACGTGTAATGGCTTTCAGTGGTGCAAATTATGTTAGTATTAAATCGAAAGGGTCGACTCTATAATGTATGCTATAGTGGAGTTCGACTACATCGACCTCCTGCGACTTGTAACTACGGTAGACAGTTGTGGTAAATATTAAGAGTTATCCCCCTTGACACTTTACTTATGGCTATTTTTCTAAATACTGTAATCATAGCTAATTATGTAGCGTGACTTTCTAATACCTTAAACACTATGGCTAATGTTGAGCTTTTAACATAGTAAATAGTTAATCCCCTTTCCCCCAATTACAAGTTACAATACGCATACACTTGGTTGGGTTCATTTTTGTTGATTCATGTAAACCAACAGTTGGACCGATTTCGGCAGGTTGATGCAGGCAGACCGAATGTCGGTTACCGATATTTCCAGTGTCGGTTACCGACATGACGAATGTCGGTATCCCCTGCCGAACATCGGCCCGCTGTCGGTGGAAGGTTCTAGAGGTCCTTTGTTCTACCAGTATAAAAGGACACGCATTTTAGAGCTTCAGTCACTTGCGGACTGGAGCTCACACTGGATACTTCTCACTGCTACAATAAAGTACTGCAAGCACACGGCAACCTCTCTCTCTTGTCTCTTCTATAACAAGGAGTTATGTTCTCTGCCTGATTTCATTCTATCACCCACAAAACTACTACATTGGTGGCAGCAGTGGGATCAGAATAGTCAGGCAGCCCTTGGAAGAGACAAGGAGCTAGCCAAATGTCAAGGACACCAGAAGATGGAGGAGAGGCTCTCACCCTGGAGAGCCTAGTAACTGCCCTCCGAGCAATCGGCCCGGCTTACCCGGCACCACCTCTCGACAGGTATCGCCTTCAGCCGCCGATTTTCGGAGGAGACTGCGACGTGGAGCAGTTTATCAAAGAATTCGAAGATGTTGCTACCATCGCCGCATGGCCGGCACCGGTACGTCTTCTACAGCTGCGGTCATGTCTGACTGGACCAGCTAAGAACTACGCTGTCGGAGAGAGTGTTGGGCAGATCTATCAGGCACTCCGGACACGGTTCGGTCTGACTGCTAGAGAAGCCCGAACCAAACTCCAGAACATGAAGAGGGACAGAAGGACCTCGCTGCAAGACCATGCTAACGCCATTGAAAGACTGGCATTGATAGCATACAGCCGAACCGCTTTGGATGAGCGGCGGGAGCTAGTCTACGAGGCCTTCTTCAGTACTGTCAACGACAGCGCTCTACAGAAGCATTACCTGGCCGCCAAGATTTCCACGATCGAGGAAGCTCTAGCAATGGGCCGGTCCTACTATCAGGTAGACAACCCCCATAGAGCCAACTTCTCAGCAAGTCAAGTGGAAGAGGCGGCCAGAGAAGAAGAAGCTACAGTAGCCACTGTTGCTGACCCTGCACCCTCTTCCTCGCAGATCACCATGTTGGTAGACATGGTGAAAGGCCTGCAACTGGAAGTAGCGAGACTGCAACAGCAACAGGGAGGCAGGAGGACGACCGAAATTCGGACTAACCCAACCAGGCCGAACCAACCAACATGCTGGGGGTGTGGCGCCTCGGGTCACGTCCAGCGGCGTTGTCCCCAAAAGGGGAAACTACGTTTAAACGCCAGAGGCTCACGGTAGATTCCGCCAACCGTGAGCCCAGGTCAAACCTCCCACTCAAGGGTACACCAGACGCATCCGGAGAGACGATGGACAGAGCGGCCAACCTCGGACGGCCTAGTCCTGGGAAGAGGGGGCCTAGGGGCCCACCTAGACCTCCAGCCATGCCAAGAAGTACCCGGAAGGAGCCAGCTGACACGGGGTGGCAGGCACCCCGGAGACCTCGGAGACCGCAAGGTTTTCCCGAACCTCCTGCCTGGCCACTCCACAACCGGTTCGCGGGGTTAACCCACGAGGTCATAGAAGAAGATCCAGCTTACTCGCAAGAGTTCCCCAAGCTACCTTCTAGGCCTCTAAAAACCCCCGCTTTCGCAAAGACAAGGAGGCGACCCCACGTGGTAACCCAGGGGGTGTCACCCACAGAGGCCGACCAGCCTAAGAGTGTCCAGCCATATGGAAGCAGCTACTTCCTACCCGGGAAGATTGCGGGAAAAGCTGCCACCTTCCTGTTGGACACCGGTTGTACTACCAACCTGCTGAGTCGGCGCCTGTTTGACACCCTTGGGGCCAACGTGAGGGCCAGTCCCGAGCCGTATGAGGGGGCGCATGGTACGTTGGCGGACGGATCATGCATTCCCTTCTACGGCGTCCTTACACTACATGGACGGGTCCGGGATCAGGCGATCCACGAGACCTTTATTGTCAGCCATCTGAAGGAGGACGCAATTCTGGGCATGCCGTTTCTGGAGAAACACCAGTGTCGCATAGACTTCCAGAATTCTGCGTTGCTGATGGCTGGCAAGGAACTTGTCTGCGTCGACAAGTTCGGTAGGCCCTTGGTAAGTGGGGTCCAAGTAGTGCACAACTGCACTGTACCCGGACGGTCCCAGGCTACCCTACGCTGCAAGGTCAACTGCAAGAGGATAGCTGGACTAGGACTGGTGGAAGGAATGCCAGGAGGGATCCAGTTGGCAAACAGCCTGAATCGGCTAGACTGCCAGGGAGAACTCCTCGTACAGTGCATCAACCCCTTCACCGAGCCGATCAAGCTATCGGCAGGCGCCCTGGTAGGGAAGTACCACTCCATCCAGGAATCGGATGTGGGGCCGGCACTGGAGACAGTGACCGACGCCCCGGGTGCTTCCCCTCGGGCCGGACGGACGGAGATACCGGAGCATGTGGCTGGCCTATATGATGGGGTCTGTGGGAACTGTAGCAGTAGTGCCGATCGCCAAGCACTGGCTCGACTACTGGTGGACTACAGTGACGTCTTCAGTCGCGGAGATGAAGACATGGGGCTGACCAAGGTGGTGTGTCATGAGATACCCTTGGCAGCCGGAACCACCCCCATCAGGCAGCCCACACGACGGCTAGGTCCGAAGAAAGGAGAAGGAAGTAAGCAGACAAGTGCAAGATCTTCTTGACCGGGACCTGATTGAGCCTGCCCACGGTGCGTGGAGCTCTCCCGTGGTCTTGGTCAAGAAGAAGGATGGTACCTGGAGGTTCTGCGTGGACTACCGCAGACTCAACAGTGTCACCATCCAGGATGCTTACCCTCTCCCCAGGATAGACGAGTCTCTAGACGCCCTCGCGGGAAGCAAGTACTTTAGTACTTTGGACCTGCTGAGCGGGTACTGGCAAGTGCCCCTCAGTCCCGATGCACAGGACAAGGCAGCGTTCATCACCCGCGATGGGCTCTGGAAATGGAAGGTTCTGCCATTTGGACTAACGTCTGCCCCGGCAACCTTCCAGCGACTCATGGAGCAGGTCCTCAGTGGATTACACTGGAAGACCTTGCTCATCTACCTGGACGATGTCATAGTAATCTCCCCAGACTTTGCGACTCATGTCAGTCGTCTGCGGGAAGTCTTTGACCGTCTCCGGACCGCCGGATTGAAGCTAAAGCCCTCCAAGTGTACACTCCTACAGCCGGAGGTGAAGTACCTAGGCCATGTGGTTGGCCGTGACGGCGTCGCTACCGACCCGGAGAAGGTGCGGGCTGTGGAGGAGTGGACTGTCCCCCGAGACCTCACTGAGCTGCGCGCATTCCTGGGCCTGGTGGGGTACTATCGGCAGTATATCCCCGGGTTTGCAGGAGTTGCACAACCACTGAATCGGCTAACAGCTAAGGGGGTCCGGTGGCAGTGGACACAGGAGGAGCAACAGGCATTTGACCACCTCAAAAGTCGGCTAACAGAGGCGCCTATTCTAGCGTACCCTGACCCAGCCAAGGAATACATCCTGGACATCGACGCCAGCGACCACAATGTGGGAGCTGTTCTGTCACAGGTTCAGGGTGGAGCTGAGGTGGTCGTCGCCTACTACAGCAAGACCCTCTCCCCCGCCGAGAAGAACTACTGCACCACCAGGAAGGAGCTCCTGGCAGTGGTTAAGGCGGTGAAGCACTTCCGGCCATATTTGTATGGGAAAGCGTTCAGGTTGCGAACAGACCATGCATCTCTAATATGGCTGTGTAAGCGTGCAGAGCCCTCGAGCCAGGTGGCTCGGTGGCTGGAGATTCTTGCTGAATTCTCATACAGGATTGAGCACCGTGCTGGGAGGAAGCATGGGAATGCTGATGGGATGAGCAGACGGCCAGAGGAGGCCTGCAAGCAGTGTCTGCACATCGAGGAGCTAGATGGAGGACCCGCTCGCCTGGACGTAGAGAGAGAGCTGGGGAGCGACGACATCCATAGTTGGGAAGGCGGCCAGCTTCGGTCCGAACGCCAACCGGATACCGTCAATGCCTTACGGGCCAACCCCACGCTGTATCAAAACGTCCAGGAGCTGAGTCGGCTTCAGCAGACACTGCCAGGAGCAGTGGCTGACATCTTCCGGGCCAAAAAGGAGGGCCGCCGACCTACCGAGGAACAGCAGCGACAAGGGGACGTCGAGTACCGACACCTCTGTAGCCGCTGGGATTCCCTCAAGGTCAGCCAGGATGGCCTCCTCACCATTACACTCGCAGCAGATAACCGCCGTGAGAGGGAACGCGTCGTATGTCCACGTGCCCTCCGGCGGGAAATAATCTGGGACACCCATAAACAGGCCCATTCAGGGGCCAGTCGGGTCATCAGATGTCTGAGACTGCGCTGGTACTGGCCCGGACTGACTCGGGACGTACGACTGCGGATACGGCAGTGCGAGGTCTGCCAGGCTAGTAAACATGGCCGCCCTACCGAGACCACCAGTCGACGCCGGCTATACGCTGGTCGGCCATGGCAGGTAGTGGCCGTGGATCTAGTCGGACATATGCCGTTATCCGCCAGAGGGAACACCTGGATACTGGTGCTCACGGACCACTTCACCCGGTGGGCTGATGCCCTGGCTATACCAGATGCATCAGCCCCCACCGTGGCCCGAACCCTGGATCAGCAAGTGTTCTGCTATTTCGGGCTTCCCGAACAGATTCACACTGACCAGGGGGCCCAGTTCCAGTCCCAGCTAATGGGAGACCTCTGCCGGATATGGGGGGTGAACCAAAGCCGGACGACCCCATATCACCCGCAAGGGAACGGAGTCGTCGAGAGAAACAATAGAATGTTAGGAGATGCCCTCCGAAGCCTGCTCTTAGGCCGAGGACAGGAAGAATGGGACGTTGTGCTGCCCCAGATAATGCGGGCCTACCGCAGCACACCACACTCCAGTACCCTGGAAACCCCAAACTTCCTGATGCTCGGTCGAGAGACTCGCATCCCGGAGCACCTAACATATCATGTTCCTGCGCCCGAGGCCCCCGTACATGAGTACGTGGGGAAGCTCATCGAGACGATGGAGCAGGCTCATGAAGCCCTGCGCGAGCAGCAGTGGCAGACGAGGACGGAGGACTCTGAGGAGCCCCCACTATACCAAGTGGGAGACTGGGTATGGATGGTGAGCCACCGCAGGCGGCGCGGACAGTCAGCTAAACTTCAGCCCAAGTTCGTGGGGCCCTACTGCATCATAGAGGTTTTACCGAACCACACATACCATGTGGAACGCTCAGGGCAGGTCTCAGTCCAAAACGAGCAGCGGTTGAAACCCTATGAGGGCAGCCCAGACGCTGCGGGGCAGGCACCTTCCCTACTCGAGCCGGCTCGCCAGCCCATCTCCAGAGGACGGGTGGCTCGGCCCAGAGAGTGGGAGATTGCAGTCCAAGACCCAGTGGAACCGGACCGGACACCAGAACCTCCTCCTCCACCTGGTCCACCAGTTTCGCCGGCTCCAGAGCCGGCCCCGGTGCCAGGAGGTGCACCTCACGCTGAAGGAAGTGACCCAGGGACCCCTGCCCCTATCACACTTCCACCCCAGCCTGAGGTACCTGTGGAGTTGGAGAGACAGTCAAGAAGTAGGAGACCCCCAGGGTATCTAGCCGATTATCACGTGGGACCCGTGAATCTAACCCCAATGGAACCTAATTCGCCTAGCACAGGCATAGACTTCCATCTCTGTGGGCCTAGATACCCTGCTCGTGATACTGAAATTGAGTTCACGTACCCAAGATCGGCAGATACTGACCCTTCACTAGGTTCTGACAACAATCAGGATGAAACAGACGATGACACGGTTCTCCTGCAGCCAGAGTCGTCATACAACCACATGGATACTGGAGTAGACGAAGCGATTCAACCCGACTTCCCCTTTATCCGGAACCCTGGCTCGGCTCCAGTCGGCCCGACGGGTTCCCCCTCTCTGGCCCAGTCTGCCCCCACTGCTTTAGAGAAGCTTCCTTTACCTGTAGAAGCTCAACTCCCTGCGGAAGAAGCGCAAGTGACTCTTGGCAGTTGGGCTGTCTGGATAGACCTCGACGGACCAGGACAGAGAACACTGACGCTACCAAACGTACTGACGGGTCGTGCTGGCCACGATAGACGACAGTAGTCAGAACCTGCCCAAGACTAAGAAGAGACCTCGACCTATCCACCACCACTTCTCACTCATCATCCACTTACTGCGCTCTACCCCCCCCCCCCCCACTCGCAACCAGCCTACCTGTCCCTGCCCACACGAAGGAGATATCTGGAGACTCTTCGAAGGAGACATTCAGGTTTTGCTAAGGAGTGATAGATGAGACTTTATATTACTTTTATTAGTGTGTTATAAGTATTACTACAAATATGTGTGTGAACAATAGTGTGCATTGCAGTATCAAAGTTTTTTTATTTTACTATTATTATTAGCATTTATCAGTATTATACCATTTTTCTCTAGAACCTGAACCTCAACCAAGTTTTTTTATTAATTTTCTGTATTCCCAATAGCCCTAGCCCTGTATTCTCATGCTAGTCCCCATGCCCCTTGGCCAGTTGATTTACGTTGTTATATTTACCCTCTGTTTTTGTATCAGAAACTGTACTTTCTGATAGGGGGTGTGTGTGGTAAATATTAAGAGTTATCCCCCTTGACACTTTACTTATGGCTATTTTTCTAAATACTGTAATCATAGCTAATTATGTAGCGTAACTTTCTAATATCTTAAACACTATGGCTAATGTTGAGCTTTTAACCTAGTAAATAGTTAATCCCCTTTCCCCCAATTACAAGTTACAATACGCATACACTTGGTTGGGTTCATTTTTGTTGATTCATGTAAACCAACAGTTGGACCGATTTCGGCAGGTTGATGCAGGCAGACCGAATGTCGGTTACCGATATTTCCAGTGTCGGTTACCGACATGACGAATGTCGGTATCCCCTGCCGAACATCGGCCCGCTGTCGGTGGAAGGTTCTAGAGGTCCTTTGTTCTACCAGTATAAAAGGACACGCATTTTAGAGCTTCAGTCACTTGCGGACTGGAGCTCACACTGGATACTTCTCACTGCTACAATAAAGTACTGCAAGCACACGGCAACCTCTCTCTCTTGTCTCTTCTATAACAAGGAGTTATGTTCTCTGCCTGATTTCATTCTATCACCCACAAAACTACTACACAGTGGCACCACTAGTAACAGCCAATCAAGACTGACATTCTAATTGATAGGAGGTGGAGCTAGCTACTCATAGTGGAAACGCGCTGAGTAGCTAGCCAGGCAGAGCTGCTTGGGACTTCATTTAGAGTAGTTGTGTATAAAGCTCACTAATTATGAAATCGTTTCTATTCATGTTAGCAGTAAACAAAATTTCTTGTATCTTGTGAATAATAAACTTATCTTAGAGTAAACAACCTGGTGTAGTGGCTTTGTTTAAGTTGACCCACACATAATATAGTGGGATTCCACTTAATACAAATGCTCCTAGGCAGGGAGTAAGATGGCCGACAAGGGCGACTCGCCCAGACAGGGACAGGCAGCAGTAGAGGAGGATCACATAGGCGGCCCAGCGCTGCCTATGGACAGGTACCACTTGCGGGCTCCCATCTTCTCGGGAGAGAAGATGTGGAGCAATTCATCACTGAGTTTAGTGATGTGGCGGACATCTGCGGACGGCCGAACAGGGTTACTCTGATCCAGCTGCGGTTATGTCTGACAGGGCCGGTTAAACCAGAGTCGGACGACCCCGTATCACCCGCAAGGGAACGGGGTTGTGGAGCGGAACAACCGAATGCTAGGGACTCTCTGAGAAGCCTGCTTATCGATAGGAGCCAGGAAGAGTGGGACTTGGTGCTGCCGCAGATCATGCGACCGTACCGTAGTACCCCTCACTCCAGTACACTGGAGATCCCTAATTTTCTCATGCTGGGAAGAGAAACCAGGGTTCCTGAGCACGTAAGCTATCATGTTCCGGCTCCCGGGAACAACGTCCACGATTACGTGGAAAAGCTCGTAAAATGCATGGGGACGGCTCACGAGGTGCTACGTGAGCAGCAGTGGCAGATCAGAAGTGGTGACTCTGACGACCCCCCCTTATATAAGGTGAGAGACTGGGTCTGGATGACCAGTCATCGCCGACGGCGCGATTAGGCAGCCAAGTTGCAGCCGAAGTTCGTAGGTCCCCACTGCGTAATTGAGGTAATGCCAAATCACACCTATAAAGTGGAATGGTCTGGACAAGTGTCGATTCAGAACGAGGCATGGCTGAAACCTCACTGGGCGAGTCCTGATGCAGCAGGTCAAGCACCTCCTCTCTTAGAGCCCGCTAGACGCCCTCCTATGAGGGGGCGAGGCATGGCGTATAGAGAGATTGAGGAGATACTGCCAGATCAGGATTGGGCGGCTGACGCGCCGCCCGACTAGCCCCAGCCACCTCCACCCCAGGAGGAGGAGGCCGACACACCAGAGTACCTGTCAGAGCCGGCCCCACCACCTGTGGAGCCGGTCGACAGGCCCATCGCCCCGGATGAGATGGAAATTCCTCAAAATCATGAGGAAGAGGCAGCTGGGGGAGGACCACGCGTACTGGTGGACCCCCAACGTACTGGCGACATCACCCGTGGTAGAAGAGTCGCCAGTCGCAGCAAATTTCCCAGTACTGTTGGACCGTAGCCAACGTACCAGGGCGCCACCATCTTATTTGCGAGACTTCTCGTGTGACTTGGTCGACATGCATAGTATTCTGTAGCATGTCAACATGCACAAAGAAGTCTGGGGGAGCGAGGTAATTGATAACATGCTACCCAGTGGCGGATTGAATAGGTCAGCCGGGGGTCAGCAGAGCGTAGCCAACTCAACAGCGTATAGGGTATTACATAACCCCTCCAGCTGTGAGCGCTCTTTTCAATTGCAACCAGCAAACAGGCAGCACGTCTTTTGCAGTAAACAATTTGGCTATCTACGAGCCCTAAGAAAACAGCAGCAACATTATGTCTAATGCAGCAACTGTTTTGGGGGGTAAGTCTACTAGAAATTCTATAATAATTAATTTAATTAATTAGAATTTGCTCTGGTAGCGACAGCAGTCTCGCTTTATCATAATGATAAAGTTGAAACTCCTGACACCAAACGATGTTTTGATAGTTAGAGTGGGACGGTCGACTCAACTGATTACACGATCAGTTAGTGACAGACTGTGAGACTCGATTATCAGTATCGTTTGGAACGGGAGTCCCACGCATAGAGTGTGATTCAGATGAATTTAAATACTCTATTGCAGGTGAGACTGAGCCTGTATCCGACGAAATACAGGCACTACTCGACACACCAACGACTAACTGGGACAGCATGTCAGAGGCAGGGGTAGACATGCTGTCCGACGTACACCTGTCAACACTGACGGACTCCCCGACAATAACTGACAGACATACTGCAATGCAACTGGACATACCCGACTTCACCGAAACCACCGACAGGACTATAGCACTGCCCCAAGCACTACTTCAACGGACGAACTGGACTACTCGACAGACTCGTACATTAATCCAAGCACTTATAGGGACAGACGACAACAGACAATGCGCGGAGTGCAGACGAACCTTATCGACTATGAAAAGACTGAAGATACACATTCCCCAACATTTCACTGTGACTTTCTGCCCTGTGGAGTCCACCATTTCTGCAGGGACACCATACTACGCCACCAGAGAACTCAAGACTGTTATGTAGGACACCTATATGAAGTTGACGCAGACTCTTACACCGAATTTCGAGACCTAATCCTACCCCACGTGACTGACCCGGACCGACGACAGACTCTCCTAGACCACTTCCCCGCTACCCGACCCACAGTAGAGAGTGACTCCTACGCAGACCCCCAACCCACAGAGACGACGACACACACCTCCGACGTAACTACTCAACCCCTACGTGTTATTGTAACCCGTGCTGGACGCACTGTAGCTGACGACTCACACCCCCCAACAACGACGATCTCCTATGTACCCCGACACACTCGCAAGAAGAGGAAGGGTGCTAGCAACACACCCCGAGATGACAGCAACCCTGACCAGTCCCTACTAACTGACATTAAGAAAGTGCAACGGCGTATGGCTCCCCTCAGTAAGGAACAGAAGCGAGCGGCCACTGCGCTGGCTAAGTTGCAGACTCGACTGGAGAGACGACTGGCCAGGAAGTGATAGAGATGCGGCCACCCCCCTCTTAGACTGAGTAATGTAAATAGATAGGTGTTGCGGACTATGCGAGTAAAGATTTGATTATTCTACTTATACTATTCTGTACTGTATATATATATATATTCTTTTTCCAGTGTGTGTATCTCTAGTTATGTAAAACCCTATGTTATTTCCAACCGTTATCTTGTTTTATTATTGTCATGTAAATAGTAATCATAGAGTGTACCTTTCGATAGGTGTGGAGAGTGTAATGGATTTCAGTGGTGCAAATTATGTTAGTATTATATCGAAAGAGTCGACTCTATAATGTATGCTATAGTGGAGTTCGACTACATCGACTTCCTGCGACTTGTAACTACGGTAGACAGTGGCACCACTAGTAACAGCCAATCAGGACTGACATTCTAATTGATAGCAGGTGGAGCTAGCTACTCATAGTGGAAGCCGCTGAGTAGCTAGCCAGGCAGAGCAGCTTGGGACTTCATTTAGAGTAGTTGTGTATAAAGCTCACTAATTATGTAATCGTTTCTATTCATGTTGGCAGTAAATAAAACTTCTTGTATCTTGTGAATAATAAACTTATCTTAGAGTAAACAACTTGGTGTAGTGGCTTTGTTTAAGTTGACCCACACATAATATAGTGAATTGCGAAATTCACTACACACGTACGGCCTTCAATGAAGAGAAACATGCATACAAGATTAAAAGTTATATTATCTGGCAACAGAAGTTGAATTTCTATATAATATACAAAGATAAGCCCCAGCTTAAAACTAAGATATTAGCTCCAATTGCACAAAACACTAAATGTGATGATTGAGTGCTGATTCTACATAAGAATTAACTGACCTAGGTTAAAGTGTTATTAGCACAAGCAGGTAGAGTAATATAGTAATAAACTAGTGAGGTCATATCCTGTTTATACGAACACTACCCTAGACACTGATCATTGGTCATGACATTCACTCAGTTTAAACACAAATTAAGAAATTATTTTCAATGCTATTTATATGTTTAAGTCAATCTCCAGGACTTGCATTGTTTATATTATTGCAGAAAATAAACTAGGGACCTTTTCCCTTTCTTATTTATCATATACTATACATGCGATTTTATATACAATCACATTTTACTATTATGCCAACTTTTAGAAAGATGGATTACTTTTTAAGTTTTAGTTTGGTTGGGGCTACACCTAACTATAAATTCTCCCAGATTTAAATAGGAAAAACTAAATCTACAGGAATCACTTTCGATAGCTTCAATCGCATTATCATATAAACTTTCAACTTTTTAACCACTTGCAATAACTATATTAGTTATTGTCAGTTCAGTATTGAGTATTGAATGTGGGTGTTTTGAAATATGTGGGTATTGAGATTACAAATACATTTTTATTTTATTGGTCTACATTGCTATTTTATTTTATTTCATTATAAAAATATATATACTTTTAATTTAAAATTCTCCCTGCTACTTACACTTTAATTAAGAACATTTCATCAAGCAGAGAGGCTGACACTAAAACTTTAATAAACCCACTACAAAATTAAGTAACTTAACAAAGAAGCAGATGGAGAGTTATCTTCCCTATACAAGCATCTCTCAAGTGTTACAACTGAACCAACTAAATACTTTACTTATCAGAGAATCAATATCACTGCATTTCTATTTCTACAATTGGATCCATACGAATGCTACCATGGATGGAGTTGTGGTTGCCTTTTGCAATAATTTATGGTTGTGGTTTAATTAGATGCAACTGTTCCCAAATATTAAGTGAAAAATCTATTGGAATAATAGAGAGAGACGCAATAGGAAAGCAGTTTATATGTAGTCTGCAGTGTTTATATACAGTAAAATAATAATGATAATTAGTATCATTGGCAAGTTGCACGCAAAGCTTACTTGAGGTCACTTCTCATTAGCCCAAGTTTCTAGCATTATTTTGAGTACTAAACTAATGGACAAGAGAATATACAAATTTTCATTTAGCCTAGGGCCACACTGTGCGTATTTTCGCATGCGAAAATTAAAATCACAAGTAGCAAAGGTGTCCACTGTAGCGTCAGTGATGAGTGATAAATAAAGCTTTCATTTTTAAATCGCACTCGCTTTCAATAAAACGCAATTTACTGGAATATAGCACTAAATAAAGAAATTGGGCTCGCTGAATAGCTACCAGCCAATTAGGTGACGACGACAGAGACGATTCGCACTTGCGTTGAAAATGCAGAGCGACAAGTGCGAAGGTTTTCTCAACGCGCACAGTGGACACCTTTGCTACTTGTGATTTCAATTTTCGCATGCGAAAATACGCACCGTGTGGCCCTAGGCTTACTAAACCACTGATAGATAGTATGAACCACTTCCTAGTTATCAACCTCTGATGAAAGTGTAGACAATAAATTATCTTACCTACAGCTGGGATACAGCTTAACCTGAATCCACTGACAACATGTGTATCGTTATATGTCCATTCTAGATTGATGTTTGTACCTGAGGGGTTTGCTCCAGTTGGAACTACATCTGATGGAACTATTAGAGCAGGGAAAATAAAAACATATTATAAATTTATAAGATATATTTTTCTCTTATAAATCCTTAAATGGAACATTACAATGTACTATTTGGTAATATAAAAAGCTCCATATTTACATATTTACATATAGTATTAGTATAACTATAATTTGTGATAAATAAAACAGAAAAAGGTGCATACCCATAGCTAGCTCAGCACTATTCTCTGGTGTGGAAGGTACATTGTTACTGATTAGAGTTACAGTAAATGTGTATGTTTCTCCAGGAGTCAAGTTATTTATAGTAACAGAACTACCACTTCCGCGAGGTACATCTTCCACAGAAGGAGGGGAACATGGAGAGTTACATTTAACTTCTACTCTTACAAAATCCCACACAGTGTTAGGATTACTCCATGTTATAATAGCAGTGTTTGTACTACCAGGTGGGGATAACTCTGCTGTTACACTAGTCACAGGGGAAGGAGCTACAGAGGAAATGGATAACACATTGTAACACATAGGAATGCAAACACCACAGAAGAGGTGCACACCAGTTAGAAAATCATTATATGATTATAAAGAAGCATGTAATAATGTTTTGGGTGCCTCACAATTACAAAGAAAGAAACTGATAATATATGACTTTGAACTGTTTAGGTGAAGTTATCTTCTTTATCTGCTACATACAACATTTAATGTAACAACAAGACTAACACTTGTTATTAAGTTAAAGCCAGATAGAGTGGTGGTAAAGATTAGATAAATAAAAGTGACTTAGCTTTATGTAGCTGACATATGGTCGGATGAAGAAATATTCCACAAGAGGAGATAATTTCAGTTTTCCGACTCATATTAGCAACAGTTATAAAAATTATTATTAAGTTTTACACCACAACATAAAGCAATGTGCAACTGTAAATACCAGAGAAGTGTAAATTAAACAAACCACAATCAAGGCAGGAATTGATGCAATGTCTAAGAAAGTCAACAGATGTATTTAAACAAACTTTAATTGCTTTAGTGAAATTAATTGATATAGGTAATATATTGTATGCCATTAAAATGAGCAGAAGTTTACCAAGTGTAACAAGTATGCAAAAAGGAAACAACACCGAAACGGAATTCAAGCAGCACCAGTGAAGCAGCAACGCTGTAACGGTTGCTTATAAGTTGTGTAAGTCAAGTTTATATTCATGAGAAAAAAATTTCAAACCGAATGTGTTGCTGCCAAATGAGTAAGGTGCCCTCCGTATGACGCACGCGCTACGTTGCTATTTATAACATACAGTTATGTTGGTATCATGTAACACACCTGCAGTGAATGTCACATAATTACTTTCTACACCATCATCTCCTAAGGTAGAGTTCATATAGATGAATGACAGAACCCTGACAGTGTACTCAGCTCCAGGTGTGGGCAGGGAGATAGTTTGAGGAGAATTCTGAGTTCTTGTATCAAGACTGTCTTTAAACATAGCTGAGGTTCCATTGCTGTACTGAACCTGTAAGAGGGGGGGGCATATATTATGATATAAACGCATCAGGAGAACACTGTGCATTTTGAAAACCAAAGATGTTTTCAGCTGGTTATGCTATAATCATTAAATTTTCTATCCATCAAGATAAATATCTTAGATGAGAAGCATGTGTTAGACATATTCTTTCTGTATACATGGCCATACCATGCAGACATGGAGTTATGCTACTCACCATGTAGTAAACACCTGATTCTGAAGTCCAAGATACAGTGATGGAGTCTGTTTGTGGGTTTGAGACACTCACATCAACTGCCCCACCTACAAATAGAAATACTCTACTATGAAGCTACAACTTTGCTAACCAATATTTTGGTTTGTTATGTACTTGTAACAGTATAAGTGCATGTGTACTTGTAACAGTATGGGTATATGTGTACTTATAACGGTATGAGTACATGTGTGCTAGTATCAGTATGAGTACATGTGTACTTGTAACAGTCTGAGTGCATGTGTACTTGTAACAGTATGAGTACATGTGTGCTAGTATCAGTATGAGTACATGTGTACTTGTAACAGTCTGAGTGCATGTGTACTTGTAACAGTATGAGTACATGTGTACTTGTAACAGTGTGAGTACATGTGTACTTGTAACAGTATGAGTACATGTGTACTTGTAACAGTATGAGTACATGTGTACTTGTAACAGTATGAGTACATGTGTACTTGTAACAGTATGAGTACATGTGTACTTGTAACAGTATGAGTACATGTGTACTTGTAACAGTATGAGTACATGTGTACTTGTAACAGTATGAGTACATGTGTACTTGAAACAGTATGAGTACATGTGTACTTGTAACAGTATGAGTACATGTGTACTTGTAACAGTATGAGTACATGTGTACTTGTAACGGTATGAGTACATATGTACTTGTAACAGTATGAGTACATGTGTACTTGTAACAGTGTGAGTACATGTGTACTTGTAACAGTATGAGTACATGTGTACTTGTAACAGTATGAGTACATGTGTACTTGTAACAGTATGAGTACATGTGTACTTGTATAGAGTAGATAGAGTAAATAATGCTCAGAATACATGAAGTTCCTTAGAAACATGGCTATGTGATAACATAGCAGAGCAAGTTTGACAACTCCTCCACAATACTGTGAGGTTAGCTCTCAGATCACACACTATATGTACATGCGCGTGGAATTGTGCCCTCTATCTCTTTTAGATATATTTGTCAGTCACCAGCAGTATTTTAGCAGTTACTGCAAGTTATATTCAACGAATCTCAAGGGAGAAAAAGAAGAGGTGATTTATAACAATTAAATTCTGATCTTGAGATATCTAAGTGTGTAGAGGATTTCAGGTAGATTAGCAGCTTCAAGAATACAGGTTACATTTCTTTAGAGTAATAAATACTCACTGGGTGGTGCCAAGGTAATAGTGGTGAGTGTGGTAGTTGTGATGGTAGCTGTGGTGGTAGAGGCATCAGTAGAAGATGAAACAGTTGAGTTCCCTGCTGCATCTCCAGTTATTGGATAACTCAGAGTCACACACAGTACAACCTGTAAATATACATGCTCTACATATTTATATACTTATACAGTATATTTTACTACATCTAAGCATAATCTAAGCATAAAAAGAAACATGTTAGGATAATGCTGAAAATAAATTTATAATAATCTACTTCAAATATCATCTCTCACCACAAAAGAAAGTACCTAATAATGTGTGTGTTGGATATATTCATAAATTCATATGTAACAAGTTTTGATAAGAAATACAATAAATGTAAATTTGATGCAAAACTTCTCTTTGGAGCTGCAAACACAAAAAGGGCTAGTCTTATCTCACCAGAAACTTGAGTTTCATAGAAGTACATAGTGAAGAATGCAGTGGTAGACAAGCTCACAAACCTACTGAGGTAGGTGCAGTACTGGAAAATTGAGAAAAGCCTGTATTCTAGATTGGAAATGTAACAAAAGAAGTTTTGTTTTTGCAAAAATTTCAACTTGTACCTCAAAAATAAAATTTGATTTTTCTACTACTGCACCTTAATGAATCTACTGACGTCACATATAGAGATAAAACGTTAACAGAAACTGGTCGATATACGAGTTAATGCTCTATACCTTACAACTTGCTAAACTTCAATTTCAAAAGTGAGATTTGAAAGTTAAATCAATTTCTAAAAACACTTTCTAAAATTACTTTCTTGATGCTTCTTAGCTGCACATCTGGTAAAATTATACAGTAGCTTCAGTATCTATTATTCATGAGTGGAGTTAGGTGGAGGGTTGACATAACATCACCTTAAAATCACTACTTCTCCTTATAACTAAATGAGGAAATACTAAATGGGTTGACAACACCACACATACATCTGGTGACTATATCTGACCATCAACTCTAGAATACAGTATAATATTACCATACCACAAGTGTGATGAGAGACTTTGATATCTCCATGTTAAACAGTCCTGTGTTATTCATAAGCTAGTACTTCACCATAGTCAGTCACTCTAAAGAATAGAAATGTCAACATACAACCTTATCTTTATTTTCAACATTTACTCACTCTCCCAACAAGAAGGAAGTTGCTGTTTAGCAGCTTAGCCACTAGCTGAATATCAGCCAATCACATCTTATCACTTAAAATGAAAGATGCAATATGCAAACAAATTCCTATATAGTACAGTTACATCATGTATGACTTCTGTAATATTTGTGACCTCAGGTGTATGACATATTACATTTGTGACCTCAGGTATATGACTTAGTATATTTGTGACCTCAGGTATATGACTTATTATATTTGTGACCACAGGTATATGACTTATTATAATTGTGACCTCAGGTATATGACTTATTATATTTGTGTGGAATGTGAAACTGAATGTTGAAAGTAAAATAGAACAACTCCTCATTGTAGAAAACATTTTGAAACTTTTGTTCTATTCTTGTACTTAGTGATCTCTTATCGATCTCAGCGAGATCGATCTGAGAAATGTGCTCAGATCGATCGTTTTTCCATGAGAGTGTCAGATCGATCTCGCAAAGTTGCCTCCTCTTAAGTGAAGGATACTTTAAAAGTATAATTTGTTCACCTATTTGAGTGATTAAAGCTACTACTGTTGAAAACAAAATAGTCGTAGTCTAAAATTTAATCCCAGCTATAAACTATACGCAGCAAAGCTTTCAGTGTATGATAATTTGGCCAATTTAAAATAATTAATTTTAATTTTTTAGCTTGACAGCTTATATAAAATTAATGGCTGTCTTGCAGATTATAAATAAACTTACAGGACTGTTGGGCTTAAAATTACAAAGAAAATAGCTAATGAAACTAAGTTTTAATAGTCGTTTAAATTCAATTTAAATTCTCCCATTTTTTTCAACCTTCTACTGCATATAATTGAGTTTTCTTAATCATTGCACTGAAAGTCAAAGTTTTGGCATCTAAAAAGGTGGCTATTATAATTATTTAATACTTTGCTTAGTAATTATCAATAAGTTATCATTTTTATTAGCAGACAACATTGTAGCGCGCAGTCTTTTCCTACTTCTCAGATCGATCTGGCGTCTTTCCATGATCTTATTGACATGAGATCGATCTGAGTTCGAGCTCCACAGACCGACCAGCTCAGATCGACTGAGATCGATCTTTGGCGTCTTTCCATGGATCGATCTCGCTGAGATCGATCTGAGATCGGTACATGGAAAGCCGGTGAATATGTTAAATGTTTGCACTGTTTACTGCTTATTTTAGAAGAGACGTCAAAATCATTACATATATGTGTATTTACAGCTTCTCTGTAGTTCATGAATTGGATTTATTGTCTCTTGGTTTTCTGCAGACGCCGGGACAATGGCTGAAATTAGTAAATAGATTACTTAAACTATGGTCACATAAACCCTGTTTCCGCAATTGCACTATAGACTTATCCTAAAACACTGTACAGCTTAAAGGATATTTAATAATAATTTAATAAAATCTGATCCAAATGAAAAACATGAATTTGTGTTTTATAAGAAACTATTCAATTGGCACCAAGAGCAACTTAAAATATTTTAACTGTCATCAGCTTTGTAGTAATTTGTGCGATTACTATGCGTGGGTTCCTAGCTTGTAATTATAGTCTATTTATCCACATCAATAAAGTATTTAAGTAAGAGTTTCCAAAGTTTATTCGCTATTAATTATGTAAAAGATACAGCACGTACACAGATCAGAGATTACATCTTCGCTTAGTTAATACGCTCTCTCTACTAACAAACTACTACTAGCTGAGGGTTATCACGTGACGCACTCGGATAGGCTGAAGGAATACGGGGACGCGCGTATTACGTCCTCACTACACCGCCCCCCCAGCAGAAAGCCCTACTTTCTGATAACACAGATACAATAAATTCGAACATAAAATGTTATAAAACTAAAAAAACCGAGAGAGCGTGTGGCACATAAAAGAAAAACATGGCTATGTACAGTAATAAGAAAACATATACATATAAAAATATATAACAGTAAATACACAATGGCACCGGTGGGAGGCACTTATAAGAGGATAGTTTATAGAGGTAGAGCTGTATACTGGTAGGTTACTATATATTGTTACACTGAGTAATTGTTTGTGAGCACCGGCGTGAGAAGGGTCTGGAATGGGGCACCACCTGCAGTACCATCACGGATAGGGAGTTTGGGGGATATCATCTTCAAGCACTTCCTTTCATTCGGGCTACAGAGGCAGAGAGGGCCCGGAGTTCTGATGCGGCGGCGGAGATTCTCGGTGTCAGTCTGTGCACCTCTTTCTCTAATTCTCGTATCCGCTCTTCTGCCTCGCCTAGATTCCGGGCAGGGGCAGAGTGTCGGTTGGGGGATGAAGATGGCCAACGCCGTTTACGAGAAGGCCTTGGGGAGACAGGGGGGGAGGGACGCCATCGCTGTGGTATATCGATGCGTCGTAACACGACTCTTGGTATAGAGTCGGGGCGGGGCACTGTGCGTGCGGGGGGTGAGGGACGGGGTACGTGTGGTTTCCTATATCCGGGTGGTTTAGGGCAGGGTCCCTGTGTGATGGTCCTGGGGGCGGGGAACTCCTGACGCAGCCGTTCATAGCGAGCTGGGTCTGATATGAATGGTCGGATGAGATTAAGGAATTGTGGAAAGGAGGGTTCGTCGACTTCGAAAAGGTGTCCAACATGGCATCCCATAGTTCGCTGGTGACGGAGGATGTAGTCCCTGTGGTAACTATATTCACCACAGGGACAAAAGGTGGTGAAATAATGTTGGGGAATATGAACTCGAAGTCTTCGTGGAGTAGTGAAGTGAAGCTGGCATAAACGGCAGGTGGTGCATTGGTCGTCTCCCTTGTGCTCTCGTATCAGTGTTTCTGTATCTGGTGTAACCCAGCATGACTGCTGTAAGAGTGCCTCCGGAAGAGTAGTGGGAACGGGTTCCTCGTTCCAAGCCATTTCTAGTGACGGCATGTCACCAGAGAGAGGAGAGAGAGCGGTATCTAAAAGAGCAGAATTACTGTTAGATCGAATGTGATCTTTACACCATAATTCTGATGACAACCGACTGTTACTAGTCTGGGAGTCATACATCTTTTCAGATAGCACTCGAGGGACTGAGTCGTGTCGTGTAGACTGACAGAGAGACATAGTGTCAAGCTCCAGATCTAGTAGATCGTCGGCCATCTTTATGTTCTCGTCGCCTTTCACGTAGGACTCAGTCCCCAGTAGTTGTGATTCAATCAAGGCGATTAAATCAGAACTGACTGATGGTAGACTGGTTTCCATGAGTGGAAATGTTAGCTCAGAGCAAGCTTACCTGAGAACCCGGTATTTGTAATCATACTCAGCGTTCAAGCTTGGATGTCCGTGGATTGAGTTTGAATGCGTCTTCCCTTGACAACGTCAGCGTACGAAAAGACTGGGCAGCGTGGTTGTTGCGCACGGCTGGAACTATTTGCCCCGGGCGTAGTAGTTTTGTTTACTACTCCGCCTTCGCAAAAGTTGAGATTTCCGTGGTGTTCACAACTCTCACGCTTTGTTGCCAGTCCTTCCGTACGGCGCCCAGCTAGACTTTCATAACTGCCGTTTGTAACACGGTCACATATGAAGTCTTTAAGGTATGCTGGGGGTTGTCTAGTACGCTGTCCCCGTTCCAGGGGAGGTGACGTATCAGCTGGAGAGGGAGTTGTAGCTGTTGGTTGGGGCGGCGTACTCACTGGTGGGCTATTTTGCTCCACCTGTGGTGTTTCTGGCCCGCCGTTGGTGGTGGTGTTCCCCTCTCCGCTGTTGTCTCCAGATGGAGCCCCTCCCACGGGGGGGTTTTGCACTTCCGGACGCGGATGCGGAACCGGAAGTGGTGGGGGTAGACTTGGTACTGGGGGTGGTGGGCGCACTTCCGTTGGTGAGAGTGGCGTCTCCTGCCTCACCAAGTCCTCTCCCCGCGGCACAACCACTTCGTATTCTGGTCCATGCCGTTGCCGCCCGCGCGTTACTGTCTGCCTCCTGGGCTCCAACAACGGGGGGGCTGCTCCTGCTGCTCCTGGGCTAGCCCAATACGGTTTCAAGCGGGCTTCGTTCTGGACAGAGACCTGTCCAGATCGCTCCAACTTGTACGTATGATTGGGCATAGCCTCAACTACTACGTAGGGTCCCACAAACTTAGGCTGGAGCTTAGCCGCTTGTCCTCGACGCCTACGGTAGTTGACCATCCACACCCAGTCCCCAGTTTGATAGAGGGGTGGTTCCTGAGAGTCCTCTCGCCGTACCTGCCACTGCTTCGCCCGCAGTATTTTGTGTGCGGCCTTCAGGTCCTCTATCAATTTACTGGCATACTCGTGGATGGTATAGTCCTGCTCTGGGATGTGGTATGTGAGGTGGTCAGGCACTCGCGTCTCTCGACCGAGCATCAGGAGGTTAGGGGTTTCCCCCGTACTGGTGTGTGGTGTACTACGGTAGGCCCGCATGACTTGCGGCAGTACCGTATCCCACTCCTCCTGACCCCGGCCGAGGAGCAGACTGCGCAGTGCATCGCCCAACATGCGGTTGTTGCGTTCCACCACCCCGTTGCCCTGAGGATGGTACGGGGTGGTCCTGCTTTGGTTTACTCCCCAGAGGCGGCAGAGGTCGCTCAACAGTTGGGACTGGAATTGAGCCCCCTGGTCCGAATGTATTTGCTCAGGTAGTCCTAGATAGCAGAATACATTTTGGTCCAGCACCCTGGCCACCGTGGGGGCGGACGCATCTGGAATAGCCAGGGCGTCCGCCCACCGTGTAAAGTGGTCGGTTAATACTAGGATCCAACTGTTTCCTCTGGGGGTGACGGGCATGGGTCCGACTAGGTCGATAGCTACCACCTGCCACGGCCTCCCAGCATATAGCCTACGCCGTCCCGCTTCGCCAGGGAGACGGCCATGCTTGCTGGCCTGGCAGATTTCGCATTGTTTGACTCTACGCCGCACCTCACGCTCCATGCCGGGCCAGTACCACCGGAGTTGTAACTTGGAGAGCACCCTGCTCACCCCGGCGTGGGCCTGTTTGTGGGTGTCCCATACTAACTCCCGGCGTATGGCGGCTGGGCAGATCACCCTCTTCCTGCCGTACTGGTTGTTGTGAGCAGCCACTGTGATGGTCAGCAGACCATCTGGCCCGATCCGCAGGGAGTCCCAACGTTGGCAGTACGACCGTAACTCGGTGCATCCCTGCCGCAGTTGTTCTTCACTGGGTCGTCGCCCCTCCTTTTTGGCACGATATACGTCGGCTACTACTCCAGGGAGGTCCTCCTGGAGTCTTCGTAGCTCCCTAACGTTATCAGCCAAGACAGGATTGGCACGGAGGCGTTGGATAGCCTCCGGGGGCGTAGCGGCCTTCTGTAGGAGTTGACCCTGGTCCCAGTCATACTCCGTTTCAGAGTGGTTCAGTGCTCTCAACTCGGATTTTGGAGGACCTCCGTCCCTCTTCTTGATGTTGAGGCACTGTTTACACCCCTCGTCCGGTCGCCGGCCCAGTCCATCAGCATTGCCGTGTTTCTTACCGGGTCGGTGCTCGATCCGGTAAGAGAACTCGGCCAGGACCTCGAGCCATCGGGCGACTTGGCTGGACGGTTCTGCTCTCTTACATAACCAAATCAAGGAGGCGTGGTCGGTCCGCAAGCGGAACTTCCTGCCGTATAGATAAGGTCTGAAATGCTCCACTGACTTGATTACTGCCAGTAATTCCTTTCGGGTAGTGCAGTAATTTCGTTCAGTGGGCGAGAGAGACTTACTGTAGTAGGCCACGACTACTTCGCAGCCCTCCTGCACCTGGGACAGCACAGCGCCGACATTTTGGTTACTGGCGTCAGTATCGAGGATGTACTCCAGGGCAGGGTCTGGATAGGCCAGGATAGGGGCCTCCAGCAGGCGGCCCTTGAGGCAGTCGAACGCTCTCTGTTCGACGGGAGTCCACTGCCAGGTCACCCCCTTTGCGGTGAGCCGGTTTAATGGCTGCGCTACCCCCGCAAAGTCTGGTATGTATTGCCTGTAATACCCTACCAGCCCCAGGAAAGCCCGTAGCCCGGTCAAATCCTGGGGGGTTACCCAATCTTCTATAGCTCGTACCTTTTCAGGATCCGTCGCCACACCGTGACGGCCGACGATGTGCCCCAGGTACTTCACCTCTGGCTGCAAGAGAGCGCACTTTGAGGGTTTGAGCTTCAGATTGGCGCCTCGGAGTCGATCGAAGACCTCCCGCAGACGGCTGACGTGTGTCTGAAAGTCTGGGGAGATCACGATGACGTCGTCGAGGTATACTAGCAGTGTCTTCCAGTGGAGTCCACTGAGGACCTGTTCCATGAGCCGCTGGAACGTGGCGGGGGCAGAAGTCAGTCCGAAGGGGAGGACTTTCCACTTCCATAAGCCGTCCCGCGTGATGAACACCGCCTTCTCCTGGGCGTCTGGGCTGAGGGGGACCTGCCAATAGCCGCTCAACAAGTCTAGCGTACTGAAGTACTTGCTGCCGGCTAAGGCGTCCAGAGATTCGTCGATCCTGGGTAAGGGGTAGGCGTCCTGTATGGTCACGCTATTGAGCTTGCGATAATCCACACAGAACCGCCAACTGCCGTCTTTCTTTCGGACCAGAACGACCGGTGAACTCCACGCACTATGTGCTGGCTCGATGAGGCCGCGGTCCAAAAGATCCCGGACTTGTTGGCTGACCTCCTTTTCCTTCTCGGGTCCCAGCCTCCTAGTGGGCTGCCGAATAGGGGTAGTCCCTGCAGCTAGCGGTATCTCATGACGGACGGCCGTGGTCAGGCCGACGTCATGGTCCCCACTGCTGAACACGTCGCTATAATCACGTAGCAACTGAGCCATAGTCTGGCGTTCCACGTTGCCCGTGCAGCCGTCACACGCTGCCTGGTATAGCTCTTTGACGTGTGGTGGGACGGTCCCCCGCCTAACTGACGGGCTCTGTTGGGGACCTTCCGTCGCAGCTCCCAGCGACGGCCCTATATCCTCCTCCTGGATGGAGTGGAAGCGACCCAGCATGGATCCTGACGGTAATTGTACCGCTTCGGAGAAGGGGTTGACACACTGCACCAAGATCTCTCCTCGGTCAGTCAGCCGGTTAAGACTGCTGGCGAGTTGGATTCTAGTGTGCGCACCTTCGACAACCCCTAACCCCGAGAGTTGGCTATTGTTCACTCTGCAGTGAACGGTAGCCCGGGAGCGGCCGGGTATAGTACAGTTGCGTACTACCTGCACACCTCCCGCTAGAGGACAACCGAACTTGTCGACACAGGTGAGCTCTTTGCCGCCCATTAGCATGGCTGACTTACTAAAGTCAATATGGCACCCGTGTCTCTTCAAGAACGGCATCCCCAGTATGGCATCTTCCTCCAGTGGGCTGATGACGAAGGTTTCCTGAATGGCCTGATCGCGGACGCGCCCAGCCAATTCTATGATACCGTAGAAAGGAATCCGTGACCCGTCAGCTAGGGTGCCCGGTTCCCCGGTATAGGGAGCTAAGGCTCCCCTCTCCTTGAGAGGGAGGGTGTCGAAGACCCAACGGCTGAGGAGATTAGTGGTACACCCGGAGTCTAACAGGAAGGTGACAGCTTTACCGGCCACCTTCCCTGGCAAGAAGTAGCTGCCTCCGTGAGGTTGTACCCGTACTCCCCCAGCGTGCTCGGTCTCGGCCGAACGGGGCTGTGCCCGTTTGTTCCGCGGTTTGCGGGGCCGGTGAGAGTTTCTTTGCGGGGAGGTGTTTTGATCCTCCCCGATGCCCTGAGGGGCCTTGCTGGTCTGTTCCATTACTGGTAACGGACCGAAGCGGTTGGTGAGAGGCAGAGAGAAGGGGTCTCGTGGTCGACCCGGTTGGCTGGTTCGGCGAGGTGTTTGCCATTGACGGGGGGTGTGCTGCTGGGCCCGTACGGGCTCCTGGCGACATCCACCCCGTTTTTCTCTCGGTGTGGGCCCGCGGAGCTCTGGGGGTCTCCGGGGAGGTTGTGGCTTCTGCTGCCGTTTGAATCGTGGGCCGCTCGGGTGGCGGTGCCCCTGGTTGCCGCTTTCCCAGCGTCGCATCATAGGTCTGGGGGGTTTTGCTGCCGTCTTCTTACTCTTCCTTGGGTGATTGTATGTTATCGTCGCCACCAATTGTCCCAGTCTAGTCATCAAGCGGCTTATCTCCATCTCTATGGGGGGTTTAATGGTCGCGGCAGCTATGCGGACCGGATGGTCTGGCTCCCTAGAGGTCTGGGGAGTGGCCTCTTCCGTCTTATAGAGTCGCTCGGCTCCAGCGTAGGCCTTGTTCTCCTGGATTGCAGCCTCGATTGTGGTCACTCCCTTGGCTTGTAACTGGTGGTGGAAGTCCAAAGAGTTGAGAGACTGTACAAAGGCTTCGAATGTGTAGTGCCGTCTGTGTGTTTCTGGCAGATCGCTATACGCGGTCCGTGCCAGTCTCTGCACCAGAGTGGCGTGGTCAGGAAGCGGTGTACACGTCTTGCGGAGTAATCCTCGCAGCCTGGACTTGGCGACAGCAACGGGCATGCCAAAACGGGCCCGTAGTGTAGCAATGATCCCGTTTACGCTAGGCTTCCACCCGTACGGCTTGGCTTCTTCCGTCAGTGCCATCCGCAGTTTCGTAAGAGTTACTCTTGGCGGCCATCTTGTAATGGCTGCAACTTCACGGAACTCTTGAATGAACTGTTCAACATCCTCGAGGCCCGTGAACACGGGAACCTCTAATGTGTTCCTATATACCTCCTCTCCAGCTCCGAGAGGGCCTATAATAATGTTTCGCTCACCTCCTTCCATTGAAGTTACTCTCCCGTCCATGATGTTCTAATACTTCTCATTGTTCTTATACAGTAGCTAGAAATCCCACTGCTGCCACCACTGTAGTAATTTGTGTGATTACTATGCGTGGGTTCCTAGCTTGTAATTATAGTCTATTTATCCACATCAATAAAGTATTTAAGTAAGAGTTTCCAAAGTTTATTCGCTATTAATTATGTAAAAGATACAGCACGTACACAGATCAGAGATTACATCTTCGCTTAGTTAATACGCTCTCTCTACTAACAAACTACTACTAGCTGAGGGTTATCACGTGACGCACTCGGATAGGCTGAAGGAATACGGAGGACGCGCGTATTACGTCCTCACTACAGCTTAAGCATGGATTTGTCAGTAGAGTCAGTCAAGTCAGTAGGTGAACCTCACAATAACCCTAAGTATGGCTATGGCTTGTCTAGTTGTAATTATGTCACAAACCAAGCTCTTCGGCCATGTAGTAGGTATCGTTTATTTTTTATTTGAGTCAATCAATTTTAAAAGAATCCATCACAGAGTTTCAACACAATTATATTTGCTGCTTTGTCCCCTTAAAAACATTCAATTCAATGCCTAGCAGTCGTAGCTTACAAGGTACATGTTTTATATGATATTGTTCATAATCTTTAAATAATTTACATATAAATGTTGGTGGAGACTAAAGTCTAACAATCAAAAGTTGTATAACATTTATAGAAAAGCAGTTGCAGTTTACGGAGTTAATATAAATACAGGTCATCTTTATTCCAGATAAAACAACAGTTTGAATTTTAGATCAGTGATGAAAGATGACAGAAAATTTCATGTTTACAATCAACATTAATTACATACACATAAAATATGCTCACATTCTATATAACAAATTAAAAATTTTAGTATAACATACTATATAGTAGTAACATAACATGCAGTAATAAAACGTACAATAATATAATATATAGTAACATAGCTCGCAGCATTTTAATATACCTAAGGGCTTGCAGAGTTGTTGTCCTTGACATTCGTTTCACCATAATCTATAGAGTCATGTTTATCAGAGGACACTGAGGGCTATATACTTTCCCTAACCATTACAGTTTTTTAAAATTCGAAGTTGACTTTTAATAACACGTTGTTTACTAGATACCATGTATTCAAATCTATTAGACAATTGAGACCAGTTTTGATTGTATTGTACTTTGACTTTAGAAATAATATATAAAAGATTTCGGACTTACAAAAGCTGGCAATAATTAAGGTAATGCAATATTCATCAACAGTGAATATCAGCAATAGAAGGCTACTCAGCAATATGGAAATATTCCCATGAGCTGTTGCAAATGTCTCAACAGTATAAAAAAATTGAAAGAAAAGTATAAAAACACTCAGTAGAAGTAGACTATAAATGGCTGTTAAAAATGTTATGTTGGTTCATTTTTATGTCTTGAACATTCTCTCTGTCCATCTATTCTCAAACTTTATTTGCCCTGCAAAAAGGTGACTAAGTTATTAAATACAGTTGAACATTACAGAAAAATGATGTTGAATGACTACTTAGAACTGATGAAATTAACAGATCAGCTTTTTAAATTGAACAGCAAGTTAAAACATTTGCACATGCTAAGCTGACATTCTGGTCCACTCACACTTTATCAGCATGTTGGTTGTTCTCATCATTTTCATACAGGTGAGTAGAGGTTCTCTCTCCCTGCCCGTCTCTGGCAGAGGTCAAGGTTATTTCATCCGGACCTTCGTACTCAAAGGCTTGGTCCACGGCTTTGAACTCACCAATTACTGGTTGCTTGTCCACAGGAAGTGACTGCTTGAGGTCTGAGGGAGGGTCTGCACGGAAAGGCTGCTCGTACTCGGCTAGCAAGTCCACAAGATCTGGTCCCATGTACTCCGAGTTGGAGTCCATAAGCTGGTCATCATACTCAGGTTCATTCTCTGGTGCTGGTGAGCTGCTAGCAGTGAGCCTTTCATACTGGTGTTGAGGAGTGGAGCCATGTGGTTTCTCATAAACCAAAGAAGGAATGATGTCAGGTATCTGTTCATACAAGTGATCAGCTACAGTGGGAAACCCATTCTCCATCACTTCCTTTACGCAGTCATAGATGTATCTGTACTGCTCCTGTATTTCGTAATTACAACGGACAAAGCTGCACATGGTATAGTGACTGCTAAAAACTAGAAGTATATCACATTTAGTATCTAATAACAATAAATTAGAGAATCATAGGGAATCTGAAAATTCCCTTGGTGATTGCTGCATATAGCCTATTGATAGAGTTATTTAAGCTAAATTGAAAAAGAAAACCTTCGGCAACAGATTCTCATAACTTGTAGCTTTAAAGAAAATTTTAAGTTGAAGCTCGAAATCTAAGAATAATTTAAACATTCAACTCTCTTTACATAATAATGAGTTTCAAGAATTGTCACAGAAATTTCGAAATTTTTAACAAAAGCTCATGCGTTTTAAAATGATTGAAACTCATTGAAAGACTAAAATATTACTTTGATTGTTTGGACTCAAGGGAACCAACTATAAATATACAAACGAATGCATAAATTTATGTCCTATGTGCAACTATTAACGGTTATGTTTGATTGATTGTAGATAGCAGTAAAGCTTTGACTTGTACAAAGTATCTAAATTTGTTCAGATCTTAACTATGGTTCAGCTGTGTGTTGATGATAGCCTACCTCTGTCTGGACCATTCTACACCTGTATTCTCTCATCTCCATCACCAGGTTGAATATGTCTATCTCATCATGATCTTGAATACGTTGAAGAAGTCTATCAACAGCTATGTATGTGCCGGTACGACCAACACCAGCACTGTCAAACATTGTATACACAATATTAATAGAGAACTGTTTAGAAGCATTTAAACATCTGCAGTGTAAAAGTATACCAAATAAAATGATACTTGCAGTGTAAAAGTATAACAGGTAATGTTACCTGCAGTTTAAAAGTATAACAAATAATGTTACCTGCAGGTTAGAAGTATAACAGATAAAGTGTTACCTGCAGTGTAAAAGTATAACAGATAATGTTACCTGCAGTGTAAAAGTATACCAGATAAAATGTTACCTGCAGTGTACAAGTATAATAGAAAAAGTGTTACCTGCAGGTTACAAGTATAACAGATAAAGTGCTACCTGCAGTGTACAAGTATAACAGATAAAGTGTTACCTGCAGTGTACGAGGATAGGAGAAGAACTTCCATCTAACATTTGACTTCTCACTGCCATTACAAACTCTAGCAAAGCCTGTGGTTTTGATGGACATCCAGAGCTGGGCCAGAATGTTGAACAAATGTGTTTGATAGTTTGTATTGTTTCACCCTGGGAGTACAAAAACCGCAGACATTATGTAGCATAAGGACCAATAAAATGGTTTCATCACTTATATGTAGATTCACAACATTTGATAATAAGTGCCAGCCAACAGCTTATAACACTGGATTTTCAGTTTAATGGACATGCTCAATTTGACTACATGAATAGAACAACAACAAAAACTATTGCACAAAGATTATAGCTTAACGTATTACCATACGTGAATAAATGTAGACATAACTCTATAAGAACAGCATGGGTCAAATGCATACATGTACAGTAAGCTACGAGAACTTACCATTTGAATATTAAATATTCTGATGGTATATTCTGGAAGAACAGATTCAGCTTTCTTAGTTACAACTAAGTCACCATATGCTGCAGGTTCCTCTAGGGTGTCTGGCCAGTACTGTTCACACTGCTTTCTTCCTGAAACATTATCAATTGTTAGCAACTTACCTCTCTGTATAAGTTAATATACTTACTTCTCTCTGTAAGTTAACATACTTACATCTATCTATAAGTTAACATACTTACCTCTCTCTATAAGTTAGCATACTTACCTCTCTCTACATGTTAAAAATTTTACCTCTCTCTATATGTTAGAAATTTTACCTCTCTCTATTAGTTAATATACTTACCTTTCTCTATAAGTTGATATACTCACCTCTCTCTTTAAGTTGATATACTTACCTCTCTTTGTAAGTTAATATACTTACCTCCCTCAATAAGTCAATATACTTACTTCTCTCTATAACTTAATATACTTACCTCTCTCTATAAGTTATTAAACTTACCTCTCTCTATAAGTTAACATACTTACATCTCTCTATAAGTTAAAATACTTACATCTATCTATAAGTTAATATACTTACCTCTCTCTTTAAGTTAGCATACTTACCTCTCTTTATAAGTTAATATACTTACTTCTCTCTATAAGTTAACATACTTACCTCTCTCTATAAGTTAGCATACTTACCTCTCTCTATATGTTAAAAATTTTACCTCTCTCTATATGTTAGAAATTTTACCTCTCTCTATCAGTTAATATACTTACCTTTCTCTATAAGTTGATATACTCACCTCTCTCTATAAGTTAATATACTTACCTCTCTCCAGAAGTTATTAAACTTACCTTTCTCTATAAGGTAACATACTCACTTCTCTCTATAAGTTAACATACTTACATCTATCTATAAGTTAACATACTTACCTCTCTCTATAAGTTAGCATACTTACCTCTCTCTATATGTTAAAAATTTTACCTCTCTCTATATGTTAGAAATTTTACCTCTCTCTATAAGTTAATATACTTACCTTTCTCTATAAGTTAATATACTCACCTCTCTCTATAAGTTGAGTCAACATAATTATCATGCTGATATTCTGTCCCCAAATCATTCTCCAGAAATGGTTAACTGTGTTTGGTAGAGGACTCTGGGTAGCAATATAATCTTCCGTAGATGTCTTACCCTATTATTAATATATATAAACTTAGCCTCTCAAATGCTGAAATTAAGATTAGGAATGCTTGTTTAAAAGCTGCACATTTAAACAAATAACATACTGAGAACTTTCATATCATGTGTGTTGTCTAGACAATTACTAAACAGGTGTGTCTAGATACATAGTTCAGCAATATATTTGAGAATTGTGTTTATATTCAGAATTATATGCATGGCTCTAAAAAATGTAGGAACAGGGAGAAATCATAAAATATCTTACAGGGATAAAGTTAGCATTGATGTAGTCTCCCTCTTCCTTGTTAGATGTTAGTTTCACTCTGGAGTGATCAACTAGAACCATTAGCAAATGCAGTGAGTAACCATTACTAGTGGTGGTACACATACAATTTCTGCTATATAGAGATTATCATGCAACACGATCATGTAAGCTAGTGGTATAGAAATTGTACTGGAACATATCATTGGTATTTCCATGTATATAAAAAGTAAGATATAAAACTATTTTGATAAATAAAAAGCCTCTTATTGTTTGTACAAATTATCTTTTCTAAATGTCTTAGCATGTAGTAACAAGTATACCATATCTAACTTTATTAATATCATACACTTGAAAGAAGACACCTGATTGGTTACCCTACAGACTAATCAGTTATATGCTGTTCCTTGACATTTAATAAAACGTCATTTCATTCTGCACATAAAACACTTTGTCTTAATTTTTATTCAGCACAAATTAGTTGGGGTTTCTAGAGACCAAGCCTATGCAACAGTAAATACTAGATACTTCTAGTACAGGCAAACACATCGTTGTTAAAACTGAATATTTCTAACCCCATACTGTGCTATATGTAGATAATCGTAAATGTTTCACAAAAGTGTATAATCTAAACAAAAACTCTCTGCTGAAAAACTGCAAAACACACTTTTATATTCTAATTTCATAGTTTGTGTATTAAACTCAAAACAAGTGCGTTTATTTATAGGGTGGTTTCAAGTATTTTGAAAACTAGCCTTGCTGTAAACTTATGCTCTTATATCCCTGTACACAGAAAATCCCTGCTAATCACAGAAAAATGACATCTTTTGAATGTTAATCATGACTTACAAGGCAAAATGTACAGAGTTCTGTTCTTCATCTTGTTTTCTGGTAGAGAGCCTACATCACAGCTGTAGTTGGCACATTTCTCTTCTATTTCCTGTATAAATATAATAATTCTAACCCGATTAGAACAGGACAGAAGTATATATTTTCAGAACACTGATAAGCATAACACTATATTACGCTATATATAAAAAAAATTAAAAAATATATTGCATAACATAAAAATATATTTTAGCTAAATAAAATAATATAAAGAATACAAATAGACAGCATGAGATACAAGCTTCCTTTTCAGTTTAATAAATTACTTGAAATTCTCTAGAAATTCTTGCGCTAGTTTCCTCATTTGATTCAATTTCTTCATGTATTTCTGTCAACTCTGTACTTGTTCTTAGTTGATCAGCTAAATCCTTCTTTTCTTTTCTACAAATAATGTTGATAATAATATAATCTCCAGAGTGTATGCGTTGTCATGTGATGTACAGCTGACAGATGATATTGATGAAGAGCTAATAGTAACAGCAACAGCACAGAGATATAGACAAGAGACGGTCACATGTATGCAGACAACTGAAAACATATGAGACAACTTATATAATTTATATTATATTTTGGTTAGAATAGAAAGTGAGATCTACATATAGCAGACTAAACCATTGTATATCAGAAAAAAGTAGAGATGCAGTTTGAGTGTGAAGTAATACACAATCCAAGGAAAATGTGATATACTCTCTGAAAGCAAAGTGAAGGACCGTGTGATTAGAATTAAAAAGTAAAAAATATTGCATGGCTTTGAGCATATACATAGCTTGCTTTATTTATTATCTAACACAATCATTACCTTCTTTCCCAAAATGCTAATGGATTTTTTATTTGATGTTTGGAAGTAGGTTAATTGAATGAAGAGACATGAGTCAATGCAAACCGAAAGCACAAGTCTGTACAGACCTTGGGAATGCAGTAAATAAATGTTAAATTAAAATTATTACAGTCCCAAAAAAATATATTATTTTGATCATAGCAGGGTTTTTATACTTACTTTGTTCGTTGTTGACGGCGGAAAATATACACTAGCGAAGCGACTCCTACAGGTAGGGTGACAGCAACGACCACCTCTACTATTATTGGAATATAGTTGAGCTTAGTCTTAGTCTCAACTATACAGTCAGAGTCACTGTATCCTGCAGAAGTGAATCCTCTCACGTAGACACTGTAAACATAAGTATATACTATAATATACTGTGTATATATACTATAGTATACAGTGTATATATACTATAATACTACAGTCATAGTCTGTACAATACACAATCAACATACCAATATTGTTGGTTGGACTTGAGTGGACCATTACATAGTCTTGTGTCTCCATCTTTACAACTTGTATCAGTTCCAACATTAATCTGGGTACTGCTTGCAACAGCCCTACAAAAATACAGACTCTCCAGTAACTTACTGCCAGTAACTTGCTAACTACCAGTAACTCACTAACTACCAGTAACTCAATAACTATCAGTTACTCATTAACTATCAGTAACTCATTAACTACCAGTTACTCATTAACTTGCTAACTCACTAACTATCAGTAACTCAATAACTATCAGTAACTCACTAACTGCCAGTAACTCACCAACTACCAGTAACTTAGTAACTGCTAAAAACTCACTAACTGCCAGTAACTCACCAACTACCACTAACTCTGTAATGGGAAGTCACTAGCTATAAGAAACTTAATAATTATGAGTAACTCTGTAATCGGAAGTCAATGAGTATATGTTTTCAGTCAAGCTCATGATAACTTATAATACAAACATATCTCAAACTCAATGATAGTGGATATAGTCAAGTCACTGGTTGTTTTATTGTAGATAGAAGTGTTGAGTTTTGTGAAAGCTTCCGAGTATTTATATTTTCAAAAGAAACATCCTATCATAAAAACCCATACCAGGTGACACTGTAATTGGAGTTGGTCAAAGACAAGCTGTTGTGTGTAAATTTCAGACAGGTTTAATGCGGAGAAAATGGTAAATAGCCAATGGGGAAAGCTGGTGCCAATATGATCTAATTTACTGCGGTTGCCATTAACGAGTACGCTTTGAGAGTTTGAATTCACGTTTTAACTTTTAGCAAACTGAATTAAAACTGTTTCAATAGTTATAAAGTCTTCTGCTTACATTATCTAAACTCTAAAGTCATCCTCCGCTGCAGAGCAGATGACGTACCTATAGAAACAAAAGCCTCTAGACGTGTAGCAAAGTTAAATGCAAATGTCATTAGCAAATAAATTTCCTTTTCTGCATGTAACGCACTCTGTGTAGTAGGTTGTTTCAGCAATGAATTTTCACGCAATAGGACCCGCACTCGGAAAATGCGTCCAATGAGCCCTACCCTTACTCAACAGCAAATATAATAGTGTAGTGAATTTTGCCAGTTCACTATTATTATGTGTGGGTTAACTTAGACAAAGCCACTGCACAAGGTTGTTTACGATAAGATACACTTTATTATTTATACAAATACAGAAGGTTATTTACTGCTAGCATGAATAGAAAACTGTTACATAATTAGTGAGCTTTAACACACAACTACTCTAAATGAAGTCCCAAGCTGCTCTGCCGGCTAGCTACTCAGCGCACTGCAACTACGAGTAGCTAGCTCCACCTGCTATCAATTAGTGTGACTGTCATGATTGGTGGTTACTAATGGTGCCACTGCTGTCCATGGTTACACTCCGACAGTGTCGAACTTACAAGATAACAAACAATATAGAGTAAACCTTTTCGATTAATATAATAAGAATTGCATTACTAAAATCCATCACACTCTCCTCGCCTATCGAAAAGTACTCTCTAGACTTAATATTTACATGACAGTAACACACGAATAATGATGAAGATAACACAGGGTTTTACAAAACTTGAACAAGAGAAAATATATATATACAGAGTAGATAACATAAGTATAATAAACGAGTCTTCACACCGTAGTCCATAACACCTATTTACAATGCTTGACTAGCCAGGAGGGAGGGGGGGGTACATGTGTAGGTGGCTGCACTGCTATCACTTCTTCGCCAGCCGTTTCTCTAGTCGGGTCTGTAACTTAGCCAGCTCGGTGGTCGCTCGCTTCTGTTCCTTACTGAGGCGAGCCATACGCCGTTGCACTTTCCTAATGTCGGTTAGTAGGGATTGGTCAGGGTCGCTGTCATCTCGGGGTGTGTTGCTAGCACCCCTCTTCTTCTTATGGGTGTGTCGGGGCACGTAGGAGATCGTCGTCGTTGGGGGTTGTGAGTCCTTTGTTACAGCGCGTCCAGCACGGGTTACTACGACGCGTAGGGGTTGGGTGGTCACGTCTGGAGGGTAGGTAGTCGTTGTTTCGGAGGGTTGGGGGTCTGCATCAGAGTCACTCTCTACTGTAGGTCGGGTAGCGGGGAAGTGGTCTAAGAGAGTCTGTCGTCGGTCTGGGCCGGTCACGTGAGGTAGTATCAGGTCCCTGAATTCCGTTTAGGAGTCTGCGTCAACTTCATACAAGTGTCCAACGTAGCAGTCTCTAGTCCGTTGATGTCGCAGTATCGTGTCCCTGCAGAAGTGGTGGACTCCGCAGGGACAGAAAGTCACAGTAAAGTGTTGGGGAACATGTATTCTCAGTCTCCTAGTAGTCGATAGTATTCTTCTACATTCAGTGCATTGTCTATTGTCGTCTGTTCCTACTAGTGCTTCTATCAGTGTTCGAGTCCGTCGGGTCGTCCAGTTAGTGCGTTCCAGTAAGGCCCGTGGTAGTGCTAGAGTATTGTCCCTGGCTACAGTCAAGTCAACAGTCAAGTCATTTGTATCAATTTGCATCGTAGTGTTTGTCGGGGAGTCCGTAAATGTTGCTAAGTGTATGTCGGACAGCATGTCTACCCCTGCTTCTGACATGCTGTCCCAGTTAGTCGTAGGTGTGTCAAGTAACGCCTGTATCTCGTCGGATACAGGCTCAGTCTCACCTGCAATAGAGTATTAAAGTTTAATTACACTCTATGCGTGGGACTCCCGTTCCAAATGATATTAATAATCGAGTCTCACAGTCTGTCACTCACTGATCGTGTAATCAGCTGAGTTGACCGTCCCACTCTAACTATCAAGTATCATTTGCTGTCAGGAGTTTCAACTTTATCATTATGACAAAGTGAGACTGCTGTCGCTACCAGAATAAATTCTAACAATTTATTATAGAATTTCTAGTAGACTTACCCCCCAAAACAGTTGCTGCATTAGACATACTGATGCTGCTGCTTTCTTAGGGCTCGTAGATAGCCAAATTGTTTATTGCAAGAGACGTGCTGCCTGTTTGCTAGCTGTAATTGAAAAGAGCGCTCGCAGCTAGAGTGCTTATGTAACACCCTATACGCTGTGATTTGGCTACGCTCTGCTGACCCCCGGCTGACCTATTCAATCCGCCACTGGGTCGCCTGCTATCAATTACCTCGCTCCCCCAGACTTCTTTGTGAATGTCGCCATGCTACAGAATACTGTGCATGTCGACCAAGTGACACAAGAAGTCTTTTAAATAAGATGGTGGCGCCCTGGTACGTTGGCTACGGTCCAACGGTACCGGGGAGTTTGCTGCGACTGGTGACTCTTCCACCACGGGTGGTGTCGCCAGTACGGGGGGGTCCACCAGTACGGGTGGCCCTCCCCCAGCTGCCTCTCCCTCAGTATTCTGAGGAATTTCCATCTCATCCGGAACGATGGGCCTGTCGACCGGCTCCACAGGTGGTGGGGCCGGCTCCGACAGGTCTTCAGGTGTGTCGACCTCCTCTTCCTGGGGTGGAGGAGGCTGGGGCTGGTCGGCCGACGCATCAGCCGCCCCGTCCTGGTCTGGCAGGATCTCCTCAATCTCTCGATACGCCATGGGTCGCCCCCTCATAGGAGGGCGCCTAGCTGGCTCTAAGAGAGGAGGTGCTTGACCTGCCGCCTCAGGACTTGCCCAGTGAGGTTTTAGCCGTGCCTCGTTCTGGATCGACACTTGTCCAGACCGTTCCACTTTGTATGTATGATTTGGCATTACCTCAATTACACAGTAGGGACCTACGAACTTCGGCTGCAACTTGGCTGCCTGTCCGCGCCTGCGGCGATGACTGGTCATCCAGACCCAGTCCCCCACCTTGTATAAAGGTGGGTCGTCAGAGTCACCACTCCTGACCTGCCACTGCTGCTCACGTAGCACCTCGTGAGCCGTCCCCATGCGTTTGACGAGCTTGTCCACGTAGTCGTGGACATTGCTCTCGGGAGTCGGAACATGATAGGTTACATGCTCAGGAACCCTTGTTTCTCTCCCCAGCATGAGAAAATTAGGGGTCTCCGGTGTACTGGAGTGAGGGGTACTACGGTACGCTCGCATGATCTGCGGCAACACCAAGTCCCACTCTTCCTGGCTCCTACCGATAAGCAGGCTTCTCAGAGAGTCCCCTAGCATTCGGTTGTTCCGCTCCACGACCCCGTTCCCTTGCGGGTGATACGGGGTCGTCCGACTCTGGTTTACCCCCCACACTCTACAGAGATCGCTCATAAGTTGCGGCTGAAACTGGGCGCCCTGGTCAGAGTGTATCTGCTCCGGCAAGCCGAAATAGCAGAACGCCTGTTGATCCAGAGCTCTGGCCACCGAGGGGGCCGACGCATCTGGAATAGCCAGTGCATTAGCCCACCGGGTGAAATGGTCAGTTAATACCAGTATCCAGTTATTACCTCTCGCTGTAGTGGGCATGGGGCCTACTAGATCGACAGCAACCACCTGCCACGGACGACCGGCATGGAGGCGACGCCTCCCTGCGGTCTCAGTGGGGCGGCCATGCTTGCTAGCTTGTCACACCTCGCACTTCCGCACCCGGAGTCGGACATCCCGGGTCATACCGGGCCAAAACCACTGGAGTTGAAGACACCTGATCACCCGGCTAGCTCCCGCGTGAGCTTGCTTATGGGTGTCCCAGATCAACTCCCGCCTCAGAGCTGACGGGCAGACTACCCTCTCTCGTTCACTGCGATTGGTGCCGGCTGCCAACGTGATCGTTAGCAGCCCATCGCTGTTGAACCTTAGGGAGTCCCAGCGGTCACAGAAGTACTTAAACTCAGTACTCTTCACTCGCTGTTCGGCCTCACTCGGCCGCCGTCCTTCCTTCTTGGCCCGGACTAGGTCAGCTACCACTCCTGGTAGCGTGGCCTGGAGCCGACATAGCTCCCTGACGTTCCGAAGCAACGTGGGGTTTGCGTGAAGGTTGTTAACAGCTTTGTTGGGCGATTCGGACAGGAGTTGCCCTTCTTCCCAGCTGTACACACCCGCTTTCCCCAACTGCGCTTCAACGTCCGAGCAAGGGGGTCCACCGTCCCTGCGCTCAATATTCTGGCACTGCTTACACCCATCTGCCTGGCGGCGGCTGAGTCCATCTGCATTACCGTGTTTCTTACCGGGTCGATGCTCGATCCGATAAGAAAACTCTGCCAGGATCTCTAGCCAGCGCGCCACTTGGCTTGATGGTTCTGCCCGTCGACACAGCCATATCAGGGACGCATGATCCGTCCGAAGCCGGAATGTGCGCCCATATAGATATGGTCTAAAGTGTTTGACCGCCTTGACTACTGCCAAGAGTTCCCTCCTGGTTGTACAGTAGTTCTTCTCAGGCGCCGACAGGGCCTTGCTATAGTAAGCCACCACCACCGCGCGACCATCTTGGACCTGCGATAGCACAGCCCCCACATTATGGTTACTGGCATCAGTATCCAAAATGTACTCCTTCGCAGGGTCAGGATACGCCAAGATGGGTGCTTCCACCAGGCGATCCTTCAGGTGGTCAAATGCCTTCTGCTCAGCCTGCGTCCACTGCCATCGCACCCCCTTCGCGGTCAGCCGGTTTAACGGCTGTGCAATTCCGGCAAAGTCTGGTATGTACTGACGATAGTACCCTACCAGCCCCAGGAACGCCCGCAATTCAGAGAGGTCGACAGGAACGGCCCAGTCCCTCTTGACCCGTACCTTCTCGGGGTTGGTAGCGACCCTGTCTCGACCAACTACATGGCCCAGGTACTTGACCTCGCGTTGCAGTAATGCACACTTCGAGGGTTTTAGCTTCAGGCTAGCAGCTCGGAGTCTGTCGAACACCTCCCTGAGTCGACTGACATGGGTGTCGAAATCGGGGGAGATGACGATGACATCATCGAAATAGATGAGCAAGGTCTTCCAGTGCAGTCCACTCAGGACCTGCTCCATGAGTCGCTGGAAGGTGGCTGGTGCGGACGTAAGTCCGAACGGCAACACCTTCCATTTCCAGAGCCCATCCCGCGTTATAAACGCGGCCTTATCCTGTGCTTCAGGACTCAGGGGCACCTGCCAATACCCGCTTAGCAAGTCCAACGTGCTGAAGAACTTGCTACCAGCTAAGGCATCGAGCGACTCATCGATCCTCGGGACAGGGTAAGCGTCCTGGATAGTCACGCTGTTCAGCCGGCGATAGTCAACGCAAAACCTCCAGCTACCATCCTTTATCCGAACCAGGACGACTGGAGAACTCCAGGCCCCATGGCCTGGCTCAATCAGGTCCCGGTTCAGAAGGTCTTGCACCTGACGGCTCACTTCTCTCTCCTTCTCAGGACCTAACCGGCGGGTCGGCTGCCGAATCGGCGCCGTCCCCGCCGCCAGGGGTATCTCATGACAGACAGTCTTAGTCAGACCCATGTCATGGTCGCCGCAACTGAACACGTCCTTGTACTCAGAGAGTAGCCGCGCCATCACCAGGCATTCTCGCTTGCTCTCACAGCCATCACAGGCATCTTCATACAACTCTGCTACGTGTTCAGGCACCGGCCCCCTGCCGTCTCTAGTGGGTACTTCCCGGGCGTCGTCCGCTGTTTCCAGCGCGGGCCCTACATCTTCCGCTTGCACGGAGTGGAACTTCCCTACTAGAGACCCAGCCGGTAATTCTACCGGCTCCGTGAAAGGGTTTACGCACTGGACCAGGAACTCCCCCCGCTCATCCAGTCTATTCAGACTGTTAGCGAGCTGGACGCCCCCCAGTGCACCTTCCACCACTCCGAGCTCGGAGATCTCCCTACAGTTCACTCTGCAGCGAACTGTAGCCCGGGAGCGCCCAGGTACAGTACAGCGCTGTACCACCTGCACTTCCCCCACCAAGGGTCGGCCAAATCGGTCGACACAGGCTAGCTCACGCCCCGCCATCACTACTGCCGACTTGCTAAAGTCTATGTAGCACCTGTGTCGTTTCAGAAATGGCATGCCCAAGATGGCATCCTCCTTGAGTTGACTGACGATGAAGGTCTCACTGATCGTCTGATCACGAACTCTACCAGTCAACTGGATTACCCCATAGAAAGGAATACACGACCCGTCCGCCAACGTGCCGTGTTCCCCCTCATATGGTTCAAGGCTAGCCCTGTCCTTGACACTGAGAGTGTCAAAGAGACGCCGACTCAGTAGATTTGTGGTACACCCAGTATCCAACAGGAATGTGGCAGCTTTACCAGCAATTTTGCCGGGGAGGAAATAGCTGCTTCCATATGGCTGGGCGCTCACTGAGCGGTTTGTCTCTTGAGGCAACACCTCATGTGCATGGAATTAGGGATGCACCTGTGCTTTTCGGTTGCGAGGGGGTCGTCGACGATGCATGGGCGGGCAGGGTATGTCTCGGTCTCGCTCACACACGGGCGGCCGAGTGAATTCTCGGACTGATGCTCGTGTGGGCAATCGAGGAAAATCCCTGTTGTGCTCCCATTCGTCGTTCACTCCCTCATCAAGCAAACCTTCAAAGCGGTTTTTGAGTGCCCAAGCCGGAGGTATTGGTGGGCCTTGCGGCCGACTCACTCTCCTTGGGGCTTGCCACTCTGGCGAAGGCGGCCTCCTCACCCGGTGGGGTGGGGGCCGTAGGCTTTGCCTTGGGGGGTTAAACTGGGGCCCACGGTAGGCGGAAGTTACCGTGGGCCGTCGCTGTTTAACCGCCTCCCACTGCCGCGGCGGCAACTTCGTAGGAAGTGCCCACCACTACCACAGCCCCAGCATACGGGGCCGCGCCTGTCGTCGACAGCTACCGACGACCTCTTGGGTCCCTCGGCTGTCGCCTGCTGGCGCAGTTGCCTGATCTCGTATAGCAGTTCTCGAATTAAGCTCGTGGTTAAGCTAGATTCGTCTGCTGCTGCCGCTTCGACCTGTACAGCTGTCTTCGTTGGCGACGTCGACACGTCGTCTGCCCCGACTTGCTGCACTGTCGCGCCAGGTCGACTTGCACTGTCGGCTTGGAAATAGGCATTCCCAAGCCTTAGAGCTCTCTCCATAGTCTCAACTTCGGCTACCAGCAGATGCTGTTTCAGACCGAGGTTGTTAATAGACTGGAGGAATGCATCCAGTGCTAGGCTCTGTCGACTGTCGGCAGGCAAGTCGCTGTAAGCAACTTGTGCCAGTCGTTCGACTACGGTAGCATGCTCTCGCAGATTGGTCTTAGGATTTCTCCTAAGACTCTGCAGTTGCACGCGAGCATCTCGAGCGGTTAATCCAAACCTAGCTCGTAGTGCTTCAAATATGTCACCGACATTCTGGCTTATCCCATAGGGTTTAGCCAGCCCTGTCAGACACAACCGCAGCTGGATCAGAGTAACCCTGTTCGGCCATCCGCAGATGTCCGCCACATCACTGAACTCAGTGATGAATTGCTCCACATCTTCTTCTCCTGAGAAGATGGGAGCCCGCAATTAGTACCTGTCCACAGGCAGCGCTGGGCCGCCTATGTGATCCTCCTCTATTGCTGCTGGCTCCTGTCGGGGCGCGTCGACGACTTCGTCGGCCATTTTACTCCCTGGCTAGGGGCATTTGTACTAAGTGGAATCCCACCGCTGCCACCAGTGTAGTGAATTTTGCCAGTTCACTATTATTATGTGTGGGTTAACTTAGACAAAGCCACTGCACAAGGTTGTTTACGATAAGATACACTTTATTATTTATACAAATACAGAAGGTTATTTACTGCTAGCATGAATAGAAAACTGTTACATAATTAGTGAGCTTTAATACACAACTACTCTAAATGAAGTCCCAAGCTGCTCTGCCGGCTAGCTACTCAGCGCACTGCAACTACGAGTAGCTAGCTCCACCTGCTATCAATTAGTGTGACTGTCATGATTGGTGGTTACTAATGGTGCCACTGCTGTCCATGGTTACACTCCGACAGTGTCGAACTTACAAGATAACAAACAATATAGAGTAAACCTTTTCGATTAATATAATAAGAATTGCATTACTAAAATCCATCACAATAGTTGCACCTGTAACTGAACATGAGCTAGATATAACATTTCAAAGTATACCTTTTCTTTCTGTTAGAGTTGGTTGGCCAATCAGGAGGACTTTTTGTAGGTGCCGAAATAGCATATGGTTCTTTGAAATCACCTTTCTTAGCTTCTGCCCATGAGGCTACACCAGGAACTGCCTCGCTTAGCTTATCTAAATATATTTAATAAACATAATATAGTACCTGTTTGCTAGTTGATTAAACTAAAGCTTTGATATGTGGAGATATGAAATACTGTCAGAAGGTCAACCATAATGTATGTGTTATTACAGGTAACACATTTTAACCACTAGATATAAACAAATCTTAAAAAAAATCACTGAGGAAGAAAGTTATATACAGTAGTTACAGAAACACTTTAATAACTGTTTAATATTACATAATTATTGTGGACTCTCAGAGTTTATAGAAATGTGATGAGATTTAACACAGGAGTATTAGAGAGAGAAGACAACTACCACAATACAAATACATACATGTCTATATAGCTTTTACCTTCTCGGAATTGCCCATTAGAGGCTTGTCCAATAACTAGAATTTGGTATTTAATAATATTTCCTGAGTTTAGAGAAAACATGGTGGTTACATCAGATGGAAGATAGAATGATATTTGGCTAATTTGTTCATCCACACTGAGTTGCTCTTTTACTGCATCGGATACCTGAGAAACTGCTGTGGGAGCTGAAAAGAAGGAATACTAAAAAATAACAAATAACAGTCAACATGATGTATAAAATATAATGAACACACTTATTTTTATTTTAATTTGCCAGAAGTCATCATAAATTAATCAAGCAAAGAGAATACTACAGCGTAGACACACATACCACATAACCAACTGTTTTTAGACCCATCACATAGATATACAGTTTGATGGTAACAAGTTACATCTGATATACTAGAGCATATGTGACATCACCAACAGTACAGAGAGACATACTTGACTCTAGAGTGCTGACAGCTCTAGTTTCTGCCTCTCCCCAACCTTCTGGAGAATTCTGCAGATACTCAGTTCTTGCTTGCATTGACACTGTGTACTTCTTATTGTGTGAGAGACCAGTGGTGATTCTATAACTCCTGGCTGTAGAGTCCACCTACATAGTTCAGTAGTGTTAAACTATATACCTATATACTAAGGCTAATATGTGCTCATATCTTATACTGAAGTTATCACACACTCATCTCTCACCTCTTTAGTTTCTGCTCCACTAGATGGAGGGTTTAGCACCTCCTTCCACTGAATCCTGTAACCGCTAATCACACCATTAGGTGGACTTGGCTCCTCCCATCTAATGTCTATATATGGTGACTTTATACTCCCACTAGTGTCTATCCCAGCTGACAAGTTATTTGTAAATATTGGCTTTGTAGGAACTAATAAATAAGATATTGTTTAACATTAAACAACACGGAATACTGCACGGTAAATAAAGTTCTAGAAATTCAAGCAAACTCTCTTAATACAAATTCTACATTAAAATCACAAGCTTTAAGAATATCTGCAACTGAGAAGACTTGATATAACTGACTTGTTTATTCTCATAATTATGAGATGCTCTTGCCATTTCTCTCCTAGAAGAACTAGGAATAACACATTTCAATGCTCAGATTTTAAGAATAGATTATTAGTTGTAAACTATTAAAACAGTTATAAACATAGATTTGATGTACTTACGGTATTGTTTAGTTCTCTGGAGTATATCTCGTGGGTCACCATAACCTGCTGATGTTTTAGCTTGAACTGATACTGTGTACTCAGTATAGGGTTCAAGGCCAATGATGTTGTATTCAAGAGAATCCTAAAGTATTTATTAACTTTGTGTTCATAGGTCAAAAGTTTACAACACATTGAAATATATTTCCGCAGATAAAAGTATTATTTTGTTTTGGAAAGTAGCAGTCAACAGAAGTTTACAGTATGCAGATGAAAAAGCAGGTTATAGTAGAGCAAGTCATAACACAACACTATAGCAAAGAGAGAGTATTCCCTAACATACACTGACGACTCCCACAATAAACGAGTTGAACTGAAAAATACTGATATCTGAGAAAAATTAATGCATCAAAGTAACTGGTACAACATATGAATTGTGGAGAATTGGCTTAACCATTACTAGACAGTTCTTGTATGTAACCTATTAGTAGTGATACAGAATATAACGAAGTGTAGATACAGAGTAGTTAAACTATCTTTTTCCTTCACAAAATTAGAATATTTTATAAACCTATATGTATAGCCTACATCAAGATAGCTACTACGGTCTCACCAAAACAGAATCAGAATTGATATTATTAGACACTCACATTAGCTGAGACATCTACTGATGCTGTATGACTGGGTAGAACTGATATTCTGTAACTTTCAATAATTCCAACACCTTCACTTGAGACACTGGTCCAGTTAATATATATTGAAGAGTGAGTATAAGACAGGACGTTGACAGCGTCAGGAGCATTAGGACCTGTAACAGTATGTAGGGTATTAAATATACCATGTGTCAACTAGTGTATGTATCAACTAGTGTATGTGTCAACCAGTGTATGTGTCAACTAGTGTATATGTCAACTAGTGTATGTGTCAACTAGTGTATGTGTCAACTAGTGTATGTGTCAACTAGTGTATGTGTCAACTAGTGTATGTGTCAACTAGTGTATGTGTCAACTAGTACATGTGTCAACCAGTGTATGTGTCAACTAGTGTATGTGTCAACTAGTGTATGTGTCAACTAGTGTATGTGTCAACCAGTACATGTGTCAACTAGTATATGTGTCAACTAGTACATGTTTCAACCAGTGTATGTTTCAACCAGTGTGTGTGTCAACTAGTGTATGTATCAACTAGTGTATGTATCAACTAGTGTATGTGTTAACCAGTGTATGTGTCAACCAGTGTATGTGTCAATTATGTCAACCAAATTCTTGAATATTATTCAGCTATCATTCTAATATGACTAAAAAACCAATTACAATGTTATATATTAAAAAACATCACAACATTTCCAAAATTTCCTAAAAATCATAAACTTATAAATTTACTGTAGCACATATATACATAACAAACATAAAATCTAATGGCTCAAAAAGATAAAAAAGTCTATTAAGTAACTTTGGGGAGTGAAGAGATTACTTGTAGAAAGTTAACATAACAGCTTTACGTTTCTCAGTTGTTGTAGCATTTTCTTCACTTGAAGATGGTTCTTTAGTGTTGAAGGCCCAAACACTGAATGTGTAATTGGTGAAAGGGGACAGCTTAGTTACAGTGTAATATATAGAAGAGAAATCTGCTGACTTTACTATTACATCATCCAGTCTATTGGTACATTCTACAACCTTTTCATCTATTGCTGCTGTGTAGTTGTGTTCTCTTCTCTGTAACAACACAATCTCTGATTACCTCACTGTGTTGTGAGTACAAGTGACACACTACACAGGAAGAAACTATTATTTACCCGACAGTTTTTACAGGAAATGAGAGCAGAGCCGACACAAGTACTATTAGAGAGTAGTTTTGTTTGAATCACATAGGCTACTACTACTCCGTTCTCTTGCACAGGTTTATTCCAAGTTAACGTGACGCTAGAGCTGGTGGCTCCAGTTGCTGTGAGGTTTGCTACTGGACCAGGTTCTGTAAGAGAGTAAATGGAATACATACATCAGAAGATATAATAAACACTATCAATATCATATGGTGAGCCATGTGAACAGATGAGCAAATACAACATTTTAAAAACATGATATAGTAATTCAAGTGTATAATAGTAAAATAACACAACTAAATACAGAGCTAAAGACACTTGATAGAATATATTTATATTGTAATAGAAGTGAACATACTATCTTCATCAGTTGTAACATCTACTCTCTCTGTATAATTACTATACTTGTAGGAACCAGGTCTCTCTACATCTGCAGCTTGAGCTCTAACAGTGAAACTGTATGAAGTATCTGCACTCAGTGAAGAGTACTCTTTGAATGTGGTGCTACCAGAAACTGTATCTGTTAAAGTAAAGACTACCTCATGTTACCAGATAGATATAGAATACACACTATGTATCACACTAGATGACTCTCACAGCTATATATAAGTAGTCTAGTATCATATACAATATGTATGGCTAGTGACAGGGTGTACCTATACCCTCACCCGTGATATTCCCTTCTGGTGTAAAGAGCACAGTCTCAAATCCATCTCTTCTACCAGTTCCTAAACTCCAAGTAAAATTCAGCATACTGCTTCCTGGAGGAATCTTCACTTCAACTGATTCTGGTTTGGTTGGAACTGCAGAGAAACACAAAGGAATGCAGGTATGAGGAACTAGTGGTCATTAGCAAGATGGAGGGAGGTGGTAGCAAGAGTTCACAGGTAAACTTGAAGTATTTGTGAAACTTAAAAATAAATTAAGAAGAATAGATAACTTTAGATAGGTTAACACTGAGTTCTCATAAAAACAAATATACACAAAGCTAATGAGAGAATAGAGATCAGTTACCCAATACCCAAGGAAAAATAGCGGCTATATATACAAATACTAATAAAACTTCAAACTGCATTATAATGTAATACAGGGCTGAAAGAGCATATTATAAAAACAATCATATAGTATGTAGATGTAATCAGACAAGAGCCACTTAGTAATAATAAAATGAGAAAGTTTGCAAAAGTAAATTTAATATAACGCTAGTAACGGATGTAGTAAATTGTTAGAAGTGCAAATGTTGACCACTGCAAAAACTACAAAAACAGGGGAGCCAGTCACAGTAAAATACAAACTTATCTACAATTTTCTTCAAAATACTAACAGCCTTGCAAGAAAAATATAGCATCTATTACCAACTAAAACGGTTAAAAACTAAAAAATTTTAAATGCTGACAACCTAGAGCTGGCTTAAAGTCATAGCAAGTCAAGTCAACTGTTAACCAAGTTAAGTTAAAAACAGCAAAACCTGAGCTGACTTGAATTAGTTTGAATACATTTGCAAGAAACAACTCAAATTATGCACATATTACAAAGTGTGCTGGGTTATTACATGAATTTAGCATTGGAAAAATATCACTATTTTGGTTCTAGCCATTTAGAAGTTAAAATTTATCAATCAGTAAGAAATAAAACCCAAAAAACTGCCATAAAGTAGAATATACCAAGTCTGTTTTTCATATTAAAACTATTAAAATATTTATGATGAACTTGAAAAATAAAATTAAACAATTTGATACTTTGACCAGCATAGAGTCTGAGCAACAAAACACTGAATATCCTACTATTATAAGTAGGTACTGGTTGTGAATACAAGACATGCGGACACAACTCACCAACTGTGTATTTAACCTCATTACTTTGTGGACTCCTTTTACCCGTAGAGGAGACAGATTTAACAACAAACGTGTATCCGTGTCCCTCTGTGAGGTTGTCTATGATTAAGGGGCCAGTGGTATTTCCAGTAGTATTAACACTTGTAAGTTTATTATCAGACTAAAATATATTATAATTTTCCTTAGAATGTATTCACGAGATAATAATATCTGTCACAGCTTTTAGTAAATCGATAAAATACAGTAAGAAACACACAAATAACAGCTGCTAACAAATCTGAAATGAAACTGAATAACAAGTTAAACATTGCTATCTCATGTGAGTGTACAGGGACTTACATCGGTGTAGTTGACTTCATAATAACTAATATCAGCCATTCCTGGAGGTTCATCCCACTTCAGCGTAACTGAGGTGTCTCTACGTTCTGTTATCATAAGATTCCCGGGAGATGATAGATCTGAACATTTATACATTACACTGTGATTATTGAAAATATGACCAGGAAAGAACAGAATTATATGCTATAGAATATATCACAGCAGGATTAGAATGTATGAATGGCCAAAATATAACTGAGAAAATGTTGACATATAGTACATGTTACAGCACACAAGAAGCTACCTGGTTCAACTTCATTGAAGTCCACCCATCCACTCTGCACAGAGTCAGAAGTAGTGATCACATAAGCTTGTATAGAGATAGTATAAACCCTTCCTTGAGTAGCACCTTGCAGAGTGTAAGTTCTCACTGTGTTATCTGGAATATCTAGAGGGGAGTTCCTATCACCACACAACCCTGTATAATATAGAAATAGAGCTAAAATTGTGGTCATAGGGAGCTGATACATACAGCATGCAATAAAGAAGGCCATATGCAGTTGATTGGAAGTTGCATTCTCACGCAAAATAACATCAAACTTGTACAATTTAAAGAAACCGAGTGTGAAAATAATATGATATAGATGTGCATAACATATGAAATGTGACAATTTTCTCTAATGATGATACTATTCTTATGTAACTCTCTTATTCTGTGACACAAAGTTTCTAAGTGTGGAGCTAAACTACTAATGGATAGGAAAATTTTTAAACTTTTATTCATGAAAACCTTGTCAGATAATACCAATTCCTTCCTAGTTATTAACATCTAATGAACGTGTAGACAATAAATAATCTTACCTACAGCTGGGATACAGCTTAACCTGAATCCACTGACAACATGTGTATCATCATATGTCCATTCTATATTGATGGTGGTACCTGAGGGGTGTGCTCTGGTTGGAATTACATCTGCAGGAACTATTGGAGCAGAAGGTGAAGACAATATACCTGTGTGCTAAGATTTTTGTGTATTCTGTATAGTGTATAGTAAAAAAAAACTCATGCAAGTCTATAGTCCCTGTGAGAAATCTATGATAGAAAAGGTTTTTGTTAAAGGACTTATTTAAATGAGGCACAGGAGCATTATGACTGGATGCTCCTAACACCACCAATGGCCTGTGTCCGGACTAGAACCCATGACCTCGTGTTTACTATGCAAACGCTCTAACCCCTAGACCACGACTGCTCCTTCTGTATAGTATATTATAGTAGTTGATAGTTAATTTGTTAGAACATACTTTTTAGTATATAGTAAGTTAGGACTGATCAACATGTTGGTGTACACTGAACAGTGGGCCAAGTAATGACAATCAATCTATAAACATCAAAATGCCTATGATAAAATAATTTTATATTTTAAAGTTACAGAATCAGCATCATGGAATGATAGGCTAAAATTAAAAACAAGTCCAACGGTCATGAGAGAGTTTTCAGCGAATTTCACAAGAGAAAATGTGGACCATGTGCTACGGGCGTACTTAAAGTATTCTGTCAAAGCGAAAAATGGTGCAATAGACAGTACCATCTAGTTTGATAGCCAGAGTAATGGTAATGTCATACTCATACCAACTAGTGCAGAGCATGTAACAGGCAGTAAGCATTATAGAAACTCATAAAACAAAAGCTGAGAAAGCATTTTGTGAAGCTGTCTAAAGTCCCCAGCAGATACTAGTATGCAGTGTATGGAATATGGTAAGTGAATCAATACAAAGACATACCCATAGTTAGTTCAGTACTATTCTCTGGTGTGGAAGGTACATTATTACTGATTACAGTTACAGTAAATATGTACGTTTCTCCAGGAGTCAAGTTATTTATAGTAACGGAACTACCACTTCCACGAGATACATCTTCCACAGGAGAAGAAGGAGGGGAACATGGAGAGCTACATTTAACTTCTACTCTTACAGAATCCCACACAGTGTTAGAATTACTCCATGATATAATAGCAGTGTTTGTACTATTAGGTGGGGATAACTCTGCTGTTACACTAGTCACAGGAGAAGGAGCTACAGAGGAAAGAGAATACAACACACTAACAACAAGCTACAAACACAGCACAACAAACATGTTAGAATGTTAGCAGTTAGGAGAAGCTCAAGTGTACATTATATAAAGCCTAACATAAACTTAAATTCACACAAGTTTATATTCACCATTACTGTTAAAAAATTTTGATAAAAAGGTTTTTGGTAAATTGAGCTAAGGTCTTATTCAGATCAGGCACAGAAGCAACTTTGACTAGATGCTCTTCCTAACATCACCACTAGCCTTTGCCGGGGTTCAAACCCATGACTTCATATAATTTACTAAGCAAACGCTCTTATAACCCCTAGACAACGGCTGCTCCTCAAAATAGGCTTGCGCAATGAAATAATATACTGGATGGGCTGAAATGCTAAGCTGTAATATTTCTATGAAAACTGCATAGTGTTAAACTCTAAAATGGAATAAAACAACAGAAAACGTCAAAATTAGTTGTGAGCCTTCCTTATTTAATCACTCAAAAATTAGTTAGAGTAAAAGAAAAACTTCAATAGCCCAAATTCTCTAACTATCTTTTTGCACAGAATTAATTACTTTGCCTAATAAAGTAATAAAACAACAATGTTTCTCGTATACTTATTCATATATATAATATATATATGTATATATGTATATATATATATATATATATATATATATATATATATATATATATATATATATATATATATATACACATATATATACATATATACATATATATATATATATTCTATTCTTTGTGTCATGCATAGTGTTTAACTTAATGTAATAACTTTCAAAAGTTATTACGTTACGTCACACACTATCCATGACACAAAGAATAGAATATGTATATATATATATATATATGTGTGTATATATATATATATATATATATATATATATATATATATATATATATATATATATATATATATATATATATATATATATATATATATATATATGTGTGTATATATATATATATATATATATCTGCAATCATGACTAATTAACCAATTATAATGTTATATATCATAATAAATTGAAATAACATATGTATTTTATGGACTTCCTAAACTTATAAAGTCACTGTTGTACGTATGATATAAAACATTAAACAAGCATGAAATATAATGGCTTGAGAAGATTAGAGAACTCTACTAAATAACTTCACCAATCAGCAAAGGGAATACTTGTAAAAAGTTAACATAACACCCTTACGCTTCTCAAGTGTGGTAGCATTTTCTTGACTTGAAGATGGTTCTTTAGTGTTGAAGGCCCAAACAACAAATGTGTAATTGGTGAAAGCGGACAGCTTAGTTACAGCGTAGGATATGGAAGAGAAATCAGCTGACTTTAGTATTACATCATCCAGTCTATTGGGGCATTGTACGACCTTTTCATCTATTGCTGCCGTGTAGTTGTGTTCTCTTCTCTGTAACAACACAATCTCTGATTACCTCACTGTGTTGTGAGTACTAGTGACACACTACACAGGAAGGAAGTGTTACTCACCCGACAGTCTTCACAGGAAATGAGAGCAGAGCTGACACAAGTACTATTAAAGAGTAGTATTGTCTGAATTACATAAGCTACTACTACTCCGTTCTCTTGCACAGGTTTATTCCAAGTTAACGTGACACTACAGCTGGTGGCTCCAGTTGCTGTGAGGTTTGCTACTGGACCAGGTTCTTTCAGAGAGTAAATGGAATACATACATTAGTAGATATAATAAACACTATCAATATCATATAGTGAGCCATGTGAATAGATGAGTAAATTCAACAATTTAAAAACATGATATAGTAATTCAAGTGTGTAATAGTAAACTAACACAACTAAATACAGAGCTAAAGACACTTGATAGAATGTATTTATATTGTAATAGAAGTGAACATACTATCTTCATCAGTTGTAACATCTACTTTCTCTGTATAATTACTATACTTGTAGGAGCCAGGTCTTTCTACATCTGAAGCTTGAGCTCTAACAGTGAAACTGTATAAAGTATCTGGACTCAGTGAAGAGTACTCTTTGAATGTGGTGCTACCAGAAACTGTATCTGTTGAATTAAAGACTACCTCATGTTACCAGATAGATATAGAATACACACTATGTATCACACTAGATGACTCTCACAGCTATATATAAGTAGTCTAGTATCATATACAGCATGTATGGCTATTAATAGGGTGCATCTCTATCCTCGCCTGAGATATTTCCTTCTGGTGTAAAGAGCACAGTCTCAAATCCATCTCTTCTACCAGTTCCTAAACTCCAAGTAAAATTCAGCATACTGCTTCCTGGAGGAATCTTCACCTCCACTGATTCTGGTTTGGTTGGAACTGCAGAGAAACACAAAGGAATGCAGGTAAGAGGAACTATTGATCACTAGCAAGATGGAGGGAGGTGGTAGCAAGAGTTCACAGGTAAACTTGAAGTGTTTGTGTAATTTAAAAATAAATTAAGAAAAATAGATAACTTTAGATAGGTTAACCTTGGGTTCTCATGAAAACAAATATACACAAAGCTAATGAAAGAATAGAGACTATTTAAAAACTTTAATATCCAAGGAAAAATAGCAGCTATACATACAAATACTAATAAAACTTCAAACTGCATTATAATGTAATACAGACCACAAAGAGCATATTATATTCACAAGGATATAGTATGTAGATGTAATCAGACAAGAGCCACTTAGTAATGATAAAATGAGAAAGTTTGCAAAAGTAAATTTATTATAACGCTAATAACGGATGTAGTAAATTGTTAGAAGTGCAAATGTTGACCACTGCAAAAACTACAAAAACAGGGGAGCCAGTCACAGTAAAATACAAACTTATCTCTAATTTTCTTCAAAATACTAACAGGCTTGCAAGAAAATAGAACAACTAGTACAAACTAATATGGTAATTAACCAACAAATTTTAAATGCTGGCAACCTAGAGCTGGCTCAAAGTCATAGCAAGTCAAGTCAACTGTTAACCAAGTCAAGTTAAAAACAGCAAAACCTGAGCTGACTTGAATTAGTTTGAATAGATTTGCAAGAAACAACTCAAATTATGCACATATTACAAAGTGTGCTGGGTTATTACATGAAATTAGCATTGGAAAACTATCACTATTTTGGTTCTAGCCATTTTGAAGTCAACATTTATCAATCAATGAGAAATAAAACCAAAACAACTACCATAAATTAAAATATATCAAGTCTGTTTTTCATATTAAAACCATTAAAATAATTATGGTAAACTTGAAAAATAAAACTAAGCAATTTGATACTTTGACCAGCATAGAGTCTGAGCAACAAAACACTGAATATCATACTATTATAAGTAGGTACAGGTTGTGAATACAAGACATGCGGACACAACTCACCAACTGTGTATTTAACTTCATTACTTTGTCGACTCCTTTTACCCGTAGAGGAGACAAATTTAACAACAAACGTGTATCCGTGTCCCTCTGTGAGGTTGTCTATGATTAAGGGGCCAGTGGTATTTCCAGTAGTATTAACACTTGTAAGTTTATTATCAGACTAAAACATATTATAATTTTCCTTAGAATGTATTCACGAGATAATATTATCTGTCACAGCTTTTAGTAAATCAATAAAATACAGCAAGAAACACACAAATAACAGCTGTCAACGAATCTGAAATGAAACTGCTTAACAAGTGAAACATTGCTATCTCATGTGAGTGTACAGAGACTTACATCTGTGTAGTTGACTTCATAATAACTAATATCAGCCATCCCTGTATGTTCATCCCATTTTAGAGTAACCAAGGTGTCTCTACGTTCTGTTATCACAAGATTCTCGGGAGATGATTGACCTGAACATTTATACAATACATTGTGATTATAATATATATGAATAGTTGAAACATGACTAGGAAAGCGTTGAAATATAGGAATATAGTAACACTGTGTTATAGAATGTTACAGCACACAAGAAGCTACCTGGTTCAACTTCATTGAAGTCCACCCATCCACTCAGCACAGAGTCAGAAGTAGTGTTCACATAAGCTTGTATAGACACAGTATAAACCCTTCCTTGAGTAGCACCTGGCAGAGTGTAATTTCTCACTGTGTTATCTGGAATATCTAGAGGGGAGTTCCTATCACCACACAACCCTGTATAATATAGAGATAGAGCTAAAATTGTGGTCATAGGGAGCTGATACATACAGCATGCAATAAAGAAGGCCGTATGCAGTTGATTGGAAGTTGCATTCTCACGCAAAATAACATCAAACTTGTAAAATTTAAAGAAACCGAGTGTGAAAATAATGTGATATAGATATGCATAACATATGAAATGTGACAATTTTCTCTAATGACGATACTATTCTTATGTAACTTTCTTATTCTGTGACACAAAGTTTCTAAGTGTGGAGCTAAGCTACTAATGGATAGGAGAATTTTTAAACTTTCATTTATGAAAACCTTGTCAGATAATACAAACTCCTTCCTAGTTATCAACATCTGATGAAAATGTAAACAATAAATAATCTTACCTACAGCTGGGATACAGCTTAACCTGAATCCACTGACAACATGTGTATCATCATATGTCCATTCTAGAATGATGTTTGTACCTGAGGGGTGTGCTCTGGTTGGAATTACATCTGCAGGAACTATTGGAGCAGAAGGAGAAGACAATATACCTGTGTGCTAAGATTTTTGTGTATTCTGTAGAGTGTATAGTAAAAAAATTCATGCAAGTTTATAGTCCCTGTGAGAAATCCATGATGGAAAGGGTTTTTGTTGAAGGACTTATTTAAATGAGGCACAGGAGCATTATGACTGGATGCTCCTCCTAACATCACCAATGGCCTGTGTCCAGACTAGAACCCATGACCTCGTGTTCACTATGCAAACGCTCTAACCCCTAGACCTCAGCTGCTCCCTTCTGTATCGTATATTATACATGTAGTAGTTGACGGTTAATTTGTTAGAACATACTTTTTAGTATATAGTAAGCTAGTACTGATCAACATGTTGATGTACACCGAACAGTGGGCCAAGTAATGACAATCAATCTATAAACATCAAAATGCCTATGATGAAATTATTTGATATTTTAAAGTTACAGAATCAGCATCATGGAATGATAGGCTAAAATTTAAAAACAAGTCCAACGGTCATGAGAGAGTTTTCAGCGAATTTCACAAGAGAAAATGTGGGCATGTGCTGCAGGCATACTTGAAGTATTCTGTCAAAGCGGAAAATGGTGCAATAGACAGTACCATCTGGTTTGATATCTAAAGTAGTGGTAATGTCATACTTATACCAACTAGTGCAGAGAATAAAACAGGCAGTAAGCATTAGTAACTCATAAAACAAAAGCTGAGAAAGCACTTTGTGAAGCTGTCTAAACTCCCCAGCAGATACTTGTATGCAGTGTATGGAATATGGTAAGTGAATCAATACAAGGACATACCCATAGTTAGCTCAGCACTATTCTCTGGTGTAGAAGGTACATTATTACTGATTACAGTTACAGTAAATATGTACGTTTCTCCAGGAGTCAAGTTATTTATAGTAACAGAACTATCACTTCCATGGGGTACATCTTCCACAGAAGGAGAAGGAAGGGAACATGGAGAGCTACATTTAACTTCTACTCTTACAGAATCCCACACAGTGTTAGGATTACTCCATGTTATAATAGTAGTGTTTGTACTACCAGGTGGGGATAACTCTGCTACCACATTAGTCACAGGGGAAGGAGCTACAGAGGAAAGAGAATACAACACACTAACTACAAGCTACAAACACAGCACAACAAACATGTTAGAGTAGCGGTTAGGAGAAGCTCAAGTGTACACTATACAAAGCCTAGAAGAGAATTGCAGAGGAAAATACGACCTCTAAGAAGATGAAATGCTAATTTGTAAAATTTCTATGACAACAGCATAAAATTCTAAAGCAAAGTGAAGTAAAAGGAAAAATTTAAAAGAGCTGTGAGATGACCATTTTGTCAGTCATAAATTAGGAGAGTAAGTTTAATAGCTCAAGTTCTAAAAGTATCTTTTTGCACAGAGTGCAGGTTAAAATCTCCAAAAATCACAGTTTACTTTGTTTAAAACATGGCCTTTGTTCTAAGTTGTTCAACCTTTTACCAATATTGGTCACATCAATGACTTTCAACCAATAGTAGGGAGACAACTAAACTACCAACCCTTACTACACTCAGGTGGACAATGAGTGACTTATTACATCATAGCTGTTTTTAATATCTGCTTCAAACTAATTCACTAAAACTGCTTACTAAAACTTGCAAAGATAAGGGTTAGGTCAAAGAAGGCTAAAGGACATACCCATAGTTAGCTCATCACTATTCTTTGGTGTGGAAGGTACATTATTACTGATTACAGTTACAGTAAATATGTAAGTTTCTCCAGGAGTCAAGTTATTTATAGTAACAGAACTACCACTTCCACGAGATACATCTTCCACAGAAGGAGGGGAACATGGAGAGCTACATTTAACTTCTACTCTTACAGAATCCCACACAGTGTTAGGATTACTCCATGTTATAATAGCAGTGTTTGTACTACCAGGTGAGGATAACTCTGCTACCACATTAGTCACAGGGGAAGGAGCTACAGAGGAAAAAGAATACAACACACTAACTACAAGCTACAAACACAGCACTACAAACATGTTAGAATGTTAGCAGTTAGAAGAAGCTTAAGTGTTCATTATATAAAGCCTAACATAAACTTGCATTCACACAAGTTTATAGTCGCAATTCCTGTTAGAAAATTTTTGACAAAAAGGTTTTCAGTATGTGTAGGACCACACGGCGCCTTTTACACGTTCGATAATACGCGCTAGTGACCTGCCACACACAGTGCATGTGTTGCGAGTGCAAAAATATATTAGCCAATGATGTTAGCGTTAAACTTTACTGCTCGCCTACAGGTGTTTGTTTTTAAAACTACGTCATCGGCAAAGTGATTTAGATATTATAAAAGCGGAAATGCAAACTATATAAAACTGTTTTAATTCAGCTCGCTAGAAATTTAATCGTAAATTAAAATAAAAAAGTGTGCTCGCTAAATATTACATGGTTTTAAGCCAATTAGATCAAACACGCACAAGCGTGCTGCTGAGCTCGCTCAGCATGCTAGACGCATGAAAATCCCGCTCATGACGTCTAAGTTTTGGGCTGAAAATGATTTCTCGCACGCCATGCTCGTGTTAAACGCGTCGTGTGGCCCTACACTGAATCGGGATATGGACTTATTCAGATCAGGCACAGAAGCAATTATGATTGGATGCTCTTCCTAATATCACCAATAGCCTTTGCCGGGGGTTCAAACCCATGACTTCATATTTACTAAGCAAACGCTTTAACCCCCAGACCATCGCTGCTCCTCAGAATAAGCTTGCAAAATAAAATAATATAATCTTAGATGGGCTGAAATACTAGGCTGTAATATTCCCATAAAAACCACGTAGTCTTAAACTCTAAATTGGGGTAAAACAACAAGAGACGTTAAGATTAATTGTGAGCATTTGCCTTATTTTACAAGTCAAAAATTTAGCTGCAGTAAAAGAGAAACTTCAATAGCCTAAATTTTCTAACTATCTTTTTGCACAGATTGCGAGCTAAAATCTCAAAAGTCACAGTTTACTTTGTTCAAAATATGAGCTTGCCGCAATTTTGTTCAATCAGTTACCTACGCAATTTGGTCACACCAGCTCAACCTTTTTTAGCAGTTACTGTGAACCAAAGTTAGAATAACTGAAGAGAAAGGAGACAGCAGGGTGAAATGTAGATACTAATCTTGAAAACACTCAGCACATTTTATGGGCAGTGAGTGATCTATTACAGGGTATGAATTTCAACTTTCCTTTTTCACCTAATTCAAGTTCATTGTACACTAAACTAGTAACTAAAAGGGTTAGGTTGAAAGAGGCTAAAGGACATACCCATAGTTAGCTCAGTACTATTCTCTGGTGTAGAAGATACATTATTACTGATTACAGTTACAGTAAATATGTACGTTTCTCCAGGAGTCAAGTTATTTATAGTAATGGAACTACCACTTCCATGAGGTACATCTTCCACAGAAGGAGGGGAACATGGAGAGCTACATTTAACTTCTACTCTTACAAAATCCCACACAGTGTTAGGATTACTCCATGTTATAATAGCAGTGTTTGTACTACCAGGTGGGGATAACTCTGCTGCCACATTAGTCACAGGGGAAGGAGCTACAGAGGAAAGAGGATACAACACACTAACTACAAGCTACAAACACAGCACTACAAACATGTTAGAATGTTAGCAGTTAGAAGAAGCTTATATAAAGCCTAACATAAACTTGCATTCACACAAGTTTATAGTCGCAATTCCTGTTAGAAAATCTTTGACAAAAAGGTTTTCAGTATGTGTAGGACCACACGGCGCGTTTTACACGTTCGAGAATACGCGCTAGTGACCTGCCACACACAGTGCATGTGTTGCGAGTGCAAAAATATATTAGCCAACGATGTTAGCGTTAAACTTTACTGCTCGCCTACAGGTGTTTGTTTTTAAAACTACGTCATCGGCAAAGTGATTTAGATATTATAAAAGCGGAAATGCAAACTATATAAAACTGTTTTAATTCAGCTCGCTAGAAATTTAATTGTAAATTAAAATAAAAAAGTGTGCTCGCTAAATATTACATGGTAATAAGCCAATTAGATCAAACATGCACAAGCGTGCCGCTGAGCTCGCTCAGCATGCTAGACGCATGAAAATCCCGCTCATGACGTCTAAGTTTTGGGCTGAAAATGATTTCTCGCACGCCATGCGCGTGTTAAATGGGTCGTGTGGCCCTACACTAAATCAGGCTATGGACTTATTCAGATCAGGCACAGAAGCAATTATGACTGGATGCTCTTCCTTACATCACCAATAGCCTTTGCCGAAGTTCAAACCCAGGACTTCATATTTACTAAGCAAACGCTCTAACCCCTAGACCACGGCTGCTCCTCAGAATAAGCTCGCACAATAAAATAATATAATAGGTGGGCTGAAATGCTAAGCTGTAATATTTCGATAAAAACTGCATGGTGTTAAACTCTGAAATGGAGTAAAACAACAGGAAACGTTAAAATTAATTGTGAGCCTTTGCCTTATTTATTCATTCAAAAGTTAAGCTACAGTAAAAGAGAAACTTCAATAGCCCAAATTCTCTAACTATCTTTTTGCACAGAGTGCAGGTTAAACTCTCAAAAATTACAATTTATTTTGTTAAAAACATTGGCTTTGCACAATTTTGTTCCATCATTTACAGAAATTGGTGACAGCGGCTCAAACTGTTTTAGCAGTTTCTGTCTGAAAATTTGCCCCTACTGGAAATCGAAACTGAGACCTCTGGCTTGCAAGCAAGTGCGCCAACCATTAAACCACGGGACCACTGGGTAAACTCATTACTACATCCCACCCAGTTCTCAGAATTTCACTGGCCTATCTACTACTCCTTCAGGCTTCAGGCTCCCCTGGCCTCTCAACTCCCTCGAAGTACTACTAATACTGCTGCTGCTGCCGCCACTACCACTACCACTACCACTACCACTACTACTACTACTACACTTCACTAAAGTCCAACATAGCTTGAAAATAATTTTTTCCCCACTGTGATTTGAACCCAATGCTGCCGGCTTTCGAGCAAGTGTGTTAGCCATTTCACCACGGGGACCACTGGGTAAACTCATCACTCTACTGTCAACTACAGTAAGAATGACTGAAGAGAAGGGAGACAACAGAATGAAATGTAGATACTAATATAGGAAACACCCAGCCCAAATTTTGGGCAGAGTGATCTATTACATGGTATGTAATTCAACTTTCCTTTTTCACTTACTGTAATTCAAGTTCATTGTACATTAAACTAGTTACTAAAAATTTACAAAAGCCATGGGTTAGGTTCAAGGACATACCCATAGTTAGCTCAGTACTATTCTCTGGTGTGGAAGGTACATTATTACTGATTACAGTTACAGTAAATATGTATGTTTCTCCAGGAGTCAAGTTATTTATAGTAACAGAACTACCACTTCCATGAGGTACATCTTCCACAGAAGGAGAAGGAGGGGAACATGGAGAGCTACATTTAACTTCTACTCTTACAGAATCCCACACAGTGTTAGGATTACTCCATGTTATATTAGCAGTGTTTGTACTACCAGGTTGGGATAACTCTGCTGTTACATTAGTCACAGGAGAAGGAGCTAAAGAGGAAAGAGGGTACAACACACTAACTACAAGCTACAAACACAGCACTACAAACATATTAGAATGTTAGAAGTTAGGGGAAGCTCAAGTTTACAATATACAAAGCCTAGAAGAGAATTGCACAAGAAAATACAAGCGCTAATCCAATTAATTGTAATGCTAATTGTACAATTTCTATGACACCAGCATAGCTTTAAGTAAAACTCTAAAGCAAAGTGAAATGAAAAGAAAAATTTAAAACAGCTGTGAGATTGACCATTTTGGATCAGTCATAAATTAGCAGAAAAAGTTTGATAGCTCAAGTTCTATAAGTATCTTTTTGCACAAAGGGCAGGCTAAAGTCTCCAAAAATTAAGCTAAAATTAGTTCAACCTTTTACCAATATTAGTCACATCAATGACTTTCAACCAATAGTTGGATGACAACTAAGCTACCAACCCTTACTACACTCAGGTGGACAATGAGTGACTTATTACATCATAGCTGTTTTAAATATCTGCTTCAAACTATTTCACTAAAACTACTTACTAAAACTTGCAAAGATAAGTGTTAAAGGATTGCTCAATCTTAGTTTATTACAATCACATTAGAATTATGAACTATAATCTAATGTGTATGCAAACAATTGTGACTTTGCAAAGGAATATATGCCTAGAAAACAGCTTTTCAAAATTATAATTTTGAGGGAGGTAAAAATTTCAGCCATGAAAAAGAATAGCCTAATATGTGACATGTGAACGCCAGTAACTATGCTGCACGTGCTAACTATAACGCTAGTATTCAAGGTTGCTGAGCACAACATCAACCAATAACGCTCAAGCAGTTACAACGCGCTATATAGGTCAGCTTTGGTGTGCCCGTAATATTGCACAATCTGACCTAGTTTAGATCGCTCGCAGGCATTCATCCTAAAGAATGCATGATTTTGCAATGCTTGTTTCTAATGTTTACAAGCAAAATATGGCCTAATGTTATCACATACATGTTATTTAAAATGTCAAAAAACTATAGATTGAGATAATTCACATTTGCACTTCTATAAATATACAAATTTCAAGCTGAAAGATCACATCTCACAGTCATATTTCTATAGTTATTCATTTGTATAGTCACGTGACTAGCAGGAATGCTGGCGCTGTTACGTCACATTTCCCAGCTCATTTCAAAATCGGCGTTTTGGCTGTTACCAATCTACACCCTCAACTTCAACTAACTTTTTCTACCTTTGGTCAAATGCTTTTTGTCAATGCATGCTTAGAAAAACACAATATTATGTGTGTTTGACCTAAATGGCCATTTATTAGGCAAGATAGAGCAATCCTTTAAGTCAAAGAAGGTTATAGAACATACCCATAGTTAGTTCAGTACTATTCTCTAATGTGGAAGGTACATTATTACTGAGTACAGTTACAGTAAATATGTATGTTTCTCCAGGAGTCAAGTTATTTATAGTAACAGAACTACCACTTCCACGAGGTACATCTTCCACAGAAGGAGGGGAACATGGAGAGTTACATTTAACTTCTACTCTTACAGAATCCCACACAGTGCTAGGATTACTCCATGTTATAATAGCAGTGTTTGTACTACCAAGTGGGGATAACTCTGCTGTTACATTAGTCACAGGGGAAGGTGCTACAGGGGAAAGAGAATACAACACACTAACTACAAGCTATAAACACAGCACTACAATACAAACATGTTAGAGTGTTGGCAGTTAGAAGAAGCTCGAGTGTACATTATATAAAGCCTAGCATAAACTTGCATTCACGCAATGTTTATAGTCGCCGTTCCTGTTGGAAATTTTTGATAAAAAGGTGTTCAGTATGTGTAGGGCAACATGACGCGTTTTACTTGTCCGCGAATACGCGCTAGTGACCTGCCACACACAGTGCATGTGTTGCCAGTGCAAAAATCTATTAGCCGATGATGTTACTTACTTTACTGCTCGCCTACAGGTGTTTGTTTTTAAAACTACGTCATCGGCAAAGTGATTTGGATATTATAAAAGCGGAAATGCAAACTATATAAAACTGTTTTAATTCAGCTCGCTAGAAGTTTAATTGTAAATTAAAATGAAAAAGTGTGCTTGCTAAATATTACATGGTAATAAGCATATTAGATGAAACACGCACAATCGTGCCGCTGAGCTCGCTCAGCATGCTAGACGCATGAAAATCCCGCTCATGACGTCCAATTTTTGGGCTAAACGTGATTTCTCGCACGCCATGCGCGTGTTAAACACGTCGTGTGGCCTTACACTAAATCAGGCTAAGTACTTATTCAGACCGGGCACAGAAGCAATTATGACTGGATGCTCTTCCTAACATCACCAATGACTTCATATATACTAAGCAAACGTTCTAACCCTTAGACCACCGTTGCTACTCAGAATAAGCTTGCACAATAAAATAATATAATCTTAAATGGGCTGAAATACTAGGCTGTAATATTCCCATAAAAACCACATAGTGTTAGACTCTAAAATGGAGTAAGACAACAAGAAACGTTAAAATTAATTGCGAGCATTTGCCTTATTTTACCATTCAAAAATTTAGCTGCAGTAAAGGAGAAACTTCAATAGCCCGAATTCTTTAACTATCTTTTTGCACAGAGTACGAGCTAAAATCTCAAAAATCACAGTTTACTTTGTTCAAAACATGAGCTTTGCACAATTTTGTTCAATCATTTACCTACGTAATTTGGTCACACCAGCTCAACCTTTTTTAGCAGTCACTGTGAACCAAAGTTAGAATAACTGAAAAGAAAGGAGACAGCAGGGTGAGATGTAAATACTAATCTTGAAAACACCCAGCACATTTTATGGGCAGTGAGTGATCTATTACAGGGTATGAATTTCAACTTTCCTTTTTCACCTAATTCAAGTTCATTGTACACTAAGCTAGTAACTAAAAAAGAACAAAGGCCAAGGGTTAGGTTGAAAGAGGCTAAAGGACATACCTATAGTTAGCTCAGTACTATTCTCTGGTGTGGAAGGTACATTATTACTGATTACAGTTACAGTAAATATGTACGTTTCTCCAGGAGTCAAGTTATTTATAGTAACAGAGCTACCACTTCCACGAGGTACATCTTCCACAGAAGGAGGAGGGGAACATGGAGAGCTACATTTAACTTCTACTCTTACAGAATCCCACACAGTGTTAGGATTACTCCATATTATAATAGCAGTGTTTGTACTACCAGGTGGGGATAACTCTGCTGTTACACTAGTCACAGGGGAAGGAGCTACAAAATGAGAAAAAACTCTCAACATGAATATTAGAGTCAAAAGCTATATTTGCAGTAAACTATAATATTCAGTTGTAATATCATCTTATAGAGCCAAACAAAATGCTGTGTATTACACACAGAAAGTTACCTAATTTAACTGTGTCAAACTCCACCCATCCACTCCGTACAGAGCCAGAAGTAGTGTTCACATAGGCTTGTATAGACACATTATAAACCCTTCCTCTAGTAGCACCTTGCAGAGTGTAAGTTCTCACTCTGGTATCTGGAATATCTAGAGGGGAGTTCCTATCACCACACAACCCTGTATAATATAGAAAATAATAGAGTTAAAAATGTAATACATTGCCAAATAAACACATACGGCCTGCAATGAAGAGAAACATGCATAGGAGATTAGGAGTTATATTATCTGGAAACAGAAGTTGAATTTCTATATAATATACAAAAATAAACCCCAAATTAAAACTAAAATCTTATCTAAAATTGCACAAAATACTGGATGTGATGATTGAATGCTGATTCTACATAGGAAATAACTGACCTAAGTTAAAGTGTTATTAACACAAGCAGGTAGAGTAATCTAGTAATAAACTAGTGATGTCATATCCTGTATATATGAACACTACCCTAGACACTGATCATTGGTCTTGACATCCACTAAGTTTAAACACAAATCAAGAAATTATCTCCAATGCTATTTATATGTTTAAGCCCATTTCCAGGACTTGCATTGTTTATCTTATTGCAGGAAATAAACTGGGCACCTCTTTCCTTTCTTATTGATCATATGCTATAGCCTACATGCTATTTTATAAATGATTGATCATATTATTTACCAATTTTTGGAGACATTTAATATTTTTAAGTTTTGGTTTGGTTGGGGCTACACTTGAACTATAAAGTCTCCCAGATTTAATAGGAAAAACTAAATCTACAGGAATCACTTTCGATAGCTTCAATCACATTCTCATAAAAACTTTCAACTTTTTAACCACTTACTATAACTATATTAGATATTGTCAGTTCAGTATTGAGTATTGAATGTGGGTGTTTTAAAATATGTGGGTATTGAGATTACAAATACATTCTTATTTTATTAGACTACATTGCTATTTTATTTTATGTCATTATAAAAATATATTTACTTTTAATTTAAAATTCTTTCTGCTACTTAGACTTTAATTAAGAATATTTTATCAGGTAAAGAGGCTGGCACTAAAACCTTAATAAACCCACTACAAAATTGGGCAACTTAACAAAGAAACAGATGGAGAGTTATCTTCCCTACAGAAGCATGTCTAAAGTGTTACAACTATGCCAACTGAATACTTTACTTATCAGAGAATCAATATCACTGCATTTCCATTGCTTCAATTGGATCCATACAAATGCTACCATGGCTGGAGTCGTGGTTGCATTTTGCAATAACTTATGTTTTTGGTTTCATTAGATACAACTGTTCCCAAATATTAAATGAAAAATCTATTAGAATAATAGAGAGAGACGCAATAGAGACGCAGTTTATATGTAGTCTGCAGTGTTTATATATACAGTAAAATAATAATAATGATTAGTATCATTGGCAAGTTGCATGCAAAGCTTACTTGAGGTCACTTCTCATTAGCCCAAGTTTCTAGCATTAGTTTGAGTACTAAACTAATGGACAGGGGAATATACAAACTTTCATTCACTAAACCCTGAGAGATAATATGAACCCCTTCCTAGTTATTAACATCTGATGAAAGTGTAGACAATAAATAAGCTTACCTACAGCTGGGATACAGCTTAATCTGAATCCACTGACAACATGTGTATCGTCATATGTCCATTCTAGATTGATGTTCGTACCTGAGAGGTTTGCTCTGGTTGGAACTACATCTGCAGGAACTGTTGGAGCGGCGAAAAAAAGTATTATAAATCTATAATTGATATTTTTCTATTATAAATCCTTAAATGGAACATTACAATGTACTATTTGGTAATATAAAAAGCTCAATATTTTTATATCCTTTTATGTAGTATAAGTGCAATTATAATTTGTGATAAATAAAACAGAAAGAGGCACATACCCATAGTTAGCTCAGTACTATTCTCTGATGTGGAAGGTACATTATTACTGATTACAGTTACAGTAAATATGTACGTTTCTCCAGGAGTCAAATTATTTATAGTAATGGAACTACCACTTCCATGAGGTACATCTTCCACAGAAGGAGGGGAACATGGAGAGCTACATTTAACTTCTACTCTTACAGAATCCCACACAGTGTTAGGAATACTCCATGTTATATTAGCAGTGTTTGTACTATCAGGTGGGGAAAACTCTGCTGTTACATTAGTCACAGGGGAAGGAGCTACAGAGGAAATGGAGAACACACCCTAACTGATAGGAATACAAACACCACAGAAAAGGGTCAGCAGGCACACACCAGTTAGCAAATCATTATATGATTATAAATAAGCATGAAATAATGTTTTGGGTCCCTCACCATTACAAAAAAGAGCCTGATAGTATATAATTTTGAACTGTTCAGGTGAATTTATCTTCTATATTTGCTACATTCAACGCTACGCTATGCTACACTATTACTGCTTCAAAGCATGGCATAGAAGGCGAGTTCGCTGGCGGCTTGAGAGCAGGCACCTTTATTTAGATCTTTTTAGTATTTTTGTACTAATAGTATAAAAAGCTGATACAGCAGCCGGAGACTCGGTAAATGTTTTTCAAAATACATGTGGTTCCTATCACCTTTACCACTCACAACCGATTTAATGTAACAAAAAGGCCATCACTTGTTATCAATTTAATGCCAGATAGAGTGGTGGTAAAGATTAGATAAATAAAAGTGACCTAACATTATGTAGCTGACATATGGTCAGATGAAGAGTTATTCCACAAGAGGAGATAATTTCAGTTTTTTAACTCATATTAGCAACGGTTATAAAAATTATTATTATATTTTACACCACTACATCAAGCAATGTGCAACTGTAAATACCAAAGAAGTGTGAATTAAACAAACCACAATCAAGGCAAGAATTGATGCAATGTCTAAGAAAGTCAACGGATGTATTTAAACAAACTTTAATTGCTTTAGTGAAATTAATTGATATAGGTAATATATTGTATGCCATTAAAATGAGCAGAAGTTTACCAAGTGTAACAAGTACGCAAAAAGGAAACAACACCGAAACGGAATTCAAGCAGCACCAGTGAAGCAGCAACGCTGTAACGGTTGCTTATAAGTTGTGTAAGTCAAGTTTATATTCATGAGAAAAAAATTTCAAACCGAATGTGTTGCTGCCAAATGAGTAAGGTGCCCTCTGTATGACGCATGTGCTACGTTGCTATTTATAACATACAGTTATGTTGGTATCATGTAACACACCTGCAGTGAATGTCACATAATTACTTTCCACGCCATCATCTCCTAAGGTAGAGTTCATATAGTTGAATGACAGAACCCTGACAGTGTACTCAGCTCCAGGTGTGGGCAGGGAGATAGTTTGAGGAGAATTCTGAGTTCTTGTATCAAGACTGTCTTTATACATATCTGAGGTTCCGTTGCTATACTGAACCTGTAAAAAGGAAAGGGGGGCATATATTCTGATATAAACGCATTAGGAGAACACTATGCATTTTGAAAACCAAAGATGTTTTCAGCTGGTTATGCTATAATAATTAAACTTTCCATCCATCAAGATAAATATCTTAGAAGAGAAGCATGTGTTAGACATAACCTCTGTACACATGGCCATACGATGTAGACATGGAGTTATGTTACTCACCATGTAGTAAACACCTGCTTCTGAAGTCCAAGATACAGTGATGGAGTCTGTTTGTGGGTTTGAGACACTTACACCAGTTGCAGCATCTACAAACAGAAATACTCTACTATAAAGCTACAACTTTGCTAACCAATATGTTGGTGTTTTATGTACTTGTAACAGTATGAGTACATGTGTACTTGTAACAGTATGAGTTCATGCATACTTGTAACAGTATGAGTACATGAGTATATACTGTAGGCTATTGTGCTATACACACAACATACCATACTACACTATACAATACAGTATATGCGATACTATACTTTACTGTACTACACTGTACTGTGCTATACCATAAAGTTATGGCCTTGAAACTTGCAAGTGTGGACTTGCTTTCATATAGATATAATACTATCCCTAACTGCATTATACTTTATCACAATGTATTATACCACTTTATTGCAATATATTCTATTTTATTCTATTACACTATATATACTATGCCTAACTGCATTATACTCTATCATAATATGTTACATGTATGCCATATCACAATATATTATACTAACTTGGCATCAAAAATACAGGTTACACTTATTTACATTGGAACACTCACTGGGTGGTGCCAAGGTAGTAGTGGTGGTGGTAGTGCTGGTTGACTGTGCGGATGATGAATAATTCAGAGTTACACACAGAACAATCTGTAAATATAACGCTCAACATCTTTATATATTCATACACTATATTTTACTACATCTAAAAAAAGAAAACTAAAAAGAAGCATGTTAAGATAACTCTGAATAACATTCTATAACTCCTTTCATCAAATAGCACTTTACAAAAGATATCAAAGTCTTAAACGCTAGTTAAATATATGATAGTTATATCTATATAATTGTATATGTCGGATATGTGTATAGGAAATGCAGAAAATTCAAACCCTGAATTCAAATAGCTTTTTAGAGATGTTAGCCACATTCAACCCAGAAATTTCCTAATGCAGACAAACTTCAAATAATAACACATTATGGAAACTATGCTTAACAATTGGTGTGATCTATAAAGAATACTCATATTAGTTACTAACATGCAAAATTACATGCAAGTTTCAAGTTTTACTAAAACTAACTTTGCTAAAAAAACAACCCAGTATTACCATACCACAAGTGTGATGAGGGACTTTGATAGCTCCATATTAAACAGTCCTGTGTAATTCATACTAGTACTTCACCATAGTCAGTCACTCTAAAGAATAGAAATGTCAACATACAATGTTATCTTTACTCTCAACATTTACTGACTCTCCCAACAAGAAGGAAGTTGCTGTTTAGCAGCTTAGCCACTAGCTGAATATCAGCCAATCACATCTTATCACTTAAAATAAAAATGCAATATGCAAACAAATGCCTATATAGTACAGTTACATCATGTATGACTTCTGTAATATTTGTGACCTCAGGTATATGACTTATTATATTTGTGACCTCAGGTATATGACTTATTATATTTGTGACCTCAGGTATATGACTTGTTATATTTGTGACCTCAGGTATATGACTTAGTATATTTGTGACCTCAGGTATATGACTTAGTATATTTGTGACCTCATGTATATGACTTATTATATTTGTGACTTCAGGTATATGACTTGTTATATTTGTGATCTCAGGTATATGACTTGTTATATTTGTGACCTCAGGTATATGACTTATTATATTTGTGACCTCAGGTATATGACTTATTATATTCATGACTTCAGGTATATGACTTGTTATATTTGTGACCTCAGGTATATGACTTATTATATTTGTGACTTCAGGTATATGACTTGTTATATTTGTGATCTCAGGTATATGACTTGTTATATTTGTGACCTCAGGTGTATGACTTATTATATTTGTGACCTCAGGTATATGACTTATTTTATCTGTGACTTCAGGTATATGACTTATTATATTTGTGACTTCAGGTATATGACTTATTATATTTGTGACCTCAGGTATATGACTTATTATATTCGTGACTTCAGGTATATGACTTGTTATATTTGTGACCTCAGGTATATGACTTATTATATTTGTGACTTCAGGTATATGACTTGTTATATTTGTGATCTCAGGTATATGACTTGTTATATTTGTGACCTCAGGTGTATGACTTATTATATTTGTGACCTCAGGTATATGACTTATTATATCTGTGACTTCAGGTATATGACTTATTATATTTGTGACTTCAGGTATATGACTTGTTATATTTGTGATCTCAGGTATATGACTTGTTATATTTGTGACCTCAGGTGTATGACTTATTATATTTGTGACCTTAGGTGTATGACTTATTATATTTGTGACCTCAGGTATATGACTTAGTATATTTGTGACCTCAGGTATATGACTTAGTATATTTGTGAGGAATGTGAAACTGAATGTTGAAAGTAAAATAGAACAACTCCTCATTGTAGAAAACATTTTGAAACTTTTGTTCTATTCTTGTACTTAGTGATCTCCTAATGTAGTAATAAATAGCTTATATGTTAAATGTTTGCACTGTTTACTGCCCACTTTAGAAGAGACGTCAAAATCATTACATATATGTGTATTTACAGCTTCTCGGTAGTTCATGAATTGGATTTACTGTCTCTTGGTTTTCTGTAGACGCCAGGACAATGGCTGAAATTAGTAAATAGACTACTTAAACTTTGTTCACATAAACCCTGGTTTTAGCAATTGTACTATAGACTTATCTTAAAACACTGACCAGCTTAAATGATATTTAATAATAGCTTATAAAAATCTGATCCAAATGAAAAACATGAATTTGTGTTTTATAAGAAACTATTCAATTGGCACCAAGAGCAAGTTAAAATATTTTAACTGTCATTAGCTTAAGCATAAATTCGTCAGTAGTCAGTCAAGTCAGTAGATGAACCTCACAATAACCCCAAGTAAGGCCATGGCTTGTCTAGTTGTAATTATGTCATAAAGCAAACTCTCAGGCCATATAGTTGGTATCGTTTCTTTTTTATTTGATTCACTCAATTTTGAAGGAATCCATAAATGAGTTTCAACACAATTATATTTGCTGCTTTGCCCCCTTAAAAACATTCAATTCAATGCCTAGCAGTCGTAGCTTACAAGGTACATGTTTTATATGATATTGTTCATAATCTTTAAATAATTTACATATAAATGTTGGTGGAGACTAAAGTCTAACAATCAAAAGTTGTATAACATTTATAGAAAAGCAGCTGCAGTTTACGGAGTTGATATAAATACAGGTCATCTTTATTCCAGATAAAACAACAGTTTGAATTTTAGAACAGTGATGAAAGATGACAGAAAATTTCATGTTTACAATCAACAGAAATTAGATACACATAAAATATGCACACATTTTATATAACAAATTAAAAATTTTAGTATAACATACTATATAGTAATATAACATGCAGTAATAAAACGTACAATAATATAATATATAGTAACATAGCTCGCAGCATTTTAATATACCTATTGTAGCAAACAGTAATATAAAACAAAGTAATATAAACTACAGTAGCAACCATTTACAGAATAGTGGGTGTTGAGAATAACATCATAAATAGCAAAAAAACTTAAAATTCAAATGACCGAAAATAAGCTGAAGTTCAATACACAGGTTTGAGTACCAATAATTTACATTTTAAACTCTTTTGACCGAAATATACTGAAGGAAAAATAATCTATTCAAGTCTGCTGCTCTCTCATTGAATTTTTTACAGATTCCTGGGTTATTTGGTGTGTTGATAATAGTTGCTGCTGAATACTTATTTAAAAATTTTTGGGTCGAGTTATGCTAGTATCTACTGTTATGTGAATAAGAGTAAGTACTGTTATGTGAATAAGAGTAAGTATTGCTATATGAATAAGAGTAAGTACTGTTATGTGTGTATATAGCAGTATACGATACCACATACAGCAATTCAATGCCATGCAAGTGCTCTTCACTATTTTAATATACTGATTAGAAGGGGTTAAGATTTCACCGCCCCAACAACTTTCATTATTTCATACTACTGGATACAGAATACAAGACTACAAAGACTAAATATTGAATAATATATTACTATACTACTTATCAACAGACACCGTGACTAGAGCGACTGCTAGACATGTCACAAGTACCTGACAAGCACCTTAGAGTCACTTGCTGATATCTTGTGATCCCAGCATGTAGAGAGGCAATCCAATCAGAATGAAGGACAGAGAGATGACAAAGTACAAGGTTATCTGAAGGTCAAACAGAGCCATCGACATCAGAGTACTGACCATGATGGAGACACAAGTGAGCACTAGTTTGGTTATATTGCTGCTGTGTTTCATTATAATTGATACACAGAATCCTTGCAGGGCCTGAAATACAGCATTACATGTGTGTCACATTTATAAGTACATGAACTGGCAGATACTGCATCAAAGACTATCAAAGAGAATAAACTCACAGTGGTAAATACTATAGTCCAAGAGTAGATGTTGAAACCCTGGAAAAGAGAGAAACTGTTGGTTGAGTTTATAGATTGACGGCCATCTTGCATCTTCCACAGAACTGCGAGGGTGTTAAATGAAACACCTGAAGAGTAGAGGTACATGCTCTGTTTGTGTACGGATACCTGAAATAGATGTAACATGAATGAAACAACTAAAATTAGCAGTACCAGTAGTAGTAGTAGTAGTAGTAGTAGTAGTAGTAGTAGTAGTAGTAGTAGCAGTAGTAGTAGTAGTAGTAGTGGTAGTAGCAACTACAGTAGAGATATATGCCAGTTTGACAATTCCAGAAAGAAAAGTGCCCCAGCTATTCTCAATATTTATTTTCAAAATTGCATATCAGAAACGAATAAATAGACTACAAAAAATGTACAGGTTAAAACACAATAACTGCGGTGAGAACATACAAAGACAAATGTTACAATTTACAGTTGGTAAGGCATTCTGAGACTCACAATACCAGCATTATAGTATGGTGCATGAATAAGATATGAAGAAGAAACAAGCAGAAGAACAAAAACAGCCAAGACTAGATAGCCTATAAACTTAAAAGACCTTATTGCTCCTTCCTCTGAGCCCAATCATAAAATTCTAGATCATAAAAATGTATATAGGCTAAAAATATAGGTAGCTTGACTACGGCGCATAATCAACATCTTGCATTATGTCAAAATCACCAGGGTAATCACAGCGTTAGCAAGTAGTCCATGGCCAGAAAACATGTTAAAGCTTACTAAATTACAGAAAGCTCTTCATTTTTTATAAAAATGTCTATGTTATATTTCGCAGAGGCAAAAAAACGATTTCAAGGTAAAGAACCTTGCACTATAGGACAGCCAATCATGTTGAATGATGGGCAATAAACTGAATATTCACAAGCATATGTAATGAACAGGTGGAGATAACTTTTATCAGTTTATATAAATAACACAACACCACAACTTATTAGAGAGACAACTACCAAATACACGTCATTTCGAGCTCAAACAGAAAATTAAAACAATGAGGGCTGAAAGCAGAGAAAAGCTATTATACATATTTACAGGTAAAATGATTCAGATCAGATTAAAGATTATAAAAACTAATTATTCAAAATTATAAAAACAATTAACCAGTAGGCCTACCTAAGCTGTTGGCACAAAATCAAGATATTTTCTTGTATATCAACCCCTTCGGTCCTTCATATTCGTCAGTTTGTCTTCTTTGTCTCGAAACAGGCATCTCTGTGTCTAATGTGACAGAATTATTTGTTATATTCCCTCATCTTAGGCTATTCATCCTGACTTTAAATTAAATTACAAACTTACAGACACCGGCATCACAAATATTTCTCACTGAAACTGCAGCAGCTTCTAAAATTAACTGATGTTTAGTAACTTTTGCCTTCAACTGATTTATTGAAAAGAGACAAGACAGAGTAAATTGACCTCTGTGAAATTTACTGCAGGATTGTAAAAATTTAAATAAAAAACATTGCTCTTGTACAAAATGAATCTTCAATATTTTTATAATTATAACTTCATAGGCTTGTAAAAGATTATCATAGTCTAAAAATCTGAAACCTACAAGGTTAGGTAAACTTGTATCACTGCGCTTTCATTACTTTGCATTATCCGAATTGATTTTTCATTTGATGTTAGGAAACAGTTGCATCGAATGAAACCACAACATAAGTTAATGCAATTTGCAACTACAAATCCATCCGTACAGATCCATTTGATCCAATAGAAACGTAGTATTACACTTCAATCCTTGTGGGTATTGTATTATGCTTCAATAATATAACTAACAAAACTACTAGATTCAAATTTACTGAAACAATCTTTAAATGAAGCAAGTAGTGAAATCTTACTTTTAATGTTCAATGGGAGAGTCTATTGGCATACTATAATTTAAGATATCTATTCTCACCATTTTTATTTTATTCTGTGCAAGTAATGGGTTCTGCATAGCAGCCAGCTCAATCAGCATCTCCGTTTTACTCTGCAATCAAAGTATTTATATAAATGAAAATAATACATTTAGTTTTGTTGCACTTAGAAAGAAGATGTGATGCATAGAAAATTTCAACGCACATATAAAATAGTTTTATTTCATTATTAGATTAAATAATGATTACAAAACACGTTCTAGAGGCCGATGGCACAATAAAACGGTTAGAAATACTACTTGCAATAATAAGAGTAATTAAAATTAAAATATAATAGTAACTAAAATATTCACAAGGCACTAAAGAAGACAACTTGTAAAATGTCAACCCATCATTTGTTTATCACTAAAACTATGTATAGTAGCAGACATGCGAATGAACTCTTTTATTCAGGAGATGTTGTTGAGAAATGGAAAAAGGCAAGAAATCAAAGGAGACTAAAGATTATACGATGGGCAGAGCAATACTGATACAGAATAAAGAAGAAAAGTACTGGCCTAGCATTATGTTTGAATAATTAAAGAAATAATGTGAAATGAAAAATATCTTTCAATTCTAAATGTGAACGAACAAACATAGCTTAGAAGAAATGTTATTAAATGTTATTAGACCTAGCATGTGGTCTTGTGACATTGAGAGATAAAATATATAAGTAAAAGCATTGTTAATAAATATGAAGATTTCCAAGAAAGTATTGATCTTATGCTTCGATACCCCTAAAACCCCCTTATACTTATGAAACGGGGATGGGCAAATATTTTTGAAATTGGGCCAGATCTCAAGATTTAATGCGTAAGGTACAATGATGCATTTCCAATTGCAAATATAATTTCTTCTTTTAGTTTCCTAGGCTAAAAGTATAAATTGCAGATTGTAGATGCAGAATACAAAAGCTGACAGTTTATTAATTTAACAAGTTGTGTATAGTTCACTAAGCAAGAAAGCAGCAAATAATTTATAGGGTCTACTTTAATTAGTGAGAAGTATGAAAAACACTTTTAGTAGCCATAATAGCACTAATGTCACTGCTAGTAATGGGTTCACATGTAGCTACTTAAAGCAAATCTTGCAAGATGCTCATTGGTGAGCTAGCTGTGTTCTATTACTATTTTTATATGGTTCATGCAAGAAAACATGCATTCACATTTATAAACATAACCAGATATGCTCAGTACACTTAGTCCCAGTTTAGCTAGTGCAGAGTCTTTTTCACTGGTAACTGGTGAAGTGTAGAAGCTCACTGTTGTTGTTGCAGCAACATCACATAACCCAAGTTGTAATGCTGTTATACTCATGCTCACTGAAGCTTGATTATTAGTTTCAGCAATTATAAATTGGGCAGAATTTTTTCATAAGTCATGTTCATGATTGGCCAGTGTTGCTTAGTACACACATTTTGGGAATGATTAAGAAACCAATAAAATTATTAGAATTGCTAGTGATTGGCTGGGGGCCTGATTAAAACAGTAGGAAGGCCTGATGTGGCCCGCGGCGCCATTTGCCTATCCCTGTTATAAAACCTCATTTTCAAGACACATATCTACATTTTCATTATATCTACTTGCAGGTCGGTTCTAAGCGAATAATCGCTAGATGGAATAATTCATCCTAAGTTCTCATGCCAAGAGTAAAATATATCACCTATGAGTTATGAGTGCTTCACTGCGTAGTTCCTCCATATTTCCTTCCCTTAGAAGGTTGTTGGGTGCTTCACCTCCCCTTTGACTATGATTTTCCAAGTATTGGGAGGCTTCCCAGACTACTCCTGCTGCTTAAGGCTTAAATTCTCGCATATCTACTAATCGAGGGAAATTTTAAGGGGCTACGTAGATTACACACAATTCCCACTCAGTGAATCAGACTGTACCTGCGGACTTATCAGTTCTTGCAAGGATACCTGTGAGATATCTACAGGTGAACCCAGCATAAAATCAGCAAGGGTCACTATCCGGTTAATAGTCTGCCAGGATACTCACAAGGGGGCTAGTGTTTAACCAACTGTTGTGCCTGGCGCAGATACTTCATTGCTTTCTCAACAAGGTTGGCTGCACGAAGCTCTTGGTTCACACCGGCGTCCTGTTTGCAAAGCTCTGCACATTTATCAGCAAATCCCTAGAATTTCAAGTCATGCAACTCTCGATCACAAGTTTTCAGTTTGCCACTTAATCAGGAAGAAGGACATCGTGTTATTGAGATTCATCTCCAAAAATGGTGCATCTTCACCTAGCCTTGGCCTTTTTGCTACTGTCAACAAGTACAAAACGGAGTTACTACGGCCAGTGCCTCTATCTGCTCCCACAGCATCTGGCAGTCTTTGCTTGGCTGCAGAGAGAGAACTGTTTTGAGTGCATGTCTTCAAGGGTCTACTGTTGTTTTGCACACCAGTCATTTCATATACAAAATGGTCATTTTGTACACAAACTGCTATCCATTTCTTACACAAACTGAAGAATTAATTCACTGGATAACCATTTGAAGGATACTAGTTCACTTGTTTATAGCACTCTAGCTCTCTCTTTCCCAGCATGTTTTTTGAAAAAAAAATCATTGACCATCACTATGTGCTACCATCTACTGATAATGTCTAAACCAAACGAGCAGTCCTTCCCCTAACATCCACAATAAAAAATACCTACCTATGCGGCAAAATAAAATGTACAAATTACTATTACTTGTGAGCAGCATTGTGTGACTTATACAATGAGAATGTACATAGAATAATAAATAAATATAAAAATACATATTTTAGGTAGTTTATATTGATGCGTAGGAAACAACCGATCAGATATATACGAAAAGACCTAAAAAGTGGGTACGAAACAATTTGCGTGCGAATTGGCTTGCGCCCGTCTCCAAGGTGGGACCCTATTTAGCACAGGAGCGACAGAAATTAGTGGAACAACTTTCAACAATATAAATAGTGTTAACTTTCATTCGTCTTCTGCATGTCAGTAGTATCACGTGATAGATAGTGTTGGGTGGCTTTAGCACAACTATAAACATAATTAGTAGGCTAATTTTCCTAGCTAATAATACTAATACTCATACTTTACTAATTAGAAATTTAATTATTTAGTAACTTTCTAGTTCTACTACTAAAAGTAAGACTTAGAGTAAAAGAAACAGTAAGTATAATAGCTATAGTAATATTTATACTTATAGTAAGTAAATACTAATAGTAATACAGCAACACTAATTAGTAACTGGTAAGTCAAAGTGACTATGAGTAATACTAATAGTAATAGTAATAATAATACTAATAGTAATAGTCATAGTGATTTAATCACATGATTCATTTTTATTAAATTTATTTATTATATTTTCATTACAAATCATAGCAACAACAATTTATCAACATACTCTATGAAAACCATCTGACCCAGGTTATTGAAGAGCAAACACACACATTCGGTAACACCCTAGACATTATCTGTACCAGTGACACCTCCATGATAGATTCTATAAATGTAATTAGGCCGGGGCTCAGTGATCATTACATCATTATAGTTAAACTGCTAATTGAAAACCCACCTTCCCAAGACGTTATCCACATAAATCATAAAGACATTCTCATCTGATGTCATTAAATTTAGAAACTATATGAGCTATGCATGTGAAAAGTTTTCACAGATGGATAATGTCCAGCAGATGTGGGATACTTTCTCTGTCGCCTTCAAAAAAGCTATTGAAATATCTGTACCAAAAAAGACCATAAAAATAAAAAACAGTGGCCAACCACCTTGGTTTTCTAAAGAGGCTAAGAAACTTCATGACATGCAGATGTCATTATATAGAAAATTCAAGAGAACAAATAACCCATACTTTTTGCAGAGGTACCAACAGCAAAGGAGAAACAATAAAAAAGCCTTCAAGGTAATCAAGAAGGAATACATAGTGAACAAAGTCTGTAAGCCTCTGCTAAAAGGAAAAGCAAACCCTTTTACAAGCATCTGCGACACAAACGGAAGTGCTAACATCCGCTTACAAGTATTAAAATCAAAAACGGTAATATAACTACAGACAGTCTGGAATGTGCAGAAACTCTAAATAGCTATTTTCATAGCCTGTTCTGCGTTGATGAAGCCATTACTGATCTGCCCCTTCTCTCTACTAATAGCAGGACTCTTGAGATCAACCCTGAAGGAGTCAAGCAATTAATTTATGATCTGAAGAACAATAAATCTCCAGGACCTGACCAGATACGAAGGTGTGAGCTTTTAATAGACTCTGGTAGCCCAGTATCTTACATATGTCTTTCAGGCCTCAATAAACTCCGGAGTGCTTCCAGCACAATGGAGAACTGCTAATGTGACACCAGTCCACAAAAAAGGTGCCAAAGACGAGCCATCAAACTATCGCCCATTCTCTCTCACCAGCATCCTCTGTAAAATGTTAGAACACATTGTCCTACATTATCTAAACAAATTACTTGACAGCATGCTCTACAACAGACAGCATGGTTTCAGGAAAGGCTTAGGCTGTGAAACTCAGCTTTGCGCTACCTACCACGACATAGAAAAATCTGTGGAGCATGGTCATGTTATTCATGGCATAGTCCTTGATTTCCGTAAGGCACTTGATAAGGGCCCCCACACTCTACTCATGCAAAAAGTTCGTTGTATTGATGGCATTAACCCAAGCATAGCAAATTGGGTCCAAGGGTTCCTAACAAAAAGAAGTCAGAGAACTGCCATACGCGGTGTGTTATCATCAGATCTCCCTGTCTCCTCGGGGGTGCCACAGGGTTCAGTACTAGGGCCAACCTTGTTTCTTGTATACATAAATGACCTACCACAAGTGATAACATACAAAGTGAGTCTCTATGCCAATGACACCCTGATTTATGCTGCTGTGAATAGCAATGAGGACAAGCAGCTTTTTCAGACAAATATAGATGCTTTACATAAGTGGTCCATGAAATGGAAAATGCCTTTCAACACGGAAAAGTGTGAGGTAATCATCTTTAGCAAAGCCCTAAAGGCATATCCAGTGTTCAACCCCAGCTATGCACTTGGAACTCCGCTCAAATGCAGACAGGAGATCAAATATCTTGGCATAATTCTGCAGTCCAACTTAAAATTTGAGCAACATATTACATCTAAGATAAAAAGTGCCTCCAAGGTCCTAGGTTGCATAAAATACTAGCTTTATGAAGCCCCTTCCAATAGCAAACTACTCGCATAAACCAGTTTCTGCCGGCCAATTCTAGAATACGGCGATACTCTTTGGGACCCAGTGGATTCAGCTAATATTGATGCCTTAGAGCGTGTACAGTCCCAAGCAATCAGGTTCATTAACAATATCAAAGGAAGACAAGGCATCTCAGAAGCTTGAAATAAACTTGAACTACAACTTCTCAAAGACCGAAGAAAAACACATAGGTTGTCACTGTTAATGAGAATGCTCTCAGATGAATCTAAACACCGAACCTTAGCCTCAGCTTATGATGAACTGACTGAAAATAAAAACAAGTACACTACGTATACGCGAGCTGCACAGAGAGGTGAGCCAACATCTATCTATGCTGCAAGCAAGGTCTATTTTAACAGTTTTCTCCCACTCAGTGTGAGAGATCTGAAGCTAAGGTCAACTAACCCACAACAATAAACAGCTATACGCTGCTATACTAACTCATACTGACACTTATCACTAACCAAAGAGGCGCTCCACGTTTGCACCATAACGGTGACATTGAGTGTTCTATCGTCTACGAGGTGAGTTACGAGGTGAGTTAGGACTCTTACTCAGAGTCACCTCTCACTGTCAATGTCCTCTCTCACTCAGAGTCAATGAGTGGGGCTGTGAGTCAGGCACTGCTACATGTAGAGTCACTAAGACGGAGTCAGAGTGACAATGACTGTGAGTTAGTATAGCTTATTAACTTCAAGTATAACTATAACACCAACTGGCAACTGGAGAAAAAAATTATAATATTAATAATAATTATAATAATTTAATTTAAAACAGTTCTAATTTTTGCAACAAAAAATTGAATCGTCTTGTCATGGTTGAAACTTTTTTTAAATTTAGTAGTAATTAATAAACTAAAACTAGTATGAGTAAATCACTAGCACTACATGTATTAGTATCACTATCACTATACTCGTACTGCCTAAAGTAAAAGACCAAAGAGTTCGTAAGAGATCAACACTGTAACCACGGCTTGTGAAGTGCTTATACTTATAGCATAGGCGACTTGCGTACGCTCCGTAAGGGTGGGCGTATTTGATCACATTAAAAAAATAGGCATTTTAGCATTGAACTAGAACTATTTTTCAGTTCATGGCAATGTAGGAAGCGATTGAACCTCAATAACCTTGGCATTTACATCAATCATACCGATTTCTGATTTGACGGACGTATTTGAGAGAATCAAATGATTATAACTATAAGACATAATTGACGAGGACAGTCGCTTATTCTTCTAGGGAGTGGTTGATGTACTTTGAGTTTGTAGAGAGGCGTTTCTTTTTTCAAAGTTTGATATTGGCTCCATAGTTATATAGTTTAATATTACTATAAAGTTAAAATATTAGTATGTAATATAGCAGTTCCTACCACTATCAGTATCAGTGTTAGTGTATTACTCTATTACTATTTGAGTATTACTAATTTTACTTATAGTTATTACTATTAGTTATTAGTATAAGTATTACTATTAGACTTAGTATTACTCAGTATTAGTATTACTGTTAATACTATCATTATGATTACACTCATTATCATTATGGTTACCGTTATGGTGATCAAATGCTTTAAGTTTAAGTTTATAAAATTAAATTATAATAATAATTACATCAATGTGAATATAAATATCACTGACTGATTGACATTATTATTATCAAATAATATTATCCAATTCAATATGAATAAGTATTAGTATAACTTTATATCAATATAAATATGAATGTGATGATATTCATATTGATATTGAATTTGATATTAATATGATTATTAAATACTAATACTGAATAGTTACTGTTAGTGTTGCGACTAAAAGTAAAACTAGAAGTAGATATTGAATTTTAAATTTGAATATCTACTTCTAGTTCTATTCGCAACAGTACGGTAAACTCTAAGTATAAGTATCAGTATGGCAGTATAGTAATACACCATATCAATATGACATATACAGTATACTGTATAGTATATGATATACTATATCAGTATATGTCATATGGTGTATTACTATTAATAATAATATTATAATAAATATTGAAAAATAATAATAATATAACTTTTTTTAATTGTTATATTAAATTTCATTTTTAGATTAAATACAGTTTCAATTTGAAAAGTTAATGTTATGATACTGATAGCCAAAGTGAATTATAATTACAACGATGATCACCATAATTATAATTGATCTTAATCATAATTATAATCAATATGAGTATTAATATTACAATTATTGTTATAGTTTAATAACCTACAATAAAATTAAGTGAAACACAATAACTGAATAAGTATGATATTTATTAACATCATCATTTATCCATCACCATTGTGATTGCCTTTAACTTTAAGATCTAACAATGGCTCTGGAGCCACTTGGTATATTCCAACTTTAACTCAATAAAAATATCAACTTATAATTGTAAAATGTAAGGTCTTAATTTTAGTAAACTATAAGTATGACCATAAGTCTAACCAAAAACAAATTACAAGCACTAGCAAAGTAGTAAAATTACTACTACTAGTACTGTTACTAGTGTTAATAGTAGGCATAGTACTAGTAATAGTACAGATACTGGTTGTGGTACCTACTAGTACGTCTAGTGATAATGAAAGGTAATACCAATACTAATAGTAATACTATTAGTGTTACTACTATTACTATCGCTACTAGTAGTATAAGCGCTACTATTACTAATATAGTTGTAGTAGCGCCACTACTACTACTACTACTACTACTATAGTTGAAATAACAATACTACTACTAGTACCATTAGCCTTACTAGTATTGATAATAAAAGTAGTAACACTGATAGTATTACTATTAGTATTGGTAATACAGTATTACCTATCATTATCACTATGAGTATGAGTAGGTACTGCTACTACTTTGGTACTACTATAGTACTAGGACCACTACAGCTACTGCTGATAGTGCACACTAGTCTAGATTGAGTTTGCCTAGTACTAATAAAAAGTTAGAATAAAGCTTGTACTAATATTACTATCAGTAGTACATGATCACAGAAAAATTGACCGTGAAATAGGTATCGCTATCAGTGTTAGTACTAAATTTACTGTTTTTTTAGACTTGTTTCTTACTTTTTTTAACTAAGACTAAGAATGATTATTATAATTACTAATTTAGTGTTTTTGCTAATTTGTGAAGACTAATTCTGAGTAAACCTAATATAAGCATTACTCATTTTACTGTTACCATAAGAAATAAGTGAAGTTTTATCAATAGTATTTACCAATATAAATATGTGATAGGTCTTGAATCACAGTAGCTATGGGTAAATCATATTAAATTTGGTTATTACTTTTACTATTGTTGTCCAATACTAATAGTAATACCAATAGCCATAGAAATATCAGTTTATCACTATGTGAGTTAATATTACTATTTCTATAAGTATAACTAGTAATCTTTTCAAAAGATAGCTATCACTATGGGTACCAGTACAGGTATGACTATAACTATTACTATCATTGATATCAATGAATATAGTTATGGTGGGGGTATAAGTAATATATACTTATGCTCATGAGTGCCAATACTTGGGTCAGAGTGATTATAACAATGACACCTACTTTATGAAAATAAGTTTAGCTGTTTTTTGTCGATAATATTTATTTAGCTCCAGCTTTTATTGCAACAAAATCATGCATCAATCTCAGAGAACTATAAGAAAAATTTAAATCTCTCTGCTAGTATAGATTTGCAAGTAGCAACCAAAATCTTTCAAAACTTGACTGCTGAGTGCCAATTTGTAAATAAGATTTTTTGCTTTTCAAAAAGTTCTACTGTAGCTTTACATGTAACTGTTATGTAAATGTGAGTTTACATATGTTGACAAAACTCATTTGCTAATTTCAACTGCAATAAGACTCATCATTTAAATTAGCTTCTTTCAGATGTATTTTGTACAACTGTCAAGATTTATGTTGGTTTTTATAATGAAAATTTATTCATTGTTTTAACTGATATTAACATTTAAGATATATTTATACTGATTAGGATTTTGAAGTTTTGATATGTGCCTTGAAACGTTTATTTGAATTTAATATGATTCTTACGTGCAACTAATTAATTAAGTGCAGTTTATGCTGTTAAGAAAGAATAATTTTAAAGTGAAGATTTATAATTCCATGATTTGACATACTCAAGGAATATTATTTTTATAATATTAAATATCTCTTTAGCACTTGTCTGCACAGTCATACATCATTTTCTACTAGCTGTGAGCTACAAACCAGATACACAAGTCTTTAGAGCAAAAGCACTCATTGTTTAAGATTAAACTGAAATTATCACTCAAAAAGTTGTGGGGTCAATATTACATTATATTTCAAAATAATTGAATTTATAAAGTAAGTTAAAATTATTTTTAAACTTCGGTCAAAAAATATTTAATAAGCACTACTAATAGGAGTATAGCTTGTCTTGTAGGCTGATTACAAAGTTAGTAGTAACTAGTAATGGTAAATGATAAACAAGTTCTGTGGCTGATTAGTTTGTTCTGATTGCGTCAAATCATTATCAGAGTGCTTACAGGGAACCTGGAAAGCCTAAAACTTCCTCCTTTTATACGTATCCCTGGCTTTATTACAAACACTGGCCATTGTATAAAGTTATACCCTTATCTTGTAGGCTGTATGACTGCAGTAGTAATGTTAAGCATATTGCTTGAAGAATTTTAATAATTTCTAGTGAAACTTTTATTTTAATGTGCCACAAAGCATTGATTCCAACAAGTACTGCCTGTTAGGGCTGCTACTTAAATTATTCTATGAAACATGTTGAACCATATGAAACTTGGTTTGTAAATCATTGCTTTCACAGTGAATAGCTCTTCAAATCACATTTCATATTTAGGTAGAATTTTTAGTCTCTTATCTCTGCTCTGTCCTGTTTGGTATAGCAGGCATTTTTAGTCTCTTATATATAGCTAATATATAGATTAATTGTTTAGAATACACTTTAGGGAATAATATAGAGCTACCCTTTCGCCATAAAATGGTGAAAATGTGAAGTTATGCCAATACTGTAATCACTAATATTATGTTTATTTAAAATGAACAGCACAGCTACGCTGGACTTCTATTTATACTATCAGTTTGAGATTTCTTCTTATAGCAGCTTACCATTTGTATATTTTCTTTAGCGGTTATTTAGAAAATTTATAATAAGAATTGGATTCCAAAAATATTTAAACAATCGATAGCATTAACTAATTTTTAGCTATTTACATAGAGTAGACCTCTGTTTTTTAAATGTGTTTGAGATATGCTCAGGTAGTAACCAGGGAAACACCTAAATTATAGCAGTTACAATACTGCACTCTGTGATTATAGATCTTGTAGTAAACAATTAGTCATGAAATCATTATCTCTGGCATCTCATCAAATCTTGGGCATGTTTATTTGGCATGTTCTTCATATTCTCCACACAAATAGCATTTATTATATCATAATATCAACAGTTTCTATAACCATATTAAATTGAAGACTATCTTCAAGTATTCCAGAGTTCACATTCAATCAATCATGATGGAGGTCTCTACAAACATGTACATGCATAGTTGTTGCTGAAGTATGTGTTGCTCAAATTAGATAATATTGAATACTAACTTAAGTATTTAGGTGATTAATAGACAAAGTAACATTTAACCAATCATAGTTGAGGTCTTTGATAGTCTGTTCTGCCCAGCTATTTGTAGTTTATTTGTTGACCTAACTTGTCTGCCCAAAATATGAAACACAGTTTTGTCAAACCAGTCAATTGTTCTAACATTATTTGGGGGGTTAAGTTTGGAATAACATAAGCACAGTATGTCATAGGTACTCCTAAAAATCTGCAGAGAAATAATCTTGTGTGACTTTAAAGAGAATTTATACTCCTCTTTACCTGTAAACTACTAGGATGATTCTAATGGGGCTTTTCTTACATTTGAGACATGGTAGTCGTATTATCTTTTACCTACAATTCAAGCTTTTTTTAGTTAAACCAACTTATGATTCAGCATAGAAGGCAAATGTGACAAGTTTTTTAACAGTTAGAATTGTGACACTGGTTTTTTTGAAAAATGCAATACCCAGGTCTGTGTACCACAGGGAAGCAGCATTCGGGGAACAGTTTTGTGCTAATATTATGGTTTTGGCACCTGCATACACGTTTAACCTTATGACATTTCACCTTGGTTTTAGTTATGTTTTTTTCTAGTTCAGGCATATCATCATTGTATATCATTAAACTGACTTTGTTCTATAAATACCAGGCAGCAGTGTCTAAGTTTAGTCACACAGAATCCAGCTAGTGTACATCATAACAGAGATGGATGGCGCATTGAAACTCTTTAATACTCACAACACTGCCAAACTTTCTCTTGGCTATTCATTATTTTATAAACTTGTAAGAACTTGTCACAAGATTGCTTGTAGCAGATATATGTTCACCAGATGTTATATTGTATACACTAGCATTCTCACCTCCAGTGAAAATCATTTATATGTCCAACAGTTGTATGTTATGATTTATCATGTTTCTTCTAAGTAGAGCTCTATCCCCTCATTCACACTTTGCTGTATCATAGGCGATAACATAAAATATCAGCCATTTTTACAAATGTCTGAGCTTCTTGTGCAGGTTGCGATCAAGCTCCCATTGGACAAGAACACATTCACGTCAATTCATTGGATATAAATTTCCAATGAGGTGCCATAGCTTGACCCAATAGCACACTTTGAGAATTTCACATTAAAAATGGCTGACATTTTACATTGCGCCTACGGCAAAGTGTGAATGGGGGGTTCCAGTTAACTGGTTGACTTTAATTTTAATTGGCTAGGAATCATTGTATTATAATTTAAACAGTTCTTCCAACTTGACAAATCTAATGATGTTAGAAATATGTGCAAGCTAAGTGCATGTAGAAGGTAACTGATATCTGAGCCTATCTGACCTAGCATCTTCAATCTGAAAGACAATTGACTAACTTGCAATATAAGAAATAAACTAATGTCATAAGTGTACATAATAATATGTTGTATAGGAGACTTGCTCTTAACATTAATAGTAATTTAATACTTGAACTGGTAGCTGAACTTCCTTGTAGCTATGGTGTTGATTTGATTAACCTTTATATTGCCTTATTTCCAAGATAAACAAGATAAAAAATGGCTCTCAAGTTTGCCTTAGCTTGTATAAATATCACAATAACGTAGAGCCATCATGTTTCCTGTACACTGTTTTCTTTGCAGTAAGGTTTACAGCTATTGCTTTTATTGGCATATGGCTGTCACTTGATTGGTTTTTTACCTACATATAAACTGGTTTAGTAAGCTATTTCTTGGACTACAAGACCTATAAGTGTAATTGCAGTGCCTAGTACAAACTAAAATAATAAAAATGAAACTAAACTAGTGTTTTACCATCCTGTGCACCCAGACACTTTGCTGTTAAGCATTGGTAAACAACTAACCTTGGACATCCCTATATATTTTATTCTAAAACTTTATTTTCTGATCATAACTTAACCCTTGTTTCCAGTTGCTGCGAGCTGTTTGTATGTAGCCACTAGGGGGCAGGAGCTGATTTAGAGGGTGTTGTATTTGAACTGTTTATCTTATCTACACTTTATCCTATTACCTCAACTTTACTGCTGATAGTCAGCAATTATCTGCCTAATTTGTGAACACTGTTATCCCCCTTTTAGCTTCTGACTTGTTGAAAGGTCCATATTTTGCCTAATCATATTTAGCATATAATTTTACTTGATCATCTGTACAACACTATCTTCTAATCTCAAAGATGACTTCGTTTGATTGGCTGATATTTAGCGAGTGGCTTAGCTACTAAATGCATACTTCCTTCTTGTCAGGAGAGTGAGTAAATGTTGAGAATAAAGATAACATCGAGTGTTGACATTTCTATTCTTTAGAGTGACTGACTATGGTGAAGTACTAGTATGAATAACACAGGACTGTTGAACATGGAGCTAACAAAGTCTCTCATCACACTTGTGGTATGGTAATACTGTACTGTATTCTAGAGTTTACTATCAGATATAGTCACCAGATGTATGTGTGGTGTTGCCAACCCATTTAGTATTTCCTCATTTAGTTATAAGGGGAAGTAGTAGTTTTAAGGTGATGTTATGTCACCCCTCCACCTAACTCCACCCATGAATAATAGATACTGAAGCTACTGTATAATTTTACCAGATGTGCAACTGAGAAGCATCAGAAAAGTAAAGCTTCTATGGTTCTCTGGGAATTGCATTTGGAAGTTTGTGATTTTGTCAAAATTAGCTAGTTTGTTTTATATTTCACAGACTGTACTCTGTTAAACTGAACATGTAGGCCTGTCATAGCTGAGGGTGAAGATGCTGTGTGTTTAAACTGCAATCTATTACATTGATAGTCATTCAATAGTAGAAACACAAATGTAGAGCTATGAACATCTTTTATCTCAACAATACAGCCTTGTTTAAAACCTTTTCAACTACTTTTGAACTGCTCACAATAGAAGGTTTTTATTCCTATACAACTCTTACATTCAAAGGATCAATGACTAGGAACACTAGGTTGTGTGCCTTGCTAAGACAGGTGTACTGGAACCCATGTGTCTGTCTGCTGCCCAGCAGGTGTATAGCCAGGGTGCCTAAAACTAAAGTTGTCCATTTAGTTGCGGCGGGAGGGGTGAGATTTTAATAGCCTAAGCTCTTCAATTTTCATGTTAAAGTTTTTTTTTGTTGGTTGAATTTTTGGTAGGAGCATAGCTTGTTTTGCTACGTTTCTAATCTAGAACACAGGCTTTTCTCAATTCCTCCATTACTGTATACTTACCTCCTTCATATAGGAAGTCCATTTGTTGTTGGCCAAGCTTTTCCAAACCAAAGCAAGTTGCATTAAAGCCACTCTTTCTACTGATACTACAGAACATTCTGAATTTAGCATGAAAATATTATTCTTTAGCCATAAGCTTTGAATTCACAAATTATATTTTTATGTGGGATCTTGGCCCCTTGCAGGTCTTCCACTCACCTGATACATGCTTGTCATAAGAGGTTAATTTTAAACCTGCCATCCACTAGTAAAGGTCCAGCCTTTGATATTGTGTTTACAAATATTTTCATATTCTGCTTTTATTTCTTAGCAAAGGTAATATTTTTTGTAATATTATATAAACAAATACATGAGTGAACATCAAGACAGCTAGAGCCCCAGCTGGTTGGAACTCTGACTGGGTAGAGATAACATCTGTGAAGGCATATATATAAGCTGGTCTCTTTAATTACTTTATATAATGTGTTTTTAGAAATTGGTTTAACTTTCGAATCTCATTTTTGAAATTAAAATTTTGTTAGTTGTAAGGTGTTTACTGCAGAGGTATAAAGAAAGCATTAACTGGTATATCGACCAGTTGCTGTTCACCTTTATCTCTATATGTGATGTTGGTAGATTCCTTAAGGTGGAGTAATAGAGCTAACCTAAGTTCTTCAAATTTCTTTAAAGATTTTGATTTGGGGCGGGTGGAAATTTTTTCGAGAACATAACTTCTTTTGCTACATTTCCAGTCTAGAACACAGGCTTTTCTCAATTTCTTCATCATTGTACCTACCTCAGTAGGTTTGTGAGCTTGTCTACCACTGCATTCTCCACCATGTACTTCTATGTAACTCAAGTTCCTGGTGAGATAAGACTAGCCCTCCTTGTGTTTGCAGCTCCAAAGAGAAGTTTTGCATCAAATTTACATTTATTGTATTTATTGTATTTCTTATCAAAACTTGTTACATATTCATTTATGAATATATCCAACACACACATTACTAGGTACTTTCTTTTGTGTTGAGAGATGATATTTGAAGTAGATTATTATAAATTTGTTTTCAGCATTATCCTAACATGTTTCTTTTTATGCTTAGGTGTAATTAACTATGCTGTGTGAATAATATATAGATATGTAGAGTGTGTATATGTGTACATGTGCTATTTGATGCCCCTTTTTAGTTTTCCCTCTTTAGATGTAGTGAAATATACTTTATAAGTATATAAATATGTAGAGTTTGTATATTTACAGGTTGTACTGTGTGTGACTCTGAGTTTTCCAACACCTGGAGATGCAGCAGAGAGCTCAACTGTTTCACCAACTGATACCTCCACCAACATTGTTACCACCACATCTACCAACACAGCTACCAATGCACCCGCAACTGCTACATCCTCAACTGCTGCATCCTCAACTACTACTACCACACTCACCACTACTACTACCACACCCACCACTACTACCTTGGCATCACCCAGTGAGTATTTTACTTTAAAGAAATGTAACCTGTATTCTTGAAGCTGCTAATCTATCTGAATTCCTCTACACACTTAGATATCTCAAGACCAGAATTTTACGGTTATAAAAACCTCTTCTTTCCCTCCGTTGAAATTAGTTGAATATAACTTGCAGTAACTGTTAAAATACTGCTGGTGACTGACAAATATACCTAAGAGAGAGAAAGAGCACAATTCCACGCACATGTACATATAGTGTGTGATATAAGAGCTAATCTCACAGTATTATGGAGGAATTGTCAAACCTGCTCTGCTATGTTATCACACAGCCATGTTTCTAACGAACTTCATGTATTCTGAGCATTATTTACTCCATCTACTCCATGCAAGTACACATGTACTCGTACTGTTATACGTACACATGTACTCATACTGTTACAAGTACACATGTACTCATACTGTTACAAGTACACATGTACTCATACTGTTACAAGTACACATGTACTCGTACTGTTACAAGTACACATGTACTCATACTGTTACAAGTACACATGTACTCATACTGTTACAAGTACACATGTACTCGTACTGTTACAAGTACACATGTACTCATACTGTTACAAGTACATAACACACCAACATATTGGTCAGCAAAGTTGTAGCTTCATAGTAAAGTATTTCTGTTTGTAGATGCTGCAACTGATGTAAGTGTCTCAAACCCACAAACAGACTCCATCACTGTATCTTGGACTACAGAAGCAGGTGTTTACTACATGGTGAGTAACACAACTCCATGTTTACATGGTATGGCCATGTGTACAGAAAGATTATGTCTAACACATGGTTTTCTTCTAAGATATTTATCTTGATGGATAGAAAATTTAATTATAAAGACTAAACAGCTAAAAATATCTTTGGTTTTCAAAATTCACAGTTTTCTCTCAATGTGTTTATATTGGAGCAAATCTTCCCCTCCCTTTCTTCCAGGTTCAGTATAGCAATGGAACCTCAGTTATGTATGAAGACAGTCTTGATACAAGAAATCAGACTTCTCCTCAAAATATCTCCCTGCCCACACCTGGAGCTGAGTACACTGTCAGGGTTCTGTCATTCAACTATATGAACTCTACCACAGGAGATGATGGTGTGGAAAGTAACAATGTGACATTCACTGCAGGTGTGTTACATGATACCAACATAACTGTATGTTATTAATAACAACGTAGCGCATGCGTCATACGAAGAGTTCTTAGCTCATTCGGCAGCAGAGCATTCAAACTGAAAAATATTCTCGGAGAATATAAACTCGACGCAACCTTTAGGCAACCGCGCTGCCTTCAGCTACAGCTGCTGTTACCACTGGTGCTGCTTGAATTTCTGTTTCGGTGTTTTAACCTCATTATGGTTTCTTTCTGCTTGAATTGCTACACTTTTGCCGCCTTACCAAGTATTTAGTTACATACAAAATATTACATATATCGATTGATTTACTAGAGCATCAAACTCTGCGTAGACACATTTCTTGAATTTTTCAAAAAGTGTAGCAATTCCTGCCCTGTGTGTATATTTTATATGATTGTGGTTTGTTTGGATAACACTTCCCTGGTGTTTACTATTCCACATTGCTTTACGGTTTTGGTATAAGATTTAACTCATGTGTTGGTCTAATCATATATTCATTTCAATCAGTTTCATGCTTATTTATAATCATATAATGATTTGCTAACTGGTGTGTGCCTGCTGACCCCCTTCTGTGGTGTTTGTGTTCCTATCAGTTAGGGTGTGTTATCCATTTCCTCTGTAGTTCCTTCCCCTGTGACTAGTGTAACAGCAGAGTTATCCCCACCTGGTAGTACAAACACTGCTAATATAAAATGGAGTAATCCTAACACTGTGTGGGATTCTGTAAAAGTAGAAGTTAAATGTAGCTCTCCATGTTCCCCTCCTTCTGTGGACGATGTATCTGGAAATGATAGTTCCGTTACTATAAATAACTTGACTCCTGGAGAAACATACACATTTACTGTAACTGTAATCAGTAATAATGTACATTCCACACCAGAGAATAGTGATGAGTTAACTATGGGTATGTGCCTCTTTCTGTTTTATTTATCACACTTGTAGTTCTACTTGTACTATAATATTATATGTAAATATTGAGTTTTTTATATTATCAAACAACACATCGTAATGTTCTATTTAGGCAAATGTAATAAAAAATATCTTGATGTGTTATTTTTCTTGCTCCAATAGTTCCTGCAAATGTAGTTCCAACCGGAGCAAACCCCTCAGGTACAAACATCATTCTAGAATGGACATATAATGGTACACACGTTGTCAGTGGATTCAGGTTAAGCTGTATGCCAGCTGTAGGTAAGATTATTTGTTGTCTACACTTTCATCAGACGTTAATAACTAGGAGGGGGTTTATATTATCTGTCAGGGTTTTAGTAAATGAAAGTTTATATATTCTCCTATCCATTAGTTTAGCTCCACATTTGTAAAGAAAGTAGGAACTTTACTCCACAACTTACAGAATAGTAGTATTAAATAGAAGTAGCACCGTTATTAGAGGAAATTGTCACATTCAGTATGTTGTGCACATCTTACCTTCAAACTCAGTCCTACATTTCCTTAAATTTTAGAAGTCCGACGCTGTTTTGCCTGAAATTTATGTAGCTCACAATTCAATCGCACATTTTGTTCTTTACTTCATTCCGAATGTATCAGCTGACAATGACCACATTTTTAGCTCTAGTTTTATGTTATACAGGGTCATGTGGTGATAGGAGCTCCCCTTTAGATATTCCAGATAAGAGAACTTACACTCTGCAAGGTGCTACTCCAGGACAGGACTATACTGTGTCTATACAAGCTTATGTGAACACTTCTCCTGACTCTGTGCAGAGTGGATGGGTGGAGTTTGACACAGTTAAATTGGGTAACTTCTTCTGCGTAATACACAGCATTTTGTTTTACTCTATAGGCTGGTGTTACAACTGACTAACTGCTGACTTAAGAATATAGCCTGAATTCCTACGTACTTCTGAACTCATAATATGATGCTGTGTGAGACCAAACCTACCTACCTACTTACCTACCTACTATCCTATGTCTAGCTATTTTTAGAAGTAGGTGCCAGAAGTGGTTTCCATGTCATAATGTCTTAGGTTTCGGCCGACTCTAGTACTTGAAGTTCCTTGACTTGTAAAAATCATCGACTTGACTTACTCAACTAACTTTAGATGAATTTAAATATTTGATGGACTAGCTGAAATTGTTTCAGTTATTAAATAAGATTGGAAACCTCTTACAGAAATTTCACTGGGGTTCAGCCATTCTTTTAATATCGTTCTTCATTAAGTTAGTTTAACACTATTATTTATTTCATAATAGCAATATCTAACAATTCAGTATACTTCATTCAAGCTGCCAAGTGTGTGTAACTATTATAATAATTGTATGAAAATTATAGAATTTGGCTTCTTTGTGGTACTTCTCAGCGAATTTATCTTGACTCAAGTCAAGCAAGGAATTAACTTGAGTCATCACTTTATTTCACTTAAAATTGATCAAGTTTTCTATTGTAACTATTTTAATAGCATTCTTCATTAGATTTAAATTCTTATTTACTTTAAATTAACTAAAGATGCAGTTTATTTTATGCAAGCTGCTAAGTGTGTATAACTACCTATTATAATAACTGCATACAAATGAACATTATGGATTTTGGCTTTGCCTGTACTTGCAAGTTAATTCAATTTTCTCAAGTCTACAGGTGAATTAACTTGAGTTGACTCAATTCGACTTGAAGTTGACTAAGTTTTTTTTTCTTGATTTGATTGGTCATTGACTTGAACGACTTGACTGTGACTCAAGTTACACGAGGAGATAACTCATTATTCTTATATCTACTTGTAGAAGTTGTGTGCTCAATAATAAATTCAATAAAGTACTGCAACTCTAAAACTTTTACACAGTATGTTGGAAATATATAACATATATATATATATGTATAACAAAACCACAAACCTGTTGTACATGACATCAGTAGACTGGCAGGTGCTATAGAAGGTCAAGGACTAATACTATAAGTTACATCTCTTACTTGACTAAAATTTTAAACTTTTGAAACTGTTTAAAGAAGTGTCACAGCTACATGTTGAAGGCATAGACGGCATGATAAATGAGACAAAACATACAAATAAATTGCTTCAATAGTGAGTTACACTCTGAATAGACTCACATATGGGGAAAAGATGATGTCAGGTGTTGATGGGGAAAGTAAAAGCCAAAACTTGTAATGTTTTAAAACATGAATTTACTACCAACTTAGAATAACCTTAGAACAACGGCATCACTGCCAAAATCTTGCTAAACTATTGTAAACTAATTTATTATCTTGCATATCTTTCATCATGTCAATAAACTAAATAGAACATTTGTTATATTTTACTGCAAATGTAGCTTTTGACATGTTTATTTTGAAAGTCGTTTTTATTTTGTAGCTCCTTCCCCTGTGACTAATGTAACAGCAGAGTTATCCCCTCCTGGTAGTACAAACACTGCTATTATAACATGGATTAATCCTAATGCTAGCACTGTGTGGGATTCTGTAAGAGTAGAAGTTAAATGTAACTCTACATGTTCCCCTCCTTCTGTGGAAGATGTACCTCATAGAAGTGGTAGTTCTGTTACTATAAATAACTTGACTCCTGGAGAAACGTACATATTTACTGTAACTGTAATCAGTAATAATGTACCTTCCACACCAGAGAATAGTACTGAGTTAACTATGGGTATGTTCTATAACCTTCTTTGACCTAACCCTTATCTTTGCAAGTTTTAGTAAGTAGTTTTAGTGAATTAGTTTGAAGCAGATATTTAAAACAGCTATGATGTAATAAGTTACTCATTGTCCACCTGAGTGTAGTAAGGGTTGAAAGCTTAGTTGTCTCCCAACTATTGGTTGAAAGTCATTGATGTGACTAATATTGGTAAAATATTGAACAACTTGGAACAAAGGCCATGTTTTGAACAAAGTAAACTGTGATTTTTGGAGATTTTAGCCTGCCCTTTGTGCAAAAAGATACTTATAGAACTTGAGCTATCAAACTTTTTCTGCTAATTTATGACTGACAAAGTGGTCAATCTCACAGCTGTTTTAAATATTTCCTTTTACTTCACTTTGCTTTAGAATTTTACTTAAAGCTATGCTGTTGTCATAGAAATTTTACAAATTAGCATTTGTCATCTTCTTAGAGGTTATATTTTCCTGTGCAATTCTCTTCTAGGCTTTATATAGTGTTCACTTGAGCTTCTTCTAACTGCTACTCTAACATTTTTGTAGTGCTGTGCTTGTAGCTTGTAGTTAGTGTGTTGTATCCTCTTTCCTCTGTAGCTCCTTCCCCTGTGACTAGTGTAACAGCAGAGTTATCCCCACCTGATAGTACAAACACTGCTAATATAACATGGAGTAATCCTAATGCTAGCACTGTGTGGGATTCTGTAAGGGTAGAAGTTAACTGTAGCTCTCCATGCTCCCTTCCTTCTCCTTCTGTGAAAGATGTACCTCGTGGAAGTGGTAGTTCTGTTACTATAAATAAGTTGACTCCTGGAGAAACGTACATATTTACTGTAACTGTAATCAGTAATAATGTACCTTCCACACCAGAGAATAGTATTGAACTAACTATGGGTATGTCCTTTAACCTCCTTCAACCTAACCATTGGCCTTTGCAAGTTTTTAGTAACTAGTTTAGTGTACATTAAAGTTATATTAGTTAAAAAAGAGATTTGAAATTCATACCGCATAATAGATCAATCACTGCCTACAAACTGTGCTGGGTGTTTCCAAGATTAGTATCTACATTTCACTCTGCAGTCTCCCTTCTTTTTAGTCATTCTAATGTTAGTTGACAGTTTCTTCTAAAACAGTTTGAACTTCTCTTACCAATATTAGTAATTGATTAAACATGTTTGAGCAAAGTTTCTGTTTTTGACAAAACTCTCACAAAAGAGACTGTGGCCTGCAAGGTTTTAACCCGCACTAAGAAAAAATAGATGACTAGAGAATTTAGGCTATCAAATTTTCTTTTTTGCTGTAGAGCTATATTCCGAATGATGAACATTGGGCAAACTCACAATCATTTTACATTCGTCTTGATATAATATCTTATATATTTTGAGCTTTACCTAAAGGATATGGGAATCCAGTTTATTTTGAAGCCACCTATTACTGTAAAATGAAGGGTCACACCTTTGTGTTTGCATATGAAATGTTTATAAAATATTTCCAGCTAAATACAAGAAAAATTATTCAACTTCCTTACGTTTTTAGTATCATTACTGACCTGATTGTGGCGAATTAATAATATGAAAACAAAATTGGTCTTTTACTTCGTCGTGCTATATAATATAGTTCATTCGAAAATTTAATATTAGAAATTTTTGTACGACTCTTGAGATTTTCCTAAAACCAAATTGTTTTCGATTTAGACAATTTATTTAAAAACTTTTGTTGGTTGATGTAAAATACCAGAATATTTACTTCTTGATTTGGTGGCTAGCAGTATTTTAATCTCAAGGGTAGTTTCTGTTGCGCAGCTCAGTGACACATGGCTTGAACCAATTGGGTCACAGAATTCGACAATTTCAAATAGTAATAGTAAATTTTGATATCAAGGTGTACATGGGTATAAGAAATATGAGTTGTGGATGTCAATCATATAATTTAAGAAATTGCAAAAAAGTTAAAGGCATATGCTAAGTTTGTCTACAATACATTGCAGCAGTTTATTAAACCTAAAACTATTCGTTGCTATAACAAACTGTCGCAATAATTTTCTTAAAAATTAAGAATTTTGACTTATCAGATGAGTAGTGACTTGTGTTATAAGTCATCACTGTGAGGAAAGCAAGAAAACTCCTTAACAGTAAATTGTTCATTATCTTCTCTATATTCACCCAATCATACAGGCAAGTTAGCAGTGGATTCTTTTGCCTTCTACAGATGATTGTGAAAAGTCAGAAAACCGATGTTCTATAGCTACCAAACCATTTTTTTAGAATTCATTGAGCGCATCACCCACAGAATGTTATAGCAATGAAGCACGTTTATGAGCAAGCTTACATACCTTCTAAATATTATATTCAAGAAAGTAAACTTTTGTGTAACTTGATTGCGGTCATCTTCATGCAAACTTACAGCAGAGATTTAACTATACACCAAATGTTGTTATGCTGACTATAACTGAATGAATTTAAGCCAACCACGATAGATTAAATAGCTGTTGTGTGTAACCTCAAAAACTATTGGCCCTGCCAGGTCAAGTATACTAAAGTCAAATTGTTTGATGCCTCTTCACAGTTATGGCAGCATACTGCTTGCTCTTTGGTTATCTGCACCTGACATTTTCTTACATTGGCTCTGCTCATCATCTATTGCTGGGTTAAATTCAATGTTTTAATGTATATTTCAGCTACTTGTGTACAATCAAAGATGTGCTGTTGGTATGACCTCAGAATGTATTTGCAATTTCCTGGGTTTGTAGTAAATCACTGTTGCAAAACATTATTTATTATAAAATAATTACAGATTATTAGTAATGAAATTGAATCCAGTTTAATAATCTAGCTTACTGAAAAAGTAAACTAACATCATTACTTTGAGTATGAGACAGACTATAGCTATCAGTGTGGTCATACTCATAGTCATTGCCTGTCCACAAGTTTTGATCTAGCTTATATTCTCTAGTTTAAGTGTCAATAGTATCACTACGCCTACTATTAAGCTTTGGTTCAAAACAAAAGAACTTTATCATTTGCTGCATATGTAGGAGTTAGTTTCTCAATGGGTAGTTTACATGACGAAACTCTTAATGTTGAAGAATAATATAAATACTAGTTGTTTTGCATTTGGCCAGCATGATAAAACTCTAAATATTGAAAAAATATTGTTGAGACTAAATCTCTTGCAATTTGCCAGCAGGTTAAAAACCATTCAAATGGAAAAAAGTAGGTAAATACTTTCTTGTTCCTGCTGTGCCTTAATTGGCATGGCTTTTGGTATCCACTTTTAGTAGCCACCTTTAAAGTTAGGCTAGGGCCACATGGCTTGGACTACTTGCAGAAAAATCGTCTAGCCCAAAATGAACTGTTGTGTGCGAATTTTCATGCTGATAACATGCTGATTGGAGAGTGCAGAAAGGTTTGACCTAATTGGCTGGTTTCCATTAGCGAGCACACTTTCTCCATTTCAATTCAAGTTTTATAATTTTTAGCAAACTGAATTAAAACAGTTTCATATAGTTTGCATTTTCTGCTTTTATAATATTTAAAGTCACTCTGCCGATGACGTAGATTTAAAAACAAACGTCTTTAGGCGAGCAGTAAAGACTCCAAGATTATTAGCTAATAACTTTATGCACCAACAACTGACGAATCATGCTACTCGACGACTCTATATAATAGAAACTTACCCTACAATAGGACTATGTTTGCCTCGCCCATGTCAGAGTGTGGCACAGAGGGAAAGCTCACCGGCAGCTTGTAGGCAGCTAATACCAGCCACCTACATTTTTTAGTATTTTCATATTATAAATTGTATAAAAAGCTGTTGAAGCAATCGAGCACCACGTAAATATTTGAGAGTGATAAATAACCTGGATTCCTGTCTCCTTTAACACTATACTGTTGTCAAAAGAGTTGTAAGACTTAACCTCTCAATTTATTAGAGGTTATATTTTCCTCTGCAATTTTCTTCTAGGCTTTGTATAGTGTACACTTCAGCTTCTTCTAACTGCTACTGTACCATGTTTATAGTGCTGTGTTTGTAGCTTGTAGTTAGTGTGTTGTATTCTCTTTCCTCTGTAGCTCCTTCTCCTGTGACTAGTGTAACAGCAGATTTATTCCCACGTGGTAGTACAAACACTACTATTATAACATGGAGCAATCCTAATGCTAGCACTGTGTGGGATTCTGTAAGAGTAGAAGTTAAATGTAACTCTAAATGTTCCCCTCCTTCTGTGGAAGATGTACCTGGAAATAATAGTTCTGTTATTATAAATAACTTGACTCCTGGAGAAACGTACATATTTACTGTAACTGTAATCAGTAATAATGTATCTTCCACATCAGAGAATAGTGCTGAGCGAACTATGGGTATGTCTTTGAACCTAACACTTCGCCTTTGTATATTTAATTTGGTAACTCAGTGTACAATGAACTTGAATTGTTTGAGCTGAGAATATGAAATACAGCCCCTTTTCCTTGGTCACCAATCATTGGTTGACAGTCGCTACTGAAACAGCTTAAACTGCTGTCACTAGGATGGTTACAGATAGGGGAAATTTGAACTAAGTCAAATGTTTTAAATATAAAATCTTACAGAAGAAAGTGGGGTCTGCCAGATTTTACCCCTCTCAGTAAAAAGCTAACTAGAGAACTTGCTATTCGATTTTCTTCTCTCTTGTAGCTAAATTCTAACTTACATCAGCCCTGTTGTATGTTCCCCGCTTTTTCTCTCTGAGACTTAGAGTTTTACTAAACAATATACTGTTGTCGTGGCAATAATGAAACTTACCATTGCAAACTATTTATATTTTCTTGTAAGATTCCATCATAGTATGTGTGCCTAATGGTTTTCTATTATGTACATTTGTGCTTGTACTCATTACTAACATTCTAACATGTTTGTTGCCCACTGTTTGTAGCTTGTAGTTAGTGTGTTGTATCCTCTTTCCTCTGTAGCTCCTTCCCCTGTGCCTAGTGTAACAGCAGAGTTATCTGCACCTAATAGTACAAACACTGCTATTATAACATGGAGTGATCCCAACACTGTGTGGGATTCTGTAAGAGTAGAAGTTAAATGTAACTCTCCATGTTCCCCTCCTTCTCCTTCTGTGGAAGATGTACCTCGTGGAAATGGTAGTTCTGTTACTATAAATAACTTGACTCCTGGAGAAACGTACATATTTACTGTAACTGTAATCAGTAATAATGTACCTTCCACACCAGAGAATAGTGCTGAGCTAACTATGGGTATGTCCTTGTATTGATTCACTTACCATATTCCATACACTGCATACAAGTATCTGCTGGGGGCTTTAGACAGCTTCACAAAATGCTTTCTCAGCTTCTGCTTTATGAGTTTCTAATGCTTACTGCCTGTTACATGTTCTGCACTAGTTAGTATAAGTATAACACCAGTTACTACCACTCTGATTGTCTAACTAGGTGGTATTGCCTATTGCACCAGATCGAGCTTCGACAGATTATTTTGAGTATGCCCGTAGCGCATGGGCTATATTTTCTCTCGCGAATAGCGCTGCTGCAAACATAACTTAGAAACTCATCAAAACCATTTGATTTGTTTTGATTCTTTTACCATTAATTCGCATTGTTTTTCCTGTCATTTTATAATATGAAGTATTTTTATTGTAGAAACTTTGATGTTAATAGGGCGATTGCCATCTCTATTACTTCGCCTACTGTTCAGTGTAGAGAAGTTTCTTAACTGATACTAACTGGCTATGTAATATACAGTATATACTAACATATTAACCCACAGTTATAATAAGTTATTCTTCTGCTCCAATAGTTCCATCAGATGTAGTTCCAACTGGAGCAAACCCCTCAGGTACGAACATCAATCTAGATTGGACATATGATGATACACATGTTGTCAGTGGATTCAGATTAAGCTGTATCCCAGCTGTAGGTAAGTTTGTTTATTTTCTGCACTTTCTAGCATCTATCAGGGGTTTAGTAAGTGCAAGTTTACAAATTCTCCTTTTTATTAGTCAAGCTCCACACTTGTAAAAAAGTAGAAACTTTGTGTCACAGAATAGTAGAGTTATATAGAAGTAGTACCCTTATTAGAAGAAATTGTCTCATTTAGTATGTTGTGCACATCTATATCACATCTTAGTTCTAAACTCGTCCTACATTTTTTCCAATTTTACAAGTATGATGCTGTTTTGCTTGAGAATACAACTCCCAATCAATTGCACATTTTGTTATTTACTGCATGCTGTATGTAGCAGCTCCCCATGATCACTATTTTAGCTCTAGTGTTATATTATACAGAGCCGTGTGGTGATAGGAACTCCCCTCTAGATATTCCAGATAACACAGTGAGAACTTACACTCTGCAAGGTGCTACTCAAGGGAGGGTTTATACTATCTCTATACAAGCTTATGTGATCACTACTTCTGACTCTGTACAGAGTGGATGGGTGGACTTCAATGAAGTTGAGCCAGGTAGCTTCTTGTGTGCTGTAACATATTCTATACCACAGTATTACTATATTCCTTTATTTCAACACTTACATAGTCATATGTTCACTATTCATATATATTATAATTCTAATTACAAATGTTCAGGTCTATCATCTCCCGGGAATCTTATGATAACAGAACGTAGAGACACCTTGGTTACTCTGAAGTGGGATAAACCCCCAGGGATGGCTGATATTAGTTATTATGAAGTCACCTACACCGATGTAAGTCCCTGTACACTCACATGAGATAGCAATGTTTAATTTGTTATTCAGTTTCATTTCAGATTTGTTAGCAGCTGTTATTTGTGTGTTTCTTACTGTATTTTATTGATTTACTAAAAGCTGTGACAGATAATATTATCTCGTGAATGCATTTTAAGGAAAATTATAATATGTTTTAGTCTGATAATAAACTTACAAGTGTTAATACTCCTGGAAATACCACTGGCCCCTATATCATAGACAACCTCACAGAGGGACACGGATACACGTTTGTTGTTAAATCTGTCTCCTCTACGGGTAAAAGGAGTCCACAAAGTAATGAGGTTAAATACACAGTTGGTGAGTTGTGTCCACATGTCTTGTATTTACAAACTGTACTATTCATAATAATAATATCATATTCAGTGTTTTGTTGCTCAGACTCTATGCTGGTCAAAGTATCAAATTGCTTAGTTTTAATTTTCATGTTTATCCATGAATATGTATTTTAATGGTTTTGATATGAAAAACAGACTTGACATATTCTAATTTGTGTTAGTTTTTGGGTTTTATTAGTCATCGTTTGATATATGTTGACTTCAAAATGGCTAGAACCAAAATAGTGATATTTTTACAATGCTAAATTCATGTAATAACTCGACACTTTTTGTAATGGTATGTGTACATATATTGAGTTGATCAAGTTCTTGTAAATCTATAGAAATTAATTCAAATCAATTCAAGTTGTTGATGTTTTTGACTAAGACTTATATTAACTTGTTAACACTTGACCTGACCTGTCATGGCTATAAGCCAGCTATAGGTTGTCAGCATTTAAAGTTTGTTAGTTATTAACCATTTTAGTTGGTAATAGTTGCTATATTTTTCTTACAAGGCTGTTTGTATTTTGAAGAAAATTGTAAATAGGTTTATATTTCACTATTATTTGCTCCCCTGTTTTTGTAGTTGTCATCGTTTAACTCCCAACAATTTGCTCCATCCGTTATTAGGTTTATAATATTTTCTTTTACAAACTTTCTCATTTTATCATGAATTAGTTTATAGTACAACACTGTGTGGCTCTTATCTGATCAGAAATTATAATTACATTTAAATAGCATATATGCTCTTTCAGCTCTGTATTGCATCATAATGTGGTTTGAAGTCTTATAAGTATTTGTTGGGATAAACGTTGCTGTTTTTGCTTAGATTTTGATATTTTTACATAGTTTCTATTCTCTCATTATATTTGTTCTGTTATGAGTAGCCAGTGTTAGCATAACTACGTTTTGTGATTTTGGATAAATTGCTATTAAATTATCCAGAGTCGTAACAAACTCTTACTACCACCTCCCTCCGTCCTGCTAGACATTAATAACTCTTCTTACCTGCATTCCCTCATTTTCCTTTGCAGCTCCAACCAAACCAGAATCAGTTGAGGTGCAGGAACCTCCAGGAAGTAGCATGTTGAACTTCACTTGGAGTTTAGGAACTGGTAGAAGAGATGGATTTGAGACTGTGCTCTTTACACCAGAAGGGAATATCACAGGTGAGAGTAGAGATGCACCCTGTCAATAGTCATACATGCTGTATATGATACTAGACTACTTATATATAGCTGTGAGAGTCACCTAAACAGATACATAGTGTGTATTCTATCTTACTATCTGGTAACATGAGGTGGTCTTTACTTTAACAGATACAGTTTCTGGTAGCACCACATTCAAAGAGTACTCTTCACTGAGTCCAGATACTTCATACAGCTTCACTGTTAGAGCTAACGCTTCAGATGAAGAGAAACCTGGTTCCTACAAGTATAGTAGTTATACAGAGAGAGTAAATGCTACAACTGATGAAGATAGTATGTTCACTTCTATCACAATATAAATATATTCTATCAAGTGTTTTTAGCTCTGTATTTAGTTGTGTTAGTTTACTATTACACACTTTAATTACTATATCATGTTTTCAAATTGTTGAATTTACTCATCTATTCACATGACTCACCATATGATATTGCTAGTGTTTATTATATCTACTGATGTATGTATTATATTTACTCTCTCACAGAACCTAGTCCAGTAGCAAACCTCACAGCAACTGGGGCCACCAGCTCTAGCGTCACGTTAACTTGGAATAAACCTATGCAAGAGAACGGAGTAGTAGTAGCCTATGTGATTCAGACAAAACTACTCTTTAATAATACTTGTGTCAGTTCTACTCTCATTTTCTGTGAAAACTGCTCGGTGAGTAACAGCTCCTTCCTGTGTAGAGTGTCACTTGTACTCACAACACAGTGAGGTAATCAGAGATTGTGTTGTTACAGAGAAGAGAACACGACTACACGGCAGCAATAGATAAGAAAGTCGTAGAATGCACCAATAGACCGGATGATGTAATACTAAAGTCAGCAAATTTCTCTTCCATATCTTACACTGTAGCTAAGCTATCTGCTTTCACCAATTACACATTTGTTGTTTGGGCCTTCAACACTAAAGAACCGTCTTCAAGTCAAGAAAATGCTATCACAACTGAGAAACGTAAAGCTGTTATGTTAACTTTCTACAAGTAATATCTTTACTGATTTGTGAATTTATTTAGTAGACTTCTCTAATCTTCTCAATCTGTTATGTTTCATATTTGTTTTATATATGTACAGCAGTGACTTTATAAGTTTAGAACTTTCATGAAATTGTTGAAATGTTGCTACAATTAATTATAATGTATAATATTATGATTGGTTATTTAGTCATATTGAAATAATTGCTGATCATTATTCAAGAACTTGGATGACATAATTGACACATACACTGGTTGACACATACACTAGTTGACACATACACTAGTTGACACATACACTGGTTGATACATACACTGGTTGACACATACACTAGTTGACATATACACTGGGTGACACATACACTAGTTGACACATACACTAGTTGACACATACACTAGTTGACATATACACTGGGTGACACATACACTAGTTGACACATACACTAGTTGACACATACACTAGTTGATACATACACTGGTTGACATATACACTAGTTGACACATGATATATTTGATATCCCACATACTGTTACAGGTCCTAATGCTCCTGACACTGTCAACATCCTGTCATATACTCACTCTTCAATATATATTAACTGGACCAGTGTCTCAAGTGAAGGTGTTGGAGTTATTGAAGGTTACAAAATATCAGTTCTACCCAGTCATACAGCATCAATAGATGTTTCAGCTGATGTAAGTTTCTAATAATCTTAATTTTAATTCTGTAGTTTTGAGACCGTATTAGCTATCTTGATGTAGACTATACATACTATACATATAAAGATAGTTTAACTACTCTATATATACACTATGTTATCTTCTGTATCTACACCTTGTTGTATTCTGTATCTACACCTTGTTGTATTCTGTATTACTACTGATGGTTACATAAAAGAACTGTCTAGGAGTGGTTAAGCCAACTCTCCACAATTCATATGTTTTACCAGTTACTTTGATACATTAGTTTATTCAGATATCAGTATTTTCAGTTTAACTTCTTTATTGTGGGAGTCGTCAGTGTATGTTAGGGAATACTCTCCCTTTGCTATAATGCTGGGTTATGACTTGCTCTACTATAATCTGCCTTTTCATCTGCATACTCTAAACTTCTGTTGACTGCTACTTTCCAGAACAAAATAATAATTTTATCTGCGGTAATATATTTCAATGTGTTGTAAACTTTCGACCTATGAACATAAAGTTAATAATTACTGTAGGTTTCTCTTGAATACAATATCACTGGCCTTAAACCCTATACTGAGTACACAGTATCAGTTCAAGCTAAAACATCGGTAGGTTATGGTGACCCACAAGATATACTCCAGGATACTAAACAATACCGTAAGTACATCAAACCTATGTTTATAACTGTTTCAATAGTTTACAACTAGTAATATATTCTTAAAATCTGAGCATTCAAATGTGTTATTCTTAGTTTTTATAGGAGAGAAATGGCAATAGCATCTCATATTTATGAGAATAAAACAGGTCAATTATGTCAAGTTTTCTCAATTGCAGATATTCTTGAAGCTTGTGGTTTTAATGTAGAATTTGTATTAAGAGAGTTTGCTTGGATTTCTAGAACTTTATTTACCGTGCAGTGTTCTTTGTTGTTTAATGTGAAACAATATCTTATTTATTAGTTCCTACAAAGCCAATACTAAATAACCCATCAGCTGGTATAGACACTAGTGGGAGTATAAAGTCACCATATATAGACATTAGTTGGGAGGAGCCAAATCCACCTAATGGTGTGATTACCGGTTACAGGATTCAGTGGACAGAGGTGCTAAACCCTCCATCTAGTGGAGCAGAAACTGAAGAGGTGAGAGATGAGTGTGTGAGAACTTCAGTATAAGAGATGAGCATATATTAGCCTTAGTATATAAGTATATAGTTTAACACTACTGAACTATGTAGGTGGGCGCTACAGCCAGGAGTTATAGAATAACCAGTGGTCTCTCACACAATAAGAAGTACACAGTGTCAATACAAGCAAGAACTGAGTATCCGCAGAATTCTAAAGAAGGTTGGGGAGAGACAGCAACTAGAACTGTCAGCACTCTAGAGTCAAGTATGTCTCTCTGTACTGTTGGTGATGTCACATATGCTCTGGTATATCATATTTAACTTGTTACCATCAAACTGTCTCTCTATGTGATGGGTATAAGAACAGTTGGTTATGTGGTATGTGTGTCTACACTCTAGTATTCTCTCTGCTTATTCAATGTATGATGACTTTTTCATTCATCAGTTTTGGCAAATTAAAACGAAAAATTTTAAATGAAAATAAGAATTGTTTTCTTCCTATTTCATACAACATGTCGATTGTTTTTTAGTTCTTTCAATATTCTCTCTTTCAGCTCCCACAGCAGTTCCTAAGGTACCTGATGCAGTAAAAGAGCAACTCAGTGTGGATGAACAAATTAGCCAAGTATCGTTCTATCTTCCATCTGATGTAACCACCATGTTTTCTCTAGATTCAGGAAATATTATTAAATACCAAATTCTAGTTATTGGACAAGTCTCTAATCAGCAATTCAGAGAAGGTAAAAGCTATATAGACATGTATATATTTGTGTTGTGGTAGTTGTCTTCTTTCTCTAATACTCCTGTGTTAGATCTCATCACATCTCTATAAACTGTGAGAGTCCACAATTATTATGTAATATTAAACAGGTAATAAAGTGTTTCTGTAACTCTCTTCCTCAGTGACTTTTTACAGCATCACTTATAATGAGGAGTAAAACTGTGTTTCCTGAAATAATACATACATTATGGTTGACCCTCTGACAGCATTTCATATCTCCACATATCAAAGCTTTACTTTAATCAACTAGCTAACAGGTACCATAAGTTTAATAATACATTTAGATAAACTAAGCAAGGCAGTTCCTGGTGTAGCCTCATGGGCAGAAGCTAAGAAAGGTGATTTCAAAGAACCATATGCCATTTCAGCACCTGAGAAAAGTCCTTCTGATTGGCCAACCAATTCTAACAGAAAGAAAAGGTATACTTGAGGATGTTATATTTAGTTTATGTTCAACTATAGTGTCACCTGACATGTATTATTATATTAAGATATTACAAAAATATTAATGAGTCAGAAGCTGTTACAAAGGTTAATATTTCTATCTACAGTAACACAACCAGTGACTTGACTATATCCACTATCAGTGAGTTTGAGATATGTGTGTAGTATAAGTTATCATGAGCTTGACTGAAAACTACATATAATATACATCGACTTCCCATTGCAGAACTAATTGCAATTAGTGAGTTCCTGGTAATTAGTAAGTTACTGATAATTAGTGAGTTGCTGATAGTTAGTGAGTCACTGGTAGTTACTGAGTTACTGGTAGTTGGTGAGATACTGAGAGAGCAGCCGTGGTGTAAGAGGTTAGACCGTTTGCCTAGCAAGCACAAGGTCATAGGTTCAAACCCTGACAAAGGCCTTTGGTGATGTTAGGAAGAGCATTCAGTCATAATTGCTCTTGTGCCACATCTGAATAAGTTCTTAGCCTCATTTAACGAAAAAAAAATCTTTGGGTCATTTTACTTAGTACACACTCAAAATCTCCAATTTTTAGCTATTTTTCACAATTTGACGGCTAGTTTGTATGGGTATTTGCCCAAAATTAACAAAATATCAATAAATACAACTAAGCAGTCAAGGTTCTTTTTAATTTAGCTTAATGTCCCATGTTTGTTCGTAATTATTTAGCTAATTTGAGGTTATGGACCATCATCGGTTTTTCGTGACAGTCCGCAAATCCAAATTAACTAATTTATTAGGAAAAAACATAGGAAATCGAGCAAAATTAAGAAGAGCCTTAATTTTTTGGCTGCATTTATTATTATTTTGTTAGTTTTTGGTAAAAACTAATACAAAGTAGCAGCCAAATTGTAAAAAAACTGGATATTTTGAGTGTGTACTAAACTAAGTAAAATGACCCCTTCACATCAGGGGTTTTTCACAGGGAGTGTAAACTTTTGTGAATTAATGAGTTACTCATAGTCAGTGAGTTACTGGTAGGTAGTAAGTTACTCGTAGTTAATGAGTTACTGGTAGTTAATGAGTTACTGGTAGTTAGCGAGTTACTGGTAGTTAGCGAGTTACTGATAGTGAGTTATTGGTAGTTAGTGAGTTACTGGTAGTGAGTTACTGATAGTTAGTGAGTTACTGGTAGTTAATGAGTTACTGGTAGTTAGTGAGTTACTGGTAGTTAGCAAGTTACTGGTAGTAAAGTACTGGATAGTCTGTATTTTTGTAGGGCTGTGGCAAGCAGTACCCAGATTGATGTTGGAACTGATTCAAGTTGTAAAGATGGAGACACAAGACTATGTAATGGTCCACTCAAGTCCAACCAACAATATTGGTAAGTTGATTGTGTATTGTACAGACTATGACTGTAGTATTATAGTGTTTATACACTGTATATTATAGTATATACACACTGTATATTATAGTATATACACACTGTATATTATAGTATATATACACTGTATAATATAGTATATACTCATGTTTACAGTGTCTATGTGAGAGGATTCACTTCTGCAGGATACAGTGACTCTGACTGTATAGTTGAGGCTAAGACTAAGCTCAACCCTACTCCAATAATAGTAGGGGTGGTCGTTGCTGTCGCCCTACTTGTAATCCTTGCTGGAGCCATATATGTTTTGAGACAGAGACGTATTGGGTTTGTTAACAATTGTAATACATCAATAAATGTTTTTTCTTATTTTCCAAAGTACATTATCATCTTTTCGAATTGGTTTGTTGTTCAACAACGAATAGCTCACAAGGGAGAATTAGAAATGTTTCATTTTTTCCATACTCATGGTGCTGCAATGCTGTACATTTTACAAATAGTTAATAGGGCTGGTTTTTCGAGAATTTTGTTGAGTACCTTAAAGTTCTTTGTTACTATATTTGATTCTTTTCTGCTGCTATGTGTTCTATCTTTTTCTTACTGATTATATCCTTTTAATATTTTGTTACTACTTTTCTGGTTTTCTTCATTAAACATGGAAAACTTCTAATAGATTTTTAAGACCCGGTTCATCAAACCATCATAGCAATTTGGCGCAACTCTATTGGGTTAGTACCAGTAGTCGGCTAAGTTTTCGTAGACAGTGAAGTTGTTTAGATCCTGCTTCTCTAAAATATTCTTGGATCTAAATTCCATGTTAACTAGTTATCATTTTGACTACGTACTGTATTGACCATCTCTGTTTTGATCAATCTTTTCATATTTGTATAGTGGAAAATGGTAAGAAATAGTTATGCGATGATTGTTTGCTATCTTTAATTTATCTAGTTATAAAATTTCTGGCAATCATCTCTATCTAATTGTCAACAAGCATCCTCAGCTGGCATTCCACTCGTTATTCTTACACTCTCATAACTCCACTGTCACTCAACATTCTAGTGATTTGCGTTAAGTGTGACTGAACATATTGAGTTTTTTAGTTGAGTTTCTACTGCTGCTAAACTAGGCTAGGACGTGAAAGATTCACCTATTATATTTAGCGTGGTGTAAGCTTGATTTTCTTAGCATATCAGCACGTGTTCTGTATTATTTTTAGCCATGAATAATATTTATTTATTTCTTTCTGCTTAAATTATCTTAATTTTACAAAGATAAGACTTAATAAGACAGAAATATTTCAGCACTGTCCTCTTTTTAACGGTTTAGCAAGCTATTGAGTTTCTGGAAGTGCTCTAGGTGCATTGCCAACTGGTCAAAAAAAGGCTAAAATAGCGCTTTCAGTATTCTCATTTTCACCCATCAGAAACGTTAGTTCTATTATCTGTTCATACTTTTGATTTACCACCACTGTAATCAGTTATCTACTTGCCATTCTTGTCAGTGTACGCTGCTGCTGATATTACCTACTTCTAAATATTGCATACTGTTGATTTATCACATGTTTATGTACTACAACAGTGGTATCTAGTGTAGATAGACAATAGTGCACATAGACGATAGTGTGTCATAGAGCACACATAATATCGGTGTTGAGTAATTCTTAGCTGTGACGTTGTAGGCCCTTTAAGAGAGAGAAGATACCCGATGGACCGGAGACACCCCCCATCCCCCTACCAACCGTTGTTCCCGGCGATGGCAGACCTAGTACTCCGCCCCCTCAAGCCGTCAAACTGGTGGACTTTGTGAAGCATACAAGTAACATGCACAAGGACCAGGATTTCAGGTTCTCGCAGGAGTATCAAGTAAGTAGAGGGCATCAGTTCCACTCATGTATGTGGTGGATGAGTCAGACGGTTGAGTAAGGTGGTTGAGAATGTCTCACGAGTTATTTGCTGATGTTATTTAGGGGAATGTTGCGGGTTTGTTTATAGACTGGGTCAGTATAGTGAGTTAGTATAGTGAGTTAGTACAGTGAGTTAGTATAGTGAATGAGTACAGTGAGTCAATACAGTGAGTCAATATAGTGAGTTAGTATAGTGAGTCAGTGTACAGTGAGTCAGTATAGAGTGTCGGTACAATGAGTTAGTGTAGTGAGTTAGTATAGTGAGTCAGTGTAGTGAGTGAGTATAGTGAGTTAGTATAGAGAGTTAGTACAGTGAGTTAGTACAGTGAGTCAGTACAGTGAGTTAGTACAGCTAGTGATCTATATTCACTCATCTACTCTATGTTGCAGAAAGTGAGAGACCTGTCTGCCAAGCATACTCACAATGCTGCTGTGTCTGGACCAAACACCTCCAAGAACAGATGGGTGGACATTCTACCATGTAAGTTAGTAACTAGGCTAAAGCTACTTCACGTTTCCTTCACCCACACTCTCAGCATACAGACACACCTCTCAAAGCAGTACATATATGTCATTTGGTTGAGTTCTGCGAGTAGTTCTGCGAGTAGTTCTGCGAGTAGCTATTAACTCGAAACTCATTGGCTGATAATGTGTTGATGCTAGTAAGTGACTCTCTTCAATGTTTATGTTGCAGTTGATCATTCCCGGGTCAAACTGCTTCCTGCAGATGAAGAGGAAGGTTCAGACTATATCAACGCTAACTACATGCCGGTAAGTAGATGTACTACTATACTGTAAGTAGATGTACTACTATACTGTAAGTAGATGTACTACTATACTGTAAGTAGATGTACTACTATACTGTAAGTAGATGTACTACTATACTGTAAGTAGATGTACTACTATACTGTAAGTAGATGTACTACTATACTGTAAGTATATGTACAGTAGTTAGTATATGATGTAACTATATATCCAATAATACTATTATGTAATATATATATATATATATATCCAGTAATACTATTATGTAATATATATATATCCAGTAATAATATTATGTAATATATATATCCAGTAATAATATTATGTAATATATATATCCAGTAATAATATTATGTAATATATATATATATAATATCCAGTACTACTATACTGTAAGTATGTGTACAGTAGTTAGTATTTGATTGTTACACACACAACAGTAACTGAGAGAAATTATGGCTGAGCGATAGAGATATTTTCTTGTATAAACGAAAATGCTTTTGGCGTCAAACAGAGAGTTTTCAATATTACATAAATCAGTATTTTATGAGTTACCAATATGTCTGACAATATTCAACTTACAAATTAACTAAGCTTGAAAGTTTGAATAAAACCTCTTTTCTATTTTTTCAGTTTGGTAGTAAATTTGGAAGATTTTTAGTTCTTGAAAACTTTTGCATGGAAAACAATAGTTTGCTAAAAGATTCTTGTTACAGACAAAAGCTCGCCACTTGTCTGCACTGAGTGAAGGCATATTTAATTTAGTTGGACAGTATACACGTAAATCTGTTGTTGATTAGACTGGCATACCCGCCTTCAGGGAGATAGGCAGCTTCTCATTTTACAACTACACTTTTACTTATAGGGCTACACATCAAAGAGAGAGTACATTGCTACCCAGGGTCCTCTACCAGGAACCATTGACCATTTCTGGAGAATGATTTGGGAACAGAATGTCACCATGATAGTTATGTTGACTCAACTTATAGAGAGAGGTAAGTATGTTAACTTATAGAGAGAGGTAAGTATATTAACTTATAAAAAGAGGTAAGTATGTTAACTTATAGAGAGAGGTAAGTATATTGAATTATAGTGAGAGGTAAGTATATTAACTTATAGAGAGATGTAAGTATAATAACTTATAGAGAGATGTAAGTATTTAAGTTTTGAGTTAGTTCCAGAACTCAGCCATTTTACTGACTTTAGTGTCGCTTCATTCAACTGTAATGTTTAGGACGAAGAAAGTGTGAACAGTACTGGCCAGAAACCCTAGAAGAACCTGCAGCATATGGTGACTTAGTTGTAACTAAGAGAGCTGAATCTGTTCTTCCAGAATATACCATCAGAATATTTGATATTCAAATGGTAAGTTCTAGTAGCTTACTGTACATGTATGCATTTGACCTATGCTGTTTTTATAGAGTTGTATTTTATATAATTTATCACTGCATGATAATGTTTTATGTTATAATCCACATGGGGCAGTTTTTGTTCCAAGTATGTTGTCAATTGGACCACATTCATTTAGATGAATATTTAGCTCTATAAGTTGTTCATTTGCCTGTGTATATCTAGCTTGAACTGGGCCTCTTCTACCAAATATTATTTCCTTATATGAAGTCTCAAACATTCAATTTCAATATTGTAGATCTGAGTATGATTTTTTACAAACTCAATCTCTGTGGGCATCTAGGCTAAACCATGTATAATCTATATGCATATATTATCTAGGTCATCCCAGATCTCATCTACACATACAGATATTATCTAGGTCAACCCAGATCTTATCGACGCATACAGATATTATTTAGGCCAACCTAAAATAGATATTAACCATAAAGATTTAATTTTATAATTTACTAAAACACTTGTTTGGCCTTGTTTGTTTGGCCACTATGTAACTACAATGTAGGGGTGTTAACTGGGTTCAGGTTAGCTGCTGCCTCCATATGTAGTCTTATTCCTGCTGACAGGCTGCCAAGATGAGAGCTGTAATTATGTTTCACTTTACTCACTGGCCTGACTATGGTTGCCCAGGCACTTGCAGTTCTTTGCTTAGTTTCATCACTGACATTAGAAAGAACCTAAACCAGAAGGCATCAGCCCGAGGCCCCATTGTTGTACACTGCAGGTAGAGAATTAGCAGTACGCTGCGGTCCTGCTGCTATCTGACATGCTTGTGGACGGCATGGGGTACTTTTCGAGAAACTATGCATGAGTAGATTATGTTGTAGTAGCTAGAACATGTTAATGCTCTATAAGTAACCATTCTCTCCAACATGCCATTCACTGCAAGTCACCAACAAATGTATTCAAAGTGACTCATCAACCAAAATGACTCACTGTTTCGTGTAACTCATTACTCACTCTTAGTCACCGTGTCTCGCTCTCTGAATCACTCTCTCTCAATAACTCATACGCAAAGTCACTCTCCTATTGTGTGCTCAGCTAACCACCCTATGACTAACAGGTATAGTGTCTCACTGGTACACCCCAGTTACTCTTACTCTTCTCAGGTCTCATCTCTGGTTGTGGTTACTTCGTATCAAGTAATCAGTTCCTCACAGCTACTAGCTGCGTCTTATGTGGCCCCACCGTCGGCGAGCGCATGCTTAGCTCACTGCTTTAGTTACGGCTTATTGCATGCGCCATTCTTACTTTCAGGGGGAGACAACACGCTCTGTGAAACAATTTTTCGTTTCATTCTGGCCGGACTTTGGCTGTCCAGATAGAACTGAGAGTCTGCTAAACTTAGTGCGTGTTGTCAGAAGCCATATGCGACCCGAAGGTCGGGGCCCGCTGGTAGTGCACTGCAGGTATTTCCATTCTTCTACCGTAACTGTGGGCTACAAGTGTCTTACATACTCTGTTCAGTTCAGGGGGTGATAACTGCTAACACTTGTTTATAGACTATGTTCTGTTCAAACACTCACAGTTTCCTCTACCGTGTGGTTGAGTTACAGTTCTTTACGTAAATATAAAGCACTAAAGGCCTGTGACAATCCATAACGCTGTTTGTCGTGTTATACCGCATCCCTGTGCATCACCAATAGCAGATGTCATATCCCCGAGGAAAGACAGCCTTGCTATTTGTCTGCAGTGTATTTGTGAATTGTATTTAGACTAACAACTACCGGGGCGCATCTCCCACCCCCCCCCCCCCTTCTTTCTGCATTATCTCTCCCACCAGCTCGAGCTACTAACCTGTAGAGTAGAATTACATGTTGTTTGCTTTTTGCTGCTTACATTTCAGTCATTGACTTGCCGTGCCTTTGTTTAATGTAGTACTTGGTCTAGTTTTTTTGCATGTTTAACTCAAATTTGTATAATGTTTTTAATTTTTAATGTTTTTAGTAAATCTTTTTGAAAGTTAATAATTGTATCAATACATTGCTTCGTAATTGGCAGTCGTCAATCAAAATTTTAGCTTATTTTTCAGCTTTAGATTTAAATTTTTTTAGAATGTTCTGTATTGATATTGTGTATACAATGTTTGGCAGCGCTGGTGTTGGTCGTACTGGCACTTACGTGGCTGTTGATAGACTTCTCCAACGTATTCAAGATCATGATGAGATAGACATATTCAACCTGGTGATGGAGATGAGAGAGTACAGGTGTAGAATGGTTCAGACAGAGGTAGGCTGTCTACTCACTTCCTGTGTATTACATAACCCAGCAGGATGTTTTAGTTCCTGATAGTCACAGCTATAGTCTGTCAGCTGCCGTAATTGTCCCTAAATGTGGCCGTCATTTGCTTTTTGGAAACTTTCGTCAATGGTTGTAGTACCAGTTACTTGCTACTTGCAGTTATTAGTTAATAGTTTTAAGTTAGTAGTTACAGCTATAAGTTACAGTACTTGGTTACTAGTGTACAGTTACTAGTTACAATTATTATTTATTAGTCACTGTTACTAGTTACTGTTTGCTGTTACTACAGGACCAGTATATCTACATCCACGACTGTATAAAGGAAGCCCTGCTGTCCAGCATGTCTAAAAGATACACCCCACTTCCTCAGGATGATCAGAATGATGATGGACCAATATATGAGAACGCTTCTGTTCAGAGCCCAGGTGTGTGTACTGTCCTGTGTAGTGTGTATACTACTTGAGTAATACTTGTGTACTGCTTGAGTATTTCTTGTTTAATACTTGAGTATTAGTATATACTACTTTGTGTAATACTTGAGTATTAGTAGTAATTATACTTGTATACTGATAATAGTGTTAGTGCATAGTGATAGTAATATAGGGAGCAGCCGTGGTCTAGGGGTTAGAGCATTTGCCTAGGAAGCACGAAGTCATGGGTTTGAACCAGACAAAAGCTATTGGTGATGTTAGGAAGAGCATCCAGTCATAATTGTTACTGAGTCACATATGAATGAGTCCTTAGCCTGTTTTAGCAAAAAACCTTTCCATCAGGGGTCCCCACAGGTATAATGACTGTATACTTGCGTGGTTTTTTATAGTGATACTAATGTACTGTAGTTCTGTGCACTGCTTGTTAAGGAGTTATGTTATATTTGCAGTCCTAGACACTCAAATGGTCTCCTTGGCAATTGATGCTAACGGCAGCGGTGAGCCGTCTGGTAACGTTAAGAACACCGAGCTCTAGAGATGCAAGTTTCTACTTCTTATTCCAAACATTTCCATTATATAAATTGTATCTTATATACCTTATATAACATATAGTTTAGTCTAATTCAGGATATTTGTGTTTGATTCTTTGCTCTTCCATTTCATACATCCTGTGTGTATACATGTATTCACCTGATACAACGACACTCTTTTATAGCACTTCATTTCACTTGCATGCTGTGTTTGTTAACATTTATAAAGATTATTCTGGAAATCAAGAGATTTTACATTTTTATAATCATTTTATCTTCTAATTTTTTAGTAAAAATTATGTATTTTAATAAGTTTGGAGTGTTTTTGTTACTTTAATGATTGCTGTGTAAGTCCTAAGCTCCATAATTTTCATTGTTTGGTGTGACCGTTTGAATACCCTGGAATATTCTACAAGCATGTTTTGATATTGCGTAAATATATATGGGAGTTATGCCCCCTCCTCTAGAGAAAATCATTGGTAAATGTTGATTTCAGTGAATGTTGCTTATGGATTTTTACAGTAGTTGTCTACTCCGTTTCATTTATATAGTAGAGCATATTTTTAACTTCTCCATATGCAAAGTTTGTGCCCACAGCTTTTATACACAGCACAACGACTTATTGTTATATACAATATAAGGTTGCACTGTCTGTCCACTCTATCTATACAATATGCTGCTCATATTTATATAACCAATAAAATTTTATTATAAAAATTGTTATTATTTCTATCAATGGCAGTTTTTACTTCTCCAAAGATGGTATCAGTGAAACGCATTTAGCATTATTTTATTAGTCTATTGCGGCTATTGCATTTAGATTAATAACACAGTTGCAAGTGTTTCACTAAACTGTCTCTGTTTGTGGCGTCTTTTCTTCAAGCAATAGGAAGGTATTATTTAACTTACATTTGTATATATAAATATTTGATTTAACTTACAGTTGGATTGCAAACCATCTCCTGGCAACCAACAAGATCTTATGTGGCATGACGTCAGTAATATGTTTGCTATTTGTACTAGAGTCTAGAGCACTAAACAGACACTGACTGGAAGCAGTGCTAGCTAACAGTTTTTCATGATGTATGATAATTCCATTGCACTTATTTGCATCGAATGTATTTTTGATTTTGAGAGGTCTTTGTCTATGAAAATAAGTAATTGTATTGATATATGATTTTAAATAGCTATAAATAGATATAGGCAATATTCTAATTATAAATTGCATGGGTTGTGTAAGAAATAACTCTTCTATAGGTTAGATTAATAGTAGAACATACTGCAGGGAGCAATGATAATGCAAGTGAAACATGAGCAGTTTTATATACAAATGCAGGTATGCACTTTGCATAAAGTTAATAAACTTGAGCAGTGGGCTATCAACGTTGAATTAAGAGTGAATCATGACTGAAATGTATAAGTTATATCTTAAATTCCGTGCACTCATTCGATTGGCTGATTGCACACACTAATTGTAGTTAACAGAAGGTCTTTTGGAGAGAAACTCTTTAGTCATGGCCTCAAACTCTCCTATCACCGCCAGGGTCTCTGGTCGAATCTCCAGAACCTCTGCTGCTTGATTCTCCATGCTGACATCACCAGAGCACTTACGACATACATTGTTGTTCTGTTGCCCTGAGCAACTATTTTCAGTTAGAGATGCTAGTGGTGGATTAATTGGGGGTTGAGCTGGCTTTTCCAGTGTCTCTATGATGGATTCTAGACCGCGTAGTCTTTGCTCTGACAGGGAATCTGATGCTGTGGTGGGGTGGTCCACTGAACGCCCTGACTGCCCCAATTTAGAGAGACCGGATGTATGGGTCGATTTAGATGCCATTAGACCTAAAATTTCAAAATTGAGTTGTATTTTTTCAAGATTTGTTTATTATTCGATTCGATTTATTTGAAATGCAAAATTGTTAAGTAGAAACTATAAGGCAAAAGCATGCATATATTAGCCAAGTGCTTAGTATTGAAATTTGGAAATGAAGAGGTGTTGAGTTGGGTGTGTAGAAGGCATTACTAAAGAAGCAGTGTTAGTGGGGGGCTCTGCCTCTCACCCATATTGGCTCATCAACGTGTTGAGAATCTACAGCTACTAGAAGCCATAAATAACATGTCAAAGAGAACACAACTGAAATCTAGCTGCAACTTTTTAAAAATACATCTTCTGTTATTGTAATAAATTTGGCATTCTAGATAGTAACATTTTCAGAGTCAAAGCATACAATCTAAAACGATATAAATTATACAATTATATTAGTAAATTGAGCTGCTTGTGCATGTTTTTCACCATTTATGCATTCTGGTTTGGCTATTCCAATGTCAAACCTTCACATACCCTCAAAGAAATTTCATCTTCAATTCATAAATTAGTTAAAGAAAATTCAGGAGTTGTCTGTCTCACCTCTGTCTAGCTCATCCAGTTTGTGCTTCAGCTCCACCATCTGCTGCCGAATGTGTGTATTATTAGACTCAGTGGAGTCAGCCGCTGCTGCAGACGTAGATTGCCGGAGAGCTTTCTCTTGTTTCAGACTTCTCTGCAGCTTTCCGGAATACCAGGACTTTTCCTCTTTTTTATCTTGGAGTTGTCGCTCCAAATAGTTATACTGAAATGTTAACACACTGTTTCAAACACAGTGCACATGTCTTTAAACCAGTGAAGCTCTCGTCTTGTTTAAATACAGGCCTATTGAGTACTTCTCTCAAATACCATTCAATAAAATATAGATGTAGTTTAGAGAAGCAGGCTGACACAATGGTTATAAGTCATTGAGCAGAGCATGATGTGCTGAAAGTTATGTATTAAAAGACTGTAGGTTTGTCAGTTGCTACTACACTAAACGCTATTGGCTATAGTCAAATGTCTACACTAAATAATATTATTGGCCAGTCAAATAACTATGCCAGTAGTTACTGGTTAGTCAATTTATGATGATTCTGTTGCTACATTCGCAAGTCAAAATCAAGCTTTTACTTTGATTTTCAGATAAACATGTGGTATTTTGAAACACACTATATATTTATTTAGTCCAATAAAATTATATCACAAACCAAATATTGCTAGATTTAAGTGAAACGTTTACTAAGCAAATCAAGGACTCTAGTTTTTCCAATGACATCTTTTAAAAAAACATATATATTATGTTATTATGATTTAACAACTTAGAATGGCAGAACTGATATACAAATAAAGTAGACTAGATGCTAAATTTGTAGCATCAATTTATCTGCAAAAGTTTCAACTTCATAATATTTTCAGAAGAACCAGGAAATTTATAACAACACATTGCTGCAAGTTGACTCTAAAGCTTAGGCTATAAATATAAAACATTACTAAAACACTTTGCTCTACATTATAGACTGAGCACCAAAATGCTGTGCACGTACCTTAAGTTGGGTGGATACCCTCCTTTGCTGCAGTTTGGTGATATTTGCCAAAACCTCATTATTATGTTCTTCTTTATCTCTCTGTCTCTAAAGGAATACACAACAACTCAGTGTTTTTATTAGCCGCTGTCTCAGCTTTATTAAGTCAAGTTCACTTTTGAAACATTAAAATATAACTCATACTTTAATATTTCAAACTAGGAATTCCAGACAGAATACTGTTTACCTAATAACTCATTGATTTATTTTACCTACTGTGTAGAATAGATACCTTGCCTTGCTGAGAAATTGTTTTGGAAAAACTAATAAAATAGTTCTGATGTAACTGTATTATTTAAGTTATTTAGTTTTCAATAATAATTAGCAGTTATTTTAAATCATATTTAATAACCTTGAGGCCATATATGGGTGGTAACGCAATGTAACATATGAAAACACACATTGCATGTTGTTAGCTGGTAGAAAGGCTTAGAAAATACGATTAGCAAACCTTCAACTGAAGGGCCTCCTCAATTTTAACTTTTCCTCTCATCATCTTGTCTATCAGATGCTTGCGCTGTTCCGCTGAAGACCTTTTAGGTTTGGTGTGGGACAGGTCGGTGTAACCTTCATCCCCAGAGCTGTTACTAGATGAGGAAGTTAGGCTAGGCAGATCATCCAGGCTTTTGCAATAAAACTGGGAGAGGGACTTGCTCTGTCTTGAGCCAGCTCTGTGCTTCTAAAAGATATTAGGTAAACTTGGGTATAATAAGTAATATCATGGAAAAGTATGCAGGAAGCAGCTGTAGTCTAGTAAGCACAAGGTCATAGGTTCGAATTTCAATAAGATGCTTTGCTAAGAGCATCCAATCATCATTGCTCCTGAGCCACAGCATAAACTTAATCTTTAGCCTTTTTGAAAAAACTCTTGCAGGAATTCTCACAGGAAAAGAGACAACGTGAATTTATATATTATTCTATAACTATTTACTTTCACTTTCATTTTTACCAAATCAAGTTTGCTCGCTATACAAAACTTGATTTTTTATTTTGATAATTATTTTAACTAATTCAAGGTTATTTCTATGAAGTTGTAGGCAAAATAAGCAGCAGCACAAGATATATCATGGCCAACCTGAAATGTTTAGTCATACAACATGTCATGGCATATATATATGATGTCACAATGAGCGTAATATACTCAACTTAGTGTGCTTTACCATAATATGTTTCTATTGTTTGAGCTGCTGCTCATTCGAGTTTGATGAAAATAAAATATGGTGTATTTTTTAAAAAGAAAAACTCAAAAACCGCCTTTAATGAACTAGTGCTAGAGTCTACATCTTTGTTACATGACCGACTATTTGAAGCCTCTTCCCCCTTCCAGGGTTGTGATTTTAATCCAAGAAAACTACATGTCCACATTGATGCACTTAAATGCAAATGAGGTAAGTGCAGTAACGAAAAAAATGAGAAAAGCCTGTGATTTGAAATGTTAAGTTCTCACAAGAATTTTAACCAAGTGCCTCAAAACTAAAATTTAAATAAGTTTAAGGACTTAACTGTTGAAATTTCCCAACTGCCTAAATGCAAATTGTACAATCAAAAGGCATAATGCCTACAATGGGATGCAGTTATGGTAAATCTATGAGTAGAGTGTTGAATATAGGCATGAGTATCATTAGAGGGCATGTATAATGACACCTCCCTCCACCCCCTCCCTCCACCCCCCTCCCTCCACCCCCTCCCTCCACCCCCCAAGATAGTCACAGATAATAACTACATACAGTGCAGTTTACAAACTTTATGTGCAAATACGACATCCCTTGTGTTTTTATATTGGATTTGTATTTTTTGGGTTGAAGAATATGTTAAAGATTCTGACTTTAACAGCCATAATGTGTTGGATATTGAACACAATCTGAAACAGCTAAACCTGGGCATACTTCACTGAATTTAATTGTATACACTTCCATCACACTCCAGTCATCTTCATTTAGATGCAGGGATCTAGAAATCTCAATGGTCTAAATTTTTCAGTTGTATTTTGCTTTGATGCATGGGTGGAAATTTAAGAAGCTTAACTTCTTTTGCTATAATTATTGTCTAGGACAGAGTCTTTCCTAATCTCTCTATTACGTACTGCACCTACCTCATCTTACTATAACATTGTTGTATAGGAGTAACTTATAGAAAGATGACCATTTTGAGAAATTAACCTTTAAAATCAAAACAACGCTGGTTTTGCTAAGGCTGCGTTTTAACAGGAAATAGTGACCTATTTACCTGGTAGTCAGATTCCGAGGCAGATCTCATTATGGTTGGCTCTTTCAGATGTTGCTGCACAATGAGTATTCCAGCAGAGTTACAACTATCAGAGTTTGTCTTGGGAATATCTCCTCTTGTCAACCTCTTTCCTCCAATGCCTGACTGTAAAGTAATCAGATAATGTCGTATGCATGGTTTGGTGCGGTACTCGAGATTAAACTTAGGTAAACAACAGTCATACATTTATTGATATCAACACAACGCATTAACATAACACAACACTTTTATGACTTTGGTGATTAGAGGCGAAACCGAGGCATTGTAAAACTTGTAGAGTAACTTACGTAGCATAACACTACGGAATCTTACATCACATGCTTATATTATGTTTGTATGTATCTAATTTCTAGTATCTACCTATCTAGCATATTATGTCACACGTAATGTTCAAAATGAATAAGCATATTTTGTTGTGATTGTATTGTGCTGTAAGTGCTAACCGATAAACTTCGATCATATTACTAATTGTGCCCTGTAATATTATTATCTTCTTTCAATATTGATGTGAAATTATACTCACTCAAACAGCTGAGTAGATTTGGTAAAGTCACTTCACACCAAACTATTACTCATGTTTTATTATGAGTGTCCTACTCATGCATCAATATAACTGCACACCAGCCTAGAACATTCTACTGATTTGTGATATATAGGTCAGACTGACATACATAGCATGTGTGTTACTGTACACCATGGTGTCTTTGCATTATCAATATAGAATAAAAATAGTGCACTTCAGAGAATAGTATGTGTACTCTTTAGATTTACATTATACTATAAAATACTAATGTAAACCTATAATATATCATATTCGAATGACACAATATAGTATCATTAGTATAAATAGATATAAATATGTATAATAATATATATTACACAGACTAGCTAATAATTATGACGCTTGTATAGGACAATTATCCAATGACTAATGAATCAAATAATACATACTTTCTTGTTGAGACTTTTTCTGTTAATGACATCACTTCCTTCATGGGAACCATCTGACTCATCGGAATGATGACTCGCGCCGTCTGCACTCGTCTTCTCTACCATTGGCAGATCTGAAAACATCTCACAGCTCTCACCAAAAGCAAATTGTACAGTGAAAAAATCAGTAGCACTGTTCTAGGAGCAGCATGCTTCTACCACCATATCTACCACCACCATTAGCAGTATGTCACAGGTATAAATTTATATGCAGAACTACAGATGGAGATGGAGAAATTACAGCGAAATAATTACATGTCTTGTGTGTACTTGTTGTGTGTACTTGTTGTGTGTGCATGTGTGTGTGTGCGTGTGCGTGTGTGTGGTGTGTGTGTCTATGTGTGTGTACGTGTGTGTGCGTGTGTATGTGTGGTGTGTGTGTGTGTGCGCGCGCGTGTGTGTGTGTGTGCTTTAAAATCAAACAAATTAAACAGCAAGTTAAAGAAGGAGAGAGTGAATAAAGAGACAAGTATTTACTTTGTTTGAAGTTAGGAAAGTGGTTAAAAGATGTAGAGCGGAGTTAGATAGGCAGATGTTGTGACACCAAGTTAACCTTGAACTTCAATACAATCAAGCTCTCCTTCAACATGGCCGCCATTGTCTGCAACAGACGACATTGACTCCGTATCGGAAGGAGGAGGCGTTGAGGAGTTGCTAGGACTGTCACCAGAACCCCCTGCACCCTCACATTCAGACGACCACTGCCACAGCGGGAAGGCACCACCCCGGTATTTAGACAGAGCTAAAATGTCAGCATATATTGGATGAAATAAGATTACTACACATGCAACTAGTTCATAACATGATTGTACATTGTACAATATAATAGCGTTTACATAATTATTGGCAGAAAACAAAATTAACAACGTTTTTAATAATTGGTTGAATATCTAGATATCTACGTGAGATAACCGGAATTGTGTGCAATTGAACATCATAGAACACAATAGAACATCATGGAATAGCATATGATGCATATTTTGTTTCCTTATTGCTTCAATAGACTAGATTTCAAACACATATTTAGAAGATCATAATTATAACTTTATGATACACTACTTAACAGCTGCTCAGCTCTACAATTACATTGCAGCACCAAGACAATTTCAGTGCTAGAAGTTCTATTCTGGCAGAAAAATCTCTTATTTTGAAATTGAAATTTATAAAAGTTTATGACGGATGTGAACGAATTTAAAAACCACTTTTAACATTTTAAAATCTTGTTACTGCCATTCTACTATCAGTCAGATCTACTGCTGCTGACACTTGCTACTACTGACGCCTGCTACTGACACCTGTTACTACTGACACCTGTTACTGACACCTGTTACTACTAACACCTGTTACTGACACCTGTTACTGACACCTGTTACTGACACCTGTTACTGACACCTGCTACTGACACCTGTTACAACTGACACCTGTTACTACTGACACCTGATAACACCTCTTGCTACTGACATAGACACATGCTAATGATACCTATTACTGCATGCTGACACCTGTTACTTTGGAAATTTACTACTACATACAATTGACATTCTTCAGACCTGCTATTATTAATATTTTTCGCTATGTCTATAACCTATTAGCTTCAATTTGTGCTAGTCTTTACACTATTCTCAGATCTAAATCATGTCCGTTATGAAACGCCAAATAGCAGTTTTGAAAAACTAGGATAAGCAAGCTGAAGTGCTAGATCAAGTAAATAATATAACAAGTTATTGCCATAGACTTCAAACTGCACTGTATAACCTGCTAACAGCCGGTTTGACAAATAGTTAATATATTACTAAGGTAAAAGAATAAAACATATAATGATCAAGTTAACGCATTCCTTTAGCAAGTTAGTATTATGATATATTTTCCATAAAGTAGCTTATTAACTTAGCTAATTGATTTACCTAAAGCTCTTCTGATGTAGTTATTGAACACAGAATACCAAGCATGAAGATCTGCTTCACTGGTAGCAGAGAAGTACGCAGATTTGCCATTTCTAGGAGTCAGTTTGAATGCAAAGGATCTTTTCATCTTCTTATCATCAATCGGAGTAATCTATATACGAGTATATATTGTAATATATCTTATAACTCACACAACACATAATATACATCACGCACAACACGCAGTATATAATATACACATATATACACATTATATAATATACACACATATACACATTATATTATATACACACATATACACATATACACACATACACAAAACACACAACGTATCATATATAATACACACAGTATAAAATACATTATACAACACACAAACACACAATATATAATACACACATGTAAACACAAATAGTACACACATACATACAGCATGCGAAACACAACACACACACAGTACACACACACACACACCACACACACACACACACACACACACACACACACACACACACACACACACACACACACACACACACACACACACACACACACACACACACACACACACACACACACACACACACTCACACACACACACACAGTACACACACGCACGCACACACTCACACACACACACACACACAGTACACACAGTACACACACGCACTCACACACTCACACACACACACACACACACACACACACACACACACACACACACACACACACACAGTTTACAGACTCACCAGACACTCCTTAAGCTGACATTGTATTTCTGGCAGAGATGAGTTCACATCCTTGAAGCAGCTGAAGGTACCATTGTACACACAGCAGTAGTAGGAGTTCCACTTCAACACTTTCTTGCAGTGGAGGTAGCCTTGCATTTCACAGAACTCGGCCATGTCAACTGTAAGTACAACGTTAGCTATGTAAGCATAAAACTTTGAAACAAGATTATCAGTAAGAAAATTTTAAAATTAGAAGAGGTTAGGCTGATAAAATTTTAAAAATTTTCAAATTTTGTTTTAAAACTGCTTTTCTTGTTAAAAAGCACTAAACAATGTTTTTGTATCACAAGCTACCATGAGTTGCCAATACTAATACTACTCAAAGCTCAAGTCAAAAGCAGTCAAAAATGTTTTTGTATCTTGTAAGACTTTTACCTTGTTGCAAACTTCAACCGTATTACAAAATTATAATAATTATTAAAAGGCATATGACAAATGATCGTTGAATATTCATCTGCTTAAATAAATGCTAAACAACTTCTTAATGAAAAATAACCTAGTTTTTGCACAATGTTGAAGGCATGTAATTCAAATCTAAATGTTATTTTCAAAAGTTGTGCTTCTTTATTTCTAAGTAACTAAGAGTTGTTTCTCCTTACATTCAGATAATTAAGAGTTGCTTCTCCTTACACTCGGTTAACTAAGAGTTGTTTCTCCTTACATTTATGTAACTAAGAGTTATGTCTATTTAGTTTCGAATAACTATTCTATTAACTTGATAGAGCAGAGTTTTTATAATGATTTAATAAAATTGCTATAAATCCTAGTGCATCTATAATTAAATGTTGGCACTAAATAAGAGCAAACAAGTAAGCCTATATTATGCTTATTTATGAGCCAAAATCTCATGAGATGATGTGGATCCATCAGTATAGGAGTTGTTAGCTAAAGTATATAAACACTGTATAATATACCTGCCAGTACATTGCTCATACAGCTACATTTATACTTATACGCTGTATATGTATTTATTATATTTCTTTACACAAACACGGTATGCTGCTTTAAGGGTTTCAGAGAGTCACATGATTAAAGCAGACGACTCCCTGCTAAATTCATTAAAGTAAAACAAGATATGGCAGCTAAATCTTTATGTGCAATGCAGTGACTGCCTAAATGTTGTTCAGTAAACCACACTGAAGTTTATTATTTTTAACTTGTCACATGTAATGATGTAGCATTTTACAGCCTTGGTTATAGTCTTGTGAAACATAAGCATTAATATGAAGTACAAAATGAAAGTTAAGCTAAAATGAAAGTTTTAGAATAATGGAATCGTAGCGTTTACTTACTGTAATACCTATTCTTGCTGTGAATCATTATACTATATTTGTTGCATATATATGTTTACTTTATCAGTAATATACGAGAAGTCAAAACCTGCATCGGCAACTGTCTAGCATGGACTGAATGAACAATTTTAGAGTGGCGGTATTTAGCTGAATACATCTGCATAACTTATTGCCCTGCAGGAAACTCAAAGTAAATTGTTGTACATTTCTCTATAAGATGTATAATTTACAGTATAACTGCATGATTACAATGTACGTAACATATAATGTTATAGTTTGCATAACACTTTTACATCATATTATAATTGCTGGCCTACAAAGTCAATGCCCTCTTATAGCTCACACTTTAATGCTGTAATAGCTTTAGCTATATACTAGAAAATCTTTCACAGTTTGATCTAAATGTTTTAGTAAATCTCTATCAATGGTTTGTCCGTTTTTCTAGATGATAAAACAGCATAGTTCCAGGTAAAAAATTTCTGGGGTAAAAAATTGAAAGTTTAACCCTGTTAGCTCCTAGATGTATAGATTATATATGTATATTATAGTCCATGCATATTAACATCAAATGAACTATAAAAATTAGCTACCAAAACATTTCTGAGCCCAAGCACTAAATAGCAGTTGAAGTAAAAAATAAAATCTCTTCTAACAACTTTAATGATATATATGCAATAATGAAGTTTGTATAGCAATGGAGATTTGGGGGCAAATAAAAAAGCTTTAAATCTTGCACGGTTAATGGAATTTCGAAAAGATGCCAACACCTGCAGGATGAGTATCTAGATGAAACTTTTATAAATAAATTATTCACTAAACTTATAAACATATAATTTAGAGAGTTAATATATTTTTGTGCCCCAGTACAGTTTAAACATTTCTGTTATATAAATATATAACAGCATGTCATTGCATTAATTCTCACACTTTTTTACATGCATATGAAATTATTTCAAACATAAATATATAATATTTTCCTTCAAACTTTAAATACAATTTATAACCGTAAATCGTCTTAGTGTTTTTTAAAAAATGTGCACTTTAGCTTATAAAAACTTAAAATTATTCATATTCAAACGTATTACTATAGTACCATCTAGCTTAAGGACGGTCATGATAAACTAGGTCATGAAGAGTTGAGTCATGCACAGTATCATGTCAAGAAGATAAGTATTATAAACTACTGAACTGTATGTCACATACCTGTGGATAATTTAGAGTTGTGTGACCCTGTTGGGGTCAGCTCAGTGTTACTCCCACTCCTGTCCGTGTCTTGTCTTTTTCTGCTAACGGTTGATCCAGGAGAGACGGAAGACTTCTCAGATATGCTACTTGACGATCTCACAAATACGCTGCCTGACGTGCTCCCGCTGTGCTGAATACCTTCTGGTTTGCTGCCAAACAGTGAAGATGCTCGTCTCAATAACCTGTATGGAAGCACATTATCATTAGAACTGTTTGAGTATGTGTACAACACTTTGAGAACAAAAGCTATGCTTATAAACTTGAGCTCTTCAGTCTTAGCTACAGCGGATGTTGGCGATGACATTTTAGAATGTAGCCCACAGAAGATATATCTAGACTTTTTACGGTGTCACTTAGCATAAGCACTGTGGATACAATTTATTGAAATATTTACACACTACCAATTAGGAATTGTCTAACTTTAGTTACCGACCATGCATGGCAATTTCTAAATATGCACTGACCCGATTGAGTAAACCAATGTCAAAAATAGGGTTTAGCATACACCAGTTTGATTTTTTTTTAATTTTTCTAAAATTCAAATGAAATATATTATTGTAATCAATTGAATCAAAATGCATAATTATATGCAATACATCATTTAAATTATTGCTATGAAAATTCAAAGTCCATTTATATGGATGTTTTTATTAGCTATATGTTGTCATAGCAGCTACACCTTTACATGGGAATTATTTCCTTTTTACTACCATTACTGTTTAAAACATGTACCTACAGCTGAATAATAATTAACACCTTAAAGGCACTCTTTTATGCAATGATATGCACCTCAGCACATTCTCACCATAAAGAATTTGTGTTGTGAATAATTATAAGAGATACTAAGAACTTCATTAGCAGATATTACACATTCCCACTTACATAGGTACTCAGGAAATGCTTTAAGCCACTCGGAACTATAATTTTGGTAATTAAACCGTAAAAGGTATACTCTGCTAATAAGCGTCAGTAACAAAATGATGATAATGTAACTATGGTAACCGTACTTTGACCCCCATCTACCAGGCTTGTCTGCTCCTGCTATAGTAAGGCTTCTCTTATTGGCTGATTGTCTAGTTAACCCTGAGTCTGTGTAGTACACCATAGCTGAGCTCCTTGGACGTGATTGTCTTGGTGTGGGCAAAGTAGGCCGGCCCTCAGTAAACGATATGCTTTTCTTTAGACTGAGCTCTCCGTTTAGCTGTTCACTAGAATGGTACTTCCGTGACATGCCCTGATCACGGCTCCAATCATATGCTGATGAGCCTGCAAATCAAGATGTATATTACTCTCAGGTTATGATCAGCAATGACATTCTGTGATAAAGCTCTCTAACTATATGAACATGAATTCAAGCTCTTAGTCATTACACAAGGCCAAACTTTTAAAAGTACTTGAGCTCTCTTCCTTGAGTTCAAGTTCCTTCAAAATAGCATGCTAGACATAAGTTACTATTACTCCAAAAGATGTGGGCCATGAAACTCTGTTTTAGACTGAGGAGAAGACAAACCCCACAAAGCTACTGATAGTAAGTTTTACCATTTGGATTTGTCTTCTTTTTGAGACTTGATGTGTCCACCACATCAATCTTATGATTTATTCTTTTGATTACTTCTACAGATTGCTTTTGATTGTCTGTAAAATATTTAACGAACTTCAAAAAACACAGTCACAGTCAAATATTTAAACTAATATGTTATAACATTTAACTTGAGTTTGCTATAAAACTCTTGAGCACTGTTTAATGACAAAATGTTCACACACACACACGCACGCACGCCCGCACTCATGCACGCACGCACGCACACACACACAACACACACACGCACGCACACAACACACACACGCACACACATACACACACAACACACACGCACGCACGCACACATATATAGACAAGGTTTACCTGTCTCTCCTTCTACCTCTTCAGTTATTGAAGTCTGTTGTATCACCGAAAGAGGTCTGTTTGACTTCGTGCCACCAAAGGAGTGAGGTCGTGACCCCTTTTGACCTACATACTGCCTCCTTCTCGCTGCTCCTTCAGCTGAATCTACCGTCTCAGAAACTGTCTGAGTGGTTCTGCTGCACCTCGATGATTGCTCACGTCTTCAGTAAATATAAATATATTAATTATACTAAAACTATATACTACTACATGGGAAAGTCCAACGTATCACAGCGTTTTTTTTTCCAATATTGAACAATGCTATACTGTTTGTTTTTCCACTATTCAAGAAGCAAATATTTAAAAAAAGTTTATTCAATTCTGAATCTGGTAGTAAGAGAGCCGTAGTCACAATATCTAGGTTTTCCTTTATTAAAAAGCCTGTTACTCATACTACTATTTCATAACACTATTATATAGAAGATTGTGACAATCTTAGACTGTAAATCAGTACTCACCGCCTTGCTTGAAGCAAGTCATCGTATGGTAACTGATTGCCAATATTCAACCAACGAACCCAACTCAGCTGATCCTGTGCAGAGCTGGCACAAAAGTAAAGGATTTCCTCTTTAGGAAGAGTGACTGTAAATGCATGTCTAAAACATTGCATAATAAGATAACTATATAATAGCTGATGAAACTTTGGAGTAAAGTTATGCTTTTATCAATTGTGTTTATAACCAGCATACACTCAATTATATTTACCATTCCGCTTTGTAACACAGACAATACAAAGCAATACAAACTATATGGATGTGGATATAAAGTGGTATTTTTAAGGTATTCCATCAACTAATTCATTAAATGATTTTTTTTCACAAAAATCTAAAATTTTCAATTTATCATAAAGATATACACATCATAACAATAAACACCACACATTATGTTACAGATATCTTTGTTTTTTATGGTGAATAATATATTTCTGCAGTGTAAGAAATACTATGCTATTTATTAGTTGAAGTTTAAAAAGTCAATGGATTCGACGTCTAGTCTTAAACAGAATGTATTTTTACACAACATGCATGTGTAATACTCGATAGCAAAACAAAAGGAAATAATATGATTGTACGTAGTCTATATTGCCATTCTTGTATTCTAAGATAAACGCAATGCATATTAATTCAAAGTTAAAAAGTCAACCATTACCATTACTGTCACAATAATTAATTTCTGGTTACAATAAAACAAACACAAATATGAGTCACATTACTCAAATCAACTCTCCAACTTTTCTTGGTAAGAATAAAATTTTGTGTGTGTGAGTTTGTTTTAAAACTTTTTAGCCATGAGTATAAGGGTCAAACTCATTGCTAGAGAAATATATGTTATGATATCCCAGTTTTCTTTTCAAAATAAGACTAAATTAGTCTGAGAAACTAGCTTCTGTCAAGTATTAGTACGATGAGCTACATGAGCAAGGTTATGTGAGTCAACTTACTGGTCATTCTGTGATTGGACAGGTTGACTGAGGGTTTCATTTAGTATCAGATTCATCAAGGAGCTCTCCGAGTTTTCACTCTCAAATAAACAGAATATACAGTCGGAGACAACTCCAAAGTATCTGTGGTTTTCGTCTACACGCAGCCACCCAGAATATTCCTAAACATATTGATGGTAGTATTAGTATAGTTATTAGGGAAAATTGTAAAGTATTTACTTGCAGTTTAGAGAAATGAAATTTATTGTACACCATGTAGTATATTATGCAGAGAGCAGCAGTGAGCAAGGGGTTAGAGTATTTTGCTTGGCAAACACGAAGGTATGGGTTCGAACCCCAGTAAAGACCATTGTGGATGTTAGGAAGAACATCTAATCATAATTGCTCCTGTGCTCCATATAAATAAGTCCTTAGCCTTCTTTTAAAAAACCCCTTTCCATCAGATATTTCTCTCAGGGGTGTGACTATAAACTTGTATGAGTTACTATGTAGTATAATGCTTGCATACCAGTTTTTTAAGAAACCTTTGCATTTAACTTTTCATTTATAAAATATTTTTCATTTTATGCTATTGAAGCTAATTATCAGATTATCAAGTCAAACTGTAATTTCTCATTATTTTCAGTGACAGCAACAAAGAAACATTTAATTACATGATAGCTTAAGGAGTTATCTTCCTAATAGTCTAAAAAGACAACTCCCAATACTGCATAATATGATATCATATGATGAATTTATATAATTTTCTGCTAATCAATAAGAAGCTTTAATATAAAACCAAAAAAATATATTACACACAGAAAGCATTGATGCCTCAGTACCGGATTAGAAATGCTATACATGTGGGACGTATTGCTCAAGAAATCAATGTATGCGGATATTGCTGGTCAAAGAAAGTGAACCTGAATCATCTTCTTTGTTTATCAACAAAAATGAAAGAATACTGAAAGGCGTTCAGGGGTTATTAAGTTTGTTATTCAATTGAGTAATGGTCAAATATGCCCAATCAAATAACATGATACTATGAACTATGAAAATGAAAGCATACATAGGATTTCAAAATGTTATGCTTTTGTTAAGAGGTAAATGACAATACTCCAGGTACTAGCTATGACATATCTAACATATCCGTAAGCACCTACTAGCATCCGCAAGCACTCGATAACATTTACAAGTACTTGCTAGCATTTGCAAGCACCTGCCATCACATGCTATCACAAATAACTAAAACCAATTATGATATAAAGTCAAAAGAAAAATTCTTACCTTATAGAGGATATCAGAAAAAAAGAGCGCAAACTTTTGGTTTTCACTCAACAGCATTCGATCCAATAGTGACCTATATGTAATAAACAGAGTTTACATGCAATTCTACTAAAGCCTAAAAATAACCTTATTAAAATAATTTTTTCATTTGTTAAATACAAATACTTTCAGAAAAGGCTAAAATCAAAAACAGAAATTCTGTTTAACTAATTTAATTGAAGTTATTTATGGAGAGTGGTTGTAGCTTCCAGCATCTGATGAGTCAAAAAGGAAAAAGAATTAGCTACTACTGGTTTCCCACCAACTGACCAAACAAGGGTTTCCCCCAGGAAGTTCCTAAGTAATTAGTTATTGATTGTGATAGACTAGCAGATTATTGGAAAAGTCCAGAATCACCCAGCAGGATGCTGAGATGTCAGTCAAGTCAGTCAGTTAGTGTCAGGTAGTCAGTAAGTTAGTGTCAGCTAGTCAGTAAGTTAGTGTCAGCTAGTCAGTAAGTTAATGTCAGCTAGTCAGTATGTTAGTGTCAGCTAGTCAGTAAGTTAGTGTCAGCTAGTCAGTATGTTAGTGTCAGCTAGTCAGTATGTTAGTATCAGCTAGTCAGTAAGTTAGTGTCAGTCAGTCAGTATGTTATGGTCTGTAGGTTTATCTATGAGAGAGTCTCCTTAGCATTAAACGCACTGTTTAGCTGTTCAATCAGCTCAAACATATAAATATCAATTATAACTGACATGTGAATTGTGTTGGAATAAGCAAATACTTTTTCAGCCTCATCAAATTGAAGCAGAAACATAATATATTCCATGAGTGGGTGTAAATGGTCCCCATTTGTATAGATGCCAGTAGAATTGATCTAAACAAACTGTTTGTGTCATGCCAGAACTGTTGAACATTATTATTGTATAATTTTGTTATTGCTTTTCAAATCGGGGAATGTAATGCAGCAAAACACCTATTGAACTTAGTAAATATGGTGTGCATTCAGGCAGTACAACAATTATGATGTTTTGGTATGTGACGGGCAGTCATCTTTTGTTAATCTAAAGCTAGCAAATTATCATATCTTATTATAAAATATTATTCAATGCTTTTGTCCTGAAGGTTTGACAATAGCTGATTCATTACAAAGCACGTGTGGCTCTTAGACAGTTAGCAGTAATACAAATATCTATAGCAACTCATGGCTTATATCTTCGTATATATAATTATTATGTCTGTAAAACCAAATGCTTTGTACATTTTGCAAAAAAATTTCTCTTGCACACAGCACTAATAATAGCTTCATGGTTACTAGAAGCCTGCATAATTGATGGAATATTAATCTTCAGAGGGGAAGAAGACTAATCAAAGCTGCCACGTGGTGCACTTTGGTAGGCTTTGCAGCAAATGCAGACTAGTAGCTGCCAGGTTATAAAACATGAACTTTATAGAACAGTGAAAATCATTGCAGCAACCTCTTACCTCGTAAAATGTTTCGCCCTCGCCACAGAGATGTCTAAAGATCTCGATACCAGACAGACATCTTGTAAGTCTGAGCAGAGACAATGCCTCGCTGTTTCTGAAGCTTTTTCCTGACCGTCTGAGGCTATCAAAGTGCTGTTGTTATTGTTGTTACCATCTGACAAAGGAGAGGGTAAAGATCCAGCTTTGATGACCTATAGAGAAGCAGAATTTAGGAGTAAGAGTTCTGAATAAAAACCTGTCGTATGCTTCTGAAATGTTCAGACTCACCATATCAAACACCACTAACTGGCTATATCAACCAATGCAAACTCATGATATCAAATACACCAAACTCGTGGTATCAAAAACTGCTAACTCGTAATATCAAATACCTACTGCTAACTCGCAATTTGAAACACTGCAAACTCATCATTCAAATGCTAAATGACTGTTGGTCAATTTATCTACTGAAACACATATCTTATGAAACTAAGTTTATTGTTTACGGTCAAATATTATTCTTCAGTTCCATGGCAGACTCTCCTTCAGAACTATTACAATGTAGCAAAAACCTAGACAAACACACATGCATGTAATAAGGTCCCTTTTCTATAGCATAAGTTTTTTTTCCTTACCTTAAGAAATCTATCTGGTTCCAAATCTGACTTTATTCTTGCTATGTCTTCAAAGAGTTCTGTTTGGTTGACATTTGGAGAAGTGGTTGTATCAGGTGGGTCAGAGTTATGCAGATACACCTGCATGTTTGTCAGCAGAGAACAAACTTCTGCAACAAAGAAAGTGCAACAGCATTATTTTCATTGATCTCCAAAGTTCATTATATAACAGGTAATAGTATTAAATGTTTCAGTTCAATGAGTACCTAAGAATAAATTATTATTTATTCAGCTTGTCGTGTAAGGCTTCTTGATACCTGTCACCAAATTTCTGTGTTTTTTTACTAATAAATCAAAAGTGCTTGTCTTCAAGAACAGATTATTTTTAGTCTTTCTCAAAACTACAAGCACATTACTGCCTAGTTCTTTGATCTCCACACACAGCCTAGAATCTGTGCACCAAGTGGGTTAAACATAACCACCAGATTTAAATTAAATCTGTAATTCTGTAATTGAATGCTTACATAAGAAATCTTTACTCTGTGTGAGTTCAATCTTGCACAGCCTAGTATGTACCCCACTATTTACCCTACTGTCTACCCCACTATGTATCCCACTACGTACGCCACTGTGTACGCCACTGTGTACCCTACTGTGCACACCACTGTGTATCCCCTGCCTCCTGTTGTTGAAGTCCAGGGAAGAGAATGAAACACTATGCTCTAAGCATGTTAGTAGCTCAGTTAAATTATGTAATAGAGTCATCTGAAGATGACCCAAATGTTTGTAGATATATGGCAACACGTTGTATCAACAGAGAGACTTTATAACTTGCGATATGAAAAAATGAAGAAACAACTCTCAATTTTTATTTTATTTTTTTTAAAAACACAACTTTGTTGCTTTTACTACCATCTTAATAAGACGTAAACGCTGTGATAAACATTCTGTAATATAATAGCATATCAGATGCCGCTTTTATCACAAATTCCATCCGGTAGAAAGCTAGCATTATGTTCACGTTCCAAGATCGGGTATCTTCATGGGTGAATACCAACAACAGTAGAAGGCTAATGTTACATTCATGCAGTTATAGAATTTCAGTCATTCATCCCTTGAAATGTGTAGCAGCTGCTTATAGGGAGTAAGTAATGCCATCCACCTACTACATGGGTCATATCTTAGCATTATGCTATCTTCTAATAAAACTTAAAATGACACACGCATTGTTCTTGGTGGAACAGCTAGTTATACTCATACTATTATTATCTGCTGTATAAAAATGTTTTACACAATACTTTTGAGCTCTAAGTTATATCATAAACTAAATTATCATTTTTGAAAAGTGCAAGATTTAATGTTTCACTGCATTTTCATTCGAATTCTGAATTTTTCATTCAATGTTTGGTAACAGTTTCGTGGAACGAGACCATAAGCTGATGCAAATCTCAACCACAACCTCATCCATACAAGCATCCATGTAATCCATTCGAAGCTATGCAAGTGTTTATGCAACATGCTAAAATATGTAGCAGTATGACAATAGGGCTATATTTCTACATGTGTCTAGGATTCATTTCACTTTTAATGTTTCAATTGTTCACAAGCACTATTTATATTTAACTCATTCAATGATATCAAGAGCATGTACACACATACCATCTACATACAATGATACACACACACGCACACGCACACGCACACGCACACACACACCATCTACTTACAATGATACATCTACACACATACCACCTATTTACAATGATACATCTACACACATACGATCTGCTTACAATGATACATTTACACATATACCACCTACTTACAAAGATACATTTACACACATTATGAGGGATTTGCTATAATAATTTTGCCCCATGTCATTACATCATATAATTCACTAAGCATTTTAATGTGGCATTTAGAATATATACCACACATTAAACAACATGTAAATGTTGTCTGAAACAGTAATATAATGTCTTCAAAAGTTATGTTCATTCTATAAGCTAACAATTTGCTTTGAACTATACACTTTAAACTAGAAACTGGGCGTACAGCAATCTCATACTGGAGTAGAGAATGATTCAAGTGGATTGAAAGGGTTTCAAAGGATTCATCAGGAGTTTTATAAGAAATCTTGTGATATTGCTGAAAAAACACTCCTTTGCAGCTGACTATTTTTATACACTTCCCTTTTTCACAAGATGTGATTATTGCATTTTTCTGCAATTGGTTCTCTACTACAACTAAAGGGGCTTGTACAGATCCTGGACTTGTAGATGAAAGACATAACCAAGGTGCTAAGCCTCAACTCAACATTGACTCAATGAAAGCTGATCTCAGCAACAATATTCCTTTTTCATATGTCATTCCGTGTGATAATCTTTGCTATGTATAATGTTAATTCCCTGGATCAGCGTAAACCAATTTCCTTATTTAATTTAAAGATTCTACGCAGGTCATAGTATTTGTATATATTTGCAATACCACAGTGGTATTTTACTTTAAATCTGTGATTTATCATGCTGGCTACCCGCACACATCTCTAAGCTGTGCACAAAGTAACTGAGTGGTGATTTAGAAATACTATTTCATACATTCCCACGCAATCAGAACCTAAAATCTAAACAACTTTCAATTTAGCAATAAAATAATTTGGCAGATGGAAGCAAAGGTGAGCCATTCAAGCATACCAAATGGTAAAAGCCGAAGTCCGACCAAACAAGTAGTTTTCAAGGGTATTTGTAGTAAACACATTGCGCCATTTCTAAACAGGTGCAGTTAAAAGAGACTTACATGCTGCTCCAAACTGCTCAGGTGACACTAAAATTAGCGTTCAGACATTTGTAGTCAGAAAACCATCATTACTTGTTATATTCTGTTGATGAGTTTTAGCTGCGACTAGAGAGCAAAATGACTCGCAAAAGTTTATATAGTCAGTGTCGCTGTGAGAAACCCCTGATAGAAAGATTTCTTGTTAAATTGGGTTAAGAACTTATTCAGATGGGGCACAGGAGCAAGTATGACTGGATGCTCTTCCTAACATCACCAATGGCCTTTACTGAGAATAGAGGCCCATGACTTCCGGCTCGCTAAGCCAAAAGCTCTAACCACTAAAACAAGGCTGCTTCTTGAGAGAACAAAATACCACCGGGTTATTAATGCTCAAACTAGGATCATTGTTGTTGCTTATAGGAAGGCTAAACTGTAGACTTTGAAATTAAGCTTTAACTCACAACTCTAGAGATCTAATTAAAACTCAGCCTATTATCATTAAGCTAATAACTTTAGCTGAGAAAAACTTAAATTGTTATTGCGATTTTGTAAGAAACTAGCACTCCCAAGGAGTTGATATTATCCAGTTTCAAGTGATAACAACATTGACTGTCTACCCTTTGATCACGAACTCATGGTATTAAATTTACCTTGGAGAAAGTTTTCCATCGTGTCTTTGCTAGACATTGGTCGTTCAACTCAGCAGGTAGTCTACAAGAGGATATGATGCTTATAGTTACTTCGGCATTTTACTCAATTTGTAGAATAATATATATAATGCAACAAACAAGCAAAAGAAAGCGAGAGACCACACCTCAAGAACAAAGACATTAAACTGCAAAAGTTATTATTTGAATAATTTTTTAATAAATTGTCAGTTTTTTCTAATCAGATCTTATCCTGCAAGATGTTACAGTTGATTGCCAAAAAAATGTTAAATCATCGATTTATAATATCAGCAATAACAAAGGTAGAGAACGAAACATGTAGCAGAAAGATATAAAGTGCTATTAGTTTACTATTTCTTTAGTTTTAAATATGTATATATACATTTCCAGCTTTCTGTACAATAAAAATCACTACGAAAAAACCAAATAATGTGTTTTAGTAATTCTAGAAAATAGTTATACACTTAAAAATAGAGCAATTGTATGTGCATCCTCTACCTTTATTCTACCAAATATGTTACCAGAACCAAACCCATTTCCTAGGAACATAACTTTTTTTTAGCTTGCCTTTATGCTAGAAATATTACTAGCTTTTAAAGAAGTTTTTCAAATTGCATGTCAGGTTTCTACATTTACATTATGACTAGGGCGGGGGGGGGGGTCATGACTAGGGCAGGGGAGGGTTAAGAGAACATGGCAGTAGCCTCTACTAGGGGTAAAGTTACACAGACACTAGACATGCCACATTTGCATAAATGCCGAGTTGCATATTATTCTTCCAACTAGTTCCGACAGTTATCCATTTATCACACTCCAGGTAACTGTTTTTTATTTTAATATAACATGCTATAAGCTTTAAAGTGGCTCAAGCAAAAGGTCATGGCCGCAAATTTCTTAAACCTCAAGTGCCTATTTGGAAAAAATTCAATGAATTATAATTTCGCACATAGATAAATATAAAGAGTTATATAGGTAGATGCAATAGTGATGGTAGTGGTGATGCTGAAGGTTGATAGTGATGGTGATGGTGGTTGTACTGGCAGTGTTACAGAGAAAGTAACTGATGAATTGAATAAGGTAATGAACTGACTAAAGAGAAATTATTAAATAATTTTGGCACAGTTTGAAAAGGTGACCGAATTAAACGCCCGAAGGAAGTACAAATCATGATGTCACTTCTGCTTAAAATTGAGTCAGACACAACATGGTAACATCTTTTATACGTCAAATATGTTGGACATATTAGTAATGCAGTTAGGATGAATATATGTGGAATAATATTTAATAAATGACCCGAACTGAAATAAATCAGTGGGTTAATTGTGTGTGGAATTTATATGGCCATTTACATCTCCCTCCCAAGTTCTTTGACATTAGGCATATAATAGCGTATCAATCATAAGCCATGGGAAATAAATGTAATGTATATAAGCATTATAGTTTGTTGAGTAAAAGTGGTCAACGATTACTGACATGTATGGCTATACTGCATAATTTGTTTGTTGATAGCAATCTCTAAATCACTGGTTAGCTATTATACCAAATTTCAGAATTACACAGTTATATCGATTCATTTATTTTAGTAAATAGATGAACATTAGTTACAAATATACTAATAATATATTAATTAATGAAACTTGTCTTCAAAAGACTAAAATCAATTAATTTGGTAAGAAATAGCATATCTTGTAAGTTTAAAACCTAATTAATATTGTGTTTAGAATTCTAAAACTATGAGCCAAGAAAACTGACTGTCCTGTTTTGACTTTTTCAAACTTTCCTTTTCAGAAATGTCGTAATATTTTAGACACGTGCCAACAGGTGTTTGTTTCTACTCCATACCACAAGCTTTCAGAATAAATACGGCTCTTTCAATCAACCCACATGAATGCTCCTAGAATTACTTCACGACAACACATTCCTCTTGATTTCATTATACGGTGCTTTATAATCAACCAATTGAGTTATTTGGTTCGTGTCAACTCCACTTCACCCTGAAGATGCTATATGGCTATAATGCATAATTTACCTGTAGTCCACTTATACTACATGCTGTATATCACATATACTTTAGCTTGTGGTCTATTTATTAATTATATGTTCCAGGAAAAAGCTTGTCTGTGAAATATTAATTAGACTGATAACCTAAAACTGTGCCTACTATACTGTGGTTGTCCCTCTAAGAATCTCATACCCAGCACCAGCACAAACAGTTACATGCAAGGTCAAAGATAAACTTATTGTTAGAAAGCCCGTTATGTTTAGCTAGTTTAAGAAAACCTATTTTCTGCGCTCAAATTTTAAACCTGTAATCCTCGTTGTAATCTATTTGCTATGCATCTGGTATCGGCAACGAAGCATATTATGATTGGTTAAAAATGAACCGAGTTACTGTTTGTTCCGAACACCCCTGAGTTCAGACCTTGAGCACTTCATGAAATAAGGTCAATTCTCAATTTAAAATTTCATTATGATATTTACATAACGTACAAACTTAATGCTAGTGGTGGTACTTAAGATCTATAATCTCATTGAGCAGGAAGACCCATAACTTGATATGTTGGCGTAACAATACTATATTGTATTCAGGGTGGAGTAGAGTATACACGACATTAATAAATCAAATTAGTGTTAAATATTTTAAATTACCATCTACTGAGAGATGATATATTACTAATAGCAAGTGCAAGAAAGAAAACTTAGATTGTCTCATCTTAAACAGCTAGTAAGTCTTAAGTTAATCTTATACAATATCCTCAAACATCTCAGGGTACATCAACTAGGCTGGAGCTACAACGTATATATGTCTATGAAGAAAAGAGATGTATAGTTTCCATAAAAAGGCAGTGTTGATGGTAAAAGAAATAGTAGCTTAGAAAATTCTACCTGTTTAACAAGCACAACATATATTAAATATTCTATTGAATGATAAATAAATACAGAAGGTTTACCTATATCTTTGAAGAGCTTAAGAAAGTTTATAAACCACCTTAAGGTATAGTTATATAAAAATTTGTGTTTTCTTATTTCAAGCAAATTATAAATAAATGTACGATTTTGATAATCATATTTTCTATAAAACCTGCACACCTTGAAACAAAATATTGATATGCTCATAATGAAATAGTGTGTCCAAGCATTTCTATGAAAATGTTATAACAAAGTTGTAAAGCAAAGTGTTTTTCAAGCTTTGTGCTTTATTATTGTAATGCGATGAAAATAGACAACGAAAAGAGCAAATTTTAATCTAGGTGCATATTATTCTAGCCATAGACCGTAAGGGAATAGACCACAACAATATAAAGTGGCAGCTTTCAATCTATGCATTTTAATACTAGACCAAATAGAGTGCTGTTGGAAGAATGGAATAACGGCGTTCTACATAATATGGTGGTTATTGTAATATGCTAGTATGACACTGCTTACTTAGCAGCTTCACTTCTGCTGCTGCCGCTGTCTACCTGTGTGCAGTGTTCGGCACGAGTTCAAATGTACCACTGCTTGTTGCATAGTTACATTATTAAACAAAAACACATAGCAACATACACTACGTTGCACTGAACAAAACATTGAAATACCTTTACCATATATAAGGTTTAAGGAGTAAATTCATGCTATCTTACCTTCTTGGATTGAGCTGGAGTTGGGAGATTAGGACATATTTTTCAGGTTGACTGCAGGTAAAAGCGCAGGTAAAAGATGTAACACTTGAATCAGGGGTTATATACCATGTGAATATAGAAAGGTACTGACTATGTTTATGAATAGCGAGGAGTTATGGCTAGTGAAAGAGTTGAGATTCAGTAGCATTATGAATACTTTCTCTATGCAGATATTAAATGGATGAATGAATTCATCAATCATCAGTGTGTGCTGGAGGCTGAGTTTGGATAATGCGGCATAAATCATTTCTAGCCAATGATGTGCCACAGACGAACTCCTTCATTACAATCTGCATACTATATATTCGAAAGACAATAGGATTCCCGTGTTTGAATATTTAATTGAGGGTCATAACACAAGACAATGCAATCATATAATTAATGTAGTATTACAATATACTAGTAACTTACTATACTATACTAGTAACTTACTTACTATACTATACTAGTAACTTACTATAGCATACTAGTAACTTACTATACTACACTAATAACTTGCTATACCATACCAGTAACTCACTATATCATACTAATTACTATACCAAACTAGTTACTTACTATAGCATACTAGTTACTTACTATAGCATACTAGTAACTTACTATACTATACTAGTAACTTACTATACCATACTAGTAACTTACTATAGCATACTAGTTACTTACTATAGCATACTAGTAACTTACTATACTATACTAGTAACTTACTATACTATACTAGTTACTTACTATAGCATACTAGTTACTTACTATACCATACTAGTAACTTACTCTAACATACTAATTACTTACTATAGCATACTAGTTACTTACTATACCATACTAGTAACTTACTATAGCATACTAGTTACTTGCTATGTCATTCTAATTACTTACTATAGCATACTAGTTACTTACTATAGCATACTAGTAACTTACTATACCATACTAGTTACTTACTATACTATACTAGTTACTTACTATAGCATACTAGTAACTTACTTTACTACAGTAATAACTTACTATACCATACTAATCACTTACTATACCATATTAGTAACTTACTATGGCATATAAATTATAACTCTAGGATTGCCCTCTCTTAGTGTAGCAGTTATCTTCACGTTTAACCAATAAATGGTAGCTTTCATAAACAATAAAAACTTTCTCTTTAAAGTCTGGTGTAAAGAATCTGTTTTGAAAAAAACTTTTTCAAAATTATGAGCTTCCAAATACTATGAGCTACATTTAGTAGCAGTGCTAGTAGTCTTGTTAGAGGGAAGGTTTGTGCTTAGCTTCAATTGACAAAATTTTTTTTCAAAATATCTTATTCCACTAGTTACTCTTAGTTCTGTTAGAATTTAGATCTAGAATTTAGTTTGACTTCAATCTAAAATCTTGAATTTGCATTTAGGCTCAAAAGGCGATTGCTTCAGTTCAATTAGAATTGCTGCTATTTGAAGACAACCTGTAACTTTGCACCTCAAACTATTGTTACCCTCAAGTGGGTATGAGCTTTCACATGTAAAACTTAGCATTGGCTCCCCCCCCCCCACCAGCAGTAAGTATATGCTGAAAAATTCTACCAGTCTGATGGGCTGATAGTAGGTGACCATTAGTATTCAGACTGCAACTAGGATATTGACTAGGATATTGTACCTGAGACTAAATTCTATTCTAGTAAAGTTGATAGTTGATTCTGAATCATGATCAAAGAACGATGTGTAGTTGAAGAGACCACTGTATTTATATACTCATAAAATAAAACAGATAATGTGGTTGTGAGCATAAAAGATATAATAGTGAGCTGCTATTGACTAACATTATATCATTAGTGACATTATATTGCTAACATGTATAATTGAATTGCATAGGAAGCAGTAACAATTCATTTACCATGTTAAAAGCCATCTAGTATAAATTTTAAAGTAGAAAGTCAAATGAAGACAACCAATCAGCTAGCAGCAATGGAGGTTGATCAGTCTTCGGAGTCGCCTACTCAAAGCTCCAATATAACCAAAATGAGTTCTTTTACTGGCATAACACTACAACACAACAAACAGTGAAATATTTACACTATACAAAATGTATACAAAGTATAGCATTAGACTAGGTATGATATGTGTGTAGCTCTTAGCATGTGGTGGTATATCACAATATGTAGTGCATAACACAATGCGCCATGTATTACATACAGTGTATAATACAGTACTACACACACACACCTGTTCAATGGCAGCAAGTTTCTGTAACAGGGGCTCATCAATCACACTGGGAGTTGCCTCCTTTAACGTGTCAAGTTCCTCTTGAGTAATTCCACTGGAAATGTTAGACTTGGGCTTATCTTGCTCAGTGGAGCTCACATTTAGTGACTTCTCTACAAACAAACCAGAAATGTAACAAATCACTGGTCTGTAGAAGATAAGCTACATCATATATTATTATATTCGGTAAATGTAAACTCCATTGTGAACACACGTGGCTCCTTCCTTGGTAGCCAATACATGTTATAGACCTGAGATTCGGTGGTTAAGATGTCAACAGAAGTACTAGAAATGAGCAGGGCATGCCCCATGTGACTCAAACTCTACAGGTTTTCACGGGAACTTCTTTAGTGAGTTTTTGCTATCTGTGAGAGTATCAACAAGTGTAGAGAGGCAAGAAGAGTGAGAGTGGGACTGAGAGGGAGAGAGTGGGAGGGGAATTGGGAGGGGAATTGGGAGTGGAAGAGACGAAGAAGAGTGAGAGAGAGAGTGGGAGGGGGACTGAGAGAGAGAGTGGGAGGGGACTGAGAGAGAGAGTGGGAGGAGAGGTAGAAGGAGAGGGAGATGCAAACAAAAGGGGAAACAAGCAGGAGAATGTTTCGTTTCATTGCAAGCTGGTCATGTAACATAAATAGTAAATAGTAGGGCTAATAAAGTAAATACTAGAGAAGTAGGCTAGCCTTAGTTCCAACCTGTGAGATGCCTCATAGAGGATACGTTGCTGTGATGTGCCCTAAACAGACTAGTGTCGCGGTTCTCTGGTATACAGTTGGTGAGATAGAAGTCTAAGTGTCTCCATACGATGTACAGACTATTCTCTAGTATTAAACACAGCAGCTGTATGATGGACGTCTGACGCTCCAGTCTGTCCCGCACTTCCTGTTTGGTCTCCATAGCAACAGCATCACTGCCGGTTTCACCTCTTCCAGCCTGCATTGACATAAAATACATACGATTTTGGTGCAACTCAAAGAATCAAACTCTAGAAGTGGTGGCTAGAAGCACAACTGATGGAGACATATTTGATGTCTGTAAATATCAAACACTCAATAGTTTAGGTTTCTCATATGTTATATGTTCACCTCTTAGGGTGAGTCTGGTAACATTACCTGCACTGTGGGGTGCACTGGTTAAATCAAGGTCAAACTATATGGCAGACAAAAAAAAACTGTCCCAGAATTAAATCTATGCTGTTTGAGATTTGGCTTAAAGAAGACTCCAGACTGACTATATGCTTTCTATGTGTACTGCGCACACCACACATAGTAACCTTTCAGATATATGGTAGGGGGAAGGGGGGAGGGTAGGGGTAGACCTACCTCACTGCAGTCTGACAGGGAATCCAGTCTAGTTTGTAGCTGTTTGTGGTCATCTAGAGCGTCCAGTAACTTGGCAGATGCCTGTTTGATTTGTATGACCATGAGAGAGAGACTAGGGGGAGCTAGTGAGTTGGATGACCAGTAGTCTGTGTAATATCATAATATAATACAGTACAGTATAATATAATACAGTATAGTATAATATAATACAGTATAGTATAATATAACACAGTACAGTATAATATAATGCAGTATAGTATAATATAATACAGTATAGTATAATATAACAGAGTATAGTATAATATAACACAGTATAGTATAATATAATACAGTATAGTATAATATAACGCAGTATAGTATAATATAATACATTATAGTATAATATAATACAGTATAGTATAATATAATACATTATAGTATAATATAATACAGTATAGTATAATATAACGCAGTATAGTATAATATAACACAGTATAGTATAATATAACACAGTATAGTATAATATAACGCAGTATAGTATAGTAATAAGCTCACCACGAGACGTAGACTTGGAGGTGAAGTCTCCTTGATCTAATGCTTCGGAAAGGCTAGGCCCAAACAGCACCCGGCAATACGAAGGATCGTGAGTGCTGTTGGCTACGACATTGCGACAGTAAGTTGATATGTTGGCAGCTATTTCATGCACGTACACAGTCATCTACAATGTATAGTGAAGCTGTGAACATACATGTCAGAGAGAACTGCTTATAAGTACTGAGAGCATGGAGTATTGGTCTATTGGTACTTGAAGTATATAATGTATAAATATTCTATAGTCTGAGTATATATTTCTAGACTAAATACTTGCATTGCGAGTAATAATAACTACTCTAAATTGGGCTTTTATGAATAATCTAAATTAGATAGTATCAGCATCTAAAGACACCCAGGAATTACATATCTAAATTTGGTATCACAGCTATCTATAAATAGATGTTGTATTACAGTTATCTATAAATAGATGTTAGTGTTACAGTAATATATAAATAGATGTTAGTATTACAGTTATCTATAAATAGATGTTAGTATTACAGTAATCTATAAATAGATGTTAGTATTACAGCTATCTATAAATAGATGTTAGCATTACAGCTATCTATAAATAATTGTTAATATTACAGTCATCTATAAATATATTTCAGTGTTAGAGTTATCCCCACAACACTCACTTGACATCTCTCTGACTCATCCAGTGACTCCTGAGCTCCAAACATCTTCATCCAGTCGTCTACTAGAAGGTACTTAGAGATCAAGGAGCCCAGTCTTCTCTGTATACGAGATACTTGACCTCTAAACATCAGTTCTCTCTCCTCTTCACTCTGTGACACTAAATTATGAACAGAAGTTGGGAGTATTTCACACAAACAAGTAGCAAACTGGAAACACCATTACATTCTCCTCTCATGTACATACAGTGTGACAATATCCACTAGCAGATACACTAAATAGCACAGAACATATTGGGTTACTTTACTTTATATAGTACACAGCCGCAAAATAAGACCGAAAATTAAAATTGGTTAAAAGTAATAAAAATGTAACAGGCTGTGGTATATACTTTTATGCAGATACAAAATATGTATAGGAAAAAAGGCTGAGAAGGAATCTTGCAACAATATAATACATTTAACTAACATATTGGTAATACAAATGTTGACAGTAACAAACTACCTTGAAATCTATTTTGTTTAAAATTTAAACTATGGCTATAAAATAAAAATATTGATACATTTTGTGTGTAATTTGAAAGATTAAAAGCTGTACTATTAGTAAAATATAAAACACACTTTAGAAAATTATATGGCTTACAGCTTACTAACCGTGACGAAAAAATCATAACGAAAACCTCCGATTTGTTCTCTAAAAATTCAACTGAAAGAGTGGAAAATGTAGCAAATTTAAAAGATATTGATTGAAAAGTTTCATTTGTTAACAAATTATTAATTTTAGACAAAAAGAAACATTTAGACCAGCAGCTATAATTCTATAAACTATACAAAATCCAGTAAAGTAAGGTGACGAGAGAGATATTCACAGGAAGTTGTCACAAGCAAGTGACTCACCGGCAGTGAAAGATGCGGCTCGACAGAGAACAGCTGTAAGGAGAGACAACTCCTCGAGTGAGTCACACGTCTCCAGAGTCTGACCCCTGAGAGAGCTGTGGAACACGTCGCCGTGAGCTACTATGAACTTCATCACCTGTAGGAGACAACCAGACTTGGTTTACCTGTGTCTCACTTGGTAACAGGTGATGTACACTTGGGAAACCTTCTTCAGTATAGAAACTGATAGAATGAAATAATTAGCATATTGATGCAAATCAATTAAATAAAAATGTATTTGTAACTAAGAAACACTTACATTTAGCAGTCGGTTTGAAATAATTTCAATAAAAATGAATTTTTACAACTAGCTAATCGAAATATTTTAAAATTTAAGAAGCAAAATTACTTGCTTGTTTTTGACCAAATGAAAAAAATTGCTATATATTTATTCCTATAAATAAAAGTTCCAAATATGCACGATGGCTAAGCTGCAATAACCTCAACATCTTTAAAACCCAGACTAGAGGACCCTGAATCATAGGCTAAGAATAATCCCACATGTTGCACAGATGTTAGATGTTAGGTATCCTATAACTTACCTATATATACCTGTATATATACCTCACCTGGACAGTATATACTGTATATATAACTTACCTGGACAGTATATACTGGATATATAACTCACCTGGTCAGTATATACTGTATATATAACTCACCTGGTCAGTATATACTGTATATATAACTCACCTGGTCAGTATATACTGTATATATAACTCACCTGGTCAGTATATACTGTATATATAACTTACCTGGTCTCAGTATATACTGTATATATAACTCACCTGGTCAGTATATACTGTATATATAACTTACCTGGTCAGTATATACTGTATATATAACTCAACTGGTCAGTATATACTGTATATATAGCTCAACTGGTCAGTATATACTGTATATATAGCTTACCTGGTCAGTATATACTGTATATATCACTCAACTGGTCAGTATATACTGTATATATAACTTACCTGGACAGTATATACTGTATATATAGCTTACCTGGTCAGTATATACTGTATATATCACTCAACTGGTCAGTATATACTGTATATATAACTTACCTGGTCGGCTGCATTCTCGTTCTCTGTGCCCAGAGAGATGAGGACAGTCTGACAGAGTTTGAGGCAGGGGAGGAGGATCTGACGATACCGAGAGCTGACGGAGGGGTTGAACCCCTCACAATCCATGGAGTCGGCAGCGGAGAGTCTGTATTAGATATGTATAAGTATGTCCTCAGAATGAATAGTGAGCAGTGGGTATATACAGTGGTATGAGAGTGGTAGCAGTAGTAGTAGTAGTAGTAGTACTAGTAGTAATAGTAGATACTTGCCCATGACTGAGGTTGGGTTTAGCATCGTAGACTGAGCACTCAGCTAGCCGCATCATCAGCCCAGAGTTGAGGAGGGCGGAGGCCCCCTGAGCCGTCATAGCCAGCCGACTGAGCAGGGACATGGTGCTCTCATAGATGTACAGGTGACGGAGGGGCTGGGCAGGGTCCAGACTCTGTACCAGAATGTTATCTGACTGAACCTGGAACACATAATACAGTATACTTACATATAACACACTGTGATTACATATAACACACAGTATACTTACATATAACACGGTATACTTACATATAACACACTGTACTTACATATAATACTTACCAAGGATTCAAGTAAGTGTCTGATGTAGCCATGGGAAGACATAAACCTGAGCACATGACAAGATGGAGGGTCCAAAGCTGAGAGACTGTCCAAACATGACAGAGCCAGCATCTGTATGTGGATTATATAAATAATATAGTAATACACTACACAGTAACACACTATACAGTAATACATTATACAGTAATACACTATGCAGTAATAGAATATACAGTAATAGAATATACAGTAATACACTATACAGTAATACACTATACAGTAATAGAATATACAGTAATAGAATATACAGTAATACACTATACAGTAATACACTATACAGTAATACACTATACAGTAATGCACTATACAGTAATACACTATACAGTAATACACTATACAGTAATATACTATACAGTAATACACTATACAGTAATATACTATACAGTAATACACTATACAGTAATACACTATACAGTAATATACTATACAGTAATATACTATACAGTAATACACTATACAGTAATACCGAATACGTTGTGTTATACTCACGCGGCTCACATTCAGCCCATCACAAGCATCTCTACATATTACTTCCAAGATGGCGTCACCAAATCCATATATTATATGCAAAGCTTCCTTGGCCAGCTTCTCTGTGGCTGATTGTTTACCTTCTAATACACCGAATACTCCACGACTAGCGACTAAAGTCAAAGAGAGAGCATTATTACTTATAAGTAACAAGAATGGACCATGATAAGATAGGTTACGCAGTGGACAGTACCACACCTTGGGGGAGGGGGGGGGGCAGCACTACTCTACATGTGTGCTACAACAATGCATCTCGCAGCTTAAGCTTCTAAATAGTGAGAGCCTGAGAGATACTAGAGACTATAGAGAGACACTACAAGACTTACGGGGATTGGTATCCTTTGAACGTTCACTCTCGCACATCTGAAGGTAATAAAGAAGAGCTCCGTACAGATTAGCACGTGCTCGCTGTAAGGATCCACCTAAAGATGTACAAATAACTTTACCCACTATTATGGTAACTCAATGCTATTGTTGTTATCGCTTATATTATGCTGCATATTTCTTCATTAGTTGTTTTGCTTTTACCAGTTCAGAGTTTAATGAAAAATAATAATGAATATTCTAAAAAAATTGCTATTAACAAATGACTACTACTTATACTACTACATACACTGCTACTTTTGCTGCCATTACTACCAATAGCAGTATGTAAATACTATTATCACTACTAGTGGCAATATATGAATATCATTACTAGTATATGACTAATAGTAACAGTATATGACTACTAGTATATGACTAATAGTAACAGCATATGACTACTAGTATATGACTAATAGTAACAGCATATGACTACTAGTAGCAGTATATGATAATCACTACTATAAAATGACTAATAGCATAAAATATATGACTACTACTATCACTAATAGTGCATGACTACTAGTACAAAGTATATCACAGGTCACTTACTGCTGGTCACTATGAGATTGAGAATGCCTTTGAGTATAACCTGCAGACCGTTGTCAATATTTGTGTCCCTTAAACCATCCTTGAATATACTTTGCCTGAGGTTAGCCATGAGGGACAGAATCACACCACAGGCAGGGCTGATGAGGTCATCTAGGCAGCCATCTTGGAGGCACTGAGATTACATAATACACATTATCATGACATAGAATATACATTACCATGACATAGAATATACATTACCATGACATAGAATATACACTACCATGATATAAATATACATTAACATGATATAGAATATACACTACCATGATATAGAATATACACTACCATGATATAAAATATACATTATCATGATATAGAATATACATTATTATGATATAGAATATGCAATGCCATGATATAGCATATACATTATCATGATATAGATTATAGAATATACATTACCATGATATATAGAATATACGTTACCATGATATATAGAATATAACACTACCACAAGACTGTCACTTACCTTTCTAATAAGAGCGTTCAGTATGTTGACAATGATGTCAGGTCTCTTGTCTCCCAGACACTCAGCAGGACATCCAGAGAGGAGCACTTCAGTCACCTGTCTCCACGAGTCAAACGCCTGCAGTCTTACATTCACAGCCTCTCTCACAGTGTTCCACTCAACGGCATACGCCAGTATCTGCTTTATCTCCTGAGTATGAGAGAGAACAAATGTACTTTATTCAATACCTGCTGGCACCTGCTAGTGTGAAGGCAAGTGTCAGGTGTCTAAACTGCAGGGTGTGACACTTAGCAGAGATGCAGTACATCATAGCTCACCTAGAGTCAGCCAAGCAGAACCTATCAGCATGATTAGCTATTATTTTGTATTTATATACAAAAGCAACCAAGTATGGCATACACAGAAATAGTAGAAAAACACTTCTATGCTACACTGGAGCAGCCTGGGGAAACACAGCGCAGATTCATTACATGGTACCCAGTCTGATGGAGTGATACACAGAGCAGGAAGTGATGTAATAAACACGCCCCACATAGCTTGAGTAACTTACAGCTAGCAGGACATCCCTGTGTGCGAGAGGTCCCATACTATTACCCTGCTGTGCCAAGTTGATTTCTTGTACCAGGAGCTGGTGAACCTGGGGTATGTTGATGGAGACGAGACCAGACTCTGGTGCCTGTTCCTCACACGATGACAGCACCTGTAACAAACACTAGCACCTGTAACACCTGAGAGCACCTGTAACACCCGACAGCACCAGTGACACCTGACAGCACCTGTGACACAAGGCAGTATCTGTGACAAAAGGCAGCACCTGTACCACACAGTAGCATGCTGTCAGTGTCTACCAAATAAAACATACTTGGGGAAACACCAGGACACCGGGACCATATGGAGATGAGCTCAACAAAATACAAATCAAAGTACTGCTGTCTGGACAATGTTTAGTCTGTAAGTTGCCCATAGCCAGAACATGAGTTGGTAAAATACTGGCCAGTAAAGCCGCGTCATAGGTGTTGGAATTATCTACTCTCAGTACTGTATTACTAATGTATTAATGTGCCTACAAGATGGTTACTATTTGTGAGTGTGAGACATGCACACTGTATGCTATAGAGCGTCTAACAGTTTTCCAAGTGAAACACAGTGTATTGAATGCATGCGACAAAGACAAACAGATAGACAGAGCCTACCTGCATGACCGAGGTGGTGTTGAAGTGCTCCAGCATGATGTCACCTAACCCGATATCGTGAAACGAGACGAGGTCTAGAAATTGGAGTAATCTGCTCTTCATACTCGAGTGAAACAACTCTACAAACCAATAGACATTAGTATTAGACTCCTCACTGGTATGAATAAACACTTGGCAGCACTGACACATCTTAGGATGCTGACACAAAATCCCAACATATTACTAGAATATATGATGTGAGAAGGACATACCGAGAGAATGGTACTGCGAGGTGTGACTGAGTACCGTACGACTTAGGTCAGCACCGCCGCTGCCACCACCTGCAGAAGAAAGGAACATGACATTAGTTACTGTTAAAACATGATGATATACTTTATAAATAAAGTATTATGAATATCCCACCTTCAGTATATGTAGAGTATATAATAACCCACCTTCAGTATATGTAGAGTATATAATAACCCACCTTCAGTGTATGTAGAGTATATAATATCTCACCTTCAGTGTATGTAGAGTATATAATATCTCACCTTCAGTGTATGTAGAGTATATAATAACCCACCTTCAGTGTATGTAGAGTATATAATATCTCACCTTCAGTGTATGTAGAGTATATAATAACCCACCTTCAGTGTATGTAGAGTATATAATATCTCACCTTCAGTGTATGTAGAGTATATAATATCTCACCTTCAGTGTATGTAGAGTATATGATATCTCACCTTCAGTGTATGTAGAGTATACAATATCCCACCTTCAGTATATATAGAGTATATAATATCTCACCTTCAGTGTATGTAGAGTATATAATATCTCACCTTCAGTGCATGTAGAGTATATAATATCCCACCTTCAGTGTATGTAGAGTATATAATACACCCACCTTCAGTATATGTAGAGTATATAATAACCCACCTTCAGTGTATGTAGAGTATATAATATCTCACCTTCAGTGTATGTAGAGTATATAATATCTCACCTTCAGTGTATGTAGAGTATATGATATCTCACCTTCAGTGTATGTAGAGTATACAATATCCCACCTTCAGTATATGTAGAGTATATAATAACCCACCTTTAGTGTATGTAAAGTATATAATATCTCACCTTCATTGTATGTAGAGTATATAATATCCCACCTTCAGTGTATGTAGAGTATATAATATCCCACCTTCAGTGTATGTAGAGTATATAATATCCCACCTTCATTGTAGAGTATATATTAACCCACCTTCAGTGTATGTAGAGTATATAATAAACCCACCTTCAGTGTATGTAGAGTATATAATAAACCCACCTTCAGTGTATGTAGAGTATATAATAAACCCACCTTCAGTGTATGTAGAGTTGTAGTCAAGGAGACAGTTGATTAGTGACTGAGTGTGTGACCTCTGCTTGTTGATAGACGTTAGCCTCAGCTCTATTGCCAGTGTCTTCATGAACCAAGTCTGCTGCTTGATAATCACAGAGAGCTCCTCTTCAGTAGCTAAAGAGTACAGGAACACAGACTATAGAGTACAGCAGTAAACACACAACAACTACCATGCTGCTGATGATATAGTCAGCTCTAGGACTGAAGCATGCAGACATATTACCATCAACTAGCAGATGTCTTACCATCAACTAGCACACGTATTACCAATAACTAGCAGACGTATTACCATCAACTAGCAGAAGTATTACCATCAACTAGCAGACAGATTACCATCAACTAGCAGACGTATTACCATCAACTAGCAGATGTCTGTTAACTCTACATGTCAAATGTGTGAGCAAGTAGCTAATGTTAACACTTATTAGGGTAAATACCATAGAGCTAAACTCACTATAATAGAAGACAATGCCTGCAGTAAATACACAGTAAATACAAAAACAGTATCCAATGTACACTCACCTTCATTGTGGGAGAATTTAAGTTTACTAAGTGTTTTAATGAAGAAGTCCTGTGTGTTGCGGAGGTAGCGCATGGTGGGAGATGAGGTGTCTGGGTTGGAGCAGAGCGTGTAGATGAGGTGATAGGCTAGTTCTAGCAGAGCTGGAGGGGTGTGGTCACACTCCAACAATGAGAGGACGGCATGGAGGCAGGTCCTGTACACACCTGTTTGACCTACATGTGAAAGGTTGACCTAAATTGAACAGCTTGACCTACACCAGACTGTTGGACATACATAGAACAGTTTGACCTACATAGAATAGTTTGAGTTTTATAGGAGAGTTTGACCTAAATAGAATAGTTTGACTTACATAAGACTGCTTGACCTACATAGAGCTGTAAATGAGATGAATAGTCAAAAACTAAGCAGACTTATGACTACTGAATCTAAACACATTCCTCCCCAATGCAGCCCCTGACTACATAAATACGCCACAGAATGTATTTAGATCTCAAAGCTAATCTATGTGAAACAAGTTCTGAAAAGTTAAAATTTCTACAAAGTAGCGAACAGACCAGGCATCTGGAGGTCAGTCTGAAAGAGAGGCTTGTGCACGTTGAAGCCGAGAAGGAAGTGAGATATGTTGGTGGATGGTAGATTGACCGTGTCCAGCAAGAACTTGATACTCGCGCTGGCCATTTCACATCTAAAACACGCAGGGAACAGAAAGGTGTGAAATAGCACGCTAGGTTTTAATGGTTATAGTACAGTGACTTCTACTCACCTGTCAAACACTGCATTTTCTTCACTTTCTTTATTTGTTAGTCACTTATTATATTACGGAAGTATTGTAGTTTTAGTTTAACCATTAACATGTATCATATTCAACCAACAAACTTGCCTCATATTATCTCAATTACATCTAAAGTAAAACACCACCAAGAAATCTGCCTATCAGCACAGAAGAGTCTCAGCACTCAATGCTTTGCACAAAGTTGTCTTGATCACACCACCTTTAAATCCCCCTCGTACTTCCTTCATTGAACCCACAAACTACACATGAATCTACAAAACTAACCTGACAGAGTTAGCTTCCCCTGGCGACCACTCAGCTCCCTGCTCAATACCTTCCACGAGCCCAGACAGTATCTCTCTACTCACTAGAGTGTCAGCCATGAAGAGACTGAGCAACTCTGTCTGTATGGCGGGCTGTCTGCACACCGTCCCCGTAATGCACACAGCATGCAGGGCGTGATTGGGCAGCAGATTCACTAGTGACGCGTATCTACAAATTTGAGAAAATATTAGTGGTGACACTTGTATATGAACATATTTTACCTTGCTATGCCTATATATATCTCACCTTACTATAGATATATCCTACCTTGCTATAGCTATATTCCACCTTGCTATAGATATATCTCACCATGCTATAGCCAGATCTTATTTTGCTATAGATATATCCCACCTTGCTATGCATAAATCTCATTTTGCTATAGCCATACCTCACCTTGCTATAGATATATCTCACCTTGCTATAGCTATATCTCACCTTGCTATAGTGACCACGTGATCAGCTTGTCCAGTGTACGAGTTGATACCCAGCAATAACTTCTCCAACCGAGACACGATAGTCGGGTGATTTGCCTGTCTCAGGAAGTTGAAGAAGTCGTCCTGCTTGTCCAGAGTCACGTTCAGTATCTGCAGGGCAAGCAATGTTGCCTTCTCCAGGGGCTTTCGTACTGGAGACAGAGAGTATTGTTATCAGTACTACACAGTGTGTATTGTTATTAGTAATACACAGTGTGTATTGTTATTAGTAGTACATAGTGTGTATTGTTATCAGTACTACAGTGTGTATTGTTATCAGTACTACAGTGTGTATTGTTATCAGTACTACAGTGTGTATTGTTATCAGTACTACAGTGTGTATTGTTATCAGTACTACACAGAGGAGATGATTAAGAATTTAAAACCCAGTACACAGAGAAGAGAAACTTAACAAGTTATTTTCTCGAGTTCTTTCACTAACAAATTAGAATAATTGTGGAAAACATTTTAAAAAGCTAACTTACAGCTCTTTACCATGTCTTATTTGCTAGAACTCATTTTAAAGTGTCAGCGTATACTCCATGACACTCTAACCATTGCTATCTAACCCCACCCACAGTTTTAATCAAATTAAAAACAAGAAACACAGTCTACCCACCTGGAGAGGTGAGGTCATACTGGAGAAGCAGCTGCAACCCTTCACTGGTGACAGAGAGGAGTGTTTTAAGTAGATGAGATGACTGGAGTAGCATAGTAAGCAAGGTGTGACCAGGTGCTTGGAAATCTGACACTATGGCTCCTGTAACAGTATAATACTGTCTATACTGTACAGTGAGGCACATTATATATTAATATAAGAAAGTATACATTTCGCAAAGCGGTATGTTATATAGGAGCAAAACAAGGTGGAGGGAATCTTTGTACACTCGCAATACATACAAGATTCAATATCGTCAAAACATCAGAAGAATGAGCATATTACCTGTTGACAGCTCGACAAGGTGCTTGGAGAAATTCTCAGGTTCTACCGTATGTGATGACAGAAGTCTGTGAAGGACAGAGAAAGCACTTGCTGCCACTTGCCACTGTAACAGTTAGTTGACAATAACACAGCAAGTCAATTTATTTATATGGTTTCATTTTGCACTATTGCACTACTCAGTAGACTGAATGTACAACTAACACGCTCATGTAAACTGTATAAAACAGCATTTATACCCCTGTGAGAAACTGAAATATATTTACAAAAGATACAAAGATTTTACAAGTCTAGTTAAGAAAACTTCCAGCAACTCAACAAGAGTGGATAACTTCCCAAGAGAGGCTCACCTTCTCACTTGCTTCTTTATAGCCTCTAGTGCTAAACTTCAGAACCACGTCGTTGATGATGAAGTTGAGGTAAGGATGAAAGCCGGGGGCCCTATACCCAGCCCCTAAAGTCTCCGGTGGCTGTCCGGAACTGAGGCAGAGATTGTCAATCAGAGATAGGAAGGATCGCAGCATAGGATATTTCTCCATTCTAGACTCGACATTTTCTAGCTCCGTGAGCAAACCACCAGCAGCCTTAGCAGCTGTTCCTTCAACTCCAGATGTAACCAGAAGCTGGGTGAAGAACAGCATTCAGTCAGTACAAAACATTAGTGCGAACAGAGAGAAACTAACACACTCATGAATACTTGCATTCGAGCACATTTGTATGAAGAGATAGTAGAAGGATATATGAAGAGATAGTAGAGGGATATGTGAAGAGATAGTAGAAGGATATGTGAAGAGATAGTAGAGAGATATGTGAAGATATAGTAGAAGGATATGTGAAGAGATAGTAGAAGGATGTATGAAGAGATAGTAGAAGGATATGTGAAGAGATAGTAGAAGGATATGTGAAGAGAGAGTATAAGGATATGTGAAGAGATAGTAGAAGGATATGTGAAGATATAGTAGAGGGATATGTGAAGAGATAGTAGAAGGATGTATGAAGAGATAGTAGAAGGATATATGAAGAGATAGTAGAGAAATATGTGAAGAGATAGTAGAAGGATATGTGAAGATATAGTAGGAGTAGATTGTGGAGGCGTGTGTCAACTCACCTGAGATAACTCCAGTGTTTGCCAGAGATTACTGGCAACTTCTGCACTCCTGGCCAAGGCCGCCAGAGCCCGAAGTATCTCAGATTTGAGAGAGATGGAGACGCCACAACCCAGTAGTCCGAATAATATGACAGGAGCCAACCACTGCTGGGAGTCTGCTATTGCGTATCTCACTTGAGGACTCTGTTAACATATTATAAAGGAATTACATCTGGTCTGAAGCAGCTGTTGCTTCATCCAACCCTAAACACATACAGGTGTGGTGACTACCAACTAGCACTACTCTCAGGTCTACAGTTACAGCTAGTTACTAGATGACGTGTGGCATTACATCAACCACCTTTGAGGCATTAAGACGGCACATAGTGCACGTGCTCATCAATGCACAGGGTGCGGGTTCAAACCCCAGATGTTTTACTTTTGACAAATTCCTTCAGCAAGTCATGTGCCATACCCTGCTGGATATGCCTGCACAGATAAATAAGTTGCAAGGAAGGTAATACAACGAATTTCACCAGCATGTCCCCTACTTTTTGCCTCTTTAGTGATGAACAGCTAAAATACACACACGCACACACACACACACATGCACTCACACACACCCACTCACACACATACACTCACACACCTATATAACCAACCTGAGTAGAAACTTGAGTTATAAGTTTGCAGACGGCTATAAGACCGGCTAGCTCGTGTTCTGTGATATCCCGTGCCATGTGATTGCGGGAGGCTAGACGCACTCTCTCAGACTCATTACTTGCCACTTCGTGTCTGAGACTAGTGAAATACTGGTTGAGTGAAGAGAAGATATGATCCCAGGAGACTGTGCTGGAGTGTTCACCTAGCAGATACCAGACACAGTGTTGTAGACTAGTACAGATGCGCTTTTCAAATCCCAGTTGAAACATCAGTTTTTAAAGTCTACACTAAACTCCTTAGTTATCACCTCTTTGTATTGTAATCATCAGTTGTTAGGTATATGTTTTCATTTTCTTCCTAATTTGTGGTTTTTAATCCGTTGCACATGTTTGTATAGAAACAATTTTGCTAAGTACACCAAAATCCCCAGTAATCAAATATAAGGTGCCATTTAAATATAAATTTAATTATCAATAGCAATATAGCAAGTAGCTGGTGCACAAGTTGTGTTAAATACCTCACGTGACTCAAAGAAGTGACTAACTGAAAATGCATTAAAATCTGAAGGCTTGTGCCATGTAATATTAATTTATAGCAAAATGTTGATAAAGTCTATCAGTACATATACTAATATACAGAGTGGGCTCCATTATGACTAAAAGCCTCAGCTAAGCTGTCTACACTATGTCTGTCAGTCTGCGTGTCTGTCTGTGCAAACGTACCGTTAGTTTTGAGAAGGTTGAAGCAGTGAATAGCACCAGTTTCACTGGAACTCAGCCCTTCCAGCATTTTCAAGTAGGGTACAAAGAGAGGGGGTGGTATGAGCTCCCCAGCCAGCCTCAGGAACTTGTGCAGAGAAACCTAGACAGCGAATAGAGAAGACAACTACAGAATATAATACTCATACGGCATTGTAACGTGAATGAATCCTATTCAATAAAATATACTTTGAGATGGCGACGCAAACTCATAGTTTTGTATAAATAATTTTATATGAGCATTTAAAATAGTCCATGAGAGTTGTCTTCTGCTTTCAGAAAAATGTGCTACATCTAAACTATTAGCCTAGGGCCACACTGTGCGTATTTTCGCATGCGAAAATTGAAACCACAAGTAGCAAAGGTGTCCACTGTAGCGTCAGTGATGCGTGATAAATAAAGCTTTCATTTTTAAATCGCACTCGCTTTCAATAAAACGGTATTTAATGGAATGTAGCACTAAAATAAAGAAATTGGGCTCGCTTAATAACTACCAGCCAATTAGGTGACAACGACAGAGACGATTCGCACTTGCGTTGAAAATGCTGAGCGACAAGTGCGAAGGTTTTCTCAACGCGCACAGTGGACACCTTTGCTACTTGTGATTTCAATTTTCGCATGCGAAAATACGCACCGTGTGGCCCTAGGCTTAGTGTTAGAATATTCCATGATGCAGACAATGTGTTTTAATAATTATATAAAACAAAAACACTAATTCTTAACAAGTGAAAACGTCAAGTTTGAAAATCTTGAGTAGCCGCATAACATTTTTATAAAGCATTCCTATCATATATGTACCTATTGATCGTGAAATATGATTAAAGTTTTGCCAGCGGTGTAATAATTATGTTGAAAATATTTTGCTCCAAAAATAAAATCAGTTTTAGATAACTTTCTTAGAATGAAAAATGAATATTGATTATCACAAGATGATGATATGTTCATTATCAGAAGCCAAGGTATAATCTACACCCAGTTAAGTCAAACTTAAATGTATTATCAACAAATTTGATGGCACTGTAAAAGAAAAGGATGAGGCAACAAATCGAACTATAATTAACATGGCAGTGAATAAGTACTTGACAATGTGAATGAGAATTTATAACTAAAACCATTCATGACGAACAAAAAGAAGAATCGCTTGCTTTTAGTCAGGCCAATTGGTTGAGTACAATTCAAGACTTATATCTAACAAACTTTAGCCTGCAGCATAAGCAATAATTATTAATATTTACATTGGACTTCTTAGAGATAGAACTACAATACAAACCTGTTTAGGAGAGGGTGGTCTTTCTACACACCAGAATTCCTCAGCTAGCTGATACTCGTTAGACTCTAAGGCATAGAAATCTCCAATCTAGAAGTAGAATATATGCAGTGAGTACATCACAGAAGTGTAGATACTGAATAGAATATACACAGTGAGTACAACCCAGAAGTGTAGATACTAAGTAGAATATATACAATGAGTACACCACAGAAGTGTAGATACTGAGTAGAATATATACAGTGAATACATCACAGCAGTGTAGATACTGAATAGAATATATAAAGTGAGTACATCACAGAAGTGTAGATACTGAGTAGAATATATACAGTGAGTACATCACAGAAGTGTAGATACTGAGTAGAATATATACAGTGAGTACATCACAGAAGTGTAGATACTGAGTAGAATATATACAATGAGTACATCACAGAAGTGTAGATACTGAGTAGAATATATACAGTGAGTACATCACAGAAGTGTAGATACTGGGTAGAATATAGACAGTGAATACATCAAACATCATAAAATGCTCCAACAACATTAAATAAGTGCCAGCAGTATTTAAAGAAGAACAATAGGCCTATTATTTTGAGTTGCATGGTGAGAGATGTATATTACAATTTAATACAGCGATGTAGGCAGCGTTGAGGTACAAATGAGCCTTCATATAAAGTAATGTACGTTTTAACGTAAGTAAATTTACCAAACAGAGAAAATTCTGAAAATCCTTGCGTAGGGAGTTGGGAGGTTCACTGCCATCTTGTAGGTGAGTGAGAAGAATCCTGGCACTATCCTCGCCTATGTCTCGCAACTCTTTCGTCTGTCATATACAAATTATACTGCATATATAGAGCATATAGTGAATAGTTCAAAGTCCTCATCTCTGTGAGAAAACGTTTTTTAAGCAGAAAGACTTTTTCACTATTGAGGCAAAAGAGCAATCAAGACTGAACGCCTTCCCAGTATCACCAATGGCCTTTACTGGGGATCAAACCAGTGACCCCCCGAACTGCTAAGCCAAATCCCTAACCCCTAGGACCACGACTGCTCACTTATGCTGCATGTAATACGCAAGATAACATAATGCAATATAACAACACAATAGTGTATAATATACTACACTTCAACACTAATACTTTATACAGTATCATACTGCATACAATACACAATATAATATACTACACTTCAACACTAATACTTTATACAGTATCATACTGGATACAATACACAATACATAGTATATTACACTTTAGCAATATTGCTGCAACTATCAATGAGCAATCATGTATTTCTAAACACCATTAGAATATAAAATAGTGAGCTACAGAGAGTCCTAGTGAGATGTATAGATTAATCATAGCAGACATAACTGACCTTTAACGGCATATGGCAAATAAAATCTGTAATTAGACTGTGCAGCTTTCTTATATAAAACTCTTCCTACAAAACAAAACTAAATAAAATAAACAGCACTAAATACAATACTAAATACAATAAGCCATATTGAATAAAATGAGCTCAAGCCATGAATTCAAGAGAGAAAAGACGTCTTTTCAGAATTCAGATGCTTGTTAATTATGCAGTGAGTTAACAATATTCTACATATTATGGTAAAGAACTTCCCAAACATTACATTCATCATGTTATGCCCAACATTTTACAACTTTATAACATCACATATAACTAAGCAGCATAGTGTGAGATGATAGAGTTAGCTGTTACATCATGAAACTGTCTAAAGCTGTCTAGCTAGCCAACATCTGACTGTCCACCCAGGATACAACTCGAGAGAATCAGACTACCAGCAGCTCAGAGAGCGGCAGCTCAGATAGCATCTCCACAACGTGCTGCTTCAAGTGCATGCCCACTGACTGTGTACAAATATCAACTGTCCTGTAGGTGTCTACATACCTCTACAGTAAATATCAACTGTCCTGCAGGTGTCTACATACCTCTACAGTGAATATCAACTGTCCTGTAAGAGTCTACATACCTCTACAGTGAATATCAACTGTCCTGTAGGAGTCTACATACCTCTACAGTAAATATCAACTGTCCTGTAGGTGTCTACATACCTCTACAGTAAATATCAACTGTCCTGTAGGTGTCTACATACCTCTACAGTAAATGATGGAGACTTGACTACACAGTCATAGATAAACTTGAAGACGTCCTGCTGCAACGCCAACTCTACCACCTCCTCGTCTTCTTCACAGACACCAGCCGCTGCTTCCGGCAGCGCTGAGCACTGAGAGAGGATTCGGAGGGAGAGAGACCAGGCAAACTGGAGACAGGCAAGCAAACCAGATCTAAACTCAGCTGTAGGATCTGCGGCAGATGCGGACCGACCTGCACCTTTGAAGGAGAGAGAACTCACTAGAATAAGTTGAGTAGTCATAGAAGACACAGTTAGATAAGATAGAATAGCGTAAGGCAATATATGGCAGCAGCATTGATGATAGTGCTCTGGGAAAACCAACATCAATCTAACAGACGCCATATCTGCATTAGAATCATTAGGTGAGTACTATATGAACAATACTGAGTGCACTGAGTGCATTGGGAAGTCTTACATAGTTGAGTCAGAGTGTTGCTATGTGATCTAATAGCCTGGTGAACTGAAGGTATGAAAGTCGAGTCGGACAGAATCGGCAAGGCTGCGGTAGTATCTACAAAGTACAGAGCACAGTCTATTTATCTGAATGTCATAAAAACTAATGATGGTATACTATGAAGTTACAATCTTTATTTTATAAAAAAAGCTAAATGTGAACAAACTATGAACCACAGCTGAAGATTTAGGAGCACTAGTGGAGACATTGAGATAGCCTAAGTTCTTTAATTTTCTTTATAAAGTTTAGCCACAATTACAGAGATGAGAAACAGTAAAAACAACACCCACCTTCGGCCTCCTCACCACCCTCTAGAAATGAAGTGGTGTCGATGGAGTAGAGGAAGGCCATAAGTATAGCTAGGGTGGTCCCATCTAGTTTACCGTCTTTCGGCTTCAGTTCCTTCAGCCAGTTGAATAAGGAGAGGGTGTCTAGCCGTGACATACCCTTCTGACATGACCAGTGGAACACAGTGTCGGCAAGACTCTGACGGGTCTCTTCTATCAGCGAGGTTACCTACAGTCACAGGTATGTTATACTACGGCATATACATGTACTGCTACACTGTATGCTATGTTATAATACAACATATACATGTACTGCTACACTGTATGCAATGTTATACTACGGCATATACATGTACTGCTACACTAGCTGCTATGTTATACTACGGCATATACATGTACTGCTACACTAACTGCTATGCTATAATACAGCATATACATGTACTGCTACACTAGCTGCTATGTTATAATACGACATATACATGTACTGCTACACTAGCTGCAATGTTATAATACGACATATACATGTACTGCTACACTAGCTGTATTACATAATATGTTTGAAGTATTCAATATCATGAGTATTTGCTTACTAAGCAATGCCCATACACTACTCTATAGTCTCATAGGTGTTTATTGAATACAATTCAGTATCAACTAGGGTTGTCTGCCCCAGCATGATATGTGCTGTTGGAGTTTTCTCTCCCTTCACTCAGTCGAATCAACCAAGAACAAGCACTGCTTATCTGATACACTTTACATACACACAGATTACACAACTTCAATAACCTTTTATGGAGCAGCTCTAAAACATTATTCATCACACATCTCAACTTCTACCTGCATGCATATTATGGGAGATAACCTGAATAAAACATGAACCATGCTGTCAACATAAGGCGCCTTACCTGATGGCGGTGCTTGGCATCGCCCAGTGCTCTCTGTTCTGACAGCTTTTCTAGAAGTTTCCTGTTGTCCAGCTCGGACAAGTGACCTACAAAGGAGAAATATTAGAAGAGACATATGAGTTGCCATGGTAACACTTCACTACATCCCATCTCGCTCCACCTTACTGCACAGCATTATAACAGACTACCTTAGAGGATTAGAACAGGATGACTTACCCAGAATCCTGTTCAGCAGTCCATCACTCATCTGCTGGTTAGTATACTCAGTGATGAACGCCTGCATGTCTCTCGATATGTTAGTAGAGTATCTTCTGCCTGCACTGGCCTGCACTAGCATCCTCAGTGAGGTGGCCAAGCAACGCCTCCCGTCATGAAAGAGTAGAACAGCGACTAACCCACGTGTTAGACCGGGATAGTGTGTCATCTGCAGCTCCCCTGTGACACATACATACAGGTGAGTCATTACGTCGGTTACCAATCAGCTACTTTCTGTTGAGACACAGCCTACCCAGAATTCAGTTGAGACACAGCCTACCCAGAATTCAGTTGAGACACAGCCTACCCAGAATTCAGTTGAGACACAGCCTACCCAGAATTCAGTTGAGACACAGCCTACCCAGAATTCTGTTGAGACACAGCCTACCCAGAATTCAGTTGAGACACAGCCTACCCAGAATTCAGTTGAGACACAGCCTACCCAGAATTCAGTTGAGACACAGCCTACCCAGAATTCAGTTGAGACACAGCCTACCCAGAATTCAGTTGAGACACAGCCTACCCAGAATTCAGTCGAGACACAGCCTACCCAGAATTCAGTTGAGACACAGCCTACCCAGAATTCAGTTAAGACAGACACGAACCTGCAAGGAGCAGCTCCAGGGCTTCGAGCTCATTGATGTTGAAGAGATCAGAGATGATAAGAGTCTCTGCTATAGTTGCGTCATCCAGCTTGCAAGTGCCAGAGTGTGAGCTGCTGACAATGTGAATACCTTCTTTGTTGGCTTCATCTATCAGCTTGCGGTGCTGGCTAGTCTTGGGCTACAACAAAGAGAGCAAACCTGAATCGCTATTTGACTAATTCAAGAGAGGGTAAAAGGGAGTTGTCATATCTATGTCAAGTGACTTTTTATTGAGTCAGTCGGAGTTGAAAATTGAAAAATGTTTCCTTTGTCAGCGGGTGCAGTCTATCTGACACATTAAAACTAGTGGTAAACATAAAGGTCCCCAGCTACATTGAAATGAATTAGATTGAGAGAATCCTATCAGATGATAGAGAAAACATGACAGAAATAATTTGCTGGCTTAATCAATGTATATACTGAAAAAGGCGAGAAATGTCACTGGTTGGATTCTCTCACATCTTATTGAATATTTACAGCTTATTTACAAAAAAGCTTGTTTAGTCTACACTCAAAATTTCTGCAACATGTTTTTATATAAATATACGTATGTAATCATATCACTACTGGAAAGTAGGTAAAAAGTAACATACCCTGTGGGAGTGCTCATCGGGGAGTATTTAAAAAAGTCATTAAAATAATAATTTAAAACAATTAAAATACTCTCCTTACATTAGTTTGCATTACTTGGAGGAAACTGGTACGATGCTTTCGCAGAATCAGTTCCAGGTCTCCTTGGACAAGAGAATTCCCGTTGATAATAGCATCCGTAACAGAAGAATGTAACTCTCTGTATGGCCGCCATAGACGACATTGCTCTGAAAAAGTATGCTAACGTCAACCATTATTTAGTGACACACACACACATTATAGCCACAGCATTAGCATACTAGCATAAAAATAAATTTATCTGAAAACTTGGAAAATTAATTAATTAAAATTATACAATTAGAAAAAACTAAAATTAAACAATTAGAAAAATTAAAATACGATTAACTTTAAGTAACAGGTTTACGATAAAGGTCAACCATCATTATGACGACCACAATGACAATGTGATGTAGGATCAGCATGCCATCCGTAATTCAAATTGTTGACACAATCACAACCCAATACTTGGATTAAACACAGCAACCATGGCGCAGTCCCATACTGATACTGCACTCTTACCACAGACAGGCTAAGCAGGCCTGTTTTGAATTTACTGTAAATTCGTAAATTATTTTTAAACATATCTTCACTGACTCCATGTACATACATGTAAACAAGAATTAAAAATGTGGCACACCCTTTCAGCTCCTACTCAACAGGGTGGTTTATTGTGAAAAAAACTCGTCAGGTATCAATAGATACTCATACGGAATGGTGAATACACATATACCCTATGTGTATTCAGTATGAGTATCTGTCGATTCCTGTCAAAATTTTCTTATGATTGACTTAATTTTATGATACCCTCGATAGTTAGATCATAGCGACAGTGCTACTGCCTACTGGCACTGCTACGCAATCTCACACTGATACTGATAGTCATAATGATACTTATTTAGAGTTACAGTTAGTGAGTTATCACTTACAAATAGTGGCAGTGTTACAATTAGTCTTATTGCAGTAAAATTATGCTATTAAATTTAATTATAAACCGAAATAAATTATAAATGAATCATCAACTATTATTAAAATCTCCGGGGTTGAGGCTGGGCCTCACAGTCACTGTGACTATAGCTGAAATATCAAATGATTGTCAGTTTATCAAAGTGAAATAAAATCAAAAATTCATAAGTCTCATGAGCGCAAAAATGACACGAACTCATATAGGGCAAAGGCTATACTTAAAAACGGCATGTATGTAATACTAACCAGGATTCACGAACAGTTTTGTGTTCGCCGCCATTTTTCTTTGCAACCTTGAATGGCCTTGACCTGGCTTGAACCAAAACTGAAGAAGAAAGTTGAATAACTTGTATGTGCTACCATTTGAGTGGCCCTAATGATTATATCATAATTTCATTTTATAAAACTGGTTATCAATTCTGAGAGGTCAATATCACATTCGCTCGAATACTACAATTGTGGTTTAAACTTCATTGGTGATAATCATAATCATACTGATAATTATTATAATTAATTGCCGTGGTGCTGTTATTTTATATTTGGTGTATTTTAAGCATCAGTATGAGTAAGACTCATACTGATACTGAGACATAGTTATAGTATTAGTATGAGTATAACTATCACTATAATTATAATAGTATAATATTAATATAATTAAAATTTACTTTTAGTTCTACTCCTAGTTCTACTAGTACTAGTACTTCTATTACTAGACCTAGTAGTAGTACTAGTAGTAATAGTACTACTAATGTCTAGTAGTAGTAGACGTAGTAGTACTAGTATAACTAGTATAAACACTATAAGTATAAGTATAACTAACTTTGGTCATTTTGATTGTATTTGTTGTTATAATTATACTAATGCAATGATACGTCTATTGAGAGTAGAACTTGCAATTACAATTAGTCTAAACTGTCAAAAGTTTCATCCAATCTTTCTTTTCATCAATTTTTCTTTTACCTAAATAAGGTATATAAAATAGGTGTTTACTATGATTATTTTGAAATGTTGGTCTAGACAAAATATTTCAAACAGAAAAATCGCAAAGAAACTTATATTTAAAGCAGAGTTGTCAAAATCAGTTTATTAAACACTTTGTGACTAACAGTGTAAATGGGTTTTATAAAAAATTGTCAAAATCAACTTTTTCCAGAGTTTTTTTAATTTGTAATAGTTTTATTAAATATTTTTGTTGGAAAAAATGTAGACCTGATACAAAACCTTGAGATATGCTTTTACTGGTTTACAGGGTCATCTAGAAGATGGGAGCTAATCAGAGTTCAACTTCTGAACATAAAGTAACTGAGCTGTTGTTTGAAAGGGGAACAGATGCAGTGGCAGTTGAAGTGCATTCAGCAGCCGTTGACAGCGAAGCTGTTACAGTTTTTACATATTTTACTGATAGCAAGCATAGAAACATAGCCACAAATGCTATACAGGTAAGTGAAGAAAGGGTATTTAATTGTAGTCTTATGTATTACACATCAACTTTATTGCATAAATAAAAATGCTCTGAATGCTTTTATTTGAAGGCTCACAAAGTGCTTCGACATCCTTCCATATTGAAGCTGATGACTTTTAGCGAATCAAGCTCTAGCTGCCATGTTGTTACTGAGCCAGCCACCCCGCTGTGTGCCTGTATTGACTATGTGAATGGTTGGGAAATCACAGTCGGCTTAGCTAAAGTTCTTGAGGCTCTACACTTTCTACACACACAAGTATGTTAACATGAAGGGGGTACAGTGATACCGAACCTCCTTGTTTCGTAGTTCAGGGGTTCGAATTCCCACATTGTCATGTCTAACAAAAAGCTTTTAGCTCATTGTCCCACTCTTCTGGGTCTCTTCAGATTAATATCTGAAATACAGGAAACCTCGTGTGGTGCATTTTATCAGTATGTATGTTAAAGGGCAACCTTTGTCTTTTTTTGCAGACTACCTGTATACCAGTCAATCTTTATGTTCTTCAACAAAACCAATATTTAGCTCTTTAATTCCTTTATCTTTGTGCCATTTTTTATTGCTGTTAAGTAATAACCCCTTCTTCCATGTTACTGATGCTCAGTTTAAAATTAAGAGTTGTGTGCACCATGTTAGTATATCATTTAGCTTGATTATCAAGAACAGACTGTCAAATTTGGCTATTACACCAAATTGAAATATACTGAGCACCAGGCATATAGGAAGTGGTTTGATTCAGCACTTGACTCCCTATTCTGCTAACGTTGCTTATCCTGAACTATTTATTTATTGCTGTTAAGTATTTATCAGATAGGATCAGGTAATTAAATACCTATTTGTAGGCTGGCTACAGTCATAATAACGTTAGCATGGAGTCTATCTATGTAACGCCAGATGGGGAGTGGAAGCTGGGCAGATTAGACTGTGTGAATAGAATAACACAGAACTCTAAAGAGCATATACTCAGTATCAGTGACCTTTGTGACCCCAACATATACCCTCTGCCACCTGCCAGAGAGCAGGTCAGTGGAGACATGCTTATAACACCCTCTGCTACTTCATATGCATTGTCTACTATATAATATATACTTGTAACAGCATTTACTATGTCTACGGTTTGCTCTGGTGTGTCATATTCTATACACACTTTAATATAATGCGCGCTTTTTTATCTTTTTTATGTGATGGGCCCGTTTCTACTACAGTGCTCTCTCAACCTCAAATCCTATTTAATGATATATTAGGATACCATATTTAACTTGTGAATCCTTCGAATTCCGTAATTTCGTCCCTGCATGAGCCACATAACTGTGGTCCAAGCCCTTCTCGTGACATACGGAATTTTGTGAAAAATGGAACCGTAAGTTATAGAGGGAGCACTGTATGTCATATGTTTAGCATAGTAAACACATTCCAATTGATATCTATGTGGTCTTTCTCTTACTTTTCAGAAAGCTCCTGTGTCACACTGTAGAGACATCAGTGGACTTGGAAAACTCTGTGAAATTCTTCTTGACAAAATGGAGTCATTTGGTTAGTATGATGCCTATGATGTGACTACACTATTCATCATGTGACTACACTGCTCATCATGTGACTGCACTACTCATCATGTGACTACACTACTCATCCTGTGACTGCACTACTCATCATGTGACTACACTGCTCATCATGTGACTACACTGCTCATCATGTGACTACACTACTCATCATGTGACTACACTACTGGTCATGTGACTATATAGATCGTCATGTGACTGCACTACTCATCATGTGACTACACTACTCATCCTGTGACTGCACTACTCATCATGTGACTACACTACTCATCATGTGACTACACTACTCATCCTGTGACTGCACTACTCATCATGTGACTACACTACTGGTCATGTGACTATATAGATCGTCATGTGACTACACTGCTCATCATGCAACTACACTGCTTGTCATGTGACTACTCATTGTGTGACTACTCTGCTCATCATGTGACTACACTACTGGTCATGTGACCACACTGCTCATCATGTTTCAGTATAATAGTGTGTTTTTCCGTTCAGATCAGACTTGGCTGTCTGAGTTTGAAGAGGTCATTGAGGCCATGATCTCTCCTGAGTCAGCGGGAGTACCGACAGCAGCTGAGATACTAACACAGCCTCTTCTCTCCAACCCTCTTGTACTCACTCTCAAGTTTGTTGAAGAGATAACTCTTAAAACTGAAACGGAAAAACAAGTGTTCTTCAGTTTGCTGACAGGTAGACTGAGAGAACTACCCGAAGTAGTCATAGCTAAAATGCTAGTACGTCCCTTACTTAGAAGGTTCGTGGTGCAAGAGGAACTGGCTTATAGAAACGTGTTGCCCTGTTTACTAACTCCTAAATCCAAGAGTGAGTACCTGAAATCTTGTTCCGCGCTATTATATCAGATTTGTCTATGCTTGCAGTTTACTAACCTGCTAAAAGCCTTATTCATTCTCATATGTATTATCTTATAATCTTCTACTGTAAACCATATCTTGTCCAATTGCAGCGCATTATGTAAAATTTCATTTAAAAAATATGAAAATCTATTTTCATCAGCTATTATGTGCCTGTATTCCTCCACTCACTTACATTCCTTGTCGGTGACATCAACTCTATCTCCATTCTTCCTGCTCATCAATTGTCACTACTTTGATTTTCTGTTGTCTTCTGGCTCTTAAGTAGTTTTTTTTGTTAGTCAAGCTGCGTATTATGTGGTGTGCAGGTTTACAGGAAGCCTTGTTTCTCTAATTTTAAATCTCAGTCATTCTATTTTTATATATTGTCATTATCAATCTATTAAAAAACTGTTTAACCAGTTACTCTGTTCATTATGTGGAGATTTCTATTGATCCACTCCTACCATATCATGTGTTTTAAAGGTGTATTGCTTTACCATTTCAACTGTTAATTTTCAAGGTCATTTTCTTTGCAGGCAATCCTTTTGGACTACTGTCCCCATCTCTATTCAAGAAATACCTCCCCCCTGTTATACTCCGACTATTCACTGTGAAGGAATTCCGTGTGAGAATTCTGCTGTTAGATCACTTCCACTGCTTCTGTCATATGCTGGACAAATCTCGGCTTGAGAAGTTTGTCATGCCTCTGGTGTGTATGTCATACAGTATATAATCTCTCTACATAGTGTGTATGCCATACAGTATACCACATCTACATAGTGTGTATATCATACAGTATACCACATCTACATAGTGTGATGTCATACAGTATACCACATCTACATAGTGTGATGTTATACTGTATACCACATCTACATAGTGTGATGTCATACAGTATACCACATCTACATAGTGTGATGTCATACAGTATACCACATCTACATAGTGTGTATGTCATACAGTATACCACATCTACATAGTGTGATGTCATACAGTATACCACACCTACATAGTGTGATGTCATACAGTATACCACATCTACATAGTGTGATGTCATACAGTATACCACATCTACATAGTGTGATGTCATACAGTATACCACATCTACATAGTGTGTATGTTATACAGTATACCACATCTACATAGTGTGATGTCATACAGTATACCACATCTACATAGTGTGATGTCATACAGTATACCACATCTACATAGTGTGATGTCATACAGTATACCACATCTACATAGTGTGATGTCATACAGTATACCACATCTACATAGTGTGTATGTCATACAGTATACCACATCTACATAGTGTGATGTCATACAGTATACCACATCTACATAGTGTGATGTCATACAGTATACCACATCTACATAGTGTGATGTCATACAGTATACCACATCTACATAGTGTGATGTCATACAGTATACCACATCTACATAGTGTGTATGTTATACAGTATACCACATCTACATAGTGTGATGTCATACAGTATACCACATCTACATAGTGTGATGTCATACAGTATACCACATCTACATAGTGTGATGTCATACAGTATACCACATCTACATAGTGTGATGTCATACAGTATACCACATCTACATAGTGTGTATGTTATACAGTATACCACATCTACATAGTGTGATGTCATACAGTATACCACATCTACATAGTGTGATGTCATACAGTATACCACATCTACATAGTGTGATGTCATACAGTATACCACATCTACATAGTGTGTATGTCATACAGTATACCACATCTACATAGTGTGATGTCATACAGTATACCACATCTACATAGTGTGATGTCATACAGTATACCACATCTACATAGTGTGATGTCATACAGTATACCACATCTACATAGTGTGTATGTCATACAGTATACCACATCTACATAGTGTGTATGTTATACAGTATACCACATCTACATAGTGTGATGTCATACAGTATACCACATCTACATAGTGTGATGTCATACAGTATACCACATCTACATAGTGTGATGTCATACAGTATACCACATCTACATAGTGTGTATGTCATACAGTATACCACATCTACATAGTGTGTATGTCATACAGTATACCACATCTACATAGTGTGATGTCATACAGTATACCACATCTACATAGTGTGATGTCATACAGTATACCACATCTACATAGTGTGATGTCATACAGTATACCACATCTACATAGTGTGTATGTCATACAGTATACCACATCTACATAGTGTGTATGTTATACAGTATACCACATCTACATAGTGTGATGTCATACAGTATACCACATCTACATAGTGTGATGTCATACAGTATACCACATCTACATAGTGTGATGTCATACAGTATACCACATCTACATAGTGTGTATGTCATACAGTATACCACATCTACATAGTGTGTATGTTATACAGTATACCACATCTACATAGTGTGATGTCATACAGTATACCACATCTACATAGTGTGATGTCATACAGTATACCACATCTACATAGTGTGATGTCATACAGTATACCACATCTACATAGTGTGTATGTCATACAGTATACCACATCTACATAGTGTGATGTCATACAGTATACCACATCTACATAGTGTGTATGTCATACAGTATACCACATCTACATAGTGTGATGTCATACAGTATACCACATCTACATAGTGTGATGTCATACAGTATACCACATCTACATAGTGTGATGTCATACAGTATACCACATCTACATAGTGTGTATGTCATACAGTATACCACATCTACATAGTGTGTATGTTATACAGTATACCACATCTACATAGTGTGATGTCATACAGTATACCACATCTACATAGTGTGATGTCATACAGTATACCACATCTACATAGTGTGATGTCATACAGTATACCACATCTACATAGTGTGTATGTCATACAGTATACCACATCTACATAGTGTGATGTCATACAGTATACCACATCTACATAGTGTGTATGTCATACAGTATACCACATCTACATAGTGTGATGTCATACAGTATACCACATCTACATAGTGTGATGTCATACAGTATACCACATCTACATAGTGTGTATGTCATACAGTATACCACATCTACATAGTGTGATGTCATACAGTATACCACATCTACATAGTGTGATGTCATACAGTATACCACATCTACATAGTGTGTATGTCATACAGTATACCACATCTACATAGTGTGTATGTTATACAGTATACCACATCTACATAGTGTGATGTCATACAGTATACCACATCTACATAGTGTGTATGTCATACAGTATACCACATCTACATAGTGTGTATGTTATACAGTATACCACATCTACATAGTGTGTATGTTATACAGTATACCACATCTACATAGTGTGTATGTCATACAGTATACCACATCTACATAGTGTGATGTCATACAGTATACCACATCTACATAGTGTGTATGTCATACAGTATACCACATCTACATAGTGTGATGTCATACTGTGTATCATCTCTCTACATGGTGTTGAGTTGCTATATAGTCAGAGTTGTTGCCCTGTAGTTACCATTGCTACACTGTAGTTGGAATTGTTACACTGTAGTTGGCATTGCTGCACCGTAGTTGGTGTTGCTATACTGTAGTTAATGTTGCTATACTGTATTCAATACTGTTGGAATGTTCTTCAGATACTGCAGGGGCTGCATGACAGCAATGATGTCATAGTTCAAAGTTCACTGGGTGCTCTGGCTGACCTTGTACCTGTGCTCGGAGGTCGCACTGTCATTGGGACAGACAGACGCTGTATATTCACAGGAAGTGGTGCAACTAAGCCTTCTGGTTCAACCAGAGAAGAGGTGAGTGTAACTTCTGTATAGTACTGATGGGCAGCTATACGCAGTGCTGTCTACTTGGGGCTCACACCTATACAATCACCAGACACAGCAGCAGTATAATTCTCAACATTATCTGTCCCAGGGTTTAGTTAGTGAACTGGATGAAGAGGCAACTCCTAATCCCATCCCCGCTCCTAGCGATGTGACGGACAGGAAGGTAAAGGGTAAACCAACCAAGAAGACACGCAAGCGAAGCAAATCTGAAGAGAAAGGTAATTTCTTGTTTTTGTTACTTACATGGCGTGATGTGAACTAGCATTACTACTCGGATTGCTTGGTCTACTCTAGGCTGATATAAAGTTCCTGTGTTCTGTTCACCAGTTAGCTGAATACAGATTATTTCCATTTCTGTCTTCTGTTGATATTTCAGTGAAAACGCTGAGAGTCATTGAAGATTCTCCTGGAAATGAAGGTACAAATCATGAGCACACAATTACCACGACTACTACTACTTTAGGAGAGTTACCTGGCGCATCTTCTCCACTCAGTGAGGTGCAGGTGAGTTATGTGTTGGTTACTATTAGTCATATACTACTAATAGTACTATTAGTCGTATACTACTGGTAGTACTAATAGTCATATACTACTCATAGTACTAATAGTCATATACTATTCATAGTATTATTACTCATATGCTACTGATAGTACTATTAGTCATATACTACTGATAGTACTATTAGTCATATACTACTGATAGTACTATTAGTCATATACTACTGATAGTACTATTAGTCATATACTACTGATAGTACTAATAGTCATATACTACTCATAGTATTATTACTCATATGCTACTCATAGTATACTATCCACTTGTAGTCTCCTCACATAAATGGCGAATCTTCAGTCAAAGAGGCTGAACATAGCATTGACATCGTAGAAGAAGAGATGTCAGACTGGGACGAGTTCGACATCCCCCAACCTTCATCAAATGACATTCCAGAAGCTGAGGCTAGCCTGACACAATCAAACGGTATAGAGAACCAGTCTCCAACCTACCCACACTCGTCTACTAAACAATCGTCAACAGGATCCACCAACTTGTTCGATAGCTCGAGATCTAAAGTTGTTAACGCTAGTCCAGTAACTGCTAGCTCTCAGTCTACTAGTCATGGCTCAATGGTTTTAAAATCATCTTCTACTGAGATAAAAAAGAAATCGCAAAAAATAGACGACGACTTTTCTAAGTTGGACATCAAAGTCAAGAATATGCCTGTTTTAGAAGAAATAGATTTCTTTGCTGATATGGCGCCAAAAATTAAAAGTAGTAAAGAGCCGCAGTTTGAAGGTCAGTGGAACTACACTAATAACTGCAGTACAGTACTGACTACATTACAATGCAGTACTAACTGTACAACACTACAGTACTAACTACACTACAATGCAGTACATGCAATGCAATACAGTACTAACTACGCTGCAATACAGTACTAACTACACTACAATACAGTAGTAACTACACTACAGTACTAACTACACTACAATACAGTACTAACTACACTACAATACAGTACTAACTACACCATAATACTAACTACACTACAATACAGTAGTAACTACACTACAATACAGTACTAACATGCTACACTACAACCTCTTCTGTGTGTTTTCAATCTAATAACAATGTAATCTCTCTTTATTATGTTTTTAATAGATGTAAAGAAACCTTCAGTCAACTTAGCCTTTGCTCTAACAACAGATGGTGCATTAGATTCACATAATGGTTGGGGTGACGATGAGGATGGTTGGGACTGGTGAACCAGTTGTATTCAGTTTACATACTGTATAGCTTCTACTTGGGGTCTTACAGCATCATGTTGAAACTCATAACATTTGCAAACTCCATTTCAAATTATTCTCTTAATTTCAATAATATTTCTATTTAGCAATCATCATTAGCAGTTAAATTTGTTACTGCTGCTATGTATTTATAGATATTTATAAATATTACCATAACTTGATTGTTGGCTTGTGATGGCAGCACTAAATATAATTATCATATTATATTGTAATTATTTCAAAATATTTAGACAGCCAATTTCATAAATTCACATTCAAACTATCTTTTTGAGCATGCGTTTGTTATTTAAAGGTATAAATGTTTTTATTGGCGTCACAGTACAGGAACGTAGCATTCTAAATATTTTTTCAACTATACTAATTTATTGTAGGACTTTGACACACCATCATAATTATTTCTCAACTGTAGATTTATTTGAATTATTATAGCTATACCAATTACCAACAGGAAAAGTACCCATTACCATTGGAGGCATTATGTTCAAGTGTATATGTTCAGTGTTGGCAACTCTGCATATATCAATTTGCGTGCAAATAAAACACAGATAACTTGAATTTGTCAGCCTTGTATTTCTATAAATTTATCTTTTTTGTTGTACATTAAAATTTCCTCAACTATTCTATTTCTTAATTTAAAGAAAGCATGTAATTAAAGTTTTCATTGCACTATAGTCAATTGAATCTTGGCATAAGCTTAGACCACAAAACCATTGGGAAGTTTTATAGATGTAGCTTCTGGTATAAGTTTGATGAAGGCTTAAAAAGTTGCTTCGTCACAGTGTTTGAACTTGTCCATTTTATTATGTTTGATCTTTGAAAATTTTCTTCATAATTCGTCGTCCATTGAATCCTCGTAAGCTAAATAGACTTGCTCATCAAGATTTTTGCAACCTTCTTCAAAATATTCTTTCCCATATTTCCTTGTTGACTTTCTACCTGACATGATTTCATTAACATAGGTTTCAATTTTGGAGCCGTGTGTGTCACTCGAATATCCTGCTTTACTGAAACTCTGGTAAACACACTCCCGAACATGCTCCCTTTCTAACGGTAGAAATGGCACATAGGCGCTTATTAATTCTGATTTTATCAGAGAAGAATCTCTAAATCCACCTGAAAAAGAGTGAATGTTCAGTTTGTAATATAAGTGTAGTGTTAGTTTAAACATATAGTGGTAGTATATAATATATGCTACCACTATATTAATACTACCACTATATAATATATAAAAGTGGTTCCCAACCTTTTTCATATTATTCCCCCTTTCATAAATGTCGACTATTAATTTCCCCTCTTTTGAAGAGTGAAAATATTTTATGACTTACTGAATGAGAATATATGATACAATGCAATATATTTTGTCCTATTATATTTGCATATAATATAATTATCCTAATATAGTGATATTATCGGTTTTTTATGTTATAACACACAGAGCAGTTCAGTTATTAATGTTATGGCTTCATTTGATACTTTTGTGCCAGCTTTCTTAAGCCTGGCTCTGTGTTTGACCAGGCCCATCTTAAGTCTTGATTTAAATCTATTATTAAACCCTAGCAAGACCCAAGAAATGATGTTCTCAACCCAACGTGCTAAACCTCATACCCCTACTCTCGTATTGAATGAAACAAACATTGTATTGTCTGAAAAAGTGAGATATCTTGGTGTGTTAGTGGATCAGAATTTGAGATTTCATGAACATGTACAATCAGTAGTAACAACAGCATCAAGAAGAATGTATATTGTGAAGAATTTTGCGTATCTTAGCTCTAAACCTTTAGCAAATATGCTATTCAAAAGTTTCATCATGTCCCGCATCGCTTATTGTCTACCTACTATTTTTACTTGTATCTATGCCAGTGATAAAAAGGCTAATCGAAGAATTCTCAAAGATTGCTCAAAACTCGGAATTAAGTATCTAAACATTGATTTGCACATTCAGAAGCTCACTAAAGAACTTGCCATCAAATATATAACAGACAATGACCATTTCATCAATAACTTTCTTAGTCAATGCCCTTCTGGAAGATATCGAACCATCAAATATAGAGGGGCATGGGGCAGAGATAGCTTCTTGCGACATCTTGTAAATACTTTAAACGAGCTTTTATTTTAAATAACCCAACAGAGTTTTGATTTTTTCTCTTATTTTGTTCATTCCTACTTATTATAGCCAGTATTTACACTGAATTTTGCAACGTGTTGTCATGTTTGTGATATGTAATAAATCAATCAATCAATCAATCAATCAAGTCACTCTGCAGGTTAAGGCAGTTTCTCTTGTCTTTGAATTGATGAGAATCCTACCTTACATGGAGAGGTGGTGCTATATGGCACCAAAACTCTGCTTTATCAGTTATGTGTGGGAAAAGTTTGCTTGTTGAAACCCACAATTATTTTAGGTAAAACTGGTGCGTGTAAAAATAGCACAGGTAATAATGGCACTGTAAATAGAAAATTAGGTAAAAATGGCACACTGATGTTAAATTTTTCCAAACTCAAACCCCAAACCCTCTGGTGACTAGTCAATATTCCGAAGGCCCATTAGTCCGAAGGCCCATTAGTCCGAAGGCCCATTATTCATTTTCATAAGTTATCACCATTGCGCAGCACTTCATGCTTCAGTGAACACTTAGAGATGAAAAGATACTGAAGCGTACAATATTAATTACAGGCTTGCTAGCTGACAGGCTAGTGAATAGCTTGCTGTGTACTTTGTTTATAAAGCAGCCATAATGGAATGTTGATAGATGATGCAGCCCTAATTGAGGCAGCTGTTTTCTGGTCATAGTGTAATCTCAGGCTAAACAATCGCAAGTAGGCAACACGTATGCCACCCACATACAGCATTAACAGAGCAAGAACTTAAACTAGATTGTGAGTGAAATCAATGATATTCTCAGTGAGGATGCTCTTTACTATCATGTGTCTACTAATTTTCGGACTAATGGACCTTCGGACTAATGGACCTTCGGACTAATGGACCTTCGGACTAATGGGCCTTCGGAATATTACCCCAAACCCCAAACCCCTCTACCCCAAGTCGCCAACCCTTGAACCTCCAACCCCTAACTCAAACCCTCACCCCCAAGCTCCAGAACCACAAATACAAACTCAAAATCCTCACCTCAAACCCCTCTTTTAAACTCCAAACCCCCACCCCAATATTGAAAACATGTGCCATTTTTACATACTTCTCCATTTGCGTCAATATTACCTGTGCCATTTCTACTGGACAACTACCCGCAATGAATCAACTGGGGAAAATTTCAAATCACTCTCAGTGCTGAATTGTGAACCAACTCAATAAAATCCTCCTGTAACTCCTCTGAAAAATGTTCAACAAAGCGTTGCAATGGGTCACATGTCAAGTTAAGAATATAGCGCTTTCTTTTTCGGAGGTAGCTCAGAAAAATGCTGTTAAAATTTTATTACAAGTTTAGAGAGATGCCTAAAAGATTTTTTGAAAAATGATCTGGAACAGGTGGTGTCCGGTGGCACAGGTAATAATAGCACAAATGGAATATTAGCATTGTAGATTTGAGTTGGGGGTTAGGCGTTCAGGATGGGGGGTTTGGGTTTGGGAAAATTTAACACCAGTGTGAGATTTTTAACTGTGCCATTTTTACCTAAAATAGGAGCAGGTTCTTCTCCTATAAAAGTTCATTGAGTGTGGGGAAAAACACCATGTTTTTGATAGATGCCACCACTTTAGTGTAACCTTAAAAACATTGCTGCTGCTATGAAAAGCAATGATATGATGATTGTACTCCTGCATTTTTAGGTTCAGATTATTTAGTGTAGCAAATATATTCACTAGGTATGTAGTATACAGTTCATAGAGATTGACTTGCATGGCTGCTGAAAGTTGGCCTAATGGTTTTTGCATAGTTTTGACCTTTATTCAAAATAGCACGAAGAATAGTTAGGGTAACAGAGAACAGTTAAGGTAGAGTAATTAATAAACACCTTCATGTAGAAGTAAACTGAGATTGCAGAATATGGTTTGGTTAAATAGATGAACTAAGATGAAGATTTATAGATATGCATATACATGTAACTTGCAAGAGCTCAAAAACCGTCAACAAATTGCGTGAATGTTTAAAAATCCAAATCCCCCCCTAAAATGTCCAAATTACCCCCGGGGGGGGGGGAATTCTCCCCAGGTTGGTAACCACTGATATATAATACATATAGTGGTAGTAGTAATATAGTGGTAGTATATATATATATATATATATATATATATATATATATATATATATATATATATATATATATATATATATATATATATATATATATATATATATAATGGTAGTATATATAGTGGTAGTATATATCCATCAATGAGCAGACATTGTGTTACCTTTTATCTTTTGTTGCAAAGCTTTTAAATTTTCTTGAAAGTATGATATAGATAGAGTTTTCCGAGAAACGTTTGATTGGGTCCATACATCTCTTATAAGCTCACCACCGTTATTGCTGATTGCACAAGTGAATATAATAAAAATGATATATTAGAATCAAGGTTGCAGTCAAACTGAAAACACAAAAAAAACATAGAAGACGGCTCTTGTGGCTTGCCAGAGAAATATACAGATGTACGCTAGCGTGAGATTAAGGTAGCTCTTTGAAAGTTGGTATACAAAATGTAAAGCAGCGAAATACATCTACAATTGCATGTATTACATAATCTTATAAAACACAAGTCAATTTATGCATTTGTTTCTGGTTCAACATATATAGGCATTTGAGAAGGTCTCAACTCAGAACATACCTTAAAAAAAAGAATATAGACTTGCTATAATCTACTCCATCTTTTCGGACACCACTCGGATCCAAGAAAGATCTTAAAACATTGAGCAGCCCATCAGGCATTTCATGAACTTCATTGAATACAAACATCTGATAGGGACACTCAGTGACATTAGTAGTTATCCACTCTTTAATCTGTTCCTATGAAAATATATATAATATCTTAGTATATCACATATGTATGATTGACTAATTGTTGTGAATCATTGATCGCCAAATATGTCGTTTTGAAAAGACACATGCACTTTGCAAGCAGTCAAATGAACGTTCAAAGTTTGGTGGAGTCCTATTTAGCTTATTGCAAATGTTGGCAATTTGAATGTGGACTATTCGGAAAAAAGAAAAATCTATTTCAATGCTAGCGCGCATGATAGTTTTTTTCTACTGCTTTTAATAATTTTATTTTCTTCAACTAAATAAGTAGGATTTAGGTTGACTTTTTAGTGTTTCATAGCGTTAACGCTAAAGTCAGAGGTAACCATAAAATATTTATAAATGATATATAGTCACAATTGCTCTGTTTGTTTAGAGAAAAATGGGATTTAGTCCATTTGTAGGAAACAGATTTTGTTGTATTCAGAAAAACAAGAAGGATCAGAACAGGTAGTGGTGTCAGATAGACAATTTCTATAATCACTGAATTCAAACTAAACATAATGTGGTGGCTCATAGAGCTACCATCGTAATAACGGGGAAATGTTAATTCCCCTTATGAGTGCAGCACATGGTCATTGGGATGACCCGGGACAGCAGACAACCAATCGGAAGGACTGACTGTTTTTATTAGATATAGCTTCCCGCGTTGTAGTTAGTTAGGCTTAGTCTGGTGAACCGTATAGACCGTATCGAATAACTGAATGTATTTTGATAACTGTAGTTTTTGTGGATGTATCATTTGTGTAAAATATATTAGTATTAACTCGAATCACACTGGCGAAGTTGATCTAGCATACTGAACAAGTAGTCACTTGATTGCACACCAACCCACAGTACAAAATTACAACATTGGTGGCAGCAGTGGGATCCTGTGCACATCAACGATGGAGACTGAGGATGCTGGAACACAACCACAGCCGGTAGAAGGTGAGCATAGAGACGATGTTATTCCTGTGAATAATGTAGTAGAAAAGCGAAGAGTTCCGAGGGAGCTGAACGAAGACCGTTACCGGTTAAAGGCACCCACCTTCACGGGCGAAGAGGAAGTGGAACAATGCATACAAGAGTTTAGCGATGTAATGGATGTCGCCCAGTGGCCACCCAGAGTGACCCTGCTGAAGCTCAGAATGTCATTGATGGATAAGGCCAAGCCCTATGGGTTAGGGCCAGACATTGATAGTATCTTTGCTTCTCTACAGGCCCGTTTCGGCATCTCCGCCATAGACGCCCGGGCCCGACTACAGAGGCTGCGGCGTGATCCCCACACCCCGCTACAAGAACATGCCGCCACGATGATGAAGCTGGCGCAGATTGCGCATAGTGATCTGCCTCAAGCTAAACTTGAGAGGTATACCTTTGACGCCTTTGTGCAATCCGTCAACGACTTGGGACTCCACCATCAATTTCTAGCTAGCGAAGTTACCACAGTCGAAGGCGCTCTGGCAGAAGGAGAAGCTTATCTCTTGGCAAACCAGATGCATAGAAATCGCGGGGTCTCCCACCAGGTAGAGATAGAGTTTACAGAAGCAGCAGCCGATCGGGAGGCAGGGCCTCCCGCCGCCGCTGCCGCATCCAAAGTCGCCCAACTGATCGACATGTTGGCTAAACTGATAACAGCACTGACTCACCAAACCCCAGTAGGTACCGCCTACAAGCCTCCGCGGTCGCCGGCGCCGCCACCGGGGGAAGCAGTCAGTTTTTGCTAGGAATGTGGAAACCAAAGACATTTCCGCAGATACTGCCCTCTCCTTGCTCTGGGGTTAAACTACCGCGGCCCGCAGATGTTCCCCCCTCCTGCGGGTCGACGATGAATCCCCCAGAGAAAAGGAAACGTAGGTCACCCAGGTGGGTACCGCGTGCTGACAATCAGGAGTGGCGACAGCCACGGCGGAAAGGTAAGGGGTCCCGCCCCGCTGTTGCCTTCTCTATGTCACTCCACAACCGATTCGACGGGCTTCCAGCCCACGGACCAGAATGGGAACCAGTGCAGGCAACAGGAAACTTGCCTTCCCCACCTTCGAGGACACTGGACCACTGTCTCAATCGACCACTTTCCCGACCTATAGCGAGGGAGGTGTTCCCTGCAAGAGTACGGCACAAAGAGAGAGTACGGGTACAGCCCCAAGGGAATAGCTATTTCTTACCCGGCAAAATAGCGAGTAAAGCTGTTACCTTCCTGCTTGATTCGGGCTGTACCACGAACCTCATAAGTCGCAAACTTTTCGATATCCTGAGCACTAGGGTCAGGGGGGAAAATGATTTCGTACAAAGGGGAGTATGGCGTCCTGGCTGACAGGTCATGCATTCCCTTCTATGGTATAATTGAGCTGACGGGACGCGTCCGAGATCAAGCTATCCAAGAGACGTTTATCGTCAGTCAGCTCAAAGAGGTCGCTATCCTTGGGATGCCGTTTCTAAAATGGCACGGATGTCACATTGACTTTAGCAAGTCTGCAATAATGATGTCCGGGCGAGAACTCGCCTGTGTCGACAAGTTCGGCCTCCCTCTAGTGGGAGGCATGCAGGTAGTATAGAACTGCACTATACCGGGTTGTTCCTGGGCTACTATCCACTGCAGGGCGAATAATAGGCAGATCTCTAGACTCAGGGTAGTAGAAGGCGCGCTCGAAAGAATTCAACTCGCCAGCAGTTTGAACCAGTTGACTGCGCAAAAAGAGATCTTGGTGCAGTGCATAAACCCTTTTTACAGAGTCCATAAAACTAATAGCTGGATCTATGCTGGGCCGGTTCCACTTTGTTCAAGAAGAGGGCGTGGGCCCGTCGCTGGGAGATACGACAGAAGAGCCCCCTTGACGCCCTTCAAAGGGGCGGGGGACTGTTCCAATACACATCCGGGAGTTATATGGGTGGCTGTGCAAGCAGTGAGGAATGCCAGGCTATGGCGAAGTTGCTACGCGACTACGGAGATGTGTTCAGCAGCGGAGATCATGACGTGGGACTGACTGGAGCTGTCAGATACGAGATACCGCTGACTGCAGGGACAATCCCTATTCGGCAACCCACACGCAGGCTGGGGCCGGAGAAGAAGAAGGAGGTCAGCCGACAAGTCCGGGATCTTCTGGACCGCGGCCTTATAGAGCCAGCCCACAGTGCATGGAGCTCGTCGATCGTTTTGGTCCAGAAAAAAGACGCAAGTTAGCGATTCTGTGTGGACTACCGCAAGCTCAATAGCGTGACCATACAGGACGCCTACCCTCTACCTCGTATTGATGAATTCTTGGACGCCCTAGCTGGCATCAAGTATGTTAGACTTGTTGAGCGGTTACTGGCAGGTCCCTCCGAGTCCTGACGCCCAGGAGAAGGTGGCGTTTATTACACGGGACGGACTGTGGAAGTGGAAGGTGCTGCCATTCGGGTTAACCTCCGCGCTGGCCACCTTCCAGAGGCTGATGGAGCAAGTCCTCAGCGGACTCCACTAAAAAACACTGCTGATCTACCTCGATGACGTCATCGTGATTTCCCCAGACTTCGAGACACATGTCAGTCGTCTGTGGGAAGTTTTCGAAAGACTCAGGGGTGCCGGTCTGAAGCTGAAACCTTCCAAGTGCACTCTATTGCAACCGGAGGTTAAGTACCTGGGGCACGTTGTCGGTCGAAATGGCGTGGCAACGGATCCCAATAAGGTACGGGCGATAGAGGACCGGGTCACCCCCCAAGATTTGATCAGACTCCGGGCTTTCTTGGGTCTGGTAGGGTATTACAGGCAATACATACCAGACTTTGCGAGGATAGCACAGCCGTTAAACCGGCTCACCGCAAAGGGGGGTGACGTGGCAGTGTACCCCGGTCAAACAACAGGCGTTCGACCGCCTCAAAGGTTGCCTACTGACCGCGCCCATTTAGGCCTACCCAGATCCTACTCTGGAGTATATCCTCGACACAGACGCCAGTGACCAGAATGCTGGCGCTGTGCTGTCGTAAGTGCAGGAATGCTGGGAAGTAGTAGTAGCTTACTACAGCAAGTCCTTCTCACCCAATGAACGAAATTACTGCACTACCTGCAAGGAGTTGCTGGCAGTAATCAAGTCAGTAAAGCACTTCCAACCCTATCTACATTGCAGGAAGTTCCGGCTGCGTACGGATCATGCCTCCCTGATTTGGTTGTGCAAGAGAGCAGAACCATCCAGTCAGGTCGCCCGATGGCTCGAAATCCTAGCCGAGTTTTCTTACCGGATCGAACACCGGCCAGGTAAGCGGCACAGCAATGCAGATGGTTTGAGCCGACGACCTGATGGAGGTTGCAAACAGTGTCTCAACATTGAAAAGAGGGATGGAGATCCCCCACGGTGTGAGTTGGAGACACTGGCTCACCAAGGAGCACAGTTTAACTGGGACCAGGGTCAACTCAAATAGAAGGTTGACGAGTCCTCGGAGGTTGTACGAAATCTCCGCGCCAACCCTGTTTTGGCCGATAATGTCCGGGAGCTGAAGAAGCTTCAGGAAGATCTGCCTAGAGTAGTGGCAGACAAATATCGGGCCAAAAAGGAAGGGCGATGACCCAGCGAGGAACAACTTCGGCAGGGATGCTCTGAGTTCCGGCTGCTCCGTCAACGTTGGGACTTGCTGAGGATCGGGCAAGATGGTCTGCTGACCATTTCTGTAGCCGCCAACGGCAGACACCCAGAGAGGAAAAGGGTGGTCTGCCCCACTGCTATACGCCGTGAGTTAAATTGGGACACTCACAAACAGGCTCACACAGGAGTCCAGAGAGTGATCTCCAAATTACAACTCTGATGGTATCGGCCTAAGATGGGGCGTGATGTCCGACTCAGAGTGAAACAGTGTGAAATATGCCAGGCCAGCAAGCATGGCTGTCTCCCTGGTGAAGCGGGACGGTGATAGTTATATGCTGGGTGACCGCGGCAAGTAGTAGCTGTCGACCTGGATCCTAGTATTAACCGACCACTTCACCAAGTGGGCAGACGCTCTGGCGATCCCAGATGCGTCAGCTCCGACAGTGGTCAGGGTGCTAGACCAACATGTATTCTGTTACTTCGGCCTCCCCGAACAGATAAATTCTGACCAAGGCCCTCAGTGCATAGGGCAAAACAGTGATAAACGAATAATAATAGTTATAGGGAACCACACTACGGCTACAAGTCTAGCCTATCAGGCTGTTTTATCGTGCAACCAATCCTAGTATCACGAGTGGATGGAGCAGATTCTTTAGTTGGCAATGAATCATTTATGTGTTTATTCATGGTTCCTAGACAGGCATGACAAGCCACATCTGCAATAGGAGACGCAACCTCAAACCACTGGTAAATGTTGGTATTTGAGGATTGCTTTACAATAACCAGCAAATTCTCTTCTGCCAGTGATGTAGTTTCTGCAGTCTTCGACACTTGATAGTGGTTTCTACACAGCAACACTCCTGTGCCCCTTTATGCTACAACTTCGCTTCCCTTGTTTGCAATCATGACTTTATTCTTTGGTCGACCTTCATTGTTAATCTTCACTGCCTGACCTATTTCAATCAGCTTCTTTTTTTAGTTCAACGTTTGTTATTGTAATATTTTGCCTGTACTATGTATTGACTAACCTAGGAACTGCCGAAGTTGGCTCACATTGATACTCTTATCCGGCATGACACCCATAGAGTTTAAAAGCCAACCAAACATGAGTTCAGCTATTGAATAGCTGTTGGTCAATAGCGTATCTTGGTATGCACACAACACAGCCAGCAAATTGACATTTTTTTCTCATCAAGTCCTTCACTGTATGGACAGCTCTCTCTGCTTAACTATTCGATTGGTGATATTTCAGAAAGTTGATCATATGTTTAACATGCTATTTTGACAAAACATATTGAAATCTATCTGACACAAACTGTGGTTCATTATCACTGACTAACAAGTTAAAATCCTCTAACAAACAGAAAAGGGTCTCAAACTTGAACACTATAGCATTTGTGTTAGAGGAATCAACGAGTTCATTTGCAGTAACGTACTTACTATAGTTGTCAACCACCGCAAAAAATGATCTCCCATCTTAGAAAAGCAGGACAGCCGGCAAAAACGCCACCATAGTCTCCAAGGCCAAGAGGAACTAACCAAAGGCTCTAAAGCATTCAATCAAAACTTCCCACACTTGAAACAACTCTTCATTAGTGATCTAATATCGGCTGTCATCCCAGGCCTCTATACCACATCAACTGCCTTAAAATGCATTTAGTTTTTTCTGGTGAACATCATGTGTCTCCTTTAACATTCTGTCTCTTTAAACTTGCAAATATAAAAATAGTTGTCAAAATTACCACCCCTTGAACTGCCGTCAGATTGTCCCTGAATGAGTAAATCTGTTTTGGAGACATGCCAAAATTCTTTGTGCTAGGCTATCATTCTGTAAGATCTTTCAAGAAAATCCCAACCTTATCCTCTGTCCAAATGGCAGGCTTGATGCAATCCAGACAAGTTAAAGCATCCATTAGCTCCTGTATCAGCAAAGGTTCTTCTTCAGCTTCCTGTGGCCCTGTACAAGAAGCCCTAGACAGGGCATTGGCTAGCACCAATTTCCTGCCAGGTGTAAAAACCACATTACAGTTTAAAGACATTCTCAATTTAAACCGTTGCACCTGGACAAGCTATTTGGCAAATTACTTTTTATCAAGATCTGAGAGCAGAGGCTTGTGTTCAACCTACATCATGAACTGAATACCTGCCAGAAAGTAGTGGAACTTCTTACAAACCCATTGCAAAGAAATGCCAACACCTCTGACAATCTGCTGGGTCTGTACATATTGTTTTTAGCCCCACTCAGAAACCTATACTCAAATGCCACAGGCTTCTAAACTCTATCCACTAGCTGCAGCAACGCCACCCCCAAGGCCAAGCGATAACAAGTGTGCACTGAGCATTGTCGCTCTGTGAAGACTGTATCGAACCATTGACTTCAGCCTTACAGACTTCGGGCATGCAAATTCTTTCTCTTGTTTTGGCTCCCAGTACCAGTCAGAACTTTTTCAAGCAATTGACAGAGCTTCCCAAAAAGTTTTGTTTATATAGTTCACTATGCTGGAATGCGGCACAGTTTGTGCCAATTGCAAGAGATTGGAAACCATGTCAAAGTTATTGTTTTTCCCTGGTCAACCTTTATACCATCAGGACCTATGGTATGAGCAAGAAACCTGATGTCAGTTTTTCTAAAGATTTTTACATTTCTCTGCATTAACGTTTACTCCACTTTCTTAAACTTTCTCAAAGCTTTTTTTATAGCCAGTCATGATGCTCCTATTGGTTTCTTGCATAAATAAAAAAATCATCTATCTGACACATTACCCCAAGTGAGCCCATAAGCACTTTTCGCATTTTGTGTTGGGAAATCTCCGGGGCAGACGTTATACCAAAAGGCAGGCGCTTTCATCAATTCCTCCCAAAAGGTGTGATAGATGTGGTAAACTGGTACAAGTCAGGGTGCAGCTTTATCTTTCAATATCCACAATTGACATCCAACTTGCTGAGTATATGAGATTTTTTGCTACTTTACTAGGTGTCTCATTAGACAGTTGTAGAAGATGGTATTCGTGCTTGACACCTTTATTCAGTTTGCTAACATTGACACAAACTCTTATTTTTTATTCTTTCAGGTGCCACGACGCACAGAGAACACTATTCAGTGAGTCTTTCCACTTTTCTAATCACATCCAATTTTTCCATTCGGCAGAGCTCATCTTGCAGTGGGTGTTTTTTAGCCACTGCAACATGCCGGAGTACCGCTTGAACAAAAAGGATAGCATGCTTTTTTATCTGGATTCTCACTTTTGTAAGCATCATTCCAAGCCCACGAAGCAAGTTGGGATAAACAATCTTCGCATCGTGGCTCTCACCATAATTAATAGACCCTTTCCCAAAGTCCAACTTCCTGAATTTTCATCACATCGGCTGACCACTTTTAGTTTAATATTATTAGCACCTTCAAACTGTTGTAGATGGCTGTGCTTTGCTTTTGAGCAATGCAGGAAATTAGCAGGCAATACTGCAACTGCCGAACCTGTATCTATCTTGAATTTTACATAAACATCATTAGCATTGATATAAACTAATGGTTTTGGAGTTAATCACTCTTAATCATAAAAATCACCGCCAAGAAAAAGCTTATCCATATCCTCACAGTCAACCTTTTCTGCCTTTGAGCTATTTTGACCACCTTTAAAAATTTTAATACAATATTTCTTACTCAAATGAATTTTACACTTGCATGTAAAACAAGTTGCATACTTTTGCAAGATCCATGAGCCTCCCAATCACAGAAGGAGCACTTGTCACCACTGTTCCCAATGGCTCTGCTTGATGCAGACAACTTTTTTCTTTTAATACTGTCTCTTCCAACATCGTCTAGATTATCATCAGAAGATGACATACCTATTTTCCAACTCTGCTCATGATGACCCACTGACCTTGTGTGTAATGAACCAGTGCTCTAACCACTAGACCATAACTGCTACTTATCTTTTGATGCTATGAGATTGTGTAAATTGAAACTTGAAAAAATCAAAACGACAGAAAAATTCTTCAAATTTTGGCAGTGTATCACCTTATTTGTCATTGACGTCCAATAAGGTGAAAAAATGTTCACTCAACCACATAATTTTGACTGCCGTTCTATTCTATAAGCAACTGACAAGACTTTTTTAATTAAGCAGTGCTTGATACTGAATAAAATGCCTCTCTTTGAACATTTCAGCCAGGGATACTTTCAAAATTTGGCTGACATTTGACGTTTGGCCTCTATATGATCAACCAGGCCTTAAGAGATCTAGTCCTGCAACAAGTACTTGGTGACAAACTATGTATGAGTTCTGACATTATCATTCTAAAACAAAACTTGCGCAAGTTTACAGTCGCCATTCCTGTGATAAGCCTCGGTGTCCGGTAAAAATGGCATCGGTAATAACGGCACAAATGGCAAAGTAAATAAAAAATGGTGCATTTTCAATATTAGGGTTTTGAGGCGTGGTTTGGGGGTTTGGAATGAGAGGTTTAAGCTTAGGGATGAAATTTGAGTTTGAGATTTGGGTTTAAGGGTTTGGGGCTTGAGAAAATTCAACATCAGTGCGCCATTTTTACCTACTTTTCCATTTGTGCCCTTATTACCTGTGACATTTTTCCTGTGTCATTTTTATCTGTTCCATTTTTACCTAAAATTGATAAATCCCTGATGGAAAGTTTTTTTTGTTAAATCAGGCTAAGGACTTATTCAGCAAGGGCACAAGAGCAAGTAGGACAATATACTCTTCCTAACATCACTAATCACCTTTGTCGGAGTTGAAACTTATTACTTCGTGTTTTACTAGGCAAAAGCTCTAACCCCTAGACCATAGCTGCTCTCTAACATTATTAATATATAAATATTAGCTTTTTTGAAAAGCGTTTTGGTGAGCCTGGTTAATGCAAAGAGTTTTATAGTTTATTGGAAATTAAAATCTGTAAGACCACTGCTGCTAAAGATAATTTGCTGCACATCACCACAGCATTTAATAGGACCATTTTAAAATTTACAATATTATTTCTGCATGGATTTTATTAAAGCAAATGCTTGTAGCTACTAGAGTTAGCAAATAAATAAATATTTAGATTCTATATGTCTTATGAGAACTCCTGTTACTTACCCTATAGTGATTTTTTAGATGGGATTTATCAAACTCTTTTGTGCCACTCCATTCATGGTAGTACTTGCTCTTCATGCCTAATTTGAACAAATGTTCAGCTGTAATGTGTGTGATGTAGCTCTTGCCAATGCCAGTCAATCCATGGAATGATATTGCTAATGGCTTCTTTGATGGGTTGTTCAGATGGCCGGGGATCATGCGAGAGACTACCTTTATCGCTATGTGTTGGCCATACAGTCGTTTTTCTAAGTCTTTGGCAAATCCTGCAACAAAATATACACCATTCCCTCTGCTCCAATCAAAAGTCTCATTAAACTGCTGCACTAGTGTGTAATGTATAATAAAATTTAACGATATATTTTATCAGCTCAGTAATAGGTCGTACTCTAAATAGCAATTTGACCCTGTAGTGATAAGTTAGTAAATGAAAGCTGTGGTGTGGTAATTCTCCAGTATCCTATATTATGAAATGGTTAGCTTAGCAAATTAAAACTTGCAAGTTACAGGTGTGAGGTTCAATTCTCAGTGAAGGGCAGCTATTTTACAAAATCACAACTAAATAAGTTAAAAATTGAGTTTGTACAATAACATCACAAGCTCTGTAGTTAGCGCTGCTACTTATAGTAAACAAAGATGCTGTTATAAATTTACACGACATTCGATATAATTTTCTACGTTGCTCACTAGGTATGTTATTGTTTTAAAAATGGTTAGTTCAATAAGCCATAAGTCTACATCTAGCAGCTTGCTTTTAACTTTTTTGAAACAATACTGCCAAGTTTGTAGATAGGCTTCAGCATTTCTGAATAGGTAGAGTATTTTTACATAATTATATGTATTATATGTTATAAAAAGGCATTAGTCATGGAATCGTAATAGTGTAATGATTGTGTAAGGAGTCATCTGTATGCATCGAAAGGACAACTCTTCTGCTACTTCTCTATTATTGTAAAGTGTAGCATTTCTTCCATACTCGGCCTGACAGTACTTTCTACGCTACTAACGTACGCTGTGAACAAAGGCAGGATTAGTTAATTAGAGCTACTAGCTAGCGCGCTTAAATAGCCGGCAGTCAGGCAGTGGATTAGCTAGTAATCAGTTGTGTACGCTTTGTCTGTAATTATGTAACGTGTTTATCAGCGGATGTGTAGTTTTACTTGTGTATCTTTGTAATAAATAAATGCATAATAATCTACTTTGACTGGGCAGTTCTGCATTACTTTAAATACCCAGCAATTAGTAAATGTACAGTTTCACAACAATAGTAATTTCTTCTTGAACAATATTCAATAGTGCTGGGCAAGTCATCGCTACACAACAGGGTTTTATACAAAAATAAAAGTCTCATCGACAGTTTTGTCATGTTCATAAATATCTTGAACCATTTTTGTAAAAACTGAAAAAGGTTACTCATGAATCTAAGAGTTAGAAAACAAGAGCCTCAAAACTGTTTGTCGTGTTTTGTGTATTGAACTAGTTTATTGATCTAGTATTCAATAAAGGTTGAGCTCAGGACATGAGTATGTTCCTATTCAAACAAGTAAAACAGCTTTCACAACTGATAGATCACCCCTTGAAATAATATACTTGATTTTTCTTAAATTACCTTTAATAGATAGTTAAGTATACCTGTTAGAGAGAGGTTGATCCACTTGCTGGTGTCACATGACTCTGCTTCTTTTGGCAAGTTGCAATAGATTAGCGCTATAAGTGAAACAACTACAAGTGGAACAACTACGATTCCACAAACCAACCTTAAATTGTTGTCAGCCATTTTAATCTACAGTCTGCACCCTTCTAAAGCGCAATAATTTTGGTTTATCGGTGTAGCAATTGGAAGCAGACGGTGCAATCTTTTAAGAAGAGGTAAACAGCGTTACGCCTCCCCCACGATGCAAACAAGTGCTGATTGTTGATAAGCAAAAGGTCAATCAGGAGTTACCATGGGATACCCATGATTGGCTGCTGCTTATCTCCTTTAATTACAGCTTCAAACTTCTAATGTAATTATTATTCCACAGGGTAACAAAAGATGAACGGAGATTGGATATCATGTAATATGCTGACGTCTATTTAAAATTTATAAGAAATCAAGTTTGTAAAATATAATCACAAGCTCTGTAGTTAAAGCTGCTATGCATAGTAAAATAGATGCTGTCAAAA